>CM038039.1:66842089-68042089 GCA_021397845.1 Areca catechu
GTTCACTCCAGTCTTCATCTCTTTGACCTTATTGGGTCCTTTAGCTACCTGTTCTTAGGAGGGACTGAATGGATTGTGATCTTTTTCCATTAAAACTAAAGACACAGGTATTGGATTTTCCTAAGAGGGTGGCATCATGATCATATAACCAAGGTCTCCCAAGAATTATACTGCTCACCCCCAAGGGTAAGACATCACACCAAATCTTCTCTTGATAGGATTGCATCTGGATTTGGACCTGACATCTAGACTGGATGGGTATAGAGGTAGAGTCTACCTAAGAAACCTTATAGGGGTTGGGGTGGGGGACTGGGGTTAAGCCTAACATTTTGACAGTGCTAGCAGAAATGGCATTCACACAGCTCCCACTATCTATGATGATCTTACATACCTTATCCCCTAATTTAAGGAAAGTCTGTAGGATGTTAGTCCTACGCCAATCCTCCTGAACTCTATTCTGGGACAGGATGCATCTCACAACTCCTAACTGGTCAGACTCTGTGGGTTCCTCCTCTCCTTCATACTCATCAACCAAGTTCATTCCGGCCTCATAAACTTCTTCTTCAAATTTCTCATTGGACCCGGAATTCTCTTCCTCTCCCTCTTCTATGTAAAGGGATCTACGTGGGCATTGGCTAGAAACATGACCTACCCTATGGCACTTAAAACAGACTATGGCTGTACACTGGCTGGAGATATGACCTGGTTTCTGACACTTAAAACAGGTGATACTAGAACTAGGGGTTCTCTGGGTGTCAGGTGCCTTACCTTTGTCCATGGGCCTAGGGGTGGGAATACCCTGAAAAGGTTTGCTAGGGGTAACTTGGCTAGGTCCATTTCTTGGGATTGGGGCACTAACCCTAGAAGGTATAGGTCCTCTCTGAAATTTCTCAGTGTTCAGTGCAATCTGATAGGCTTGGTCTAGGTCAGTAACCTCTCAGAAACAACTCCCTCTTAATGTCTTCCCTAAGTCTAGCCCTAAACCTATACAAAGTGACCTCATGGGCTTTACTCACATCACATCTTATCAAGTACTCATCGAAGGTGGCTATGTAGTCTGAGACAGATTGGTTCCCTTGTTTCAAGGCTTACCATTGGTCTAACAGATTCTGCTAATATGAAATGGGTAGGTACTTATCTCTAAGCTTCTCTTTCATACCCTGTCAAGTGGTTATGGGCTTAACATTTCGTCTCCTAGTGGTTAGCTCAATGTTCTCCCAGTATAACCTAGCTTGACGCACTAACTTCATCTTGGCAAACTTGAACTTCCTTTCCTCAGACATGGTATACCACTCAAAGAACTAGTCCATCTCACCCTCCCAATCAGAATACACCTTAGGGTTTAAGCTACCATCAAAAGTGGGTGCATCTAATTTGATGTTCCGATGAACCTATCATCTCTATCTTCAGGCTCTGGGTCAGGCCTCCTATGATTAGGTTCAGGATCTCTGTATAAAGGTCTTCTAGGCTCCTGGTGTGGGTGAGGTTGAGGCATATTAAAATGTGGGTAAGAGTCCAATTCCGATGTCTAGGTTCCTCAAGTACTTGGACTTGATCCCTAAGCTGGGTAAGATCCTTACGGACTTGATCCCTAAACTGGGCAACAGTATCAGTCATATCCTGACTCAATTTGGTCATACTTTCGGTAAGAGTTCTAATCATGGCCTCTAAATTAGGTTGGGTTTGACCAGGTTGGTAGGGTACTCCGTTCCGGGTGGACATGATGATGCAAGCAAGCACACCAAATGAGACTCGACTGAAATGACTACGGGCTAACTAGACCTAGAGCCCAAACTAGATGTCCAATCAGAGTGGCAAGCTAGCCTGTAGTAACTCGGGACTCAGCCAGGCAGGTGTAAGGGGAGTGTTAGGTCCCTAATTGCCAATCTTAGACACCAATCAGTGATTGGCCAGGTAGGCGGATCAGCACACAAGCCCTTCGGGATAGAATCCCTGAACCACCGTTCTAGACACTGAGTACAAAGCACACACAGAGTAACTAGACAAACTGACTCAAAACTAGCCTAGACCCGACCAGTTGGTGTCCCTAGCCCACTAGGGCAAATTAGGTCTAATTAATTTTAAGATTAAAGGCTTAGGTTCGAATGCACGGGAGGTGTTTTTGGGCTAAGGAGAGGGTCTCAATCCTCCCCTTATGTTGCAACTTCGGTGCCCTTAAGATAGATTCAATTTATGCACACTCAAATAAAAAAACAACTTACAGAAAATAAAAAGCAGAACAACAGTAAAATTGATCTCAGAAAATCTACAGAAATTAATAAAATGAAAATTTTATGTAAATTACTTTCAATTATACTGGTTCCAGAAAAACAAGAATTACTTAATTTGGGATTTTCTGCAGGGAGAAACAATTCGAATAACAGGGCAGTTACTGGCAGAAAACAGAACGTGTGTCCCGTTTACAATCCCTGCCCCTAGAAGTTATAACCCAGCGGCACCCATACATGCCTAGGAACCCCCGTGGAATGGGAGGAGGAGGCTTGCGTCTCGCTGTTCTTAGGACCGGACGGCCAGGGGGTCTACTCCAGGAAGCAAAAGTAAAAAGGAACGAAAAAACAATCAAACAAGCAAGAACCCTAGACAGGGCTCTGATACCAAAATGATGCAGAACAAATAAGATGATGCGATGCGGAAGTAAATTAAAGACTATTTTTTTCTTTTTTTTTGTGTTTTGTTAGAAGTTGGCTTTACTTAAAAACAAGGCTAACTAATATTGAAAGAAAATATGCACCGAAAGAAAGCACAATTTAAAAGAGTAGATTATCAGAGTAATAAAGAAGTAGGATCGCTGGGGATTGAGAAACCCCCAGACCTAGGGTTTACTCCTCTTTCAAGAAACAGACGAAGAGAGAAGAGAAGGTTTTATACCTGACTGTGATATCTCTCTTTGCTTCAATTGAAGGATACTCTCGAGCAGATTGTAGGATCCTTGGAGACGGGATATCTTCGCAATGGATCCTCGGATTGTAGTCCTTTGGCAAGGTGGCCTTCTTCTCGTACTCTGGATCTGGAAAGGATGAAGAACAAGATAAGGATATAAGAAACTCAAGGAAGAGACCTTTACCTGGGATAACTCCGGACTGCTCGAACTTTGAAGATGAGGGAAGAGTATGGAGGTGGCGATGGAAGATGGAGTGGATTTAGGGTTTGGCTGATAGGGTAGCGGCTTGCAGATGAAAAGGACCTAGGGCTTGATATAGTGGGCGGTGGCTTGGAGAAGGAGATGGCGGCCTTGAATGAAGTGGGAATAGGGTTTAGGAATTTGGGTGTTGGCGGCTAGGATGATGAAAGGAAATTAGGGTTGGCGGCCATAGATGAAAGCGGGCAGGGTTTTGGTAACTTTGGAGATCTTTACCTCCTCAAGGCTCCAATGGAACCCGGATTTACTCCCTCACGGAGCTCAACACTCAAAGAAGTGCGGAAGAAGAGAACACAAGGTTGCTCAACACAAGAAAAGATTTCATTTACTCATCATAATCAAAAGATTATATAAGGGTCCAATATATAGACCTTGCAAGAGAAACAAAATTACACTACTTCCCATGTGGGACTAAACATTCATCCTAAGCATGAAAAACTTTTCCTTGACGACCAGGCTTCTTTCCTTGGAGTGGGCGGCCTCAAATGCAAGGTGATGGCTTCATATGGCAGGTATGTGGGGCACCTCCTAGTTCTTCTCCTTAAGTCATGGGTTTTCCTTCCATGACTTGCTCTTTCTTGGAAGAAAATACTCATCTCCTAGTCTTTCTCCCCAAGACTAGGCTCCTTCCATTCATAGCCAGGTACTTTAGGTAGGTGTGGGCGCCTCCCTTGAAGTCCTCTCCAAGAAAAATCTCCTGCTCCTTTAGCTGGTTACTTTTGGCAGCTTGTGGGCGCCTTGACTTCTCCTATGAAAATTTTCTTGCTCTCTTGGGCGTGGGGACCAGGGACACTGGGATGAAATGTGGCGCCAACTGGTCCTGGGAGTGTGGCTGGGAGTGTGGCGTCCACTTGCATTTGGCCTTGGAAGAAAAAATGACGCCCTAGGGAATGGCGCCAACCAGGACTTGGACTTAGACTGAGTCAACATGACTCAACAAAATGAAATGCAGACTCAAAGAAATAAAAATAATCTGGTTGACCAGGTCAACCCTTATTACAAACCCTAATCTTCGGGCAAGGTCATTCAGAGATCTAGATGGAATCCTGAAGTCTTCTTCTGATTCTGGTGCCCGCACCAAATATTCTTCTTTGTCTCAGTAATTTATAAAAATAGGGCTTTTTGGAGCTCATTTCAAGTTTATTTTTTCTTATAACCAGATTAAAGGAATGGGAGGTTAGAGTTCTTTTTCTCTCTCTAACATCCAAAATTTTGATTGATTTTACTGTCACGCTTCGACCCGATATCCAAGCCATGCGTACGGCAGACAGCCATATATCCTTAGAGTTTAATTCCATCGAATATGCAAGGCCTAGCTTTGAACTTTCAAATCATTTAAAATACTGGAATAAGTCAAACTTATCAAAACTTCCTCCAATTCCCAAGCTCTTCACAGCATGACCCCAAGCCCAATTATTCTATAGCATCTGAAAAAAAAAAATATAATGAGCTACACGAGCCTAATAAGTTATTATAACCTCTAGTTTATAAAATATAAAATTAAATATTTATTCATAAAACATAAGCCGATGAAATAAGTCAAATTAATCAAAATAAAATTTTCATAAAGCAACATGAAATTCTTATAAAGCATAGTTGATAATAATACATTTTCCAAAACAAAATAATCAAGGATGACCATCCCCTCATACTTTACTCTCCTAGTCCCTTTGACTATGGCCACGATCAGCCCGTGAGTAGTCCTGAAAGAGACTAGATCCTGACTACATATACCATCCGATGGTATGTGCTAGTAATCGCCGCACTGGAGATCCAGAAGGTATCTGACTTTGATATCACATGAGAAATCATGCATCATCAGTATGTACCAGTGATCACCCAACATGGCTAAAACTAAAAAAAAGCTAGCTCCTGACTACACATACCATCTATCGGTCACATGTTAGTGATCGCCTCACTAGAAGCCCGAAAGGAGACTAGGTCCTAACTCATGTGACTATAGTCAAACTAGAGAGCATAACAACAAATAAACAACACATTTTTCAAAGCATAAAACTAACAATAGCAAGTTTTTTATACAAATTAACATAATTATTTTTAAAATAAATATATATATAACTCATCATTTTGCTAAAACATGTCCATGCATAGCATAAAGTACTCATTTGAATAAATTAACAATAATTAAATCTTTAAATCAAATCAAACATAGTCAAATATACTAAGATAGAGATAACTTATGAAAAATTGATTCTATCAGGAACACGCGACTCAAATCCTAGATCCTCAGCACTCTTTTACTACTAAAAGCAATGAAGGCTCCTCTGATTAATGCACAATTAAATTAGTTTTACAAAATTTATTTATTTATTTTTGCTCTTTCTCTTCTCTCTATCTCTTTTCTCTCTTCTCTCTCTCTCTCCTCGTCTTCTCTATCCCCTTTCTCTCTTCTCTTCTTCTCTCATCTTTCTCTCTCCTCTTTCTCCTTCCTCTCTTTTCTCTTTTTTCTTCTTTTTTTTCTTTTCTCTTTTTCTTCCTTTTCTTCTTCTTTCTTTTCTTCTTCTTCCTTATTTCTTTTCCTTCCCTTGCTCCCTTCTTGGTTCAGCCCGAATAGACCTCCCATGACTCTTGAAAATTATAGGGGGGTGGATAATGGGGGAGGGGTCGTCGGCTTGGCCCGACGGAGGGGGCCGGGCGGCACAACCATCAGTGACCGTCCGGCTCAAGGAAAATCGGAAGAATCCAAATCAATAACCTTTATTATTTCCTTCCTATAAGATATCTAAGGGAGAGGGAACTCATCGACATTTGACAAAACCTTCGGCCACTCATCGGAGAGGAAAATGGTGGTGAAGCTCGATCTTCATCGATTAGAAGTGATGTAGGGGGAGATTTATAGCTTGGATTCGGAGCAAATCAACCTTGTTTCTCATGGATAAACTCGGTCAATCGAGAGTCCGTCCCACTTCCGATGGTCCTTCGGCCATCTCCCCCCTTCCCATGACATCTCGTCGAATCTGCTGGCGATCTTCTCGGTCAAGCAGGTATCCCTTGTTTCGGCCCTCTTTTTTTTGTTTTGAATTGAAATCGGCATGCCCTACCGACTTCAGCCCAAAATGGCCCAAAAACTGGGGATTTCACATTCTCCTCTCCGTTAAAATAATTGTCCTTGAAATTAGCTTGCTTGATGTTTAAACTTTGAAGGTACGCAATCCTCATGACTCTCAAGTTAAAGAATTAATTTTCTTGATTGACTTTAAATAATTTTAAACCATCACACTTCCGTTGCGCACTTCGATATCAATTATCAAATCTTCTAATTTCATTAGGTGAATTTCTGACAAGGAGACCACTTTACATTATAATCTAAATAAAATTCAACCTTCAAATATTTTTAAATAAAACGAGGTTAAAACTATTAAATTTTCTTGTCCTTACTATCCCTAAACATATCACGTCAAATTTAAACCTCCTCTACTTGCTATATTTAAAGTCTTTGTATAATATTGTACCATCCATTGAAGACATCAATAATTCTAGTTCAAGCTCGAACTATTTATTCCATTGATAAGCCAGTTAGACAATTTAGATCAACTTTTCTCTTGAAAAGTTAATTAATTCTAACAAAGTAAATGACTCTAAGTCAATATCCTTGTAAGTAGGATCGATCATGTTATTGCTCATAGAACTATTTTACTTTAATTCTTAACATTAATTGATAGCCACTTGAAATTTTGCCCCTCATAAGCTAAACTCATATAAGTCTTCCAATATCCATTTCTTTGCTCAATGCAACATCAGTAGTAAAGTAATCTAAATCTTTTCATAAATCTTAAATTTGACTTGGAGTTTAATATACCCAATAATCTCTAACAAATATGGAGGATTAAGTAATCTGATTCAAAACTACTAACATAAACTATCAAAGATTCTACCAAGATGTGCATACCATGTTTACATAATATCATTTAATTTACTAAAAGTTATAAATTTATGCATTATCCCAAATATATTTTTTATTATATATTTTCAATAATAATCCACATATAGATTCATAGAAAAATTTTTCTTCTTAATATCATTAAACTCTTTCATAATCTACATTCTAAACATCTTCTTGTAATAGTCCCAAATTTATAATCCAATAATTAACACAAAACTCGTAAGCTATCATGATCTTTTCTATATCAAGTTTAAGTTTCCAAAATTATTTAATTAATATTAAATATACATATTCAGTATAACATAACATACTATACTTCCAGGCAACACTTCTGAAGCTCGATCAAACCTATTTAATTATCAAAGATAAAGACACATCTTTTCCAACTCTTTAATATCCATAATATGCTCACTTATCATGATCAAATAGTATAAATCATTTTGCCCTTATATTTATTCTAGATCAATCTCACTACTTATATTAGAGACTAAAATCATGTAATCATGTTCCTCTTTTGTCCTAATCGTATGTCAGATCTTATGCACAATACCTAGAAATTAGAAATCCAAACTTCGAATCCATTCTTATAACTTTTATCATATCTCGACTGATCATAACACTAAGTTCAAATACCTTTTAAGTCATAGTTCGTAGTGATCATAACCTAAATTTTGATATCACTCAAATTATATCCTAATCATTTATATCATAGGCCTAAGTAATCATAACCTAAGTTTTGATATCATTATGTTATGTTCTAATAACCATTATGTTAATTTCTAATTACCTATATCACAATCTCAAATGATCATAATATCATTAAATCTATCATGCCTCGACTCGATATCCGAGCCAGGCATATGATAGACGGTCACATATCCTTAGGATTTAATCCTATCAAATATGCAAGGTCTAGCTTTTAGTTTTCAAATACTTCAAAATACTGGAATAAGTTAAACTCATCAAAACTTCCTCCAATTTTCAAGTTCCTCACAACATGATCTCAAGCCCCAATTATTCTGTAGCATCTGAAAAAAAAGAAAAAAAATATAATGAGCTACATGAGCCCATTAAGCTATCATAATCTCTGTTCATAAAATATAATATTTAATATTTATTCATAAAACATAAGCCAATGAAAAAAGTCAAATCAATTAAAATAATATTTCATAAAGCACAATATAAAATTTTATAAAGCACGGTTGACAACAATACATTTTCCAAAATAAAACAACCAAGGATGACCATCCCCTCACACTCACTCTCCTAGTCCCTCTGATTATGACCACAATCAGTCCGTGGCTAGCCCTGAAAGAGACTAGATCCTGAATACATATACCGCTTGATGGTCATGTGCTAGTGATCGCCCCACTGGAGGTCCGGAAGGTATCTAGTTCTGATGTCACATGAAAAATTATGCATCCTCAGCATGTGCCAGCAATCACCTCGCATGACTAAAACCAAAAGGAAGCTAGCTTCTGACTATACATATCGTTCATCGATCACGTATTAGTGATTGCCCCACTGGAGACCTAGAAGGAGACTAGATCCTAACTCGTGTGATCATACTCGGACTAGAGAGCATAACAACAAACAAACAATACATTTTTTAAAGCATAACAACCAACAACAACACATTTTTCAATGCAAATTAATATAATTATTTTAAAATAAATGTATATATATAACTCATCATTTTGCTAAAATATGTCTATATATAGCATAAAGTACTCATTTGAATAAATTAACAATAATTAAATCTTTAAATTAAATCAAACATATTAAATACATTAGGATAGAGATAACTTACAGAAAATTGATTCTATCAGGACACGTGACTCGAACCCTAAATCATCGACACTCCCTTATTGCTAAAAGCAATGAAGGCTCATCTGATTAATGTACAATTAAATTGATTTCATAAAATTTTATTTATTTTTGCTCTTTCTCTTCTCTCTCCTCTTTGTCTCATTTCTCTCTCCTCATCTTCTCTATCCCCTTTCTCTCTCTCCTCATCTTCTCTCTCTTTCTCTCTCCTCTCTCCCCTTCCTCTCTCTCTTCTTTCTCTCTCTCTCCCATCTGTTTTCTCTTTCCTCTCTCTCTCTTTTCCTTCTTTTTTTTTCTTCTTTTTTTTCTTTCCTTCTTCTTTTCTTTCCCTTTCCTTGCTCCCTCCTGGTTCTGCCAGAACAGACTTCCCATGGTTCTCGAAAACCATGGGGAGGGGGGTGGAGAACGGGGAGAGGGCTCGTCGGCTTGGCTGGATGGAGGGGATCAACCGGCATGGCTACCGACGACGTTCAACTCAAGGAAAATCAGAAGAATTCAAACCAATAGCCTTTATTATTTCCTTCCTAAAGAGATCTAAGGGAGAGGGAACTCATCGACTGCTTATCGAAGAGGAGGAAGATGGCGGGTGAAAGCTTGATCTTCATCGATTAGAAGTGGTGCAGGGAGAGATTTATAGTTTGGGTTCAAAAGAAATCAACCTTATTTTCTTACGGATAAATTCGGTTGATCGAGAGTTGTCCCACTCCCGATGGTCCTTCGGTCATCCCCCCCTTCCCATGGCATCTCTCTGAATCCTCCAGTGATTTTCTCGGCTAGGTATCCCTAGTTTCGACTCCTTTTTTTTGTTTTGAACTGAAGTCGGCATGCCTTGCCGACTTTAGCCCAAAATGGCCCAAAGGCCGGGATTTTACAAAGGTATTCTGTTGGATTTTGTCTAGATTTTAGTAAAGCCTTTTGTTTATTTATCTCATTTTGGGAACTTTTGACCTGTTGTTAACGAAAATTGTCTATCTTGCTTCTTTAGGTCTACTTTGGGGGCCACCAAGATGCTACCCGGTATAGATTTGATTCTTCCGTGTTGGATCCTAGATTCTAGCTTTCTTTTGACGTTCAATCGTTTCTTCTGATAATGCTGGATGCTTTCGAAGCACCTTCAAAGTAACCCAAGTTTTGACTCAAAACGTGATGATGGTTATGGTCGAATCAGATTAAATTTTATTATAAGAATAACTTCTTGGTGTTGACTTTATTAGTCAAAAATCCGATCGCGATCAGTTCCACGGCTATCACCCAAGGCATGCATGCGGTAGACTTTAAGTTGTTCGTCCCAGATAATTATTCTCGTTTTCTGATATATATATATATATATATATATACTTTTTATTACTTCTGAAGCGTAAATTTTGACTGGAAGTTATATTTCAGGTTTATACATGAGGTTCATGTACCAGAGGCTGAATTTCGGAGTATTCTTAGGGAGATGAACAAGAAATATTTCGGAGCAATTATGGGGCTAATTGTTGGTTATTTTTGTGTATGGGGGTGGTTTTGACTATAAGGACTCTACTCTGCATTAAGTTTCGAAGGAGGCATTTGGAGACTGGGAACACCAGTTCTCCTAGCTACTAGCTAGGGTAGCATCCATAGCAATCTTTGCTAATGCTATTGATGCCTCTGTAGTACTCTCAGATTCGACAGTTGGTCAGCAATCTCCCAAAGTTTCTCAAGTAACTTGCACATATCTGTTGCTGAATTGGCCTAAGAAGAATGATATCTCATTTCCTGGAATACAAAAGTATGCTTACAGGTATTGTCATCAAAACTGCCTTTTGCTGTAGTTTATCCTGCTTCGGATTGACGAGTAAATGGAGCACCTTTCGATCTTCATATTTCATAATGTGTATAGAAGGAAAAGCTATTCCAGCATAAGCATTACCTGCATAATTCAATATGTGAAATGTGGGATGACGCACTCTTGAGTGCATCACAATTTTTAAGAAAGACAGCCTAATAAGTTCAAATAGTGCACTTTCTGAAAGATTAATTCGATCTAATTATATCTGGATGTTCTTTTAGGATGACGAATATTTTGGAATATATGGTTGCATGAGTACGAAAACTGTGCCTGCTCAATTGTGTAACTTATAACTGTAAGCTGCTGCAAACTATTTGCTGCAAAGAATACATTCTAACAAATTCAACTATAAATTTCCTACAGTGTTCACATGCGTTCACTTCACATATGCTTGCTGGTATTTGAAGACATTTCGAGATTCAAAGTATCTACCTTTTTCACACCCTAGTCATTTATCTTCACCTTAGATGTAACATTGTTATATTTGACTTTACTAATACTGGCAATTTTACAACATTGATAGGTCAGGGGGCATTTGGTCCCGTTTATAAGGCTCGCATGTCCACTGGGGAGACAGTTGCTGTTAAAGTGCTTTCTGCCAATTCTAAGCAAGGGGAGAAGGAGTTCCGTAATGAGGTTATTTTACATGAGAGATTGAGGAAGTTATCTGAATTGGAATTTATTATCCTGTTTCAAATAATTGATGTTGAAGGCTTCTTGTGCTCAATATCTAAACTACAAATTATTAATGTGAAGGGACTCTATCACTTGAATTATCCTTCTCTTGCGGCATCGATGAAAGCAATAGAGATGTGGCTGTTTCATTTTAATTCTTGAAACCTGGTCATATCAAGATATATATTTCTTTTATAAAAACCTCAACAGTTATGATTAAGAGCAATACAATTGCAACTATTTAGCAAGCCACACACGCATATATGTATGTGTGTATGCATGCATGCACACATGCATGAAACTCTAACAAATAAAAGTCTCAAATGCCCGACATTTTTTTGTTGACATCAGCAAGATCAGAAGGACACTTCAAAGTGGAGTGTCCTACCATGTCATGTGCAAGAGTCTAAAAGTACTGGCACTTCGAGACATCTTAAAAATGAAGAGGCCAAGTAACAAAAATTATGCTCATATAAATTTTATTGTATGCAAACCTTTTTGATGATGAAATGTTTGAGGCCTAATGATCTCTCTCTCTCTAAGCTTTTGTTTATTCCAATTTTTGGTTTCTTATGTCCCATGCTTGTCCATATAGTTTTGATCCTACTACCTAGAAAACTCCACTCCTTTAACAGCAACGTATGACTTTTCTTTGGCTATTGATTCTAGGTTATGCTACTTTGTAGATTGCATCATAGAAACCTTGTAAATTTGCTGGGGTACTGTGCAGATAAAGGCCAGCATATGCTGGTGCATGTCTACATGAGTAATGGCAGTGTTGCTTCTCACTTATATGGTAAATGAGACTTCAGATATGAGATCTATGGATCTGAACAGACAGACATGCAGTAGCACATCAAACACAAAAACTTTATCAACACTTTCCATCTGTTCAATGTCCCTCCATATCTGTAGGTGAGAAACATGGACCATTGAGCTGGGACTCGAGGGTCAATATAGCTCTAAATGTTGCAAGAGGCTTGGAGTATCTTCATGAAGTAAGTTCTCGTATGTTGTCACCCTGTATTGAATATTCCTTAGCTGAGTGGGGCCCTTATGGTCACGCCGAGAGGGGGCAGCTATGCTGGAAGCCCCCCTCACTCCTTTTTTTTTCATCAAAAAAATAAGTAAATTCTCATATCATCAACAAATATGAACATAGCAACTCTGTAATGTACAAGATGTTCTGACTAGTTTCTTCTTTGTTTTTTCCCTACTGCAGGTTGTTCCACCCATAGTGCATTGCAATATCAAGTCTTCTAATGTACTATTGAATCAGTTCATGAGAGCTATGGTATGTAAATATTTCATTGTTTCTGATACTTATTACTGGTATAAGAAAATCTGGGATATGTGGATTTAGTTAGAATTATGGATCCATTTTATCATACATATAAACTATTGGCCATAACCTTCTAGTTTGTCTTGTCGTTAACTTCTGGCTATTGCATTTGGTGATAGGACCATAGATTTTTATTCCGCCGAGATCAACTCTTGGCCTGCTGCTTGCTTCTGGATTTTCAAGCTCTTCCTTTCTAGGCCATTTACCTAATCAGCTGCCGTAGGTTGTACTTGTGAAGAAGATATGCTGAAACTTTGGTTCGCTATCTGTTATAGATTACTTTGACATGGAAGGTGATTTTTCTAATGCAATTAGTTGTACTGAGAAGCAAACTTACAATGATAGGAGCAAATGACATGGCTTGACATGAGATCATTTATCTTTTTGATGTTTGTAGAACTGCTAAAAGAGTTGTTGGACTGTCTTGCTCAGGATGGAATCGGCAAAGTTGTCTGGATGCCTGGCATTCTCTGCTGTGAAAGGACTTGTCAAGCACAATAAATTAGCTGGCAGGGTCATCCAATCAGTCATTTGTTAGAAAGAGACTTGCCTATACTGTAATTATTTTTGTTGATGACTTATGATGTCTTGGAAGTTTAGTGATTAGAAGAACTGAAATAAGTATGATTTCTTTGATCTTGTTTTCTTGATGGAAGATTTCTCTTATCTCTTCGATCACATTTTCTTGAGTATACCATCCCTTCTCAACTATTTTACAGTTTAAAAACTGATGGTCCTGGATGCTGTTCTTGTATAGAATGCACATTCAAGAATGCTGTATACGTTTAAGATTCCAGCATTAGACATCAGTATTGTTTTTTTTTTTTGGCTTAAATTATAAAACTTATCCATACAAGTAATTTGCCTCTTGGAGCAGGTTGCCGATTTTGAGCCATCTAGACAAGCAGTGTCTAGCTGCCACACATCTAATGTCAAGGGAACTTTTGGCTATCTTGATCCTGATAATGTATCATCAAGGATTTTCACTAAGAAAGTGATGTCTACAGCTTTGGTGTCCTGCTTTGTGAAATGGTTGCAGGCAGGAACCCACAACAGGGCCTCATGGAGTATGTCGAGCTTGTAAGATCTCTGCCCTCCAGCATTGTAGTGCTTTATATTTTTACTAACAATTGATGTCTAGGAACTATCAAGCTGTCATTGGATATGGATGTGCTAATATCACGATGTTCCCAAACACTTTCTTCCCTGTTCTAATTCATTCTTTTATAGGGGTTCATAACTTTCTGGTCTTGGAATATTGCAGATGTGTACATGCCTCCCAGCAGGTTGTCACAAGGTTACTTTAAGTGAATCTTGGAAGCTCTTCATGGTTACCATAGGATGAATCATGAATGTCACTCTTTTTATATGATTTTGATATGGCGGTTGTCATTTGAACCCAGGCCTGCTAAATCAAAGCACAAGGAAGAGTATCCTATCCAGATACATCAACACAAACTATCAACTAATGACACTTGTATATCATGCATATGACTTGCTGGTGATGTTCACTATCATTGTTGAATGTTACTAACTTGCCTCTTCTCCCTGATTATGTATGTTTTCTTTCCCCTTTATTCAATCAGATCGTTTAGCGGTTTAAAACTTGCTTGCATGCTAGACTGCCTCTTTCATGTATATGCGAATCATGGTGTCTAAAATCAAGGTAGCAGGGGTATCAAATGTTTCGAGGGCCTGTATGGCTGCCTGGATGCCCATGGCTGTTCTAAACTTCTGAGTGGTGGGAAATTGGTGAGGAGGAGATGGTGTCGGACGGGAAGTCGAAGGATGGTTTGGCTAATTGACCACCCGAAATGCCAGGATTCCTAATGAATTTCGAATATCCCCTCAATCTGGGATTGGCGAGTGCATGGTCCTTGATTTCTCTATTTCTTACTCCCTGCGGTTGGCTCTCACTCCGGCGGAGTTATCCTTATAAGAATTTTTTTAATTTTGGTTAACATTAATTAATATTTTTTTAATTAAAATTTGAATTTATTTTATGATTCATGTTAATAGACGTAGATAGTCCATTATTATGTAGTTCATTATTATGTGATCATTGATTGTGCTAGAAGTATTATGTGATTTGGTATGGTTGAGGCTGCACAGTATAGGTCTTAGTTCGACTTGACTCGTAATGGGAGGGTCAGTTAGGGTATTTTTATTTTACTGGCTAGGTCTCCTCTTCACTTCCTCTATTTATATATATCACGTATTCGGTGATTTATGATACGATGATTTTCTTCATTGATAGCCATTTTTATGAGAAAGATCGGAGAGAAGGATTGCCTGCGGTGTTTATTTGAGCATCATTCTAGGTTTGAGATTATGACAAATACATGTAAGTTTCCTAAATCAAAATTTTTTATGGATTTGATTATATGAAATAAATTACAGATCTGTTGTTTGCTTTGATCAATGGGAAACCAATATTTTTTAGGTCTTTAAATCTTATGCATAGGATCTTAGGGTTTTCTAAGATTTTTACTTACATTTGGTATCAGAGCCCTTTATGCATGATTTAAAATCTTTTATATTAATTTATTTTCTAATTTATTTTTCTGCATTTTCTTGATGATCTTCTCGATCTACCCTTTCATTCCTCGATGGTGGTGGGGCTGCTACTGTCGAGACAGTGGAAGGACTGACCTGTATCCATAGCAGGCTATGGCAGATCTGGCGATGCTGAGATTCAGTAGTCTAAGACCCATCAGAGAGGCGCCGGTGCCTCTCATAGAGGGACCCAATCCTGGCACCGGATGAGGTCAAAGAGTATTGGCCCCTTTCAAAAAAAAAAAACAAAACCCTCTTTTCTCTTTCCTTCCCATGGATGATCACTGATCTCCTTGTGCCCGTGCTCGTCGGTGCTGAGGGGTGGCCGACGGTGATAGGGAGAGGCGGCGGCAGTGGCTGGTGGCAATGTCCCAACCGACGGAGGTGATCACCAATAAACAAATCAAAAAAAAATTTCGGAAGTCGATGGGTCGGTGATCGTGGAAGGCTGCGGTCGGTCGTTTCTGGGCCATGATCGCCGGCTGTGTTTCTGGCCAATCTTCGTGACCAGACCCCCCCCCACCGGAGGTGGCGATCTAAGACAGATCACCGTCGGTGGGTTCGGCCAAACTAAAAAAAAAAAACACTACAGTCGATCTCTCCTTTTGGGCCCAACCGTATGCTGGCGACATCGCCGGAGGCGGCGATCGATCCTTCCCGGTCGGTCATCGTGGCCGTCTGGCTGGTCCAGTGATGGTGGTGCCAGTTTTGGAACCAAAGAGCGGCAGGCCGAAGAGACCCCTTGTTTTTGGGTCGCGTGGGGAAGAAGGGGTAGGCTAACGGGTTTGGGTTTGGGTTCAAACCCAAAATCCAATAACCCATTAGCCAATAAGCCAAAAAAAAAAAAAAGGGCTATTTTGCTTTTACACCCCTGGACTTTATGTTATTATAAATAAGTCCTTTTACAATTTAGACCCTATAAATTTAAATTTACATATTGGTTCAAAAAAAAAAAAAAAGGGGTAGGCTGGTGGTGGTGGGAACCACCGTGCCCTTCTTCTCCTTCTATACCTTGCTAGATGCATCCGACAATGATTAACTGACGATCATTTAGACCGTGACAACTAAGGCTCGTCCATTGGTGCTGGGCTAAGCAGTGCTGGGCCCTTGGGATGCTGCTCCTGGCTCTACTTTTTCGAGAACCTCCAAGAGGTCTTTCACTGTACTATCGCCGGATGGATTTTGTTAGATTTTGATGGTTCATGGTGTCTCATCGCAGGGATCTCACCGTCTTCCGAAAGGAGATAGCGGCGGCTGCTGCTGGATTGCTGGACCTCGTCCAACTTGTGATGAATGCCATGGCAGACTTCTTGGACAATTAGACCAGTGGCCGATAGCTCTCTTGTGTTGCTTTGTTCTTGTCTTTTTCTGAACTTTGGGTCATCGGTGGCTAGGGAATAGCTGCCAGTGGTTGGTTTGGTCGATGGCTCTCTGTAGAGGAAGATTCCAAGCTCGGAGAAGCCATCAATGGAGTTTTGGAAAGTCTTGATTGGGATAATAAAAGGGGAGAAGAAGAGAATGTTATAAAGGATTTTGGGTTGATGGGTTATTGTATTACAACCCGCTTTGAACAGAGTTCATTAATTATAAATTTAGCTGAAATGAAGAACCGGTTAGATCCAATTACATTGGACCTATTTAACTTTGGGATTAAGGGGATTCTTTGTACTCAAGTCCCCATAAATTAGATATGAGTCCAAATAAATTTCTGAAATTTATGGTTTGGTCCTTTATTTTATTATTATTTTATAAAAATCGCTATAACTTGCTCATTTTATATTTGATTTGAGAGATTTTTGGACTGTTGGACTCGTAATAATTTGAAGAACATTTTGGTAGAGTTCTTTATATTTGATAAATATTTAAATAAGTTAAAATTATTTATGTATATTCTACTCACTATTATATAGTTCGAGTGTGTTTTCGTAGCCTCAAAAGATTTGGAGCACTCTATGAATTTTGAATAGCTAAGTTAATGAGGACTAATGACTCATTTTTTATTTTGAAAATTGTACATTAATGTCTATAACTAATGATCCAAAATTGATTGTAATTGATTGTGACACTTATTATGTACTATAATTCTTGTCCAAAAGTGTTTTATAGTTGTGTAGTAAGTATATTGATAGATGTGACAGTTGGAATGCATATATGTAATATTTATAATCAGTGGGGTGCATATTATTAAAGTATCCAATTTTGGACTGATCTTTTATGGCATACATGTCGTTAAAGTATGTCATTTTATGTTTATTGGACAATTATCTTCTTTGTATGAATAATTTATGAGTTGGCATAAATATTTATCACCAAAGTGGTTTGTTTGTGTCAGTCTATTAAATTTTTTCATTATGAGAGGGTTTCTGGTTATTGCATACAACATCTTGCCTAAAGGGGGTGTTGTATGTTTTAATCTGAAAATATTGCATGGGGCATTGTGTTGCAATAGTACTCTAGCTTTCATAGGCTTGTCTGCCCAAAAAAGATAGGTTCGTAACTGTTAAGGTATTTCATTTGCTTGTGGTTTCATATAAAAAGTACTTATGCATATTACATGTTCTGTCCAAAGGGGATATGTGATAATGCATTTGGACTCTTGTATATTATTTAAGGTATATGCCCATTAACTAGTATTTTGCATTCCTGTCATCTTTGATTATATAGTCATTTATGTTAATAATAATATTGTTATTCAGTTTTGACTGGATCAAATATCAAAAGTAGAGGTATATTTGGCTTAAGAAATTTATTTACCCAAAGGGGATATATTTTCGAATGCCTTGTATCATCATTTTTTTAATCTTTATTTTCTTTAAAAAAATATATATATTGGGCCTAAGAAATTTGTTTATCCAAATGGAGACATGTTTTCAAATTTGTTTTGATCTCATTTGTGGAGCTTAAAAATACATCACATTCTTTACCTATAGGAAAGTTTTATATGATGATGCACATGGTACATTTGTTGAAAATGACTTGTTATATTTAAAGCATTTATTGATTTATTGTTTGTACCTCAAAATGTTGCATCATACATGAGCTTGATTGATGTTTTATGCCATTTTAGAGGTCATGACTTGATGATCCTTCTTTGAAAGGTCAGTATTTTTGATGGATGGTGACCATCAAAGTGGACCGTTTCTTGAAATTTACTAGGTCTTTCTGTGAGCTTTTTGGAATGGATTATGTAGCATTATATGTTGAAGAGAGATTTCTTATGTGGGTCACTTTCTTTTTTCTTAATAAAATTTTATTGTATTGGACCAAGGCTCTCATTAAAATAATACTTATAAAGATTTTCTGAAATATATTGTTATATTCTCTATCGATTAACTGCATAAAGATTATTTAGCAGTTAGTATACTTGTATTCAATAAAGTTAATGCTCCCATTATGATGACTCTGACTGAAATGTAGATATAAAAAATGAGATTGTGCTAGCACTAAGTATGATGGAATATGGATATTATATTATATAATGATCTTCCATCTTGGTTGTCTTATAAGAGTACTTTGAAATAAAGCTACCTATAAAGTGGTAAAGAGTGAATTATTTTAAAATATATTCATATAATCGATTCCATTCTTATTGTTATATTTAAGAATGGTAATCTAATTTTGACATCATTTGTGGTGGATATGTAGAATCTGATAAAAGAAAGCCTGGATAGGTAAATTAATATGAGATGGATGGTATGATGGTGTTAGGATTTATATCTTAAAACTAGAGAGAATTGTACCTAAAATTAGTATTATAAATTTTTTTTTTATCTCTAATACATAGATACTCATCATATTTAGTTTTTCTACTATACAGTTTAATAAACTTAAAATCATATATGTGAAATTATTAATAAATCATATCCTATTCTGTTTCAGAAGTTTTTTTGATACTTTTGAGATAAGGATAATGATATTGATAGGTATATCGGTCATATTCTAAAATCTCATATATAATAAATAAATATTATTATTAAATATTTATATAAGTATGGGATAATTGTTTAATACACCATGCCTGAAATTTCTAGGTAAAATGATGTGACTGAGAGGCAAACTACACTTTGAAAGATATGGTGTAAAGTATGATGAGTGGATGCAATTTATTATGATGTCTCTAGTATAAAATCCTAATGATTACCATCTATATTTTGAATAAAATTTTTGATAAAATATTATACAAAATATACTTTTGAGTTAAAGATTGATAGGAAGCCCAATATCTTTTAACTTTTTGGTTGGAGCTATTCTGCAACACTTAATCATTGATAATCCATCAGTGAATAAACCTTGATTTTGTAATAACACGTTGTTATTTTGGTTATCCAGATTATTTTAAATGAATATAGATTCTATTATCTTAATAGAGAGGTATAAAAAATATTGAGTCAAACCATGCCATATTTGTAGATTCTAATTTTCATAATGTTAGATGCTTCTATATATTAGAAGTATTTTATATTGAAAGAAAATAAGTTGTTGCTTTTATCCTACTGGGGGATAATTGAAGAGTAATATTAAATATACAAACTAATTATAGTACCTCCATTACTAGTTGATGTGGTACTAGTAAAGAAATTATATGAAAAGAAATAGATACATGTCATTCTTATGACAATGTAAATAACTGGAGGTTTTGTTTCATAGAAAGGTTTTCAAATAGAATCTAATGGCATTCTTGGATTTACAGGTAAAGTTTGTGATATGTTGCAAAGTCACAATTCATATTGTTTACTATGAAACTTTGTCCTAGGTCTTATAATTATTGATTCTGTCTTAAGACCACTTATAATTTCTTATAATCATAGGCAGCTATGTTCTTTAAAGGAACAATAAAAGTTTTCATCTTTTCTATCTACGTGAAAATAGAATATTTGTCAGTCAGAGGTTGTAATTGAAAGGGAGATATTTTATACAATATACAAAGTCAATATTATTGATCCCCTAATCAAAAATAAGATTCATAGTTTTTATGAAACATGTCAATAATATGGCACTTTAGAATCTTTTATTTTTTGGCTTAGTGGGAGTTTGATATTTATACATTGACTTGATTGACAAATTTTATTTGTTATTGATTGCACGACTGTAATCCAACGACATATAAGTATCGAGTGTATATGAATAAAGTCTGTATCGGCTGATCCTCTAACTAGAATTTGAAGCCTGTATGCTTTACAAAGCATGTTGAAAATATGGGCATATTGAATTCTTTTGTTGTGCTTGATTAGTGGGAGTGACTTTGTCTTTGTGCTTTATTATCATAAAACTTGGTTTCATTTATTTTTTATCATGTGTATTTATATACATTGTTGACATGATAGTTGATGGATTGCATTCCTATATAATTTTATTTGTGCACTTATGGAATAAAGTATAATATAGTATCTCAAGAATATGTTTTATCTTAAGAATGATAGTTGTATGGGTATATCTCATTTTGATAATGAGATCTCATTGTGTTTGGAGACATATAAACTTTTTTGAAGTCATGATATTTCTCTAGCTTGTGATGTAGTATGTGGATAAAAAGAAATCATGAACGTGGGTACATATGTTTAATTATTTTGATTATGAGATATCTCTTTTGGTTATGTACCTGACTGAGACCTGGTGTCGAGTTTTAGATTTGTTGTGCTATCTTGTCATTGATACCATTATTGAATATGTGAGACAGGATGGCTTGTTGTTTGATGACATCACGATTTCTCTTGCTTATTTGTTTCTAAGCATATTGAAGAGAAATTGGAGGATTGACAATGAAAAATAACATGTTATTTGATCACCTTGATACTATTTTCTTGTTACACTGCCACACCAAGACTTATGTTGATGATGTTTATGATGCTTGTAACCATGGATAAGTATTATATCGGTTAAGTAGTACAACAGCCCCATGATTCGGCATCATGAATACCGTTGGATCGAGTTATTTATAAGTATTGTCAATGGATCATATCATGGCCATATTTTGTATTCAACCCGAGAGTTATTTTTAAAATAAAATGTTTTCAAAATTATAATTAATGCAGCCCAAGTGGGAGAATGTAAGAATTTTTTTAATTTGGGCTAATATTAATTGGTATTTTTCTTTTATTAAAATCGGGTTGATTTTATGATTCATGTTAATAGACGTAGGTTGAGCCCATTATTATACGATCATTGATTGGGCTAGGAGCATCTCATATGATTTGGTGTGGTTGAGGCGGCACAGTATAGGTCTTAGCCCGACTTGACTCATGATGGGAGGGTCGGTTAGGGTATTTTCATTTTATTGGCTAGTCCCTTCTCCACTTTCTCTATTATATATATCACGTATTCGGTAATTTATGATATGGTGATTTTCTCCATCGAGAGCCGCCTTTATGAGAAAGACTGGAGAGAAGGGCTCTGCCTGCGGTGTTCATGTGAGCATCATTCCAGGTTTAGGATTATGGCAAATATATATAAGTTTCGTAAACTAAATTTTTTGTGGATTTGATTATATGAAATAAATTATAGATCTGTTATTTGCTTTGATCAATGAAAAAACTAATATTTTTAGGCGTTCTAAAATTTATGAACAGGATCTTAGGGTTTTCTAAAACTTTTTCTTATAATCCTCGTATCCAATAGTTGGCATCCACTTTATTCATTCTGATGACATACTAATACAACACTGATCACATTATCTACAACATTTTATTTGGCAAGACAAAAATGATGCATCTAACCATGATGTGCATGGCTTCTTAAGTAGGCTTAAATCTCTCAACAAAGAATTTTCTTTATATGCATCATGTTCATGTTTGGATAGCTGAGCATCTGATCAAATAGCCAATTGAAATTTATGCTTCGCATGCATTTATGTATATACCTATGTTTAAACATTTGCTTATGAATCTGGCAGCAATAATACTGAGGGAAGAGTGGCTGGGAAGAATTAGTGGCTTCTCGGCTTGCTGGAGTATATGATGTGCGAGAGGTAGATGACATGGGAGCACTTGCATACAAATGCGTCAGCCGAGAATCCAAAAAACGGCCTCCAATGAGTTATGTAGTTCAGGCTTTGTCAAATGTATTGTGAAACAAGACCTAGCAAAAGGCATCACGAAAGGAAGCTCTTGCTGACCAAAGTAGAGGATAAGTCTATGAACTAAGAATTGCGAGATGTTCGCACCGTTAGGTTTAGCATCTCGATTTGGTCTAGAAGAAACCTAGAATAGAATCCAAACCATACCTTATAACGGGCCAGGCCCGACCCAGCATGAGCATGGCCCAGACCCACACGTGGTCGATAGGCACACAAGGCCCCAGCATGCGCTACCTCTCCCCCTGTTGTAGTCTATGGTGGACTGTTTGGTCACAGTGCTCTTACCTGATGCATGGATTTGTTTCTCGCGGTCTATAGGATTTCATGTAGCTTACGCGCATCTCTTGTGCAATCAAATGGTGGCGCGCATTCCTCGACGCGATCAGGTGGCCTGGAGATGTCTTGGACTCTGATTGTGCTTAATCCGCATGATTTGTGGCACGATAGATGCCAATCGGGTGGCCAGGAGTTATTCTGGGATCAAACACGAGTTGAAAAGGGAATAGAAGTTCTTTTTTAATGTGGTTTGGATCCCTGGATTTTTGTTGAGATACTCTTCTTGTCAGAGATATAAAAAAAAGAGGTAGGTGGCCAGGACCAAGTGTGAAGATTCAGAGGGCTTCCAGAAGATGTAGCAACAAAAAAGCCTGTAGAAGTTAGAGGGTCTCTTGAGAGTTGAGAGCTTTGTCAGGAATTTTTAAAATTTCTTATTGAGAGAAATTGTATGGGATTGAGATTAAATATTATTTTTCTTATAATGAAACCTTACATGTTTAATTGATTGTCTTTTATTTTATTTTTTTTCTTTCTTATTTTGATATATCAACATTGATATCATGATTTTGGGAATGAGGACCCATATTTTGCATGAAGGATTTCCAAATAAATGATATTAGTACAATTGGTATCATAACAACTGGTATCGAAGTTCTATGTTTTTGGTTGTGATCGAGATCGAAGAAGATAGAGAAGACAAGCACAATCAAGGTAGAAATTAACTAGTTTGATGTTGATGTGGCAAGACCGCTGACATGGGGTAGCTGTCAAATGCCACGTCAAAGAAAGCCGCCGTGCCAGACGCCGCGTCAATTTCCCTGCTCGACTCCTTCGCCGGGCTGAGCTCCCCCAGGACAACGGGACCGCCCGTTGAAGCTGAGCTCTGTCCTCTGCCAGGTCGGACCCGCTAGCCCGGGATGCCTAGGCCGGAGCCGAGCGGTGCCCTCCAGATCGAGCCCCTCTCCGAGGTCGAGCCATCTGGTTCGGATCCGTGCTCTGCCCTCCAGAGCGAGCCCATCGGAGATCGAGCCCCGTGGTCGAAGTCGAGCTCAGTCCTCCTCCGTCATGTGGAGCCTCTTCGAGGTCGAGCCCTCTGGACCGGGCCCACGCTCTGCCCTCCAGAGCGAGCCCCTCGAAGATCGAGCCCTGTGGCCGGAGTCGAGCTCAGCCCTCCTCCGTCACGTGGAGCCTCTTCGAGGTCGAGCCCTCTGGACCGGGCCCGCACTCTGCCCTCCAGAGTGAGCCCCTCGGAGATCGAGCCCCATGGTCGGAGTCGAGCTCAGCCCTCCTCCGCCACGTGGAGCTTCTTCGAGGTCAAGCCCTCTGGACCGGGCCCGCGCTCTGTCCTCCTTCGTCGATGCGAGCCTGCAAGCTCGGGATGCTTAGGTTGGAGTTGAGCCCTACCTTTCCAGCTCAAACCCCAGCTCAGGCATAAGCACCAGCGAACCAAGGGACAGCACCGCCATCCCAGGATGCCGGCGAGCCGTCTGAGGATTGCATCGAGACATCCACCATGTCGCAATGACCACCTGCGGCCGTCGGTTACACCAGAAAGGGGAGAGGCCTACTGATCGAGGTGTTCCTCACAAACCACTTGAACCACCCGAAAGAGGAAGTTAACTAGGAGATTCGAATCCCAGGGGGGCGACCCACCGATCAAGGTACTACCAGGTCCCGGAATGAGGCAACCAGAAGGAATATCAGAATACATGATAGCTTTCCTTATCACGAATCAGGAAAGGCGCCTCGGGACACTGTCACACATACCTGATAGCCCAGCGGAGATCCCAAGACGGGCGCCCAACGGTAACCTAGACTACAAAGCTCGAAGGAAGCAAGACAAATGAGGTAACATGCAATACCATTCAAACACAAGTGCAAGCTCAACCAAAGAGTACGACACCACAAGCAAATCCAAGCAAGGGCAGGTGGAAAGGCCACACAGAGAATCCCTCTTGCTTGGATCATAAACAAGGTGGAAAGGACACACTTGCGTCCCACTCTCATACTATTCACTCCTCCTAGCGTGGAGTCCATCAAGAGAGGCCCAACCAGGAGGATCTGTTCTCCTGGATCGTCATTGACTTGACTGTCGGAGTGCCCCTGTTGGAAACCTCGGCCCAGGTCACTAACCCCTGTTTTGCAGGTTTTGGACCACCGGACAGCCAGACAGCGAAGGGAGTGCACTCCGGCGCCGACAGCAGCTATGGCCACGATGATCTTGGCGGCAAAAGATTGGCGCGCCAGGTAGGGGGGCCCTGTGAACAGTCTTTGATCTAGTCCCAGCCCCCCCTTTTTACAAGCAAGTTCCACGGAAGGATGGTGATGACACGGGCACGAGAGGCCTCCACCAGTCGTGCAGGGGACTCCCCCTCCCGGGGGAACCTGCACAACCCAGAGGCGGGGCCATCCGCTCCGGTTCAACCACCTTCGGCAGAGTCTCAGCTGGCTGCACTCGCCCAGCAAATGCAGATCCTTGCCACAGTAGTGCGCTAGCTTCAGCACCAGCACCGGTCCTTGGCTACCCACCAGCAGCCAGGGACTCCGGCGGCCCATGCTGCGGCCCCCCGCGACAGCATGCGTTCCTTCCAAGGAAGGCCTTCGCAGCCATGGGCCATCACTGACAACCGGGGTAGCCATCAAACTCTGGTGAAAAGATAACGAGCCGGGTCTGCCGACAGGGACACCCGCTCACCAAACCTCGGGCGGGCAGTATCCAAGCCCCACCGAGGTAGGAATAGTAAGACCCCCCGCCACGGGTGCCATGCACCCATGTCACCTTCTCCGTCTCCTTCGACGAAGGGGTCCACTGACAAAGCCATCAGGCGCACGGCGGAGAAGCGCCTGGAGGAGCATGACCGCAAGTTGGCAGAGTTATCTCATCGATTTGCCAATCTACCGAGCTCAGTTAGCGAGCCAGCGGGCTATGACGCTCGTCCCCCTTTCTTTCAAGAAATCCAAGGAAAATCGATCCCGAGTCGGTTCCGTATGCCGTAGGTGGATCCTTACGACGAGACCACCGACCCCCTAGACCACCTGGAAAGCTACTGGGCCCTCATGAGGGTCCAGGGGGCCATCGATGCTCTCCTCTGCGTCGCTTTTCCTGCTACTCTCCGGAAGGCAGCCCGGGTGTGGTTCACCCGCTTGGAGTCGGAGAGCATCAACTCTTTCATCCAGTTAGGGTAGAAGTTCGTAGCCCACTTCGACACCTGTCAGAAGTTACCACAAGAGGTAGACAGCCTCTTCTTCATCCGGTAGCAAGATCACGAGCCGCTGTGGGACTACGTGGCCTGCTTCAAGGCTGCACGTTGGAGATCTACAACCTTGATGAGCTAGTTGCCATGCTGGCACTAAAGCGAGGGCTCAGGACCTCCTGCCTGACCTACTCGCTTGACAAGAAGTCCTCCAAGACTTATTCCGAACTTCTCTTTCGAGCTCAAAAGTACATCCGTGCTGAGGAGGTAGATCGTACGAGGCGGGAGCTTGATGGGAAGCCACTGAAGAAGTCGACCCCCACCGAGATGCCCAGAAACCGGAAGCCAGGACCTCAGGCTCCGAACTCCTAGAGGGGGCTAGGACCGAAATGCGCTCCCGTTCCCGAGGAGAGTTACACCCCCCTCCTCGCCCGGAGGACAAAAATTCTCAAGAAAAATTTAGACGAGGACTACTTGAGATGCCCATCTCCGATGAAGCCCTCCACTGGCCGTGATAAAATGAAGTACTGTCGCTTTCATCGCGACCACGGCCACGATATCGAGGAATGCCACAATCTCAAGTGGAAAATCGAAAAACTCATCAAGAGGGCCTACCTTAAAAGGTTCATGGGGGGCAGACCTCAAGTGGAATCCCAGGCGCTCATCGCTCTTCTGCCAGCTTCAGCAATCGACAACCATCATACGAGAAGCCGGTGGGTATGATCTCCTAAGGAGCCGTGCACGTGCCCAAGAAGTCCCGGGGGGCAGGGGATCCTGAGAATATACTCCCCTTTATGAAGAAAGGGAAAGATGGGGGGGAAAATGTAAATAATGATGCCGTGGTCGTCGAGATGATGATAACGAAGCATCCTATAAGACGCATCATGGTTGATAGTGGAAGCTCCATAGATATGCTTTTTTATGATGCCTTCTCCAGGATGAACCTTTCTCCCGATCAACTCAAACCTGTGCATACTCCCCTTGTTGGTTTCACAAGTGATTCTGTAAGGGTGGAGGGAGAGATCATTCTCCCGATCACTACTATGACCCCACCTCGGCAGAGCACCGTTATGATGACTTTCATGGTTGTCAGGCTTCCTTCCGCCTACAACATGATCCTGGGCCGACCCGGGCTCAACCTGCTCGACGCCATTGTCTCCACCAAGAGACTACTTGTACAGTTCCCTACTCCCTACGGTGTCGGGAAGATAAGGGGAGCACCCCAGCCAGTGCAGCACTGCTTCCAAGCCCTCCCTGGGGCCAAGGTCCCCGAGGATGATCCAAGGCAGATGATCTCGACCAAAGGGCTCAAGACCCCAGAGGAGGCCCGGTCGAGCGCCTACTCTCTTATCCGCTCGGAGATGACCCCATGAGGATGGTGCAGATTGGAGCCTAGCTACCCGAGGAGGAGAGGGCTCAACTACTCGAGTTCTTGCGGGCAAGCATGGATGTATTCGCCTGGATAGCGACAGACATGCCAGGTATCTCTCCTGACATCATTACTCACAAACTAAGCGTTGACCCAAAGCACAGGCCAGTTCGGCAGAAAAAGAGAAGCTTCATCCCGGAGAGGCAGGCAGCTATCAAGGAGGAAGTAGACAAACTCCTAGCCGCCGGTTTCGTTCGGGAGGTCTAATATCCAAGCTGGCTGGCGAATGTGGTGATGTTAAGGAAGAACAATGGCAAGTGGAGGATCTGTGTAGACTACACCGACCTCAACAAAACATGCCCGAAGGATAGCTTCCCTCTACTAAAGATAGACCAGCTGGTGGATGCCACCTTTGGGCACAGGCTGCTCTCCTTCATGGATGCATTATCTAGATACAATCAGATCCGTATGCACCTGGAGGACGAGGAGCACACCGCCTTCATCACCGACTAAGGGACATACTGCTACAAGATGATGCCCTTCGATCTGAAGAATGCAGGAGCCACGTATCAACATCTGGTCAATAAGGTCTTCAAGGACCAAATTGGCAGGAACATGCAAGTGTATATGGATAACATGCTCGTTATGAGCAAGCCGAGCTCGAACCTTATCGCTGACCTCACCGAGTCCTTCCACAACCTGTGGCAACATCAAATGAAGCTGAATCTAGCGAAGTGTGCCTTCGGAGTGGCGGCAAGAAAGTTTCTCGGCTTCATGGTCACCCAGAGAGGTATCGAAGCAAACTCAGAGAAGGTTCAGGCAATCATCGACATGGAGCACCCGACCTCCAAGAAGCAGGTCCAGCACCTAACGGGGTGTATTGCCACCCTGAGCCGATTCATCTTAAGGTCGGTCGACCGTTGCCTTCCATTCTTCAAGGCGCTATGCAAGATGCACGACTTCATCTAGATGGAGGAGTGCAGGACGACCTTCGAGGAGCTGAAAAAATTTCTCACCTCTCCCCCGTTGCTCTCCAAGCCAGAAGAGGGCGAGGAGCTCTTGCTCTATCTGGCGGTTACACCCAGAGCCGTCAGCTCGGTTCTCGTCTGCACAGACGAGGACAAATCTTAAAAGCTGGTATACTACACTAGCAAAATCCTCCGCGATGCGGAGATCAGGTATACTCGCTCCGAGAAACTCATTTTTGCACTAATAATGTCTGCTAAGCGCCTTAGGCCCTACTTCCAAGTGCACCCGATAGTGGTCATGACAGACCAACCGTTGAGGACCATACTTAGCCACCCGAGACTTCTGGATGATTGGCCAAGTGGTCCTTGCTGCTCAGCGAGTTCGATATAGTGTACCGGTCGAGGTCCTCGCAGAAGGCCCAAGTCCTAGCTGACTTCGTAGTCGAGTGCACCGGGTTTGCCGAGGAGCCAGAGTAGGCAATAACGGAGCTCGGACCAGAGGAGGAGCCTTGGATCCTCCATGTGGATGGTGCATTCAATTCCGGTGAGAGCGGAGCAGGCCTCATCCTCGCCAACAGCAACAGGGTTGTGACAGAATGCGCCCTCCACTTCGAATTTGCCGTGACAAATAACCAGACGGAGTACGAGACACTCCTCGCGGGTCTAAGAGTCTCCCGCGAGCTAGGTGTGCAGAATTTGAAAGTCTTCACCGACTTCCAACTGGTTGCCGGATAAGTTTTCGGAGAGTATGAAGCCAGGGACTCCCAAATGATGAAGTACCTGGAGCAGGTCCGCTCAAGCACGACAGGCCTCCGACGCTTCAGCATCTTCCACATCCCCTGTGGGAAGAATGCACGCGCGGATGCACTGTCTAGACTCGCGACCCTGCCAGACTCATCGCTGGGACGTGCCTACATCGAGTACCTCGAAAATCCAAGCTACGAAGGCTTAGAGGAGGTGCATCAAGTCACCCCTGAGCCGAGCTGGATGGACAGGTATGTCAGGTACATCACCGATGGCTCCCTACCCAAGGATCGCGTTGAAGCAGCCCTCGTCAAGAAGAAGGCCTCCCAGTTTATTCTGATGGAGGGCTAGCTCTACCGCCGATCTTACTCTTACTCGCTCCTGAAGTGCCTCAGGCCCGCAGAGGCAACATTCGTGCTCTAGGAGATACACGAAGGCCTCTGCGGGAACCATGTGGGAGATAGAACGCTGGCTTATAAAGCCCTTCACCAGGGGTACTTTTGGGAGACCATGAGGGAGGACGGCGTCGACTTCGTTAAAAGGTGCGATAAATTCCAGCGCCATGCTCACATACATCGCCAGCCGACGGTGCTGATCTCCCAGCTCTTAGCCTCTTGGCCTTTTGCTCAGTGGGGGATGGACATCTTGGGGCCGTTTCCACCTGCACCAGGGTAGCGAAGATTCCTGCTGGTGGCAATCAACTATTTCACCAAGTGGGTCGAGGCAAAGTCACTAGCCCAGATCGCGGAAGTTAATGTCCGCCAATTCTTCTGGAAATCAATTATTTGCCATTTCGGACTCCCCCGTTGTATCATCACTGACAACTGGTGACAATTTGACAATCGGGAGTTCGAAGGGTTCTGCACCGAACACGGCATCCAACACCGATTCACCTCATAGCTCATCCTCAAACAAATGGGAAAGCCGAGGTGACTAATCAGACCATCCTTCAAGGGCTCAGAACTAGGCTGGACCAAGCCAAGGGCAAGTGTGCGGAAGAACTCCCAAGCATCCTGTGGGCCTACCACACAACGTCCAGAACGGTAACCGACGAGACGCCCTTCAGCCTTGTTTTCGGCATCGAGGCGGTCATCCCGGTTGAGCTCGGCGTGCCCACGCTACGAGTGCAGCAATATGATGAGGCACGGAACTCGGTACACCTCCTGCTTAACCTGGATCTCCTCGAAGAAACAAGGGATAAAGCCCAGCTACGAATGGCGGCATACCAGCAATGAGTAGCCCGGTACTACAATGCTCGGGTCAGGCCAAAAGTCTTTAGACCCGGGGACTTGGTGCTACGCCAGGTGGAATCATCTCAACCCCGGGAGTGCGGCAAGCTCTCACCAAACTGGGAAGGCTTTTACAAGGTGGTTAAGGCCCTCTCACAGGGGGCCTATTACCTCGAGGATCTCGACGGCGTCAGGTTCCCTCGAACATGGAATGCCTACAATCTGCGAAGATACTATCGATAATGTAAGGCTTTCCCCCAATAATAATAATAATGATTTTTTTTTGCACGAGTATCTATCTGCCTTGTAGGAAAACCTCCAAGAAATCTTCGAGCCCAGCTCCGAGATGCCAAGACCTGAGCCCAGCTCTCAGGCAACCCAAGACAGGGGCCCAGCTCTCGGCCAAGAGATCTTCAAGCCAAGCTGCTCTCAAATCATCAACGTCTTCGAGCCCAGCTCCAAGATGCCAAGACCTGAGCCCAGCCCTCAGGCAACCTTGGACCGGGGCCCAGCTCTCCAGCCAAGGGATCTTTGAGCCAAGCTGCTCTCAAATCATCAACGTCTTCGAGCCCATCTCCGAGATGCCAAGACTTGAGCCCAGCCCTCAGATAACCTTGGACCGGGGCCCAGCTCTCCGGCCAAGGGATCTTCGAGCAAAGATACTCTCAAATCATCAACATCTTTGAGCCTAGCTCCATGACACCAAGTCCTGAGCCCAGCTCTCAGGTGACCCAAGACCGGGGCCCAGCTCTCCAGCCAAGGGATCTTCGAGCCAAGCTGCTCTCAAATCATCAATGTCTTCGAGCCCAGCTCCAAGATGCCAAGACCTAAGCCCAGCCCTCAGGCAACCTTGGACCGGGGCCCAGCTCTCTGAACAAGGGATCTTCGAGCCAAGCTACTCTCAAATTATCAACGTCTTCGAGCCCAGCTCCGAGATGCCAAGACCTGAGCCAGCCCTCAGTCAACCTTGGACCGGGGCCCAACTCTTCGGCCAAGGGATCTTCGAGCCAAGCTGCTCTCAAATCATCAACATCTTTGAGCCCAGCTCCAAGACACCAAGACCTGAGCCCAGCTCTCAGGTGACCAAGACCCGGGGCCCAGCTCTCTGAAAGAAGAAGTCTTCGAGCCCAGCTCTGAGATGCCAAGACCTAAGCCCAGCTCTCAGGTGACCAAGACCCGGGGCCCAGCTCTGCGGAAGAAGAAGTCTTCGAGCCCAGCTCCGAGATGCCAATACTTGAGCCCAACCCTCAGGCAACCTTGGACCGGGGCCCAGCTCTCCGGCCAAGGGATCTTCAAGCCAAGTTGCTCTCAAATCATCAACGTCTTCGAGCCCAGCTCCAAGACGTCAAGACCTGAGCCCAGCTCTCAGGTGACCAAGACCCGGGGCCCAGCTCTCCAGAAGAAGAAGTCTTCGAGCCCAGCTCCGAGATGCCAATACCTGAGCCCAGCCCTCAGGCAACCTTGGACTGGGACCCAGCTCTCCGGCCAAGGGATCTTCGAGCCAAGCTGCTCTCAAATCATCAACGTCTTCGAGCCCAGCTCCAAGACGCCAAGACCTGAGCCCAACTCTTAGGTGACCAAGACCCAGGGCCCAGCTCTCCAAAAGAAGAAGTCTTCGAGCCCAGCTCCAAGATGCCAAGACCTGAGCCCAGCTCTCAGGTGACCAAGACTCGGGGCCCAGCTCTCCGAAAGAAGAAATCTTCGAGCCCAGCTCCGAGATGCCAATACCTGAGCCCAGCCCTCAGGCAATCTTGGACCGGGGCCCAGCTCTTCGGCCAAGGGATCTTCGAGCCAAGCTACTCTCAAATCATCAACGTCTTCGAGCCTAGCTCCAAGATGCCAAGACCTGAGCCCAGCTCTCAGGTGACCAAGACTCGGGGCCCAGCTCTCCGGAAGAAGAAGTCTTCGAGCCTAGCTCCGAGATACCAAGACCTGAGCCCAGCTCTCAGGCACCCAAGCCCGGGGCCCAGCTCTCCAGCACCAAAGTCTCGAGCCTAGATCCAAGGCATCCAAGACCTGAGCCCAGCTCTCAGGCACCCAAGCCCGGGGCCCAGCTCTCCGGCACCAAAGCCTCGAGCCTAGCTCCAAGGCATCCAAGCCCAGCTCTCAGGCACCTTGGACCGGGGCCCAGTATGGCCAAGAAATCTTTGAGCCCAGCTGCTCTCAACTACCAAAATCTTGTGCCCAACTTGCCGACACTGAAGCCTGGTGGCCAAATCCCAGACAAGGTGGAACCCTCCTCTCTGATCTCGCCACTCATCTCAAAAAAAAAAAGGGGAAAGAAAAAAGAAAGAGAGAAAGGAGAAGGAAAGAAACAGGGTAAGAGGGAAAAGTTAGGCAATGCTTGGGAACAGGTAGCAGGAAAATTCTCATTTTATTAACAAAAGTTAGTTACAAACGTCTTCGGGTCCCCAACATGCCAGGTGACCTCGACCAAGTACAAAAAGGAAAACAAAAAGGAAAGTTACTCCACTCTGGCTGGCCCCCTGGCCGGGCCTTGAGGCTGTAAGGTCCCATTTCTAGGAACCTCTGGCTGAACGGCTCCGGCCTCGGGTGGCCCAGTCTCAGCCTCGGCTGGCGGGGAAGGCTCGAAGGCAACAGCTTCCTCAACGCCGGCCTCCTGGCCCGACTCCATGTCCGAGGCTAGAGGATACCTGGGATAACTGCGGCCCTCGTCAGGAACAAACATCTCAACTCAACCACGCAGAAACATGAAGCCTTTGTAGAAGGAGTCCGACGCTGTTTGGTGAATTTCGGCGATGAACTCCTCCGAGGCCCTGTACCTGGTGATGGCCTCTTCAACATCCTTCCTTACCTCGGCGACCTCCGCCCTGGCCACCTCCACCAACTTGGCCGTCTCCTCTGCCGCCTTCTTAGCCGTGGCCAACCTCTCCTTCGCTGTCGCTAGCTCGGCCTGAGCAGTCTCCTTGTGCCAAACGACCTCGATATCATACCACTTCAGCCTCTTCTCAGCAAGGGCAAGCTCCTCAACACTCTTCCTCGAGTGGCTCTGCTCTAGGTCAAGGCCATCCCGGAGCTTCTTCGCTTGTCTCTCAGAGTCGGCGAGCTACTTCTCCAGGTCCTTGATCCTTTGCTCGAGCACTCCGTTCGCCTCGGCCCTCTCCTTCAAGCTGGCCTTCAATGACTCGATCTCAGCCGCCCGCTGCTATTCACTGCGTTGCCAGTTTCGACAAGAGTCACTGATAAAGAGAGCCTCGGCACCAATCTGCACCATGTAAAAGGTTAGCAAAAAAAATGAAGAAGAAAAAGAGAAAAAGAGAAGTGGAGCCACTTACCGAGTAGAGCTGGGGGAAGATGGAGCTAAGCACATCCCCCAGCCGCAGTTCGGCCATCTCCTGTCGATCGCATGGCTAGATTGAAAAATCCATCATGCGCTCGGCCAGTGTGGAGCTCCGAAGAAAAGAGCTCTCCGACCCTAGCTTGAACGGAAGTTGACGCCGCACCTCCTCCCTCCTGCTCTCTCCGGGGATAGGTGCCCTTACCCCACTAGTAGCAGGGCCCCCGGGGGCAGGCTGAGGACCTGGCACCTTTGCAGGTGGTGCCTCGGTCACAAACTCGACCCCAGCCCGGACCTCCCTATCCTCGACCTCGATCATAGCCAGGCTCGGGGGACTGGGGGATGCCGTGGCAGCAGCTACAGCCCTAGCCTGGACGACCACCTTGGGCTCCGCGATGGGGGTCATTCCATGTTGACCGTGCCGCTTTGAAACCTTCTGGACTGTCCGCTCGACTGGCCCCGGCGTCGCAGACGTCGCCCTTTCCACTGGTGCAGGAACAGTTTTGGTCGCCCCCGAATTCTGGCCAGCCGGCGCGGCAGGAGAAGCTTCAGTTACCTCCTGACTCAGGTCGGCCGCCACGGCGGGAGCGACCGCAGACGTGCTCTCGCCCTGGACCCGTCTCGACGGAGGCTCCTCGACCAACCTGGTTGGTGGCCTCTTCCGGGTGATCGCTAGCAGGTCGCTCTCCATGAAGATCATGCCTGCATTCAAGCCATACAATAGTCATAGCCCACAGAAAGTAATGTAAGGAGCACAAAAAAGAAGAAGTGAAGAAAAGTTCAGGTCGAACTCACCCAACCCATTCGTTGGGTCGACCCCGGCTTCAGAGAGATTCTGCTCTGACAGTAAAACCTCGAGAGAAGGGACCTGGGCGGTGCGGAGCTGCTCGTCGTCATCCCGGTCAGTCGCATCGACCATAGAGTTTCGATTGGGGACTGGTCCGGGTCACTCCAGACCCGGTCGACCCCTCTAACCGTGGCAAAAAGAACTTGCTCTTCCATCCCTGACGGAAGAGGGGAGCTCAAACCTAATGCCTTTAAGCGGGAAGACAAGGACCACTACCCGTCCTCAGTCGAGTGGCGCTTCAGGGCAAAGAAAGCCCTGAACCAAGAAAACCGAGCAACAAACCTGTGAAGGTGACAAAGCACAACAAAAGACAAGATGACCCTAATGGCGTTGGTACTAGCTGAGCAGGGACCAATGTAAATTATTGCTCACTGACATGAAGAACGGATGGAAGGAAAGCGGAGATCCCCAGAAAGGTCTTCTCATAAAAGCAATACGGCCCAGGCCACTGGAAGTAACCTGTTCTCCCGACGGGGATTAAAAGTCAACAGAGTGCGGGATGCCATAGACATCCCGGATGGTCCCCAGTTCCTCGGTGGTGATCGTCGAGGCGATCCCGCCAGGACCTGTGGACCAGACGGACTCAGGAACAAGTTCAGAAGAGGGAGGAGGATGAGAAGGATGAGAAGGATGAGAAGGACTGGATCCCGATTCCCTGATGAGTACTGGACCAGGAGGGCGCCTCCTACTGAACTCCAAACGAGCCGCATCCTCCTCACCGGAAGAAGAGGGAGATGCTGGCCTCCACTCAGAAGGACCAGCCTCATCCTGGTTGGTGTGTGGGCGGAAGCTCGGGCCAAAGTGAGACATCCCCAAAGAAGGAAGAAGCAAAGGACTCGAAGAAGAAGATGAAGGGACAGACTCGACCCGAGAGAAACCCTAGACTTAGAGGAAGGACCATACTTTGACAAAGAAGGAAGAAAGAAGAAACTAACCTGGTTCCTTAGAAGATCTGAGAAACCAGAGGAAGGAGAAGGCTCGGGTATATAGCGGTACGAAGAATTCAAAAGAATAGATATTTTGGGTAAGAACTTCTTTTCATTTCGAAGTGACCCGGCGCATCCGTACCGTTACGACCTCTCCGCCAACGGATTCATACCACGTGTCGGCCATCGGTGAAAAAGATATCCTGGCTGCTCTAAATTCTGTGACAATATTAACTGCTCCTCGATGTGGCCACGTGGCACCCCCACACTGGCCCGAAGGACCATTCCACGGAGCGCCAGCAATCATGACCATCATTGTGCCATATCTTCACCTTTCCACGTCAACATCAAAATTACTCCCTTCGGCCCTAGCGTCGTGCACTAACGAGACTCGGGAGTGGGGGGCAAATGATGTGACAAGATCGCTGACATGGGATAGCTGTCAGATGCCACGTTAAAGAAAGTCACCATGCCAGATGCCGCATCAATTTCCCTGCTCAGACTCCTTCATCGGGCTGAGTTTCCCAGGACAACGGGATCGCCCGTCGAAGTCGAGCTCTGTCCTCCACAGGTTGGACCCGCGAGCCCGGGACACCTAGGCCAGAGCCGAGCGGCGCCCTCCAGATCGAGCCCCTCTCCGAGGTTAAGCCATTTGGTCCGGACCCGCGCTCTGCCCTCCAGAGCAAGCCCCTCATAGATCGAGCCCCATGGTCGGAGTCGAGCTCAGCCCTCCTCCACCACGTGGAGCCTTTTTGAGGTCGAGCCCTCTGGACCGGGCACGCGCTCTGCCCTTTAGAGCGAGCCCCTCGAAGATCGAGCCTCGTAGTCGGAGTCGAGCTCAGCCCTCCTCCACCACGTGGAGCCTTTTCGAGGTCGAGCCCTTTGGACCGGGCCCGCGCTCTGCCCTTTAGAGCGAGCCCCTCGAAAATCGAGCCCCGTAGTCGGAGTCGAGCTCAGCCCTCCTCCACCACGTGGAACCTTTTCGAGGTCGAGCCCTCTAGACCGGGCCCGCACTCTGCCCTCCAAAGCGAGCCCCTCGGAGATCGAGCCCCGTGGTCGGAGTCGAGCTCAGCCCTCCTCCGCCATTTGGACCCTCTTCGAGGTTGAGTCCTTCGGACCGGGCTCACGCTCTGCCCTTCTCCGCCGAGGCGAGCCCGCAAGCTTGGGATGCTTAGGTCGGAGTTGAGCCTCGCTTTCCAGCTTAGCCCCCAGCTCAAGCGTAAGCACCGCGAACCAAGGGACAGCACCACCGTCCCAAGATGCCAGCGAGCCACCGAGGATTGCACTGATACATCCACCAGGCCGTAATGACCACCTGCGGCCGCCGGTTATACTAGAAAGGGAAGAGGCCCACTGATTGAGGTGCCACGCTCCTCACCAACCACCTGAACCACCCGAAAGAGAAAGTTAACCAGGAGATTCGAATCCTAGGGGCGACGGCCCACCGATCGAGGTACTACCAGGTTTCCCGGAATGAGGCGACCGGAAGGAATGTCAAAACACATGACAACTTCCCTTATCACGAATCGAGAAAGTGCCTCGGGACACTGCTGCACGCGCCTGACAGCCCAGCGAAGATTCCAAGATGGGCGCCCAACGGTAACCTAGACTACAAAGCTCGAAGGAAGCAAGACAAATAAGGTAACATGCAATACCGTTCAAACACAAGTATAAGCTCAACCAAAGAGCACGGCACCACAAGCAAATCCAAGCAAGGGCGGGCGAAAAGGCCACACAGAGAATCCCTCTACCGGCCGCTCTTCCCCCGACACACTTGCATCTCACTCTCACACCATCCACTTCTCCTAGCATGGAGTCCATCAAGAGGGGTTCGACCAGGAGGATCTGTTCCCTTGGATCGTCACTGACTTGACCGTCGGAGTGCCCCACTGAAAATCCCGGCCCGGGTCACTAACCCCTGTTTTGCAGGTTCAGGACCATCGAACGGCCGGACAGTGAAGGGCGCACTCCGGCATCGACAGCAGCTACGGGCCACGATGATCTTGGTGGCAACAGATGTGAAGAGCAACTTCTCCCTCTGGCAAGCAGGGATGAAAGATGTGCTCACACAACAAGGGTTGATCGACCCTCTCATATACTAGAAGAGGTCAGCCACCATAGAGGATAAGAATTGGAAGTGACTCCAGATGTAGGTGATGAGTATGATCCACTTGTACTTGGCACATAACATGGTGATCCATGTGCTGAATAAGGCTTTTTCGATGATGCTATGGGTGAAGTTCAAAGAGTTATATATGACAAAGTCTCTCATTAACACACTCTTTTTTTAGAAGCAGATCTATCTACTGTGGATGATCGAATGATAGAGTGCATAGGAGTATATAAGCAATTTGCAAAGGATTCTCACCGATCTTCTCAGTTAGGTGAGAAGGTTGAAGAGAAGACCAAGATATTGATCTCACTATCATCACTTCCACATTCCTTTAAATCCTTGGTAATTGCTCTTCTAATAGAGAAAAGCATCATCAAGATAGAGGATGTCATTTCGATGCTACTCCAAAATGAAGTTCTTGGACAGGAAAATCAAGCTTCAAGTTCAGGCAAGAACTCAGTGTTGGCAGTCTTTAGAGGAGCTACAAAAGAAGGTGGAGCAATAGAGGATCGCTAAGTGGGTGGTCCAGATCGAAGGATGCGAGCAAAATTAAGTATTAGCGGTATGATGAGTTGGAGGATCATGTTAGAGATTGCTCGCAATTTAAGAATCGGATGAAGGCTACTGCGACGGTGGCCAATAATAGTGATAGTGATGGATACTACAGCAATACACTCATGATATCCGATGAGATATCTCCTTTTTAGTAGTTGATTTTATATTCTACAAGTTCACATTATATGTTATAGAGAGAAATTGTTTGACTCTCTAGAGAGTAAAGAAAATTCTGTCTACTTATTAGATAGATTAAGTTGTACGATCAAAGATGTCGAGATAGTCAGCTTTATGGTACACGATGGGACAGTAAAAAAATTGGATGAGGTTCAATACATATCCAGTTTTCATAAAAATTTAATCTCATCGAGTAAATTAGATTCAAATAGCTATACGTGGAGAGCTGGTGATGGAATCCTGAAGGTCATCCATAATAGTAGGGTTGTCTTATAGGAAAAGAAGCATGGAGAATACTATCTCTTGATAGGAAGTTCAGTGCAAGGTAGAGATCCCAATGTAGGTGAGAGCCCAATGCAAGGTGAAGCTTCGGGAGCAGATGAATCAGGCACGAGACGAGAGACTTGGGAGCATGACAGGCGACATCACACAATGAAGTTCTTATTGCCATAGGAGGCTTTCTCGAGCTGGTCTCAGGTCAATGTGAATATAGCTTATGACAGAGATATGATCAAGCAATCTGGCTTGACTTCTATATTTGTCTATTCATGAGCAATAGGCATTTATTCCAAAGTATGGGGACGAGATCCTTTAAGAATTCTCAAGTCAGATAGAGGCCAAATATCAAATCGAGATGGAGATTGTTAGGTTTAGCACCTCGATTCGGCCTACAAGAAGCTCATAACAGAACCTAAACCATGCCTCGTAATAGGCTAGGCTCAGCCCTGCACGAGTGCAGCCTAGATCCACGATGCATGCATGACCTGCAAGTGCGCTACCTCTCCCCTTGTCGTGGTCTATGGTGGACTGTTCGATCCATAGTTCTCTTACATCATGCATGGATTTGTTTCTCGCTATCTACGGGGTTTCATGCAGCTCATGCACATCTCTTGCATGATTGGATGGTGGCGCACATTCCGTAATGTGATCAAGTGGCCTGGAGATGCCTTCGACTCTGATTATGCTTGATCCGTGCAATTTGCTACGCGATGGATGCCGATCGAGTGATCAGGAGCAATTCTGCGATCAAACAAGAGTTGGAAAAGGAATAAAATCCTTTTTGACATGATTTGAACCATTGGATTCTTATTGAGATACTCTTCATGCTATAGAGACTATAAAAAATGAAGACCGTTGTCCAGGACCAAGATATGAGGATTCAAAGTGCTTTCCAAATTATGATAATAGTAGAGAAAGCATATAAATGTTAGAGAATCTCCTTGAGAGTTAAGAGCTTTGTGAGGAATTTAGGGTTTCTTGTTGAGAGAAATTGTATGGGATTGAGAGTGGGAGTTTCAATCTTGTAAGCATTTATTTTTCTTATAATAAAACTTTGCATGTCCAATTGATTATGTATTTTTATTTTATTTTTCTTTTTGTCTTCTCTTATGGTATCATTTAGACATCATGATCTTGAAAAAGAGGAACCTTATTCTGCTTGCACAAGAGATTTTCTAAATAATAATATCAGTATAGTTGGTACCATAATATGATATGAACTTCAATCTCCAGGCTGCAAAGAGAGAAGTCCATTGATAGCTCATTTGACCTTGCAGATGTTTTATAACTTTATTTATTTATAAATTGATTGGTTGTAATATGATAGCTGTTGTTAGTTTACTATAATGAGTTAACTTGTGGGTCTGCTGGATTCCACTAACTTCACTATGTAAGCCTATTCATGGAATTATTGTTTGATATCCATGAATGAAAAAAATAAATTCTGAATGTTTTCTTCAGAATTATTGTTTGATAACTTCACTATGTAAGCATAATCCACTAACTTCTCTTTTTCTTTTCTTTTTTTCTTCTTCCTTTTTTTTTTTTTTTATGCGTTCTATCCAGAGTGCTATGAAACACTGGTGTTTACTGCTCATAGCCTGGCATGACGCACGACAAGTGCGCATAGCCATCAGTTGGGTGACTTTTTTTAAAAACATAAGTGAGACGACCTGGTATCATGATTATATCTGAGTTGTCGTGTATGCTTTCAAAGATGATTTAATTTATAGTTTATGTGGACTAAGAATTGTTGTAATATAGGCTTTTTTGAATTAATTCATAGTTTAATGATTCACAAACTCTCTGTAGAATCTTTAATTTTACAAATAATCATCCTAGGAAACCTTCACATTCAAAAAAAAAAAAAAAAAAAACATCCTAGGAAACCTAAGTATTATCATTTAACTCATTTTATTGGTATATTTACATGATTCAGAGGAAAGGAAGGCCAGCCATTTTGCTCATAAGCACTTTATTGATTTCAACAATTTTTACCATCCTTTTGCTACATGATTGTCCTAATTTCTATCTAATAAATATCTCACTGATATCTTCATGCCCATTCAAACTATTTTTATTGATATGGTGCGGAGAAGCACTCCCGTTTTTTTCTGGTCGAAGGAGCACACGTGATTAGTCATGATTCGAGATTAAAATCTAGGACTAGAATGGCTGGGCCATCAAACCAACCTATATGTAAAGTCTGGGAGTACACAGATAGCTCCGTCTTGTCACGCAAAATTTATTGCAGACATGTACTTTGGATTTTAATTACTATGAAAAGGAGATACTACCATATGGCCTACAAGGCTGGTAGTTGGAGAACAGCAACTAACGATCATAATTTTCTGCCCCCCTTTCTTAACCAGTCAACCAGAATGACAAACAAAACAAGAAATTTTGCCTGGCAGCTTTTGCTGATATTAATCGAGTGAAAAATAGGACCATGGCGTTTAATTACCTTCAAGTTCTATGCAAACACAGTATAGATAATGCTGCCAGCTTTTCTCATGTATTAACTGAGCCATAAGTGTTCCAGTGTCAATTAACCATGCATTGCTTTGATTCACAATGTTGCAGTCTCACATTATGAACTGAATTTCTTCTGGATAATACCTCAGATTAGAAACTTGGTTTTACATTTACATCAGTTGATCTTTGTTTACTTCGTTGACCAAATTTGTGGGCTTGTGGTGTAACCCTTCTGCGGTCAAATAGAGAGAGAATCTACCATTATCATTGAAAAAAGAATGGAGATGGAGACATGAACAGGCCTCGATGCCAACCTTGCAGCAACCCAAACCAAACTTCCATGTCTCCTTGCCATTTGCTGCTCTTAGCCCAAGTGTAGGGGCCACCTAGCCATCCCATGCTGATTTTAAAAGAGCCAGAGGTTGTTAGCCATCTGTTTAATAATCAAACGTAGATGAAATCCTACGATCCAACACGGTGAATGGCCCACCAAATTTCTACGGTCAGATGACTGCCCACCTGCCCTTGGTTTGACAACAATGTTAACACAGGCCGAAACAAACAAGTTGGCCAATTGTTTACGCTCGACTTTCGGATTTAGAGGACTTCTAAGCCTATGATTAGCGCATGAGGCGGAGAAGAATCTGCAACTACCGATGAGTCCGTTCACGAACACATATTTTAGATTATAATGCATAATGACCATGATTAGAGGGCAAAGAATGCCTATTTACAACCTCAAAAGATAGATAATTACTGCACTATCTTAATAGCAGAAGTTTACATGAGATGAAGCATCCAATCGGTTGGTGAACCGTGTCAAACCTGGAAAACAAGACTAATAAAAAAAAGATTTTGTTTTGATTCGATCGAGGGAAACCAGTCCTGTCGAAGTCCCCACCTTCTGCTAGAAGGGAAACAGTTTCTATAAAGACGGTGACTTCACATGCGCAATGGGACCTGTTCTAAGTCAGTCCGCCATGATCTAATAGTTAAAGCAAAAGCACTGTACAATTAATGGCTTTCTGGTTTATGTTCACATATTCGTACAAGAAGAGAGATTGAATATTAAGTTCATTATAGAAAACGGGGCTTGTAAATATATAATGTTTGTTAGACGATGGTCAAGGGCAAATCCTGTACCTAAATCACTAGGTTAAGAGAGACTAATTTACGTCAGATAAACAGCAAGGATTACATGGTAGAAAAACGATGTAACAGAATTTTCTATCTTGTCCTGCAACAGTATCCATGTTATTTAAGAAAGATGGCAGCAACCTTTCTCCGGAGTGCAATGAGACCGTATCGACCCAAAGAACACGTACACGGGTTTCTCTGTACAGTCTCAAATCTGTGACATCAAGACAAATGTCATTTAATGCGAATGCGGATGGAGAAAAGAAACAGTTCTATGTGATAGAGGAAGTTGGTTGCTGTGCCAGATAAGTTTCTTGGAACTACACATAAGGTCATTGAACAATGTGGGGACGATGAGACCTGAATCCGTAGCGATGGCAATCAATTAACCCATCAGCGCTGTGCATGAGCAAGAGTTGAAAGCATTCCAGAGTTAACTCAAGATATAACGTAGAAAAGGTAAATTTCTTCAGGATTTACAGATTACAACAAAGCATGGAAGAAGAGCTCGCGGACTAAGCAAATAGAGCTCCTCAATGCTGGCATACATGCCCACTTTCCCAGCCAATGAGTCGAACCCGGACTCTCCTGCTAACTCTAGGAAGTTATCCAATGGCTTGTGAACCCTGCCAGCAATCACCCTACAAACCAGCAGTGCCTTCTTTACGTTTGGATCGTCCTCATATATTTCAATAGATTCAAATGCTCTCCCGGTGGTGGAAGTTGTAAACACTCCAATACCAATACCTCCTTTCATCAGTTCCTTCTTTGTGGAGAACCCGCATCTTATAATCCGGCATACATTGCACTTCTCTGATGAACAAAGGCTTGAAGTGCCATTCATGCCAAGAGAACAGGCAATTGTGGTGCCATAGAATCGTAGCAGTTCATTGCCGTCGGCCAGGCAACGAGGATGCTTCTTTGGGAGTTTGCTGGCTCTAAACTTCACCATTTCCCTGTATTCTTCGAAGCGGGCAAGAGTTTTCTGCATGTTATGGACTTTGAGGACTCTCTCTATCCGCCAACAACTGCTCTCAGACTTTACCAAGCTTGTTCTGCATATAATTTCGACTATCTTTCTAGAGGAGTCTCCTTCCACAAGTTCAGTGACTACAGAGATAATTAACAAAGAATCACAAAGTCGCACCCTAAAATAAAGGATGTCCTCAAGTTTGTAGGAGGCAAAGACCAAGAATTTTCTTCTCAAAAGCTTGTGATATGAAATTATAACAATTCAAATGAGTTTAAAACTTAAATGCGAAAATAACACTTATGGATCAGTTGATGGAGTCGGGAAATTTGAATGCATGAAGGTCTTATAAACTGCGCAAATAAGAAGTAATTTTAAAGGAAAATAAAAAGTGCATTGCCCACTCCCTGGCTCATTTCCTCTCCTGTATTTTCCTCGGAACATCATTATATGTTTCAGAAGCTTGTTTACAGTGGTGCCACCAATAATGAAAGATTTGTATGATTTAATTAAGCATGTGCTACTGTCTGCCTTTACTAAGTTCATCCATAATTCATTTAGTCCACCGGTTCTGACAAGTGTCTAGGGGCTGACTTGAGTTTGATGTAAAAGCTTAGTTCTTCTGAGGACTAGAAGCATTTGAGAATATAATCCTAATACTAGAGGCAGGTAATAAGATTAAATAATCCAGGTAATAAGATCTGAATATGTCGGACAAAAAATGTAGTACGCACATATTGTTGTTTCCTATAGAATTGGAATAGATGACCAACATAATTTCGTCCATTTCCCCCCCCCCCCCCCCCCCGCCAAAAAAAAATTAAAAAGAAAAAAAAAAAAAAAAACAAAGAAAATCTTTTGAGACCGACAAGCCCTTTGTAAGAAATCAAATCTAACATATTAAATCCTGAGGAAATTGTTCATCAATGTCAGGCCCTCCCGATAGTCTCAAGAAAAATGTAACAAAACCAACATAAAGTCCATGATGGAATAAAAAACTGGAGGTATATTTCTAGATTATGTTCCGTACCTGCATGCTTGGAGAGATGGTGAGCTTCCAAGGCTTCCAACTTCGCAAACTGCTCTCCACATTTGTGGCAGGTGATATTAGCAGAGGATCCATGAGACCCTGCCTCGTGAGAGGCCCTTGGAGTGAAGGAAACATGATGAACTCCACCACCACCATTAGCAAACACAGCACTAGAGAGAGATGAACCCCCAAAACCATAACCCTCCTTGTCACTAAGCAGGGCAGGTGACCTCCTTGGAGGGGTGGTGCTTGCTCCCCTGAATGAAGGGTTGTGTTGGAGACCGAAGTGGCCCCCTGGCCCTGGGGTCCCTGGCCTAAGAGTACCCACATAGGTCGAGCCAACCCCAGCGTCCCCTCATGGCAGCCCCCAAAACCAGTTATCCTGAGCTCACATCTGGAGTTGCTAAGGATTACCTCATGCGTGATTGGATTCAGGAACTCACTGCTCCCAATGGACCTCGGGCTGCAGCTTGCTGGCTTCTCGAGGTGCCTTTTGCTCCCATGGATGACATCTTTGAGGTTAGCAATGGATCTTGAGCACCCAGACCTCCCAGGTCTCCTTGTCAAAATGGCTCCCAACGGCACCCTGGCCTTTGGATCATGGACATCAGATGGCTCAGATTTGCAGTGGAGTGATTTCTTCAGAGCAAACCAAACCGTCGGCATCTTCTCTTCTCTCTCTCTCTCTCTCTCTCTCCTCTGTATTTTGTTTTCTCCCCTTTTCCCTAGACTCTCTCCCTGATGCGCAAGCGATCTTTATTTCAGGCAGGCAGTGTATTCAAGAAGATATTACTTGCCATTTACTTCCTTCCCTTCATTTCGGTGGTGGCCATCTTGCACCATTAAAGCTGTACGTGTGATTTCCTTCCTTCTTTGTGCAAAGAAGAGAACTTCATTAAAAGTTATCCATCCGAGAAGAAGCAGGGGTATGGTCTCATTTGTTCTTACTTTTCTCCTTTGGAAAGCCAACAGCCTGTAAGATACATTCAAAACCCCTGCAGCACCAAAAGGGACTTCAAAGACCCTCAAACCTTTGCACTTGAGAGGCTTCCTCAATGCGCTTTGGGGAAGGAAACATACAAGCTTGGAGGCTCAGAAGAGCAAGGACGAATCTTAAAGTGAGGAATGCACAAGAGTGTATTCAAGACATGGAATCTTTAGCTAACGAAGGCATGAACATCCAGCTGGAAGACCTTAGTTGCATTGATAAATGGTGAATTTTCACACAGGTCTCTCTTTATAGGGGAGAATGAGAAAGGACAGGAAGGAGTAGGGGGGTGATCTTAATGGCATTCAATTGAAGGATACAGAGAAAGAAACAATAGATTTTTCGTGCAAACAAGGAGGAAAATCAGTTAGATGGATCTGAAGATCATAGTTTGCCAAGTGGCATGATTACGATCTTCTAGTTGCATTGACTTCCTTGCCTACTTACCTCTCTGCCCTTATTATATGTCTCGTAATTTAATTATTTCTTTTGATAGAAACTCATAATTTAATTTATTAATTAGAAAAAAACTGTCATTTCATTTAATTGCATTCAATGCTGATCTGACATGTTCGATCTTCCTCCGGTGGGCCCACACGCGAGGAAATTTCCGGCACGGATTTTATAATCATAATTACGTCGTATTTCGGAACAGTATTTTTAGAACGCTCCGAGTAGAATCATGTTGTTATTAAATTAAAATTGATCAATCTAATATCAACGGTCAAAATTTACCATCTTTTCTATATGCATAATTAATATGATGATTTAATTAAAATTTAAAATATTTTATAAAAAAAAATCAAGCTCTATGTTTCTCGAGAAGGAGATAGAACTGCGGGCGAGTTCGATTGACCAATGGCACAGCTACAGGGGACGATTGATGGACCATGGAAGAGCCACAGGTGAACGGAGAGATGTGGTCAATGGGCAGGAAAGGAACACAGGCGACACAAATACAATCATATATATATATATATATAATATTATTTTAAAAAATAATAAAATATTTAAAAAATAAATGGTGGTGAAATGTTTTAAATATTTTTTATGATAAAATAATATAAAGAAGAATCATAATAAACTTTATATTTGTAACTTGTATGCAACCATTTTTTTAATAAAAATTCATATGCCAGCTATTTGGTTGAAAAAAAAATTTTTATTTTAATTTCAAAAAGGTTGAGAATATGTCAATCTTTCAAAATCTAATTGATACCCTCTCCTGGTATTTAAATAAAATCTTAATTTTAATTTTGATATAATTATTTTATATTATGACAATCAAAATGCTATTTAGATTATTCATAATGATATTTTTCATGAATGCACCAAATAAATTGAAAATGATAATCACTTTATTCAAATGAGATTATATGATTATAGTTTATTTCTTCTATTGAATAGTATATGGATATCCTTATTAAATCTCATTTTATTGATCAATTTTGATTTCTATAGTATTATTTTGAATTTGAGGGAATGTTATGCATATTCTATATATATATTGATTCTATAATTTCTCTCACATATTCTTCCATATATTCGCTCATTCTCATATAATTTTTCATATATTTTCTCATATATTTTCATATATTTTCTATATATTTTTTTCCATTTACACCTGATATATAGTCTATAATATTTCATATCTTATATATTTTTATTCTCATGCAATGCAATAGAATTATTTTTTTAATTTAATTTATTGTTATATGCAATGAAATAGGATTATTTTTTCAATTTAATTTATTATATTTCTCAACTGAATCAAACTTTTTTTTGGAGATATGGATATTGCAATTTCCTATGGAATCCATTTTTGATCCTAATTTTTTTTGAAGTTGAGGAGGAAGAAAGGTTCTTCCCTCTTAGAGTATTTATATATAATTGAACATATATGGAGGATTATAGTGAGTAAATATTAGGTCCTTGCATAAATGAAGTAAGGGACTATTAAGTACATTATCATGTAGACAATCTTTTGTAAGAGCCTAATCTTAAGCAATTATATATAGAATGCTTTCCAAGAAAGGAACGTGCCAATAGCGTCTGAATTCTGAAGAGAGTTTATCTGAAAATCTGTTTGTTGAATCTTGTTTCTGGAAACCCGTTTCTAAAAACCTGATAGGTTGATAAATATCTGAAAATGTTGTTCTTGAGTGTCCGTAGGAGACACATTTGCAAACTCAACAGGCCCTTCTGTAGACCATTTGAGAATAATTCTTGATCCTGATTCTAATTTCAATTTGGGGCGTGAACTAAATGCATCCTTCAGGTGCTTCGCATATGAACTCCCTAGCAACCAACCTTGTATGGTACCATGGGTTTGAGTTGACTCGGACCAATCTTGATAAGCAATATGCGAGTCCACCCCAATAAGGCCATCATGTATTGACTTAAATCCAAATCCAAATCTAAAAAGGTAGACTATTGACTCTAGGCAAAAATTTAAAAATTACAAACTGTCAACAGCATGAGAATTTCAATGCCTTTTGATTTCGTTGAGTAACAAGTAGACGTGGATATTGAACATGCAAGATGCAAGTAAATGAAAAAAAAAAAACTTTCGGATCGGAGGATGCCATGTTTTTCATATTTGTATCCAAAAAATAAAAAATAAAAACTTTCAGTTGTTAGCTCCAAGGATGTAATCATGCATCATATTTTATCCTTTTCTCATCTTTCCTGCATTTTCCGAGCACCGCACTGCTGTTCTCACAAGATTGAGATTTTTTTTTTTATGATTAAATACAAAAATAGAGAGATAAATTTTGATGTAGCTACTCCGGCTGTTCTCACAAGGTTGAGGTTTTTTTTATGATTAAAATAAAAAAAGGAGATAAATTTTGGTGTAGCTACTCACGTACATTTTATCTATAGTCAAGACTAACCTTGGATGAGGGACGTTCCGTCAAGTCTAGGCTTCAGATCTCATACTTTTTTTCCTTCCCTCTGAAAGTGATTTAGATTTGGAAGCAGGAAAAAAAAGAAGTCTCTTAGATCTTAAATCCAATTAGGGCCAGGGTCAAAGCTTGTAGTCCAACAAATGTCACGACCTACAAAAATGGGTCGACCAATGGTGTCAACGAGACCATCTTGAACAGTGGGGTGGGCCCATGCAAAGGAGTCCAGTCTAGATTAATGGACCCGGAGGCAGATGGTCCAACTTAGGCGCACGGGCCACGGTGACACGGGCTTTGAGAAAACCTCCAACAGCGTCACGTAGGCAAGGAGGGAGACGCGACCTCGTGTCCGTTGGGGGGGAACTCCATGGTTTCAAGCGGTCCGAGAAGGGCACGTTAATCGAGTTTAAATGGTTCCAAATTTTCAAGCTGTCTTGAGAATTTTTTTAAAAATAATATGTTTTTAAAAAAATTATAAAAATAAGTTATTTAGGATATATTTACCGAAATAGATGATTTGTCCGTGGTAGTTACTGGATATCTGAGTTTGTCTTCTCAAAAAACGAATTCAACTTCATCTTTTAAAAAGACGAATCCAATTCAACTTTTTTTTTTTAAATTTAATTATTTTTTAAAAATTTAATTATAATTTTGATATAATGTTTATTAATATAACGTGATCTTTGCTTTCGTCCGTTGAAAATCCAGGCGAATTCAAATAAATTTTTTAAAATTTTCATAAATATTATTTTTTAAAATTTGATTAATAAATTTTAATTTTAAATAAATAAATAAATAAAATAAAACTAATATTAATTAAATTTTAATATATTATTTTAATAATATTAATTATTATATTATTTTGAAATAATATTAATTAACTATATAAAAATAATATTAATTAAAAGATATTATAATAATATATTATAATATAGTTTGTATTATAATAATTATTTTATATCTAAAATCTAATAAATATATTATAATTATTATATTATATAATATATATTATAATATAGTATAAAATTCTTTAAAAAATTAAAAATAATCACCAGTCGATACTATTCAGTCGCCAGCTCGGTACCAGTTCGGTCGACAGCTCGGTGTCAATCCGATCCCTTGCTTAGGACCGGTGGCAGAACCTCGATGATCGGACCGGCGATCGGATCTGTGGCATGACTGGAGTTAGACCGGTGGCAGGATCCTGACGGTCGGACCGGTAGTCGGACCCTGGTGGCCAGACCGACATCCGGATCGATGGCCGGACCGGGGCCGGACCAGCTATCGAACAGGCGACCGGACCGGGGTCTGGCCACCGGTCCAGTAGTCGATCCTAAGCAAAGGATCGGATTAACAAAATTTTAAAAATATTATAACATTAATTTTGTTATATATTCTAATATTATAACATTAATATATAACAAAATTTTGTTATATATTCTAATAAAATTTTGAAAAATATATAACAAAATTTAAAAAATATTATAACATTAATGGAAAATAAAATTAATTAAAAGATATTATAATAATATATCATAATATTTTTATATTATAGTAAATATTTTATATTCTAAAATATAATAAATTTATTATATATATATTATATATTATAATATAGTATAAAAAATTAAAAAATAAAAAAATAAAAAAATAATCATTATGTTGATACCATCCGATTGCCAGCTCGGTACCAGTTCAGTCGACAGCCTGTGTCAGTCCAATCCCTAGCTTAGGACCTCGTCCGGCTGCTGGTCAGGTGGCCAGACCCCGATCTGGCCGTCGGTCCAGGTGTCGATTCGGCCACTAGGGTCCGACTACCGATCCGACCGCCAGGATCATGCCACCGGTCTAGCCCTAGTCATACCACAGATCCGATCGCCGGTTTGGTCATCGAGGTTCTGCCACCGATCCTGAGCAAGGGATCGGACTGACACCGGGCTGTCGACCGAACTAAAACCGAGCTGACGACTGAATAGTATCGACCTGATGATTATTTTTATTTTTTTAAGATTTTATACTATATTATAATATATATTATAATATAATAAATATAATATTTTATATATTTTAGAATATAAAATAATTATTATAATATGAAATATTATAATATTTATAATATCTTTTAATTAATATTATTTTTAATCAATGTTATTTTTTAGTTATTTATTATTAATTTTAAATTAATATTATTTTTATATAGTTAATTAATATTATTTTTAATTAATATTATTTCAAAATAATATAATAATTAATATTATCAAAAAATAATATATAAATTTTAATTAATACTAGTTTTTTATTATTTATTTTTATTAAAATTAAAATTTATTAATCAGATTTTTAAAAAATAATATTTATGAAATTTTAAAAAAATTGTTTGAATTCACCTACTGGAAAACGAATTCAAATGAATTCATCTTTCCAATAGACGAAGACAGAGATCACATCATATTTAATAAATATCACATCAAAATTATAATTAAATTTTTAAAAAATAATTAAATTAAGAAAAAAAGTTGAATGGATTTGTCTTTTCAAACGGCATGGTTGAATTCGTTTTTTGAAAAGACGAACTCAGATGCCCGGTAATTATCACGTCGGACGAATCACCTATTTTGATAAATATACCCTAATCCACTTATTTCGTAATTTTTTAAAAAAAAAATTATTTTAAAAAAAAATTCGTCTCGAGAGCGTGGGAATCAGAACTTGTTTTATGACAATAGTCGTCATAATTAGGAAAGACTAAATCATCAACGAAGCTTCTTATTTATAACTTTCTCGAAAATCAGAAAGATGTGCCGAGATGAGATGGAATCTTGGAACAAGTAAAGGCCTCGATACGATACAATATTGATAATGCATGGAAGGTGTCTGAAGTTCTCTGCACAGATGCCTGATTTGGAATCAGCACTGTTTTACCAGGGGAGGGGACTGTTGAGATTTTGGATTTAAAAAAATATATATATTGACATACCAAATTTTATAAATTAAATATTATTTTAATAAGAAAAATAATATATGTATACGTGTATATATCTGTACATGTTTATGTATCTTTTAAAGTAGCTATAAAACTTAATTAAATTCTTTGCAACCGGAGCTAATTAGGTTTTAGAAACTCAAGAAAAAGGAAAAAGAGATGACATTTGATTGAAGATTAGAAAATAGCATTTCCCACCAAGTTATATTTAAGATGATAAGAAATCAGAGGTACAAAAAGATCAGTCATGACCTTTAGATAAGGAAATATGGACCAATATCAATAACTAGAGTTTATTCAATGAACATACAAAGTAAACGATACTTGAAAATATAAACAGTAAAATAAATTAACAAGGATTATATAAAACCCTGTGAACATAAATATAAGGAAAGCTCTGAAAATTTTAATTCAAAACTAAGGAATACTTGCCATGCATGTACCCAAGTATCTAAGTCGGAAAGGATCATCCGTTTTTGAAGAATATAATAAAACAAGTCTTAAAAAGATTAAAGGACATAAAAAAGAAAAAAAGAAACACCTAGCATTTAATGCTGGTGGTGTTTGAGGTTTTTCACTTGCCGTAGTTTTGCCTTTCATTCTCAAATTAAATTTAGGATGAGAGCTGGTATGGCTAAATGCCAGCAGGGCATCGACAGAGTCCCGGATCGAGTAGAGCTCCTGTTGAATAGAATTTTGGACTGAATAGAGTTCAGATTGGCTGGATCCTCTTAGTTGAGTAAAGCTCTTGACCGAGTAGAGCTCCAAACCAGCTGGATCTTCTTGCCGAGCAGGACCCCTTACCTGATAGAGATTTTGATCGAGTAGAGCTCCTAGCTGAATGAGCTTTAGATCGAGCAGGGCCACAAGCTCGGACGAATCCTCCTACAAGCTATGACTGGACAAAGGCTGCAATCCCAATGGAAAGTGTATGGGCTACCGGATCCCGGCACTACTACTAGGGAATCCTGACAACGGTGATTCAGGAAGTGGTGTTGCCACCTTCATCAAACATGTTACAGTGGTTAGAAAGATATGTCCTTTAGGAGAGTACTCTATCAAGCTCTCAACCATATCTCACAATGCTCTCTTATATATATAAGAGGGACCTTCGATCAAGATAAGAGGAATCTTCGATCAAGGTGAGTGACCCCGTACACTTATAAAAAATTTTTATCCTTCTCTCTGTGGTAGCTCGTTGCAGCATAGGCTGTTGTCCTTGATCGCCATACTAACTTGAGTATTGAAGTATTCCCGCCGGTATTTTTAGCTTGAGTTTTTTTTCTTACTCGGGATCAGAGCTGGTTTTCCCTGGAGCACTAGATGGGACCTCCGGAACTACAAGAGTTGCAGACAAAGATGATTCGGATAGCAATAAGAGCCTATCTTGGGACACCCAAATCGTCTTCATTTTCATGGCATTTTGTATACATCCTTGGAAATCACTGTAACAGCCGTTATTTTTAAACCATGAATAGGATACTAAAATCTCAACATACTCCCTCTAGTTTCGAAATTAAACTAATCTGCCCTTGCCTCATCTAATTTTAGATTTGAATTAGAAAAACGGGATTCAGCCTCTCTTTTTTTTTTTTTTCCCAAGTTTAAATCCATGTGAATGGTTATCGATCTCAAAGCAAGATAACATTTCCTTCTGTTTGCTTGCCAACCAAATGCGACAATCCGTTAATCCCTCCCTCACGCGTCTTCCTTCTCCTTCCGCGTCCCTGCCACCTTTCTTTCTCCCCCCTCCTCTTTCTCTTGACCGCCACCGGCTAAAATTACTCGAACAAATAAAAATCGCCAGAGCTTCTCGAGTGGTTTTCTTGATTCCAGAGATTCTCTGGTCAGCGGCCATTGGGATTTATGAATCCGAGTCTTTTGAATTCTATTAGCTGACTCGAATCCAAAAGAAGAGGCCGTTTAATCTTGAAGGAGAATTCCAAGTCGTTGTTCGGATTCGGATGTTGGAGGAGAAAAGATGGGTTTTTGTCGCATTTCTAGATTTTGGTGAGGTCTTCAAGGTGCTCTTCCATCATTTGCGTAAAAAAGATCAAAAAGATCGTTTCTTGGATCTGGATTTTGGCTGGATCCTTAGGGTTTGTTGGGGGAGAGATTTTGATTAGGCCGCATGCTTTTGGAGCTGATTCGAGGACGGCAATCGATGAGATGAGAAGGGAAAGCGGTGCGACTCGGTTGGAAGATCGAAGCAAGAAATAAGAATGGTTTCAGGAAGTACGGATTCGCCGTCGTTTGTGCGATCTTGTTGCATGTTCTGGTGCCGAGAGGTTCGGCGGGCAGGCAGCGGCTGTTCTTGGATTTGAGGGATTCCTCTTTGGTGCAGGCGTCTCCAGATATAAATGAAGCTGCGGTAAGGGGATTCTATCCTATTTCCCTTTATGAAGATCGAATTTTTTATAGCTACATCAAGGATATGCTTTGTCATAACGGCCGGAATGACACCAAAGATAATATCTGTTTCATCCAATAATTTTTTTTTGGGTAGAATTTCATCCAACAAATATTAGATAATTTCTTAATCATGATTAATAGTGCTTTAAGGAATGGTACATTGCCTTTAATCTTCAGTAGGACCCATGGGGCAAGTTAATGTCTCATTTTTGAGTAAAATTTATTGCCATCCAGGTTAATGTCTTTTGTCCTTCCTCTCATCGGTTATTCGTTCTTGGTTTAGTACTACAAGGGGCCTGAGAAAGATAGAAGGGGATATCTCAAGGGAAATGGAGAATATGATGGACAATTGCAAATGCACTTTCTGCTTAAAACTGAAACGTTGAGGGGAAATTCCTAGGATATATTAATTACGTCAGCTATATTGCATAAGAAATGGATGGTCTAGTATTGATTGAATTGGTTCAACATTATGTGACATGTAAAGGAGTTTTTAAGTGTTGTGCTAGGTGCTAGTTCCGAGAATAAACAACACATAAAGATTAACCAACTAATGTTACTATGTCATGTTATCATTTTAGGCTAGTTCACATTTGCTGCCAGTGTATTCTTGGCCAAGCTTTCTCACTGTCTACGTTCATCTCATCATCAACCTGCATACCATCTTAGTTGCATTTTTATATTGTTTAATACAATTTTGGTGGACCTCTTAGGCATTTGCTTACAGCTAGCCATGCTTCATTGTGGTTTAATTCCATTTCGCTCGACATTCAAGTTGCCTATGTCATTTTTTATCACAAGCATGATTATTGCCAGCTTCGTCTTTGATGCCACCCAATTTACCTAAGAAATTGCCTTGTCATCATTGAAGCATCTTTTCACCTTGAATGAGCTAAGTTGATACATTGCTTGTGATGTATCCTTTATTTCTTTGTCCTCAGGTTGTCATGTATCATATCAGCTTGTGCTTTAGACTCAACATCTTGGCACTTGCATAAAGTTTTGCTCATAATTTGACTTCTATGCTGCTACAAATTCTGTGCTTCGTTTCTGTTTGTGGATCTGTTTGATGACATGTTTTGCCAATCTTTCATGTTTCAAGCTTTGATTCACCTTGGCTTTGAAATGATAAAGGGGTAGTTAGATACAGTAAAAATAGGCTGTTAATGCTTACTTGGATGTTGGAAGATCTTATCTACCCGATAAGATCTTTCAGGCAAGGGTTCCATTTTAGATTTATTTGGGGAGCAGAGCACTTCAAAATGATGGGGCAGTTGATGGACATAGCTAATCCTGGGTTTTTAGTGATAAGATAAATCACCTCACAATTGGATTTACTTGTCCCTTAAAAATAAGGATCTGGGAATCCTTGAGCCCGTACAACGCTGCTACTTCATTTGTTCACTCATCCATGATAGTGGATCCCACCATCCAACAAACCCTTATTGTAAGTAGTAATTATATCACATACATGATAGATATGTCATTCCTATCCTATGTCTATTTCTTTCATTCCATGTGTAAGTATACATGGTATATGTGGATCATGGTTTTAAGATTTGGACTGTTCTTGGAAGCTGAAACCATTAAGGGGCATGTTTGGTTGCGACTAGAATCGGAATCACAATGGATTGGCATGAGAATCAAAATGGCCATATCCTTTCAGGCATTTGGTTTGTGAGCAGAATCAGAATTGAAATCCTTATCTGACTAGAGATTTGAATCCTTAGAGAAGAGTTGGGATTGGATTTTGGGGAATTGGGCCATTCTCATTTATCCCAGAATCAGAATGGAATGGAACTCCTCCCAGCTGAATGGTTGGAATGGGAGTCACCCATGCCCATTCCCATTCCAAGTTCCAATCCTCCCAACCAAACACCCCGTAAGTTTGGATTTCAGCAAGAACTGGTCCTAAACTACGGTTAACTTTAGAGTTTCAGCTAAAGCAGACTTTAGGGCCAAATTATTGCATGCATGTGTAAGTTATGCTTTTTTTCCTGCCAATCCTTTGTTCTTTGAATTTCAGAGAGCATATACTCAAATTTAAAGATATATTTTGGTTCTTCTTATATTTTGGGTTCTTTTGTAGAAAAATCCAGATGAATTGTGTTATTAGATTTGAAAGATATGAAAGAGAGTTGTTTTTCTGGAAGAGATGGCTATCCTAAAGCTTGAATTTCATAGACATTTAGGTTGTCAAATTGTCACTTGCTTGGTCATCATCAAAACATTGTACAATGGGTGTCAACATTTAAGTATAATTTTATTATTTTCGGACTAAAACTACCAAAAAGATGCATTTTAAGGTCCAAAGGAATACTATGGACTTCAAAATAATGTTTAACCTATCTTTTTCTGATTTATTTTGATATCTTATAAGGATGCAAAAAAGGGGGAAAGAACTGAATTAATATGGGTGAAGGTTGTAATAAAGGATATGGAAAAGCTTAAAACAACATGTGCATGTGTCACGTTCCGAATCTAGCACCAGAATCGGTTACGCGACCGGCCGCAAGTCCTAGGTTTACCCTAGAGATCATGCAAGGCCTAATCTTCAATTCAACATCCAAATAGTGGTAAGGAATAAATTTCACTAATTATTTATTGATTCCAAGAATTTTTCATAAAATTCAACTATAAACTCAGAGATCAACACCTAAACCCTAGCTCCTTACTGACTGATCCCAAAGCTCGATTGATTTTTCAGATCTGCAACAAAAATACAGGAAAACAGGGATGAGCTACACAGGCTCAATAAGTTATCAACACCTCTGGTATACATACACAAATATGCTATTAATATATAGCAAGTACAAACACACCATACAATAAGATGTCTATCAAATAAATAATATATATCCAGCAACATGATGCAAATATGTATACTTAATCACAGCCGACACCGACACGACTATGGATGGCCAACCATTTACTTTACTCTCCTAGTTCCTTTGACTATGGCCACGATCAGTCCGTGGCTCGTCCCACAAGAGATTAGATCTAACTCACATACCGAAACCGGTCATGTGCTAGTGATCGTCCCACTGGAGGCCCACAAGAAAAACTAGCTTTGAGTATCACATGAGAAACATGCATCTTCTGCATGTGCCTGCCACACATGGCTAAAATAAGGCAACTAGCTCCTGACTCACATACCGCTCATTAGTCATGTGCCAGCGTTCGCCCCGCTAGAGGCCCACAAGGAGACTAGGTCCTCGTATGATCATAGTCGGACTAGAAAGCACCCACACCAACACAACGCACCCACACCAACACAATGCACCAACACCAACACAATGCATGCACCCAATGCAATCCAATGCAATCCAATGCAAATAAAATATATTACATGCATTTAATATTTCATAACATATTTGGCATATAATATCAGAGGCCAAGATAACTTACGAAAGGATCCACCAACAAGTACAATTCAAATCTAGATCTGATCTTCCAAGGACAACGATGATCCTGACCAACAATTAAAACATATAATTAATTTTTATTTAATAAAACTAAAATGGAAACTAAACTATCATGGGCACTCTCATCAATCCAGTTCTAATCATAGTCCGAAATTACCTTTCCTCCCTCTCCTTTTTCTCTCTCCTCTTTCTCTCTCATCTCTCTCTCCTCTCTCTCTCCTTCCTCACCCACGATGGCGGGGGACCTCGCGGGTGAGCCACCGAAAACTATCCCGACGACGGACTCTCATGTAGGTTTCTCTCTCTCTTTCTCTCTCTGCATATATTTTTTCCTTTTCTTTTTTTTCTATTTTTCCTTTCTTTTTTCCTCTTTTCGTTTTCCTCGTGGAATAGAGGCCCCCCTTTTTTTTTCTCTTTCTTTCTCTTCCTTCTCCTCTCTTCTTCCCGAACCCCCTCCCCGCACCTCATCTCGACCGAACCACCCTCCCCACGGCAGCCGGCGGCGACCATGGGGACAGTCACTGAGAGGAGGGTCGGCAATCCCGGAGGCGAACCGTAGGGAGGATGGTGGCGCAGCCACCGTCGACGTACGGTCCAAGCAAACCGAAGATAAAATCAAACCAAAAATCTAGATTAAATAAAACTCACTAGCCTTAAAAGGACTCCCGAACGCTCGCCGGAGTGGAGGAAGACTGCAGAACATGGCTCGATGGGGCTCGATTCGGTGCTTGCTTGGGCGACGGTGAGGGGTGGGAAAGATTTATAGAAAAATGGAGAGAGAGTGCCTTGCCGTATGGGGAGAAAATGGCCGATCGGAAGTTCCATCCCACCCCAAGCAATCTTCCGACCGACTCCCACTCCTCACGGCGTTGATCTCCGATTCTTCCGGCGAACTTCCGGTCGAGTAGGCTCCCTTGTTTGGCTTCTTCGTTTTTTTTTTCTGGGTTTCGGGTGAAGTCGGCAGCCCTTGCCGGCTTCAGCCACAACGGCCCAAATACGGGCGAGCCTTACATTCTCCCCTCCTAACAAAAATTTCGTCTTCGAAATTTAAAAACAAATTTAGGTTTTCCGAAACTCAAATATATATGATCCAAAACTCATATATACCATTTGGCCAAATTCAATAATCCCATAAGAGCTCCTATTCACACGTCATAATATACTTTAAATTGATCATAATATCTTTAGTTACCACTCTTCCGCTGTGCACTCTGATATAACTTTTCAAATCCTCTAATATTTTTTGATACCATTTCTCCGCTCAAAGTAACATTAATAACAAGGTAATCTAAATCTTCTCATAGACTAAACCCTATAAGTCTTTCAATATCCATTTCTTTACTAAATGAAACATCAGTAGCAAGATAATCTAAATTTTCTCATAAATCTTAAACTTGGAGTTTAAGATATCCAATAATCTCCAACATATATATATAGGATTAAATATTCAATCCAAGACTACTAACATAAGTCAACAAAATTTTTTACCAAGATATGCATGCCATGTCCACATTAAATCCAATAAATCTATGCCTTATCCCAAACACATTTTTCATTATATAATTTTAATAATAATCCACATACAGGTTCACTGAAAGATTCTCCTTCTAATATCATTAGGCTTCTACATCATAAACATATTGCAACAGTCCCTAAATTTATAATCCATAATTTAACAAAACTTGCAAGCTATCATGATCTTCATCCATATCAAATTTAGGATCCCAACATTATTTAATTAAAAACTGAATACACATATTCAGCATAACATAACACACTATACTTCCAGGTCAACACTTCTGAAGCTCGGTCTAATCCATTTATCAGAGATAAATATACATCTTATCTAGCCCTTCAATATCCATAATATGCTTACTTATCATGATCAAATAGTATCAACTATTCAGTCTCATCCAAAATCAATCTTTACAAAAATCATATTCCATATTTATGCACAGTACATAGGAATTAGAAATCCAACTTTGAATCCATTCAATTGGTCATAACATTAAGTTCAAATATCACAATCCATAGTGATCACAATCTAATTTTTAATATCACTTAATCATATTAACTTAATAATCATCATACTAATTTTTAATCACCTATATCATATTCTGTAATTATATTAGATTTTCTAAATTAAATCAAATCCATAATATAACTCAAAATATACCTCCATATATCCATTGTCTAGTCACGATGATAATCTTCCAAAAATAAGAAAGGAAAGTTTAATCCAACATTTTATTCATGCCAACCTCCTATACTAGCAAAATTCTTGAAACTATAACATACACTTATCAAAGAAGATTAAATAAATTCTTAGTATCGATAATTACTCTAGAATATTAAATCAAAATCCTAATTCTACCCCACTCTTACTAACTAGGTCACTTGATCTTAAACCTTTGCTTTGATACCACTCTGTCACGTCCCGAATCCAACACTGGAATCGGTTACGTGACCGGCCGCATAAGCCATAGGTTTTACCCTAGAGATCATGCAAGGCCTAATCTTCAATTCACATCCAAATAGTGGTAAGGAAAAATTTCACTAATTATTTATTGATTCCAAGAATTTTTCATAAAATTCAACTATAAACTCAGAGATCAACACCTAAACCCTCGCTCCTCACTGACTAATCCCAAAGTCCGATTGATTTTCGGATCTGCAACAAAAATACAGGAAAACATGGGTGAGCTACACAGGCTCAGTAAGTTATCAACACCTCCAGTATACATACACAAATTTGCCATAATATATAGCAAGCACAAACACATCATACAACAAGATGTCCATCAATATAATAATATATATCCAGCAACATGATGCAAATATATATACTTAATCACAACCGACGACACGACTATGGATGGCCAACCATTTACTTTACTCTCCTAGTTTCTTTGACTATGGCCACGATTGGCCCGTGGCTCGTCCCACAAGAGACTAGATCCTAACTCACATACCAAAACGGTCATGTGCCAGTGATTGTCCCACTGGAGGTCCACAAGGAAAACTAGCTCTGAGTATCACACGAGAAACATGCATCCTCTGCATGTGCCTGCCACGCATAGCTAAAATAAGGCAACTAGCTCTTGACTCACATACCTCTCATCGGTCATGTGCCAGCGATCGCCCCGCTGGAGGCCCACACAGAGGAGACTAGGTCTCGTATGATCATAGTCGGACTAGAAAGCATCCATACCAACACAATGCATCCACACCAACACAATGCATGCACCCAATGCAATCCAATACAATCCAATGCAACTAAAATATATTACATGCATTTAATATTTCATAATATATTGGCACATAATATCAGAGATCAAAATAACTTACCGAAAAGGATCCACCAACAAGTACAATTCAACCTAGGTCTAATCTTTCAAGGACAACGATGATCCTGACCAACAATTTAAACATATAATTAATTTCTATTTAATAAAACTAAAATGGAAACTAAACTAGCATGGGCACTCTCATCAATCTAGTTCTAATCCTGGTCTGAAATTTACCTTTCCTCCCTCTCCTCTTTCTCTCTCCTCTCTCTCCTCTTTCTCTCTCCTCTCTCTCCTCTTTCTCTCTCTTTCTCTCTCCTCTTTCTCTCCTCTCTCTCTCCTTCCTCATCCACGATGGCGGGGGACCTCGCGGGTGAGCCACCGAAAACCATCCCGGCGACGGACTCTCAGGTTGGTTTCTCTCTCTCTTTCTTCTTCATATATATATATTTTTCCTTTTCTTTTTTTTTCTATTTTCCTTTTTTTTCCTCTTTCTTTTTCCTTACGGAACATAGGCCTTTTTTCTCTCTCTTCCTTCTCCTCTCTTCTTCCCGAACCCCTCCCCGCACCTCATCTCGACCGAACCCCCTCCCCACGACAGCTGGCAGCGGCCATGGGGATGGTCATCGAGAGGAGGGTCGGCAATCCCGGAGGCGAACCGAAGGGAGGAGGTGGCGCAGCCACCGTCGACATACGGCCTAAGCAAACCGAAGATAAAATCAAACCAAAAATCCAGATTAAATAAAACTCACCAGTCTTAAAAGGACTCCCGAACGCTCGTCGGAGTGGAGGAAGACGGCGGAACATGGCTCGATGGGGCTCGATTCGATGCTTGCTTGGGCGACGGTGAGAGGGGGAAAGATTTATAGAAAAGCGGAGAGAGAGTCCTTGCCGTATGGGGAGAAAATGGCCGATCGAAAGTTTTATTCCACCCCAAGCAATCTTCCGACCGACTCCCACTCCACGGCGTCGATCTCCGATTCCTTCGGCGAACTTCCCGGTCGAGTAGGCTCCCCTGTTCGGCTTCTTCGTTTTTTTTTTTTTTCTGGGTTTCGGGTGAAGTCGGCAGCCCTTGCCGGCTTCAGCCCACAATGGCCCAAATACGGGCGGCTCACATTCTCCCCTCCTAACAAAAATCCGTCCTCGAAATTTAAAAAAAAATTTAGATTTTCCGAAACTCAAATATACATGATCCAAAACTCATATACCATTTGGCCAAATTCAATAATCCCATAAGAGCTCCTATTCACACGTCATAATACACTTTAAATTGATCCTAATATCTTTAATTACCACACTTCCGCTGTGCACTCTGATATAACTTTTCAAATCCTCTAATATTTTTTGATACCATTTCTCCGCTCAAAGTAACATTAATAACAAGGTAATCTAAATCTTCTCATAGACTAAACCCATATAAGTCTTTCAATACCCATTTATTTACTAAATGAAACATCAGTAACAAGATAATCTAAATTTTCTCATAAATCTTAAACTTGACTTGGAGTTTAAGATATCCAATAATCTCCAACATATATATATAGGATCAAATAATCCAATCCAAGACTACTAACATAAGTCAACAAAAATTTTTACCAAGATATGCATGCCATGTCCACATTAAATCCAATAAATCTATACCTTATCCCAAACACATTTTTCATTACATAATTTTAATAATAATCCACATACAGGTTCACCGAAAGATTCTCCTTCTAATATCATTAGGCTTCTACATCATAAACATATTGCAACAGTCCCTAAATTTATAATCCATAATTTAACAAACTTGCAAGCTATCATGATCTTCATCCATATCAAATTTAGGATCCCAACATTATTTAATTAAAAACTGAATACACATATTCAGCATAACATAACACTATACTTCCAGGTTAACACTTCTGAAGCTCGGTCTAATCCATTTATCAGAGATAAATATACATCTTATCTAGCCCTTCAATATCCATAATATGCTTACTTATCATGATCAAATAGTATCAACTATTCAGTCTCATCCAAAATCAATCTTTACAAAAATCATATTCCATATCTTATGCACAGTACATAGGGATTAGAAATCCAACTTTGAATCCATTCCAATTGGTCATAACATTAAGTTCAAATATCACAATCCATAGTGATCACAATCTAAATTTTTAATATCACTTAATCATATCCTAACTTAATAATCATCATACTAATTTTTAATCACCTATATCATAGTCTGTAATTATATTAGATTTTCCAAACTAAATCAAATCCATAATATAACTCAAAAATATCTCCATATATCCATTGTCTAGTCTCGATGACAATCTTCCAAAAATTAAGCTAGGAAAGTTTAATCCAACATTTTATTCATGCCAACCTCCTATACTAGCAAAATCCTTGAAACTATAACATATACTTATCAAAGAAGATTAAATAAATTCTTAGTATCAATAATTACTCTGGAATATTAAATCAAAATCCTAATTCTATCCCACTCTCACTAACTAGGTCACTTGATCTTAAACTTTGCTCTGATACTACTCTATCACGTCCCGAATCCAGCATCGGAATCGGTTATGCGACTGGCCGCATAAGCCTTAGGTTTTATCCTAGAGATCATGCAAGGCCTAATCTTCAATTCAACATCTAAATAGTGGTAAGGAAAAATTTCACTAATTATTTATTGATTCCAAGAATTTTTCATAAAATTTAACTATAAACTCAGAGATCAATACCTAATCCCTAGCTCCTCACCGACTGATCCCAAAGCCCGATTGATTTTTCGGATCTGCAACAAAAATACAGGAAAACAGGGGTGAGCTACACAGGCTCAGTAAGTTATCAACACCTCTAGTATACATACACAAATATGCCATTAATATATAGCAAGCATAAACACACCATACAATAAGTGTGTCCATCAATATAATAATATATATCCAGCAACATGATGCAAATATGTATACTTAATCACAACCGACATCGACATGACTATGGATGGCCAACATTTACTTTACTCTCATAGTTTCTTTGACTATGGCCACGATTAGCTCGTGGCTCGTCCCACAAGAGACTATATCCTAACTTACATATCGAAACCGGTCATGTGCTAGTGATCGTTCCACTGGAGGCCCACAAGGAAAACTAGCTCTGAGTATCACACGAGAAATATGCATCCTTTGCATGTGCCTGCCATGCATGGCTAAAATAAGGCAACTAGCTCCTGACTCACATATCGCTCATCGGTCATGTGTCGGCGATCGCCCCGTTGGAGGCCCACAAGGAGACTAGGTCCTCGTATGATCATAGTCAGACTAGAAAGCACCCACACCAACACAATGCACCCCACCAATACAATGCATGCACCCAATGCAATCCAATACAATCCAATGCAAATTAAAATATATTACATGCATTTAATATTTCATAACATATTTTGGAATATAATATCAGATGTCAAGATAACTTATCGAAAAGGATCCATCAATAAGTACAATTCAAACTAGATCTGATCTTCCAAGGACAACGATGATCCTGACCAACAATTTAAACATATAATTAATTTCTATTTAATAAAAACTAAAATGGAAACTAAACAATCATGGGCACTCTCATCAATCCAGTTCTAATCCTGGTCCGAAATTTATCTTCCTTCCCTCTATCTTTCTCTATCCTCTCTCTCCTCTTTCTCTCTTCTCTCTCCTCTTCTCTTTCCCTCTCTCTCTCCTTATCCACGATGGCGGGGGACCTCGCGGGTGAGCCACCGAAAACCACCCCGGTGACGGACTCTCAGGTAGGTTCTCTCTCTTTCTCTCTCTTTATATTTTTTCTTTTTCTTTTTTTTCTGTTTTTATTTCTTTTTTTCCTCTTTTCTTTTTCCTTATGGAACATAGCCCTCCCCCCCCCCCTTTTTTTTCTTTTCTTTTCCTTCTCCTCTCTTCTTCTCGAACCCCCTCCCTGCACCTCATCTCGACCGAACCACCCTCCCCACGGCAGCTGGCGGCGGCCATGGGGACGGTCACCGAGAGGAGGGTCGGCAATCCCGAAGGTGAACCGAAGGGAGGATGGTGGCGCAGCCACCGTCGACGATGGCCCAAGCAAACCGAAGATAAAATCAAACCAAAAATCCAGATTAAATAAAACTCACCAGCCTTAAAAGGACTCCCGAACGCTCGCCGAGTGGAGGAAGACGGCGGAACATGGCTCAATGGGGCTCGATTCGGCGCTTGCTTGGGCGATGGTGAGAGGTGGGAAAGATTTATAGAAAAGCGGAGAGAGAGTCCTTGCCGTATGGGGAGAAAATAGCCAATTGAAAGTTCCATCCCACCCCAAGCAATCTTCCGACTGACTCCCACTCCACGGCGTCGATCTCCGATTCCTCCAACGAACTTCCCGGTCGAGTAGGCTCCCCTGTTCGGCTTCTTCGTTTTTTTTTTTTTTTTTCTGGGTTTCGGGTGAAGTCGGCAGCCCTTGCCGGCTTCAGCCCACAACGGCCCAAATACGGGCGGGCCTCACAGCATGTATGGTGATGCTTGGCAATTAAGAACCCATAAAGCTAAACCCCAAACAGATGGGACAAAACTGGATGTTTATGGTTGTCATATAATTTATTGGATGAAACTGCCTATATATTTAAACTCATTATACCTGATCATAACAAAAGCCATATCCAGACATCAATGTGGAGTCATTCTAAATGTATATTATATCCTTTGTATATTGTCTCGTTAATGGCAAGTCATGTAATTTTATAAGCTGGCTTTGTGTCATAAAAAATAATCTTCATTGCAATGTTTGCTCCTAATGTTTCAATATTATTTCACATCCTACTTATTTTGGATTTTAGATCTAATGCACCATAGGTCTAGGATATCTTTTAAAGTAGTTTTGCTGATTTTAAAAAAGACTTAGAACTCACTGCTTTGGAAATTCCATTCTTTGTCATGGGTTTAATTCAATCACGTTCTGGGTTGCCTGTTCCACAAGTTGTCATACTTTGACAATGATCATAATTTTATATCTACTATATACTATAATTTAAAAACTTGTTTGTCACGCATCATTTTTTATATCTCCAAACTTGAATATTTATTCTTTAACTTCTTGCAATCTGTTGTGAGCAACATACTCTTATAAATTGGTTGATAAAATATGTTTTGAACAATATATTGTTAAACTCTGGCTGATGGCAGAGATGCAATGCAACAGGTGGAACAAATGTTGCTTGACTGCGGTCTACATATGAAAGACATAAAAGAACTTGTGACAAGCTTTGACGACTCATTTACCAAAGGCAGCATACAAGATGCCATCTCTCTTCTTCCCCCTGAAATTAAGGACACCTTTCTTAATTGTTTGAGCAGGCAAAACTTCCTGTCGCCTGTCTCTGATGAGGACAGTCCGGGAAATGGCGTGCTTTTTGTTTGGAGTCATTAGGCTGGCATCCTGTTTCAAGAAGGTGTTTGGTTGATCAACCTTCTCCAACTGCATCACCCACCTTAGCACCAGCTCCAGATCTTTTAACTGCTCTATCTCCAGGCCCTGGGGTTGATGCACCTGGTTATGGTCCAGCACCATCCTCTGTTCCTTCACCATCATCTGTTCCGGCACCTGCAAGGCCATCACCTCTTAATCAATTCTTCCCAGATATTACTCCTGGTGGCCAATCTCCTCCACTGTTTGAATTTAGTCCAGATGTAGCTCCGGTTCTATCTGCAGAGAGAACAACAATAGCAAAATGTCAGTTGTTATCGCTGTAGTTCTAACAGCAGTTGGGACATCTTTTCTTGTAGCAGGCATCTTTATTTGCTATAACAGATGCCGAAGAAACAAAGGCTACTCAAGACACAGCCAAAGGGATGATAGACCTCTTTTGAGTTTAAGTTTGAGCGACTTCTCTGGTATGGTTAGATTTATTTGAATCTTTTATGGTATTGACCTTATATTTCACAGTGCTGATTTTGTAGTATTATACCAGGTTCTTCACAAAAGTCTTCAGGCCGAGGAAATCCGATTGACCCAAACAAGTTGGGGGCTTTGCCTTTAAACACTTATCCCAGCCAACATGATCATGCCTCATCTTTACAAATTGGTTCAGCTCAAGCTCCATCTGAAGTGCACACGGTGATTTCCAACATGTCCACCAAGGCTTCTGATGTACCAAGCAATCCTCCACCCAAACCACCACCTCCTCCACCCATGCCTCCTGTTCTGAAGGCTGCTCCATCCCCTCCTGCTCCACCACCTCCCCACCATAAAAAGCCTGGTGCACCCCTCCACCACCACCAAAGCTGTTTTACCTCCTCGTCCACCATTAGCAAGAGCTCACCAGCCACCAGCAGCTGGGCCAAAACCACCTCCTGGCCCACCATTTGGTGTGAATGCTGACAGTAATGCACCAAAAACCAAGCTGAAGCCATTCTTCTGGGACAAAGTTCTTGCAAACCCTGATCAGTCGATGGTCTGGGATCAGATTAAATCGGGTTCCTTCCAGTAAGCTTTATGTCTCTTTAGTACTGTTACTGAATTTGCATTTCATTGATACACTAAACTAAGGTTTTAAATTCGTGGGACAGGGCTGTCCCCGTTTTTTCATGGAACGGGACTCCCGCATTGGCATCCAGTCCCATCCCGACACTTGAGACAGGGGATGTCAAAGTGTCTCGATTGGGACACTGGAATGTTGGTGGGACGTTATGTCCCAATACATGTGATGGTATCCTGTCCCGGTGTCCCACGGGATATCTCGCCGGTACCTGAATCTTGCACTAAACAAATGATTTTTATTCTGCAGGTTTAATGAGGAGATGATAGAAAGTCTATTTGGTTACAGCTCTGCTGATAAGCACAAGAGTGAAGGCAAGAAGGAGTCATTACTCAAAGATCAATCTCCTCAGTATGTTCGAATTCTTGATCCAAAAAAGTCACAGAATCTAGCAATTTCATTAAAGGCACTGAGTGTGAGAACAGAAGAAGTTTGTGATGCACTTATGGAAGGTAGCTTCTATATTAATATCTTTTAAGTAACATGCTTGTTCAAGAACAGATGCAATGTGAGAATCTAAAATTCTTCAAGCAAAATACATAATGTTTATTAAATTTCTGATAAGAATTCCCTGCTTTTATATTTTAATTGTCATTTTAGTAGAATTCTTGTATCCTTCCAAATAGAACAAATGGTCTGCCTCCATGATACATAACGAATTGGCATGTTAGAGTCTAAGAAATCCATACTTGGTTTCATTCTAATTTGTGGATTTTTAACAAATGAAGAGGAGATGTTCTACAAGATGCTTAAAAAATTGAAATTATTTGAATGAAAAAAATGAGAAAAGTCTGTGTCCATGGAGCATCAGTTAATAGTGTCTGAGTCTGTTGGTGATCTGATTTAGCATCTAAGGGTAATAATTCAGGAACTCTTTCTGTTTTTCATTTTGTTCACTGGTTTTTTGTAAACCAAGTGTTGCAATCCGTATACAAAGTTCCTGATATATTTGTCAATGCGTTAGCTTCATACTCTCCTTTCTTCCCTGACCAGGAAATGAGCTTCCTACAGAGTTAATCCAGACATTGCTGAAAATGGCACCTACTGCTGATGAAGAGCTACGACTCAGACTATATACTGGTGATCCTGCCCAACTTGGACCTGCAGAACAGTTCATAAAGGTGCTGGTGGATATCCCTTTTGCTTATCAACGGTTAGATGCATTGCTTTTCATGTCTTCTCTACCCGAGGAAGTCTTGAGCACTAAGGAATCATTTTCAACATTGGAGGCAAGCATTGATCTTCATTTTCTTTTTCCCTTTTTTTTTGTAGGTTTTAATTAATTAGCTTGTTTTGAGGCCAGATATTTTCCATTAGTCTTATGGCCATTTGAATTCCATGATTAAGTTAAAATCTAGCAGTTGACTTGAAAGTTGAAACAAAGAGGAAGTTTGAACATAGTGGGAGTAAAATACAGGAATCTAACATGAAAGAGAGCAAGAAGAACATAAAAGGCCTGAGAATCACTTTCTGAAATTTAATTGATCTTTAGAAAATAAAAGAACTGAACTTATGGGAGACTCCCTTTCAAGTCATAATGGTACTATCCTCATTAGTGAGGGATAAGGTGCCTGATCTGTGTTAAAAATGGACTTCTTCTAAAACACAATTGTGTCATTACAAAGTTTATATACCATGAAGCCCCTATGCAGGAAGGCACTGAACCCATTTATCTTGTTGACTAAGATTTCTTGGACAACTAAATCTGAAATAAGACTGTCATGAACATTTCTAATCATGATAGAAACCTAAACATTGACTTAATAACCCTGTCTCAATACTCTTTATGACCACTACTATGTGAAAGTAGTTGCTAGGAATTGGCATACAGGCTTTTTATGTAAATGGAATTTGCCATTACCAGGCTTATATTATGACTCAATCTCATAAATGCACTACCCAAAATATGACAAAAGGTCACAAATGAACACTAACTAGAAAACAGACCCGAATATAAAAAGTGTTGAAGAGACTGAGTACATTCAATTTGGGATGTCAACTGATCTTCTTGGGACCCAGGATTTGACCATATTGATTTATGACTAATTTGAGGAGCACCTGTTTGTGACCTTTGAAGTGCTTATGTAAGTTTATATACTAAGAGTGTGTCAGCTGTCTGAGTTGGTTATCTTATGTTGATACAAGAGACTTGGCTTCACCAACAGCATCACTCCAATATCGGGCAAGGCTTCCAACCGGCAACAGCTGATGTAGAGAAAGACGATTTCCCAACTTCTCAAACCAATTAAACCTGGATGCTTGCAATTAGTGTAGGCTAATTTCACATTGGATTGGAGTGTATTTTTTTAATTGTTATGTCCTTAAATCATCATGCTGGAGTTCCAAAGATAGACAGTTGAAACTACCATATTCTTCGACAGGTGGGATGTCTCCCACTTTTCCAAATTTTGTGGGTAAAGCATGATCCTTCTTATTTGTGGAGGTGAGCAAACCTATCTTAATTTCTCTTTCATTCGCCTCAATCATGTTTTTCTTGCCGTTGTATTTTTTTCATAAATATCTTCTTGTTCCACTTGGTTTCCCATTCTTTTACCTTTCTTGCAAACCAGTAAATTCTGCTGGATGTGGTTAAGGGAACTCTATCAAACCTTGCATGCTTGATTTACTACATTTGATTTGTTACCGAAGGGCATTGTTTGGATTAGATACTACATTTGCTGAGCTGCTGTCACATGACATGGATCTGATTAATTGCTTTCATAAATTAGCATTTGTTCTCTGTTTTCTAATGCATCCTGATTTTCAACATCAGCGCACCCTCCCCCTTGGCTGTCTGATCTTTGTCTTCTTTGATTTGGCCTTTATATTTTACCTATTAACGAATGTGTCATATTGGGAATTTTGATCTCCCAATCATCCAAGTTATTTTTTCCCCCACACTTTTGCCGTAGAAAAGGCTCGCCATCATGCATAGATTAGTTTTATGTTCACCAGTAAAGAGCTCTTTAGTTTACATAGACAATGGTCTGTGGGATTTATTAAATAACAACAACATCTTGAATCTGAAAATTACTTTGAGCATGAAATAACATTCTCCCTGTATTTCATGCAACCATATTTCTGTATGGCTAGTGCATTTTAACTTTTGGCTAGTTGTTTGTGCAGAAACTCTTCTGAAAATGATGTATCTAAATCATGTGGTATTTTCACTTCACTTTCATCAGGTAGCTTGTACGGAGCTCAGAAATAGTCGTCTATTTTTAAAGCTATTGGAAGCTGTTCTTAAAACTGGTACTCGCATGAATGATGGTACCTACCGTTGGGAAGCACAAGCCTTCAACCTCGACACACTCCTGAAGCTTGCAGATGTCAAAGGAGCTGATGGGAAGACAACATTGTTGCATTTCGTTGTCCAAGAGATTATCAGATCTGAAGGTGCACGTGCTGATCGTCTGGCCAGGGAGAAGAGTGGGAGCATCTCTAGCATGAACTCGGATGATTTTATTGATGATGTTTTGCCAAGATTCTGAAGATCATTACCGCAAGCTTGGCCCTTAAAGTTGTTTCAGGTTTAGGTGAAGAACTTGAGAATGTCAAGAAGGCAGCAGGTTGGATGCCGATGCTTTGACCAGTACAGTGGCAAGTCTTGGGCATAGGCTGCTGAAAACAAAAGAGTTCCTGAATACAGGCATGAAGAGCATGGAAGAGGACAGTGGGTTTCACAGATCACTTCAGTGTTTTGTGGAGCAAGCTGAAGCTGGATGTCACTTTCCTACGGAGGAAGAAAAGAGAATAAGATTATTGGTGAAGGGCACGTTGATTTTTTCCATGGAAATGCCGGGAAGGATGAGGGATTGCGCTTGTTGGTGATCATCCGGGACTTTCTCGGTATGGTAGACAAGGCATGCAAAGAAGTGAGAGCATTACCTAAGAAAGTAACAAAACACCAAATAGAGAAACGGAGACATCTTCACCTGTGCGAGATCCACGACCAGATCCAAAACAGCTGCTTTTTTCCAGCAATAAAGGATGTCGTGTTGATAGTTCCAGTTCTTCTTCTTCTGATGATGATATGAAAGCTAACTTCAGATGTGGAGTAGGTACGTATGCTTTTTTTTTACCCCTCCAATTCTTGGATGTTGAATTCAATATTAAGCGATGGTAACAATTAATTCATAGGATGTACATTAATTGTTTTGGTCCACTGGTCGACTTTCTTTAATTTAGCTTTGCTAATGAGGAATATCCAAATAGTAGCTTTGTTCAATTTGCTAAAGCTGTAAAAATATCTAAAGGAGCACTTTTGGGGGCTTGGCTAAGATTGCCTTTTGTAGCAGCTCTTTTTGTTTACAACCTAAATATTTGGTTAAACTTCAAAAATATTATGACCATGGCTCGAATTTGTCATTCTATATCTTGGTTGCAGTTCTTCAGGACACCGAAAAATACTAGCATATGATTTGCTAATTGGCATGCGCCTTCCCATTCGGCATGGTGGTGTCTGTAAACTTAATTCTGTATATCATTTCTGGCCAGGATGAACCACGAGGCAGATGCTATTGGAGTTTTGAAGGATGTTCGCATGTGTCGTTGGTAAGCGATGCAAGTGCACGGTAGCTGGGATGGATCTAATGCACAAGAAAATCAGATTGGTTGTATTTATAATCATTCTTTTTGTTTTTTCAGGAGTGGAAAGAAAAGGAATTATCAGGCAATTTTGAAGCCTGAAGATGATTTAATTTTAGCAGTTAATTTGTTTAGGGAAAACTTAAAGTGACATTGCACACTCTTGCCTTCAAAGGAATGATTAAAAAGGAAAAGTGACATTGCACTGCCTTCGGGATTTATATTTTTGCGATGAAAACTAGCCCTCTATTAATGATGGCCATGATATGAGATGGGGCGCTCTTTTGAAAAAATAAATTTTTTATTTTAAAGATAAATACAAACAAGGGTAAAAAATAATAACTTTCTATACTTTATATCAAGTTGTAAACAAATTTTCTATATCTTCAATTTCACAATCTCAGCTCTACATTTTATAAAATATTATAATTTCTTTTTCTTCTCATGTTAAATTGGATCCGAGCTCGTCGATGATGCATGTGTGGCAATTATTTGCCTAGTTGGCATGTACAATGCTGCCATTTTTTTTTACTAATCTGATGAAGGAATAGATTTTAACATCTTTCTAGATTTGACGAGTCTCTGGCCAGTCTTAAGAGTTATTTTCTAATCCTGCCCATTTCCCTTACTGTTGTCCCACCGCTGCCACTGATGTGGCAGGATCGCTGGCGTGGAACACTTGTCAGAGGATCATTGACATGAGATATCTGTCAGACATCATGTCGGAGAGGGCCGCCATGCCAGATACTCCTCTCCGAACTCCTTTGCAAGGCCGAGCTCCTTCAGGATGCTGGGGCGGCCTATTGAAGCCGAGCTCCGTCCTCCACCAGGTCGGCCCCTGCAAGATCGGGATGTTTAGGCCAGAGCCAAGCAACCTCCCCAGATCGAGCCCCTCGAAGTCGAGCCTCTTTGTCCGGAGTCGAGCTCAGCCCGTCGCCACATTGAGCCCCTTCGAGGTCGAGCCCTCTGGGCTGGCGTCGTGTCCTGCCCTCCTCTTCCAAGTCGAGCCCCTCGAAGGCGAGAGCCCCCTAGGCTGGAGTCGGGCCATCGATACCCTTCGCTAGGTTGAGCCTCTTCGAGGTCGAGCCCCCTCGGAGTCGAGCCCTGCCCTCCTCCTCCAGGTTGAGCCTCTCGAAGGCGAGAGCCCCCTGGGTCGGAGTCGGGCCGCCGACGCCCTTCGCCAGGTTAAGCCTCTTCGAGGTCGAGCCCCTCAGAGTCGAGCCTTGCCCTCCTCCTCCAGGTCGAGCTCCTCGAAGGCGAGAGCCCCTGGGCCGGAGTCAGGCCAACCGATGCCCTCTCCAGGTTGAGCCTCTTCGAGGTCGAGCCCCCTCGGAGTCGGGCCTTGCCCTCCTCCTCCAGGTCGAACCCCTCGAAGGTGAGAGCCCCCTGGGCCGGAGTCGGGCCACCGATGCCCTTAGCCGGGTTGAGCCTCTTCGAGGTCGAGCCCCCTCGGAGTCGAGCCCTGCCCTCCTCCTCCAGGTCGAGCCCCTCGAAGGCGAGAGCTCCTGGGCCGGAGTCGGGTCGCCGACGCCCTCTACCAGGTTGAGCCTCTTCGAGGTCGAGCCCCTCGGAGTCGAGCCCTACCTCTTCAGCTCGGCCTTCACCTCGGATGAAGGCACCGACAACCAAAGGGCGACACCATCCCCCCGGATGCCGGCGAGTCACCCGAGGATCACAGAAAGGCGCCTCCCAAGCCGTAATAACTGCTCTCAGCTACCACTTACATCAGAAGAGGAAGGAGCTTCATGATCGAGGCGCCACGCTCTCCACCAACCACATGCACCACCCAAAGAGGAAGTCAACTAGGAGATTCGAATCTCGGGGGCGGTGGCCCCCCGATCGAGGACTGCAAGTGTCAAGTTTCCGGAACGGAGCATCCGAGAGGAATGTCAGGACGCATAGCAGGTTCCCTTATCACGAACCGGAAAGACGTCCCGTCCACAGCACGGGACATCATTGCATGCGCCTGCTGCACAACGATGATCCCGAGGTATGCGCCCAGCTACCACCTAGGCTTAGAAAAGCCATCTGCAACCCCCAACAGGGAGGTAACAAACATACTCCTACATACTCAAGCAAGTAAGGTAGGAGAGGTCACACAGGAGAGCCAACTCCAGTTCACCTCGGACATCGCTCTCCCCAGCACACTTGCACCCTACTCACACATCATTCACTCCTCCTAGCATGGAGTCCATCTAAAGGGGCTCGACCAGGAAGATATGTTCTCCTAGATCGTCACTGACTTGACCGTCGGAGTGCCCCTATCGGAATCCCCGGCCCGGTCTCTAACCTGTTTTGCAGGTCCTAAAGCACAAACCAGTCCCGAAGAGATGAGAGGCGATCCGACGTCGATAGTAGCTACGGGCCACGACGATCCTGGCGGCAATAGATTGGCGCGCCAAGAAGGGGGGCGAGGCAGGACGTGCTTTGGTTCAACCTAAATCCCTTGCAAACATTTCACTAGGAGGATGGTGACGACGCGGTGAGAGAAGTCTCCACCAGCTGTGGCGAGAGATCCCCCTTCCCGTGGGGACCCGCACAGTCCAGAAGGGGAGCTCCCCTCTCCAGCTCAACCACCTCTGATGGATGTCCAGCTGGCCACACTCGCCCAGCATATGTAGATTCTCACTACGGCAAGCACCAGCTCCAACACCGGCAACGGTCCTTGGCCACGCACCAGCAGCCAGGGACTCCCACTCCCCATGCCGCAGCACCCCGCGACAGCCTGCATTCCTTCCAAGAAAGGCCTTCGTAGCTGCGGGCCATCACCGGCCACCGGGGTAGTCACCAAACTTCGGCGAATAGTATACGGCCGGGTCTACCGATCGGGAGAGCCGGTCCTCGAATCTCGAGCGGGGGATGTCCAAACCCCGTCGAGGCCGAAAAAGCAAGATCTCTTATCATGGATACCATCCCACATCACCTTCTCCATCTCCTTTGGCCAAGGGTTCCACCGACGAGGCCATCAGGCGCACAGCCGAGAAGTGCCGGAGGAGCACGAGCGCAAGCTGGCAGAGCTATCCTACCGGTTTGCAAACATGCAGGGCTCTACCGATGAGCCAGCAGGCTATGACACCCATCCCTCCTTCTCCCAAGAGATCCAAGAGGAACCGGTTTCCAATCGGTTCGTATGCCGCAAGCGGATCCCTACGATGGGACCACTGATCTCCTGGACCACCTGGAAAGCTACAAGGCCCTCATGAGGGTCCAGGGGGCTACCGACAGCCTTTTTTGCATTGCCTTCCCAGCAACCCTGGAAAGTGGCTCGGGTCTGGTTCACCCGCCTCGAGCCCGAAAGCATTGGCTCTTTTGCCTAGCTGAGCAAAGTTCGTGGCCCACTTCGATGCATGTCGGAAGGTGCCACGAGAGGCGGACAGCCTCTTCTCCATCAGGCAGCAAGATGGCGAGCTCCTACGGGACTACGTGGCTCGTTTCAAGGCTACCGTGTTGGAGATCTACAATCTTGATGAGCCAGTTGCTATGCAGGCATTGAAGAGGGAGCTCAGGACCTCCCGCCTGACCTACTCTCTTGACAAAAAAGCCCCCAAGACTTACTCCGAGCTCCTCCTTCGGTCTAGAATACGTCCGCACCAAGGAGGCGGATCGAATGAGGAGAGAGCTGGACAGAAGGCCTCTAAAGAAGCCCTCTCCCGGGGAGACCTCCGAGATGCGGAAGCCTGGACTGGCCGCTTCAAACTTTTGCCAAAGGCCGAAGCTAAGGAGAGATCCCATTCCGGAGGAGAACTTCACTCCTCTCCTTGCCTCGAGGGAGAAGATCCTCATGGAGATCGAGGGTGAGCGCTACCTGAAGCGCCCGCCTCCGCTGAAGCCATCCAATGGTTGCGACATATGAAATATTGTAAATTCCATCGCGACTATGGCCACGATACCGAGAAATGTTGTAACCTCAAAAGGGAGATTGAAGATCTCATAAAGAGGGGCTACCTCGGAAGGTTCGTAGGGGGAAACCCCCTATGGAATCTCAGGCACTTGACGCGCTCCTTCCGGTCCTTACCATTGACAATCACCCTACGAGAAGTCGTGGGAATGATATGCTGGGGAGCCGAGCGCACTCTAAGAAGGCCCAGGGTGGGGAAATCTTGAGAATGTACTTTCCTTTGCGAAGGAAGGAGGGGATGAAAATAAAAATGTAAACAATGATGCTGTGGTCATCGAGATGATGATCGTGAAACATCCTATAAAATGCATCATGGTTGATAGTGGAAGCTCCACGGATGTGCTTTTTTACGATGCTTTCTCCAAGATGAATCTTTTCCCTGCTTAGCTCAGACCCGTGCACACGCCTCTTGTTGGTTTCATGGGTGACTCCGTGGGGTCGAAGGGGAGATTACCCCCTCGTTACTGCCGGGACTCCACCTCGGCAGAGCACCATCATGAGACATTCACTGTTGTTAGGCTCCCTTCAACCTACAACGTGATTCTCGACCGACCAGGGCTCAACCTGCTCGACACGGTCATCTCCACAAAGTGGCTGTTAGTGCAGTTCCTAACTCTCTATGGCGTCGGGGAGATGAGGGGGGCACCCCAACCCATTCAGCACTGCCTCCAAACCGTCCCTAGGGCCAAGGTTGCCGAGGACGACCTCAGCTCGGATGACCTCGACCAGAGAGCATAGGACCCCAGAGGTGGCCTCGTTGAGCGCCTGCTGTCGTACCCCCTCGGAGCCGACTCGACGAGGACGGTGCAGATCGGAGCACCGCTACAATAAATGATGAAGGGCCCCCCTTCTGGAGTTCCTTCGGGCGAATGCTGACGTGTTCGCCTGGACAGCGATCGACGTGCCTGGGATCCCGCCAGAGATCATAACCCACAAGCTAAGCATTGACCCGAAGTACTGCCCTGTCCGGTAGAGGAAGAGGAGTTTCATGCCGGAGAGACAAAAGGCGATCAACGAGGAGGTGGACAAACTTCTCACCACCGGCTTCGTGCGGGCGGTGCAGTATCGAGCTGGTTGGCGAATGTGGTTATGGTGAAGAAGAATAATGGAAAGTGAAGAATCTGTGTAGACTACACCGACCTCAACCAAGCCTGTCCAAAGGATAGTTTCCCTCTTCCAAAGATCGACCAGCTAGTGGAGGTCACCTCGGGGCATCGCTTGCTCTCCTTTATGGATGCATTCTCCCGTACAATCAGATCCGAATGCACCCGGAGGACGAGGAGCACACCGCCTTCATCACCGATCGAGGGACGTACTGCTATCGGATGATGCCGTTCGGTTTGAAGAATGCCGGTGCCACATACCAGCGCTTGGTTAACCGGGTCTTCGAAGACCAAATCGGCAGGAACATGCAAGTCTATGTGGATGACATGCTCGTTATGAGCAAGCCGAGTTTAGACCATGTAACCGATCTCGCGGAAGCCTTCCACAACCTCCACAAGCACAAGATGAAGCTAAACCTGGCGAAGTGTGCCTTCGGGAAGCGGCAGGGAAGTTCCTTAGCTTCATGGTGACCTAGAGGGGGATCAAGACGAACCCAAGAAGGTCCAGGCGATCATCGACATGGAGCACCTGACCTCTAAGAAGCAGGTCCAGCACTTGACAGGTTGGATCGCTGCACTGAGTATATTACCACACCATTTAAGCCTGGAAGGTGTCGCTAGAAACCCCAGCCTCTCCCGGGATACCCTCCGAGATGCGGAAGCCTGGACTGGCCGCTTCAAACTTTTGCCAAAGGCCGAAGCTAAGGAGAGATCCCATTCCGGAGGAGAACTCTTCACTCCTTCTCCTTGCCTCGAGGGGAAGATCCTCATGGAGATCGAGGGTGAGCACTACCTGAAGCGCCCGCCTCGCTGAAGCCATCCAATGGTTGCGACAAGATGAAATATTGTAAATTCCATCGCGACTACGGCCACGATACCGAGAAATGTTTAACCTCAAAAGGAGATTGAAGATCTCATAAAGAGGGGCTACCTCGGAAGGTTCGTAGGGGGAAACCCCCTATGGATCTCAGGCACTTGACGCGCTCCTTCCGGTCCTTACTATTGACAATCACCCTATCGAGAAGTCAGTGGGATGATATGTTGGGGAGCCGACGCACTTCTAAGAAGGCCCAGGGTGGGGGAAATCTTGAGAATGTACTTTCCTTTGCGAAGGAAGGAGGGGATGAAAATAAAAAGTAAACAATGATGCTGTGGTCATCGAGATGATGATCGTGAAACATCCTATAAAATGCATCATGGTTGATAGTGGAAGCTCCACGGATGTGCTTTTTTACGATGCTTTCTCCAAGATGAATCTTTCCCTGCTTAGCTCAGACCCGTGCACACGCCTCTGTTGGTTTCATGGGTGACTCCGTGGGTCGAAGGGGAGATTACCCTCCTCGTTACTGCCGGACTCCACCTCGGCAGAGCACCATCATGATGACATTCACTGTTGTTAGGCTCCCTTCAACCTACAACGTGATTCTCGACCGACCAGGACTCAACCTGCTCGACGCGGTCATCTCCACAAAGTGGCTGTTAGTGCAGTTCCTAACTCTCTATGGCGTCGGGGAGATGAGGGGGCACCCCAACCCATTCAGCACTGCCTCCAAACCGTCCCTAGGGCCAAGGTTGCCGAGGACACCTCAGCTCGGATGACCTCGACCAGAGAGCATAGGACCCCAGAGGTGGCCTCGTTGAGCGCCTGCTGTCGTACCCCCTCGGAGCCGACTCGACGAGGACGGTGCAGATCGGAGCACAGCTACAAGATGATGAAAGGCCCACCTTCTGGAGTTCCTTCGGGCGAATGCTGACGTGTTCGCCTGGACAGCGATCGACGTGCCTGGGATCCCGCCAGAGATCATAACCCACAAGCTAAGCATTGACCCGAAGTACTGCCCTGTCCGGTAGAGGAAGAGGAGTTTCATGCCGGAGAGACAAAAGGCGATCAACGAGGAGGTGGACAAACTTCTCACCACCGGCTTCGTGCGGGCGTGCAGTATCCGAGCTGGTTGGCGAATGTGGTTATGGTGAAGAAGAATAATGGAAAGTGGAGAATCTGTGTAGACTACACCGACCTCAACCAAGCCTGTCCAAAGGATAGTTTCCCTCTTCCAAAGATCGACCAGCTAGTGGAGGTCACCTCGGGGCATCGCTTGCTCTCCTTTATGGATGCATTCTCCGGGTACAATCAGATCCGAATGCACCCGAGGACGAGGAGCACACCGCCTTCATCACCGATCGAGGGACGTACTGCTATCGGATGATGCCGTTCGGTTTGAAGAATGCCGGTGCCACATACCACGCTTGGTTAACCGGGTCTTCGAAGACCAAATCGGCAGGAACATGCAAGTCTATGTGGATGACATGCTCGTTATGAGCAAGCCGAGTTTAGACCATGTAACCGATCTCGGCGAAGCCTTCCACAACCTCCACAAGCACAAGATGAAGCTAAACCTGGCGAAGTGTGCCTTCGGGGACCGGCAGGAAAGTTCCTTAGCTTCATGGTGACCTAGAGGGGGATCAAGACGAACCCAAAGAAGGTCCAGGCGATCATCGACATGGAGCACCTGACCTCTAAGAAGCAGGTCCAGCACTTGACAGGTTGGATCGCTGCACTGAGTCGATTCATCTCGAGGTCGGCGGACCGCTGCCTCCTCTTCTTCAAGGTGCTGCGCAAGATGAGCGACTTCACCTGGATGGAGGAGTGCAGGGTGGCCTTAGAGGAGCTTAAGGACTTCCTAGTATCACCACCACTGCTCTCCGGGCCGGAGACAGGAGAGGAGCTCCTGTTGTACCTGGCGGGCACCCCTGGAGCTGTCAGTTCGGTCCTTGTCCGCATGGACAAGGACAGATCCCAGAAGCCGTGTACTACACCAGCAAGCTCCTCCAGGATGTCGAGATCAGGTATACCTGATCCAAAAGCTTATTTTTGTACTTATCATGTCTGCTCAATGTCTTAGGCCGTACTTCCAAGCACATCCAATCATGGTCATGATGGACCAGCCCTTGAGAGCTGTGCTCAGTCATCCCGACACGTCCGGATGCTTGGCCAAGTGGGCACTAAAGCTAGCGAGTTTGACATCGCGTACCAGCCGAGATCATCCTAGAAGGTCCAGGTGCTGGCTGACTTCCTGGTCAAGTGCACAGGACTCGTCGAAGAGCCGAGCAAACAGTCCCGGAGCATCAAGAGGAGCTTGGTGCAGAGGAGGAGCCCTGGATCCTCCATGTCGATGATGCATCCAACGTGGGCGAAAGCGGCACAGGTTTAATCCTCACCAACAATGATGGAGTTGTGGCTGAATGTGCACTCTGTTTCAAGTTCGCCACGACAAACAACTAGACGGAGTACGAGGCACTTCTCGTGGGCCTTAGGGTCTCCCGCGAGATGGGTGTAAGGAGCCTGAAGGTCTTCACCAACTCCCAACTGGTCTCCGGAGAATACGAAGCAAGAGACTCGCAGATGATGAAGTACCTTAGAGCAGGTCCGCTCAAGCATGACAGGTTTCCGATGCTTCAGCATCTCTCACATCCCCCGAGGTGAGAACGCTCGCATCGATGCACTGTCCAGACTTGCGACCTTGCCGGACTCGTCACTGGGGCTAGCTTACATTGAGTACCTCAAAAATCCAAGCAACGAAGCTCCTGTCGAGATGCAGCAGGTCACCCCAACCCGAGCTGCATGGATAGGTACATCAGGTATATCACCAACGGTACTCTACCGGAGGATCGGGCAAAGGCAGGCCCCATCAAGAAGAAAGCCTCATGGTTTGTTCTCATGGAAGGATAACTCTATCCGCTGATCTTACTTTTATCCACTCCTGAAGTGCCTGAGACCTGCAGAGGCAACCTTCGTGCTCCAAGAGATCCACGAAGGCCTTTGTGGAAACCACGTCGGGGGAGGACGCTGGCATACAAGGCCCTCCGTCAAGGTTACTATTGGGAGACTATGAGGGAGGACGCCGCAACTTTGTGAAGAGGTGCGACCGATGCTAGCACCATGCCCATATACAGCGCTAGCCAGCGGCGCCGCTCTCCCAGCTCTCCACCCCATGTCGTTTGCCCAGTGGGGATGGACATCCTGGCCCGTTCCCTCCAGCTTCAGGGCAGCGGAAGTTCTTAATAGTGGCCATCGACTACTTCACCAGTAGGTAGAAGCAGAGCCACTGACACGGATCACGAAAGCCAAGGTTTGCCAGTTCATCTGGAAATCGATTATCTGTCGCTTTAGGCTTCCCCGCAGCATCATCACTGACAACGGATGGCAGTTCGACAATCGGGAGTTTGAAGAATTCTGTGCCGAGCATGGCATCCAACATTGCTTCACCTCAGTGGCTCATCCCCAAACAAACGGGGAAGCCAAGGTAACCAAGCGGACCATCCTCTAGGGACTTAGGACCAGGCTAGACCAAGCCAAGGGCAGGTGGGCGGAAGAACTCCCAAGTGTTCTGTAGGCCTACCATACGATGCCCGGAATGGCGACGGACGAAATGCCTTTCAACCCTTACTTTCGGAACGGAGGCCGTTGTCCCAGTTGAACTCAATGTACCTACACTGCGGATACAGCAGTACAGCGAAGCGGAGAATCCAGCATGCCTTCTTTTCAATCTGGATCTCCTCGAGGAAACCAGAGACAAGGCCAGACTCCAGATGATGGCTTACCGGCAGCGTGTAGCCCGGTATTACAATGCGCGAGTGAAGCCGAAGGTCTTTCGCCTGGGTGACCTGGTGCTGCACTGAGCCAAAGCATCTCAACCCCGGAGTGCGGCAAACTCTCACCGAACTGGGAAGGCCCCTACAAGGTGGCTGAAACTCTTCCATATGGAGCCTGCTATCTCGACGATCTGGACGGTGTCAGATTCCCACGAACGTGGAATGCCCGCAACCTGAGAAAATATTATCAGTAGTGTAAGGCTCTCTTCTTATAATAATAAAGATTTTCTTTTGCACAAATCGCTCTCTGCCTTGCAGGGATATCGTTGCCCGGCCCGAGGCCCGGTACGCGGAAGCTCGGGGCCCAGCTCTCTGACATCGAGGTGCAGAGCCCGGCTCTCCGGCACTCAAGCCCGGAGCCCAGCTCTCCAGCACCCAAGTCCTGGAGCCCAGCTTCTGGCATCAAAGCCTGGATCCCATGACTCTCCGGCACCAAGTCCTCGAGCCTAGCTCCTAGGCATCAAAGCTCGGATCCCATGACTCTTCGGCACCATGTCCTGGAGCCCAGCTTCCAGGGATCAAAGCCTAGATCCCACGACTCTCCGGTACCAAGTCCTCGAGCCTAGCTCTCAGACATCAAGCCCGGAGCCCAGCCCTCCAACATCGAAGCTTGAACACCAGCTTTCAGGCCATCAAGCTCGGAGCCCAGCTCCGGCACCCAAGCCCAGAGCCCAGCTCTCCGACGCTGAAGCTTAAAGTTTAGCGCTCCGACACTCGAAAATACTCATCCACCTTTGACACACTTAGAGGCTAAGTGGAAGCCTCCTCTCTAATCTCATTACATGCAAAAAGAAAAAAAAAAGAGAGAAGAAAAGAGAAAAAGAAGGGAGAGGTAAAGTAATTTCAAGCCAAGACAGTCAAAAATTCCCATTTCATTGAAGATTTGTTGTCTATTACAAGCATCCCCGGGTCCCCGACTTGCCGGGTGGCCCAGGTCAAGGATAAAAGAAAAGTAGAAAGGAAAATCTACCCTCTCGGATGGTCGCTCACTGGGGTTGTGTGGCTGAGGCATCGTCTCTAGGGGCTCAGGCTGTGCAGGTTTGGCTTCAATGACCATCACTGGTGGAGAAGGTTTGGAGGCGACTGCCGACCCCTCGGCATCGTTCGAGTCTGGGGCCGGCTCCGTGTTCGAAGCGTTAGGGTATGTGAGGTAAGGTTGGCCCTTGTCGGAGATGAACTTCTTGATCCTGGAGTATAGGTACATGATGCCTTTGAAGAAGGAGTCCGATGCCGTTTCATGAACACTCACGGCGAACTCCTCCGAGGTCTTGTACCTTGCCACAGCCTCTTCGGCCCCCTTCCTCGCTTCGGTGGCTTGCTCCTTTGCCGCCTCTGCTGACTTGGCTGCCGCTGCTTCCTCCTCGATAGCTGTAGCCCTCTTCTCGGCGGCGGCCAGCCTCTCCTTCATCGCATCTAGCTCAGCCTGGAGGGACTGAGCGTGCCCGTTCTATCGGACCGCCTCGGCGTTGAACTCGGTTAGCCTCTTCTCGGTGGCCGCGAGCTCCTCATCCTTTCTCCTTGACCGGCCCTGCTCTCGATCAAGGTCCTCTTGGAGTTCCTTCGAGTGCCCTCGACGCTGGTGAGCTCTTTCTGGAGCTCCTTTTTCTTCAGGCCGAGCTCCCGGGAGGCGTCGATCTTCTCCTTCTCTTCAGCTCGGTCCACAATGACTCGACCTCCGCTGCCCGCTGCTGGTCATTCTTCAACCAGTTTCTACAGCAGTCCCTAATCAGGAGGGTCTCAGCACCGATCTGCACTAAACAAAGCATCAACAACCAGTGCACAAAGAGAGAAAAGGAGAAGGAAGAAATCAAGAAGGTGAAATAACTTACCAAGAAGAGTTTGGGGAAGATGCTCTAATCGCATCCCCCAGCAACTTTCCAGCTATCTCCCACCGATCGCATGATTAGATTGAAAAATCCATCATGCGCTCGACCAACCTCTGGTCCCGAGCAACGAGACGTCAGGGGCGAGTCTGAATGGGACCTGGTGGTAGTCCCTCTCCCTCCTGCTCGCCCCCGAGGTGGAATCACCTACTCCACCAGCTGAAAGGGCCTCGGGGGTAGGACGGGAGCTCGGCACCACTTCCGACGGTGCCTCAGGCACCAGCTCTGCTCCTCCTCACACCTCCTCCCCCTCGACAACAACGAGCTCTGGGGAAGGAGGAGGCATGATGGCGATGGCTGTGGTCACGGCCGTGGCCCGGACAACCACCTCAGGCTCCGGTGCGGGGGTCGATTTTCGTCGCCTCGGTCGCTCTGACAAAGGCCTAGTTGCCCTCTGACTCGGCTCCGGCATCACAGCAACCACCCTCCTTCCTTGTGCAGGGGTGGCCTCGGTCTCTCTCCTGCTATGCTCGGTCGGCACGGCTCTCGTTGCGAGCCCTCCTCGAGGAAGACTCTTTAGCCAGTTCTGATGAGGGCCTCTTCCTGGTGATCGAGAGCAGGTCATCCATCGAGAATTTCATACCTGCATATGAAGGATACAATATCAGTTCCGAATTTGGAGAAACAGAGTAAGAGGCATAAAAAGAGAAACTCGAGCCAAACTCACCCAACTCACTCATTGGGTCGACCCTGGCCTTGGCAAGGTTCTGCTCTGACAATAGAACCTTGAGAGAAGGAACCTGGACGGTGCGGAGCTGCTTGTAGACATCTAAGTCAGCTGCTTCGACTGTAGAGTTTCGGTTAGGGGACCGATCTGGTCACTCCACACCCAGTCAATCCCCTCGACAGTGGCAAAGAAAAACTTGCTCTTCCATCCTTTGATGGAAGAAGGGAGTTCAAATCTGATGCCCCTTGGGCGAGAAGAGATGGACCACCACCCTTCCTCGGTAGGGTGGCGCTTCAGGGTGAAGAAGGCCCTGAAGAGGGAAAAACGGGCGACAATCCTGTGGAAATGACAAAGCACTATGAAGCAAAAGGTGGTCCTTACAGCATTCGGGATGAGTTGAGCGGGGACCAGACGGTAGTTGCTCAACACTAACATGAAGAAAGGGTGAAAAGGAAACCGGAGCCCTCCTGAGAAGGTCTCCTCATAGAAGGCGATCCAGCTCGGGCTACTGGAAGTAACCCGATCCCTTGGTCGAGGGATCAATAGCCGGACGGAGTGCAGGATGCCATAGACATCCTGGATGGTCCCCAGTTCCTCAGCAGAGATTGTCGAAGCAAATCTTGCTGGGACCTATGGACTGAGCAAGGTCAGAAACGGTCTAGCTGGAGAAGGGGTGGGGCTAGATTTAGGATCCCTAATAACTATGCCACTAGGGGGATGCCTCCTACTGAACTTGAAGCACGCCTCTTCCCCCTCCTCATCGGAAGAAGAAGAAGGCGGCCTCGGCACAGAAGGACCCGCCTCAGCTTGGTTGGTTGAGGGGCGGAAGCCAGGACCAAAGCGAGACATCTACAGAGATGGAAAAGCAAAAACTCGAGAAGAGGAAGAAGACGGATTGCGAGGACCCAAACCTCAAAAGAGAAACCCTACTATACTGGAGGAAGGAGAAGAAGGAGACGAACCTGGTACCTGGGGGAGCCTAAGGTAATCGGAGGAGAAGAGAAGCTTGGGTACAATGATGGGCATGCAAAATTCAAAAGAGTGGATGTTTTGGAGAAATCTGCCTTTCATTTTAGAGTGACCCGACGCACCCGTACATTACAGCCTCTCCACCGACAGATTTGCGCCATGTGCCAACCGTCGACGAGTGGGATGCTCTGCATCGACTATAATCGCTCTAAATTCTGTGCCAGTAATAACTGCTCCTCGGATGTGGCCGCGTGGTTCCTCCGTACTGGCTCGGGAACTGCCTCATGAAGCACCAGCGATCATGATCATTATTGCACCGGATCTTTGCCTTTCCATGTCAGCCCAGTAATTACTCCCTTCGACCCAAGCACCACTCACCGACGGGCCTCGGGAGAGGGGGCAAATGATGTGGCAGGATCGCTGACGTGGAACACTTGTCTGAGGACCGCTGACATGGAAAATCTATCAAACGCCACGTCGGAGAGGCCGCCATGCCAGATACTCCTCCCCGGACTCCTTTGCGAGGCCGAGCTCCTTCAGGATGCTGGGGCGGCCTATTGAAGCCGAGCTCCATCCTCCGCCAGGTTAGCCCTTGCGAGATCGGGATGCTTAGGCTGGAGCAAGAGACCTCCCCAGATCGAGCCCCTCGAAGTCGAGTCCCTTGGTCCGGAGTCGAGCTCAGCCCTCCGCCACATAGAGCCCCTTTGAGGTCGAGCCCTCTGGGCTGGAGTCGCATCATGCCCTCCTCCTCCAGGTCGAGCCCCTCGAAGGCGAGAGCCCCCTAGGCCGGAGTTGGGCCACCGACGTCCTCTGCCAGGTTGAGCCTCTTCGAGGACGAGCCCCCTCGGAGTCGAGCCCTGCCCTTCTCCTCCACGTTGAGCCCCTCGAAGGCGAGAGCTCCTTGGGCCGGAGTCGGGCCACCGACGCCCTCCGCCAGGTTGAGCCTCTTCGAGGTCGAGCCCCCTCGGAATTGAGCCCTGCCCTCCTCCTTCAGGTCGAGCCCCTCGAAGGTGAGAGCCCCCTGGGCCGGAGTCGTGCCGCCGATGCCCTCCACCAGGTTGAGCCTCTTCGAGGTTGAGCCCTGCCCTCCTCCTCCAAGTCGAGCCCCTCGAAGGTGAGGGTCCCCTGGGCCGGAGTCGGGCCATCGACGCCCTCTGCCAGTTTGATCCTCTTCGAGGTCGAGCCCCCTCGGAGCCGAGCCCTGCCCTCCTCCTCCGGGTCAAGCCCCTCGAAGGTGAGAGCCCCCTAAGCCGGAGTCGGGTCACTGACGCCCTTTGTCAGGTTGAGCCTCTTCGAGGTCAAGCCCCTCGGAGTCGAGCCCTGCCTCTTTAGCTCGGCCTTCACCTTGGACGAAGGCACCAGTAACCGAAGGGGTGACACCGTCCTCCTGGACGCTGGCGAGTCGCCCAAGGATCACAGAGAGGTGCCCCCCAGGCATAATAACTGTCCTCAGCTACCACTTATATCAGAAGAGGAAGGAGCTTCATGATCGAGGTGCCATGGTCTCCACCAATCGCCTGCACCACCCGAAAGAGGAAGTCAACCAGGAGATTCGAATCCTGGGGGCGGCGGCCCCCCGATCGAGGCACTGCCAAGTTTTCCGGAATGGAGCAACTGAGAGGAATGTCAAGATGCATGGCAGGTTCCCTTATCACGAACCGGGAAAGACGTCCCGCCATGGCATAGGACATCGTTGCACGAGCCTGCTGGCACGACGATGATCCCAAGGTATGCACCCAGCTACCACCTAGGCTTAGAAAAGTCATCTGCACCCCCAACAGGGGAGGTAACGAACATACTCCTACACACTCAAGCAAGTAAGGGAGGAGAGGTCACATAGGAGAGCCAACTCCAGCTCACCTCGGATATCACTCTCCCCAGCACACTTGCACCCTACTTACACATCATTCACTTCTAGCATGGAGTCCATCTAAAGGGGCTCGACCAGGAGGATCTGTTCCCCTGGATCATCACTGACTTGACCGTCGAAGTGCCCCCGCTGGAATCCTCGACCCGGGTCTCTGACCCTGTTTTGCAAGTCCTGAAGCACAGACCAATCCCGAAAAGATGAGAGGCGATCCAATATCAACAGTAGCTATGGGCCACGACGATCCTGGCGGCAATAGCCACCATCTTCATCATCACCATTGAGAAAGACTAGCAAGCGATGGCGGCTTTCGTGATTGTGGAATCGGTGGGTAGCTGTTGATGTTGCCTTACAAAAAAATAAAACAAAATAAAATATCCTAACCCCTCGGGGCACACGCAACGGGCGCGCATGAGTTGTACACCCATACATTTTTTCATTTTCTTACTATTTTATTTTTAATTATTTTAATTAATTCCAAAATTAATTTTTTAAATGATCATTTTATTTATTTTCTTATTTAATGACATAATGTCTAGTTTAAGGGTTTTTTAAAATTTTTTTAAAAATCTTGAGCCTACAAATAGCCTCTATCATAATTCTACAAAGTATCCAAGAATTCCAAACTCTTCCTTTCCTATATTTCTCTATTCCAATTTTTTTTAAAATTCTTTCTCTCTCCTACCATTTTTCTACTTGGAAAATTTTGGATTAAAGACGAGTTGATCGGTGTCCGTTCGAGATGTGCAACCGACGGGCATTGGAGTATTGGCTTCCGGGTTGTACCTTGGAGAAGAGCATGTAGTTCAATCATTCTTCGCACGAGAAATGATCCAAATCTCCTTAAGGACAGTAGTTCTATCCACCTCGCTGGACAGACTTTCTAATCTTGTTCTATTGTATTTAAAATTATTTTATTACACCAAAATTATTCTACCATACACACACCATGAAAAAAAATTATTTTTTCAAATATTTTAAATATATATAAATACATATATATATATATATATTTATACATTACAATTAATAGTCTAAAGATGTGTAGTATGATTTGTAGCGCATGTATATAAATATAATTATTATACTTGATTATAGTTTACTTACCTTGCATATTTTATTAAAAAAATATTTTTTGATTATTTATAGTATAATATCTATTTCTTTTGTATCATACAAAATTAATTGAAGATTCCCACTAAACCTATACTGTATCATGTAAATTAATTGTTAAAATACTATACAAACAAATTAATCAAGTGTTTAGAATTTAGAGATAAATAACTTAATTAAAAATAACTTAATTAACAAATTACAGGTATGATCGTATTGGTGATCATTTTAATAAAACCTTAATTTCCAAAAAAGAAGACATTTTAAAAATATATTATATATATAAATGTTTAAATTATTTAAATAAATATTTAATAAAATTATTTTTATTTTCTAGATCTGCTTCTATGAATTTGACTTGGATCCAATGGCAATCCTTAAGGATGACATCATTAGCCTTAAATCCAAAAAAATGATGGATTCTATTTTAGGAGGTGGCAAAGTCAAATGAACTTTTGGCTAACTATCTCAGGACTTTGGTCAGTGATTGACCAGTCTACCTATTCCTCCAGTTCAACTATACTAATTATCCCAGAAGAAGATTACCTATGTAAAGATAAAATCCTTAGTGCCCTTTTCGACTCATTCTATGATATTTATCTGTCAGCCAAGAGTACAAAGAAATTATGGGATATCATAGAGTCTGAGTTTGACTTTGATGATGCTGGGGTTGAATGATTCAACACCGCATCATTCTTTAGATTTAATATGATAGAAGACAAATCCATCAATGACCAACTTTATCAATTTTAAGAGTATCTTAGAAAACTTCAAGCCAATGAAGACAATTCTTTAAAGGATTTAAGGTCTCTAACCTTCTTGATAAAATGCTTCCCTCTTGGAATGGCTTTGTCAAAAATTAGCTTCAAAAGTAAGGAGAGATAACCCTAGCCCAACTTCTAAACTCAATCAGGATAAAAGGCCAACATAGATCTAAAATCCAGTAAACTAGAATTTCAAGTATCCAATCTAACTTAACCCAACATATCAGACTAACAACAATACTATAACAAAATCAAAGCCTAGATTTCAACCAAACCATCAATACTAGTCAAACCAACCTAACCGGCCTAACCTAAACAAGTTCAAACCCAAGGGTAAAACCTTTAAAATCAATAATACTAGATCCAACAAGCCTGCCCAAGGTCTAAGTAAAAGTTTTGTTTTATATGTAGGAGGACAAACCACCTTGCGAGAAACTACTTTCATCGAAAGAAAAAATTTCTTTGCAAACCTTATACTTCCTCCGGACCCCAAGCTCATATAGTTGAAGGTCCAGAAGACTCCACCTTTAGGTCAGTAAGCTTTACCCCTAAAATTAATGTTACTCTTCTAACCTTAATTGGTGATTGGATTCAAGAGCTAATATTCATATTTATTTTGATCATTCCTAGTTCACTACTTTTCAGGACTCTAGTGGAGGAGATGTGTCCCTAGGGAACAACATAACCATTAGGATCATGGGATAAGGTCGAGTCAACCTGAAAACAACATCAAGAAAAACTTTTACCCTGATGGATGTGCTATATATTCTAGATCTTAGAAAAAACCTTATTAGTAGGTCTTAACTGGTTTAGAGGGAATACAAAATTATCCTTGATTATAATAAAGTTATAATAATGAAGAATAATTCCTTCATAGAAAAAGGATATGTAGGTAAAGGCTTATTCAAACCGAATGTAATAAATCCTTTTATTAATAAAATCGAGAATCAAATTTATTTTGTAAATGAGTCTAAACAAAATCTGTGGTATGACAGGTTAGGTTATGTACACATAGAAATATCAAACATATGATGGAATTAAAACAAATTCCTAAATCAAACTTAGATTCATCTAAGTATGAAATATGTGCCGAGTTTAAACATCCAAGAAAACTATTCAAATTAGTTAAAAGAAATTTTTTAATTTTGAAGTTAATATATAGTGATGTATGTGACTCCATCAAGACTGTAACTCGTGGTGACAATAGGTACATAATGATCTTTATAGATGATTTTTCTAGATATTGTTACTGTTATCTAATTAAATCTAAAAATAAAATCTTTAACAAGTTTAAAATTTATAAGAGTGAGGTAGAAAATCAATAAGAAATGATTAAAATTCTTAGATCTAATAGAGGAAAGGAGTATACCTTAAATAAATTCTTCAAGTTTTGTCAAGAACATAATACAATTCATCAAGTGACTGCTTCTTACTCTCCATAATCCAATAGTATAGCTGAGCATAAAAATCGTGCCCTTATGAATATGATAAATGCTATGTTTATTAGTAGTGGCTTACCCGAGAAATTATGGAGAAAAGCTCTTTTATCATCTTGCTTCATTCTAAATAGAATATCTATTAAGGATGTGGCAAAACTTCTTCTAAATTTTAAAAAGGAAGGACTCTTAACCTAGATTTTTTTAAAGTATGGGGGTGCATAGCTAAGGTTAATATCTCTGAACCCAAAAAGATAAAACTAGGATATAAGACTATAGATGCTATATTTATAGGCTATGGCCAAAATAGCAATGCCTATAGATTCTTAGTAATAAAATAAGAAATTAGTGATATAGCTGACAACTCAATCTTAGAAGCTTGAGATGCCTCTTTCTTCAAGTATATATTTTTATTTAAGACTAGAATTTTTAGACCCCTAGAATATGAACCATCTTCCTCTAGAGCTATAGAACCAGAACTAGAAACTGAACTTGAATTAAGAAGTAAAAGAAAAAGAATTGAAAAGATTTTGGAGAAGACTTCTTCACATTTTTAGTAGAGAATGAACTTTCTACATATGATAAGGCGATGCCATTATCATAATCATCATATTAGAAGAAAATCTTAGATAATAAAATTCAATCAATCCTAGAAAATAAAATTTAGATTTTAATTGATTTATCTTTTGAAAACAAATCTATAGAAATAAAATAGATTTTTAAAAAAATTTAAGGCCAGATGGAATAATAGAAAGATATAAATTTAGGTTAGTAGTAAAAGAATTTAATCAAAAGAAAGACATAATTACTTTGACATCTATACTCTTATAGTGAGAATAATTATCCTAAGAACTTTAGTAGTTTTAGCCACAATTCATAAATTAATAATTCATCAAATGGATGTAAAAACTACATTCTTAAATGGAGAATTAGAAGAAGAAATCTACATAAATCAATCTCAAGGATTTGAAGTAAAAGGACAAGAATATAAAGTATGTAGACTAATTAAACCACTTTATGATTTAAAAAAGCTCCTAGACAATGATACATTAAGTTTGATGAAATTATCTTAAAAGATAACATATATAATACTATGCTTATATATAGATGATATATTGTTATTTGGAACATCAATAAAAATAATTCAAAAAACTAAAAGTTATTTATCAATAATTTTAATATGAAAGACTTAGGAGAAGTTGATTTAATTTTAGGAATGAAGCTTAAAAGAATAGATAGTAGAATAGCAATAAGCTTAGCATACTCAATAGAGAAAATGCTTAAAAAGTTTGAATATTTTGATTTAAATCATATTTCTACCCTTTGTTTTATAGCTCTCATTTAATTAAAAACTTAGAAGAACCTATTGATCAATTAGGATATTCTCAAAAATAGGATCCCTATTATATATTTCAAATAGAACCTATCCAGATATAGCTTATGCAATAGGCAGACTAAGTAGGTATACTAGCAATTCTAGTAAAAAATATTGAAAAGCTCTAAAAATTTTTTAGATATCTTAAGAAAACATTAGATTACTCTAGTATACTCTGGCTATCCAGAAATACTTGAGGGTAATAGTGATGCCAATTGGATATAGATAACTTAGATGTTAAGTCCACTACTGAATATCTTTTCTTGTTAGGAGGAGCTGTAGTATCTTGGAGCTCTTGTAAATAAACAATAATCATTAGAAATATATTGGAATCTGAATTAACAGCTTTTGATCATGTACTGAGTACAATGGCTAAAAGATTTAATAAATGATATAGAGAGTCTTTCACAAAAAATCTTAATTTTTTTAAAAATTATGATTATAGAGCTCCAATTGATCTGTTAAATCAATAGACAACTAATAAAATATAATAATCATATCCTAATCAGGTATAAAATTGTAAGAAACAAAATGAAAGAAGTGATATTGATATGGCAAGACCACCGACATGGGGCAGCTGACAGGCGCCAAGTCAAAGAAAGTCGCCGCGTCGGATGCCACGTCGACGTCCTTGCTTGGACTCCTTCATCGGGCTGAGCTCCTCCAGGACAATGGGACCGCTCGTCGAAGCCAAGCTCCATCCTCCGCCAGGTCGGACCCGTGAGCTCGGGATGCCTAGGCCGGAGCCGAGTGGCGTCCTCCAGAGCGAGCCCCTCGGAGATTGAGCCCCGTGGTCGGAGTCGAGCTCAGCCCTCCTCCACCACATGGAGCCTCTTCGAGGTCAAGCCCTCTGGACCGGCCCCGGGCTTCGCCCTCCAGAGCGAACCCCTCGGAGATCGAGCCCCATGGTCGGAGTCGAGCTCAGCCCTCCACCACGTGGAGCCTCTCCGAGGCGAGCCCTATGGACCGAGCCTGCACTTTGCCCTCCAAAGCGAGCCTCTTGGAGATCGAGCCCCATGGTCAAAGTTGAGCTCAGCCCTCCTTCGCCACGTGGAGCCTCTCCGAGGCCGAGCCCTCTGGACCGGGCCCGCACTCCACCCTCCAGAGCGAGCCCCTCGAAGATCAAGCCCCGTGGTCGAAGTCAAGCTCAGCTCTCTACCACGTGGAGCCTCTCCGAGGCTGAGCCCTCTAGACCAGGCCCGTGCTTTGCCCTCCTCCGCCAAGGCAATCTCGTGAGCTCAGGATGCCTAGGTCGGAGTTGAGCCCTGCCTTTCTAACTCTGCCCCCAGCTCAGGCATAAGCACCGCCATCCCAGGACTCCGGCGAGCCACCCAAGGATCGCACGGAGACATCCGTCAAGCCGCAGTGACCACCAGCGGCTGCTGGTTACACCAGAAAGGGGAGAGGCCCACTGATTGAGGTGCCACGCTCCTCACCAACCACTTGAACCACCTGAAAGAGAAGTCAACCAGGAGATTCGAATCCTGGGGGCGGCGGCCCACCAATCGAGATACTGCCAGGTTTTCCAGAATGAGATGACCAGAGGGAATGTCAGAATACATGACAGCTTCCCTTATCACGAATCAGGAAAGGTGCCTCGGGACACCGCCGCACGCACCTGACAGCCCGGCGAAGATCCCAAGATGAGCGCCCAACGGTAACCTAGACTACAAAGCTCTATGTAAGCAAGACAAAGGAGGTAACACATGCAATACCACCAAAACACAAGTGCAAGCTCAACCAGAGAGCACAGCACCACAAGCAAATCCATGCAAGGGTGGGTGGAAAGGCCACACAGAGAATCCCTCTAGCCAGGCTGCTCTTCCCCCTGACACACTTGCATCCCACTCTAACACTACTCACTCCTCCTTCTAGCATGGAGTCCATCAAGAGGGGCTTGACCAGGAGGATCTATTCTCCTGGATTGTCACTGACTTGACCGTCGAAGTGCCCCCGCCAGAAATCCCGCCCGGGTCACTAACTCTTATTTTGCAGGCCCAGACGGCCAGACAGCGAAAGGAGCATACTCCGTCGCCGATATCAGCTACGGGCCACGACGATCTTGGCAACAATAGATTGGTGCACCAAGAAGAGGGGTGTTCCTGTGAACAGTCCTTGATCTAGTTCAAGCCCCCCCTCTCTTTTACAAGCAAGTTCCATAGAAGGATGGTGACGACGCGGGCGCGAGAGGCCTCCACCAGTCATGCAGGGGACTCCCCCTCCCAAGGGAACCCGCACAACCCAGATGTGGGGCCATCCACTTCGGTTCACCACCCTCCGGTGGAGTCTCAGTTGGCTACACTCACCCAGCAAATGCAGATTCTTGTCATAGCAGTGCGCCAGCTTCAGCAGTAGCACCAGTCCTTGACTACCCACCAGCAACCAGGGATTTTTGTGGCCCATGCTGCGGCCCCCCGCAACAGTCTGCGTTCCTTCTAAGGAAGGCCTTCGTAGCTGCAGGCCATTACTGACCACCAGGGTAGCCATCAAACTCCGGTGAAAAGACAATGAGCGGGATCTGCTGACAGGGAGAGCCACTCACCAAATCTCGGGCGGGCAGCATCCAAGCCCCACCGAGGTAGGAAAAGCAAGACCCCCCACCACGGGTGCCATGCACCCATGTCACCTTCTCCGTCTCCTTCGGTGGAGGGGTCCACCAACGAAGCTATTAGGCGCGCAGCGGATAAGTGCCTGGAGGAGCATGATCGCAAGTTGACAGAGTTAGCCCACCGATTCGCCAACCTGCTAGGCTCAGCTAGCGAGCCAGTGGGCTATGACACCCATCCCCCTTTCTTCCAAGAAATCCAAGGGGAGTCGATTCCGAGTCGATTTTGTATGCCGCAGGTGGATCCTCACGATGGGACCACCGACCCCCTGGACCACCTGGAAAGCTACCGGGCCCTCATGAAGTTCCAAGAGACCACCGATGATCTTCTTTGCATCGCTTTTCCTGATACTCTCCGGAAGGTAGCCCGGGTATGGTTCACCCACTAGGAGCCGGAGAGCATCAACTCTTTCGTCCAATTGGGGCAGAAGTTCGTGGCCCACTTCGACGCCTGTCGGAAGTTGCCATGTGAGGCAGACAGCCTCTTCTCCATCCGACAGCAGGACCGCGAACCGCTGCGGGACTACATGGCCTGCTTCAAGGCTGCCGTGTTGGAGATCTACAACTTTGATGAGCCAATTGCCATGCTGGCACTAAAGCGAGGGCTCAGGACCTCCCGCCTGACCTACTCGCTCGACAAGAAGCCCCACAAGACTTATTCCGAGCTCTTCCTCCGAGTCCAAAAGTACATCCGCATCAAGGAGGCAGATCGTACGAGACGGGAGCTCGATGAGAAGCCACCGAAGAAGCCGACCCCCGCCGAGATGCCCGGAACCTGGAAGCCAGGACCTCAGGTTCCGAACTCCCGGAGGGGCCAAGATCAAAAGGCGCTCCCATTCCTGAGGAGAGTTACACCCCCCCTCCTCGCCTCGAGGACGAAGATCCTCGTGGAGATCGAAGGCGAGGACTACCTGAGACACCCGCCTTCGATGAAGTCCTCCACTGGTCGTGATAAAATGAAGTACTGTCACTTTCATCGTGACCATGACCATGACACCGAGGAATGCCGCAATCTCAAGTGGGAAATCGAAGAACTCATCAAGAGGGGCTACCTCAAAAGGTTCGTGGGGGGCAGACCCCAAGTGGAATCCCAAGCGCTCGTTACTCTCCCACCAGCTCTAGCCATCGACAACCGCCTTACCGAGAAGCCGGTGGGCATGATCTCTTGGGGAGCCGCGCGCGCGCCAAAGAAGGCTCGGGGGGTAGGGGATTCTGAGAATGTACTCCCCTTTATGAGGGAAGGTGAAGACGGGAGAAAAAATGTAAATAATGATGCCGTGATCGTCGAGATGATGATCGTGAAGCATCCTGTAAAATGCATCATGGTTGATAATGGAAGCTCCACGAATGTGCTTTTTTATGATGCCTTCTCTATGATGGACCTTTCTCCCGATCAGCTCAAACCTGTGCATACTCCCCTTGTTGGTTTCACAGGTAATTCTGTAAGAGTGGAAGGAGAGATCACTCTTCCGGTCACTACCGGAACCCCATCTCGGCAGAGCACCGTTATGATGACTTTCACGGTTGTAAGGCTTCCTTCGCCTACAACGTGATTCTGGGCCGACCTGGGCTCAACTTGCTCGACATCGTTGTCTCCACCAAGAGATTGCTTGTATAGTTCCCCCTCCCTATGGTGTCGGGGAGATGAGGGGAGCACCCCAGCCGGTGCAACACTGCTTCCAACCCTCCCTGGGGCCAAGGTCCTCGAGGATGATCCCAAGGTAGATGATCTCGACAAAGGGCCCAAGACCCCAGGGGAGGCCTGGTCGAGAGCCTACTCTCCTATTTGCTCGGGGATGACCCCACGAAGATGGTGCAATTGGAGCCCAGCTACTCGAGGAGGAGAGGGCTCACTACTAGAGTTCATGGAAAGTGCGGATGTATTTGCCTGGATAGCGGCGGACATGTTGTAGGTTCCCTCCTGACATCATTACTCCAAATTGAGTGTTGATCCAAAGCACAGGCCAGTTCGGCAGAAGAGAAACTTCGTCCCGAAGAGGAGGCGGCTATCAGAGGAGTGGACAAACCCTAGCCGCCGGTTTCATCGGGAGGCAATATCCGAGTGGCTAGCAAACGGGGATGGTAAGGAAGAACAATGGTAAGTGGAGGATCTGTGTAGACTACACGATCTCAACAAAGCATGCCCGAGGATAGTGTTGCCGCTCTCGCCGCCGCGCCCGTGCCACGGATCGCCGATCCTTCCTGACCGCCTGGCGAGGGAGCCTCCCTTCCCGCGGAAACCTGCAACAGAGGGGTTAGAGGACCCTGGCCGGGGATCCCGGCGAGGGAGCTCCGACGGTCAAGTCAGTAGACGACGAGAAGGAACAGACTCTCCAGCCGGACCCTCTAAAGGGTTCCAGACTTAGAGAGTTAACTGGTGAAGGAAACGCTCTGGACCAGAATCTCGGCTGGGCCTCCTTGCCGAGCTCGCGCCCAGTCTTCCCCTCTCGGGATTTCTGGCTTTCTCTCTCGGTGCAAGGCCTTGTGCCGGTGCTTCCTCCTTGTCCCCAGGCTAATGGCTTACCTTGTCGTCCCCAGATTCTTCCTTCTTTATTCCCTTCCGTCGCGCATTTGTCTTTTTCCGCCTCGGAAACTCCCCTCCCCCGTCCACTTCTCTTTTTCCCTTTTCGGTGAAGGGTGCCAGGCGGCTTTCCGACCTCGTCCGCCGGGCCCAGCATGGAAAGGCAAGACAGAAGAGAAAGAGGGGAGGGCGGCGCTGGCAGGGCGGCCGGTCAGGCCTCGGGCCCGGTGAGAGCGCCCTCTTCCCCAAGCGTGGGCGCCATCTATCTATGGGCCTGTGTCGTCAGGGTTGCGTCTCTCGGCTGCGGACCTGTCGGGCCGATGTTAGTGATGTTCCGCGTGCCGCCGCCCTCCGTACAGGACCCCGTCTGGGATTCGTACGGCCCGAGGGATGGCCTCGGGGCCCGTCTCTCTCCCCAGGGCCCTCGTCGTACGAGCGGTCTGACCTCGCGAGTTGGCCCCTCCTGATGGACACCTGGCGAGGTGGCAGAGGTCCCTGGCTTCGGCCGGGTGGGCCCGTCTCGGTGGCCACCTGGCGAAGGGCGAAGGATCAGCCGACCTCGCTTAGGTGGACCCCTCCTGGGTGGACACCTGGCGAGGTGGCAGGAGGTCGCCTGGCTTCGGCCGAGGTGGGCCCGTCTCCGGGGGCCACCTGGCGAAGGGCGAAGGATCAGCCGACCTCGGCTTAGGTGGACCCCTCCTGGGTGGACACCTGGCGAGGTGGCAGGAGGTCGCCTGGCTTCGGCCGAGGTGGGCCCGTCTCCGGGGGCCACCTGGCGAAGGGCGAAGGATCAGCCGACCTCGGCTTAGGTGGACCCCTCCTGGGTGGACACCTGGCGAGGTGGCAGGAGGTCGCCTGGCTTCGGCCGAGGTGGGCCCGTCTCCGGGCGGCCACCTGGCGAAGGGCGAAGGATCAGCCGACCTCGGCTTAGGTGGACCCCTCCTGGGTGGACACCTGGCGAGGTGGCAGGAGGTCGCCTGGCTTCGGCCGAGGTGGGCCCTCTCCGGGCGGCCACCTGGCGAAGGGCGGAGAGTCAGCCGACCTCGGCTTCGGTGGACCCCTCCTGGGTGGACACCTGGCGAGGTGGCAGGAAATCGCCGACCTGGCCGACCTCACTTGGGCGGACCCCTCCGGGCCCGGGCACCATGAGGTGCAGGAAATCGACCGACCTTGGCCGACCTCACTTGGCGGACCCCTCCGGGCCCGGCACCAATGAGGTGGTAGAGGAACTCCGAGCCGAGCTCGACCTCGGCGAGGGCGGTTTGCCTTAGACAGTCGTCGGGCGGTGTAGTCTTGCCGATCCTGGCTTTGAGGACGTGGCGCTGACTCCGCCGGGGAAACTTACACGTGGCTTGCTCGTATTCGACGATACCTGAGCCTGGCCACGTCACTGTCACGGCTGTAACAGTTGCCCCCCAGCCCGCCGTTCCGTCGGGGCATCGTAGAACGGAACGTCGGGTTAAATGCGGACATGACGTGGAGAGGCGAAGATCTTGCATCATAATTGCCACGATCCTCGTCGTCGTGGCTCGATGCGGCTGAAGACCTATGGGGAGCCGCCACGCGTCGCCCACTTGCCCATAATCAATGCGTCGCTTCGAGGCAGAGGCCGTTACTCTGCTAACGAGGCGTCGGTGTCGGGCGTGCGCCCACGTGGCGACCATCCAGTGGCCTGAGGCGGAATGACGGGTACGGCCGCTGTCGGTTGAGTTTGAAATGGAGGGGACTTTCCAGAACGAGGCCTTTTCCCTTGCTTCGTGGGCGGTTTGCTGCAGGCTAACAACTCCTGTTGCTCGCGCTCGTCTGTGCATTTTCGGTGAGTGCCTCCTTCTTCTCTAGCCCCCCCTTCCTTCCTTCTCATTTCCTTTCCGATCTTCCTGTCCTTTTCTTTTCCATGGCGCGCCGTCGCCATGTCTCTTCCAACCCGGACGAGGCCGGTCCATCCCGGCCGAGGACTCCATCTTCTTCCTCCTCAGGTGAGGAGGTGATTCCGGAGGAGGTCCGCCGGCGTTTGCAACCCGGGGGATCACCATCGGCATCCCCAGGGGGATCCGGCCCCCTCCGGTTGCACCTGCCGTGCCCCTCCGTCCCTCCTGCCCTCTTCCTCCTGCTCTGCCATCTCTTCCTGCTCCGCCTTCTCTTCCTGCCGGTCCCTCCGGTCATGCCTCCACCATGACCGAAGGCGATCTTTCTCTGCTCCGGGATGCCTATGGCATCCCGGGGTCTATTCGTCTGTTTGCTCCGCGGTCCGGGGAGCGCGTCACCATGAGTGGCCCCGGCCGCATAGCTTTCTACGAAGACTTCCTCCTTGGGGGTCTTCGGTTTCCTTTGCATCCTTTCTTTCTTTCCTTCCTCAGCCACTTTCGGCTCGTCCCGGCCCAGCTGGCTCCTAATGCCATCCGGGTCATCTTCTCCTTCATTGTTTTCTGCCACTTCCACGGGTTCGTTGCCCGTTTTTCTCTCTTCAGGGCCTTGTTCACCCTGAAGAAGTGCTCCACCGATGACGGCTGGTGGTACATTTCACCCCGGCCTAGGTGTCTCCGGTTCGACCTCCCTTCCTCGGTCAAGGGATGGAAGAGCCGGTTTTTCTTCGCCTCGGTCGACGATGTCGACTGGGCCTGGAGTGAGCCGGACCGGCCCCGAACCGGAATTCCCGAGTCGAGTCGGCGGACCAGGAGTCCTATACCCAGCTCCTGAGTGACGAGGTCCCGGCGCTCGAGGTTCTGCTCTCTGAGCAGAATCTTTTCGAGGCCGGTATCAGTCCCATCCGCGAGACCGGTGAGATTTGGCCCCTCATTGACCTCTGCCCCCCCCCTTTCTCTTCATAACTGAGCCAGCTGACTTCTCTGTCTCTTTTGTCTTGCAGGGATGAAGTTTTCACTGGAGAACCTCTTGGAGGGGGCGGCCCAGCGGGACGTCGTGGAGATAGACGAGCCCGCAACGAAGAGGGCTCGCACGGAGACGAGCCGGGAGGTCGTGGCGGCGACCGTGCCCGGCCCGGTTGCCGTCATTTCCCCCCCCAGGCCACCTCAGGGCGGGTCACTGATACTTCGGCCACGCGACCTGGCGGCGCCGCAGAGAGAGCTCCAGCGTCTGCCGCTCCGCCCATCGCCGGGCCCGTCATTGCTGCCAGCTCGACAGCACCGCCTGTGGCGATCGCCGGCCCGTCGGTTGCGGCTTCGGCTGAGGGGGCAGCTGCAGCAGGGGCCGGCCCGAAGGCTCCGGCGCCGGTGATCACCCACCGGGACTCGGTCATCCTCGACAGGGGGCTGGCAGAGAAGATGATGGAGTACGCTTCCACCGCCCGGGACCGCCGAGCTCGGGGTGGCCGGGATTACGCGGACGCGCTGCTCGGCATCCTTCCGCAGCTCTTCACGGTAAGCCCGAGCTTCTTCCTTTTTCTTTTTCCTATCTCGAGACTTACCTGCCTTTGCTCTGACCTGTGTCGCTTTTGCCATTGCAGATCGGGAACGACGTCCTCCTACTGAGGAATTTCCTCGTAGGGAACGCCAAGAGGGACTCCGAGCGGGAGCAGAAGCTCGGCAAGCTTGCGGCTGACGTCAAGGATTTAATGGAGAAGGGCGCCGAGCTGCGAGCCGACAAGCAAGCCCTCCAGTCCGACCTGGCTCGTTCCGAGGAGCGGAACAAGGAGTTGGAGGCCTCCTTGTCGGAGGAGCGGACCTCCAACCAGCGCCGAACTGAGGAGGAGGCGGCGGAGAAGGCCCGCCTGCAGGCCCATTCCCAATGGCTGGAGCGCCAGCTGGAGGAGGCCCGGCGAGATGCGGCCGCGGCGAAGGACCGGAGCGCCTACGTCAACGGGCTCCTGGAGGCGCCAAGCGGGAAGCGCAAGAGGCCGTCCCCAAATTCCGGGCTTCCGACGAGTATACGTCGGAGGTCCGGGAGGCTGCCGTGGACTCCTTCCTGAAGGGGTTCCGGATGTGCCGGGAGAAGGTGGGGCCTTCTTCCCCCAGCTGGACCTGAGCGGAGTCGTAGTCGGTGGCAGGAGGCCAGGAGTGAGAGCAGGGCTTCCGGCACGGCCGAAGCGACACCTGTGGCACCGTCGACCAGCGATGCCGCGGCCCCGGAACAGCCCCAGGAGCCGGCCGCTGTAGAAGTCGAAGACGCAGCACCCGCGCCTCCGGCAGATGGCTCCGACCCCGCATCCCAGTGATCCCGGCACTGTCTTTTTGCTTTATTTCTGTTGTTTTTGTTTTTTGGGGAGTCCCGGCCTGTCGGGGCTCCCAGCTTGTACCGACTACTTATGTAATGAAGATCAAGCTTTATCGAAACCTTGTTCGTTGTTTCGTCTTACTTTTCTCTTCTTTTCTTTCTGAGATGTCGATCTGGATACTTGAAATAACTGCAGGCCTGGTCCTCCCATTGCTCAAATCGAAGGATGGGGCCTGTGAGTCGCGTCGCAGCAGGGCAAGCCTTAGGCGGCCCGACTTTGGGTCGCCTTCATGCTTGCGCAGACAACACGGTTTCTGCACCGTCTTCCAGGCCGAAGCCCGGGACCTCCGGACGGAGCTCGGTGCCGCAGGCTTTCTCAAGCCTTGCGCGGCTCTCTGAGCTGTGCTCCGGGCTTGCGCGGGCGAACTGGGTTCGGCGCCACCTTCCAGGCCGAAGCCCAGGATCTTCCGGACTGAGCTCGATGCCGCAGGCTTTCTCAAGCCTTGCGCGGCTTGCTGAGCTGTGCTCCGGGCTTGCGTGGGCGAACTGGGTTCGGCGCCACCTTCCAGGCCGAAGCCCAGGATCTTCCGGACTGAGCTCGATGCCGCAGGCTTTCTCAAGCCTTGCGCGGCTTGCTGAGCTGTGCTCCGGCTTGCGTGGGCGAACTGGGTTCGGCGCCACCTTCCAGGCCGAAGCCCAGGATCTTCCGGACTGAGCTCGATGCCGCAGGCTTTCTCAAGCCTTGCGCGGCTTGCTGAGCTGTGCTCCGGGCTTGCGTGGGCGAACTGGGTTCGGCGCCACCTTCCAGGCCGAAGCCCAGGATCTCCGGACTGAGCTCGATGCCGCAGGCCTTCTTGTTGAAGTTAGAAGGGAGTGTTTGAAGTGGGGAAGCTTTGTTACAGAAACTGGGAGCCTTACATCACTGGTAGTACATTCTCAGGTTCGAGGAGTTCCATGTCCGGGGGAACCTGGCACCTCCCAATTCTTCCAAGTAATATGCTCCATGAGGGAGGGCTTCTGCCACCCGATACGGGCCTTCCCAGTTGGGCGATAGCTTGCCGCATTCCCGGGTTGGGATGCTTCGGCGCGCCGGAGGACCAAGTCTCCGGGACGAAAAGCCTTAGGCCGCACCCGGGAGTTGTAATATCTGGCTACACGTTGCCGGTACGCCGCCATTCGGATTCGGGCCCTGTCCCTTGTTTCCTCGAGAAGGTCTAGGTTGAGCATCATCCTGGCCGGGTTTTCTGTCTCGTCGTATTGCTCCACGCGCAGCGTGGGTAGGCTGAGCTCGATCGGGATGACTGCCTCGGCTCCGAAGACGAGGTTGAATGGAGTTTCGTCGGTAGCCGTCCTTGGGGTGGTGTGGTATGCCCAAAGGATGCTGGGAAGCTCATCGGCCCACCTGCCCTTGGCCTGGTCCAGCCGCGTGCGGAGGCCCTGAAGAATGGTCCTGTTCGTGACTTCGGCCTCCCCGTTGGTCTGAGGGTGCGCCACCGAGGTAAAGCGATGCCTGATGCCGAGGTCGCTGACAGAATTCTTCGAATTCCCGTCAGTCGACAAACGCGTCCGTTGTCGGTGACCACAGTGTGGGGGAGGCCGAAGCGGCAGACGATGGACTTCCAGAAGAACTTGGCCGTTTGCTTCGGTGATCCTTGCTAAGGGTTCGGTCTCGACCCACTTCGTGAAGTAGTCGATAGCCACTACAAGAACTTCCGCTGGCCCGACGCCGGCGGGAATGGGCCCAGGAGGTCCATCCCCCACTGGGCGAACGGCCAGGGGGCTGAGAGCTGAGAGATTGGGTTGGAGGGTTGCCGCTGCACCGTAGCGTGATGCTGGCACCGTCGCATTTCTTCACGAAGTCGGCGGCGTCTTCCTTCATTGTTTCCCAGAAGTAGCCCTGACGGAGGGCCTTGTACGCCAATGCCCTGCCCCCCACGTGGTTCCCGCAGATGCCTTGTGAATCTCCTGGAGCACAAGCTTGGCTTCTATGGGTCCTACGCACTTGAGGAGGGGGTAGGAGTAGGATCTTCGATACAACTGCCCGTCCATCAGGACAAACCGCACGGCCTTCTTCCTGATGAGGCGAGCCGCCTGTCGGTCCTCCGGCAGGGTGCCGCTGGCGATGTACGCAGCGTACTTGCCATCCAGCTGGGCTCCTGGCTGACCTGATGGACCTCCACCGGTGCTTCGAGGCTTGGGACCTCAAGGCGCTCCACATGAGCGCGTCCCAGCATCGCGTCCGGCAGGGTCGCCAGCCGGAGAGGGCGTCTGCATGGGCGTTCTCTCCCGCGAGGGAGGGATGTGGAGATGTTGAAGCGGCGGAATTTGGACGCGCCCGCCTTGATGAGCTCCAAGTACTTCGCCATTTGGGGGTCGTGCGCGACGTACTCTCCGGACACCTGCCCCGCTACGAGCTGGGAGTCGGTGAAAGCTCTGAGGTTGGTCACGCCCAGCTCGCGGGAGACTCTCAGTCCGGCAAGAAGTGCCTCGTACTCCACCTGGTTATTTGTTGCGGGGAATTGGAAACGGAGTGCGCACTCGGCGACGACCCCGTCGCCGTTGGCAAGGATGAGCCCAGCTCCGCTCCTGCCGGAGTTCGAGGCTCCGTCCACATGGAGGATCCAGGCGTCCTCTCCGGGCTCATCGGCGCCAACCTCCATCGGCTGGGCCGGGGGATCTTCCTCGGGCTCCTTGCCCAAGCCTGCACACTCGACCAAAAGATCGGCCAGCACCTGTGCCTTCATGGCCGACCTTGGCCTGTATGCAATGTCGAACTCGCTGAGTTTTAGTGCCCACTTGGCCAACCGTCCCGAAGTATCAGGTCGGCTGAGCACCGCTTTCAGCGGTTGGTCCGTCAAGACGGCGATGGGGTGCGCTTGGAATAGGGCCTGAGACGCTGGCAGACACTATTAGCGTAAAAACAAGTTTCTCGGGCCGGGAATACCTGAGCTCCGTGTCTCGGAGGAGTTTGCTGGTATAGTACACCGGCCGCTGGAGCCCCTGGTCGTCGGTTCGGACCAAGACAGAGCTGACGGCCTCCGGGGTAACCGCCAAGTAGAGGGCAAGCTCCTCCCCCTCCTCGGGCCTGGACAGTAAAGGTGGCGATGCGAGCGTCTTCTTCAGCTCCTCGAAGGCCCGCTGACACTCCTCGGTCCAAGCAAAGCCATTCATCTTCCTCAACACCTTGAAGAAGGGACGGCAGCGGTCCGCCGACCTGGAAATAAAACGGCTGAGGGCCACGACTCGACCGGTCAGTCGTTGCACCTGCTTCTTGGAGGCGGGCTGCTCCATGTCCAGGATGGCCTGGACCTTCTCCGGTTTGGCCTCGATCCCTCTTTGAGTCACCATAAACCCTAGGAACTTACCGGCGGAGATGTCGAAAGCGCACTTTGCCGGGTTCAGCTTCATCTGATGGCGCCGGAGGTTGCCGAACGTCTCCGTCAAGTCAGCCACGTGGTCCGAATCAAGTTTGCTCATCACCAGCATGTCGTCCACGTACACCTGCATGTTGCGACCTATCTGGTCTTTGATAATTTTACTGACCAGACGTTGATACGTCGCGCCCGCATTCTTGAGGCCGAAAGGCATCATCCTGTAGCAAAAAGTCTGGCGGTCAGTTATGAAGGCAGTGTGCTCTTCATCCTCCGGGTTCATCCGGATCTGGTTGTATCCGGAGAAGGCGTCCATGAACGACAAAAGGCGATGCCCCGAGTGGTGTCGACCAGCTGGTCGATCTTTGGAAGAGGGAAGCTATCCTTTGGGCAAGCTCGGTTGAGGTCGGTGTAGTCCACACAGATCCTCCACTTACCGTTACTCTTTTTACCATGACCACGTTTGCCAGCCAGCTAGGGTATTGGACCTCTCGGACGAAACCGGCGACAAGGAGCTTCTCTACTTCCTCGTTGATCGCCTTCTGCCTCTCCATGGCGAAGCTTCTCTTCTTCTGGCGGACCGGGCGGCAACTTGGGTCCACGTTCAGCCTGTGCATAATAACCTCGGGCGGGATGCCCGGCATGTCGGCTGCTGACCAGGCGAACACGTCAGCGTTGGCACGGAGGAACCCTAGCAAGCGGGTTCGCTCTTCCTCGGGGAGCTGGGCTCCGACTTGCACTGTCTTCAAGGGGTCCGAACCGAGGGGAAAAGTCAGCATGCGCTCTACGGGTCCTCCCCTGGGTTCCTTCTCTCTCAGATAGAGGTCGTCGATATCATGGGCGAGCTCCGCGCCCCTAGCGCCTGGAACCGTCTGGAGGCAGAGCGGGACTGGCTGGATCGTCCCCCTCATCTCTCCGAGCCCGGAAGGCGTGGGGAACTGCACCAACAGCCTCCTCGTGGAGATGGTGGCGTCCAGTTGGTTGAGCCTGGGACGCCCGAGAATGGCGTTGTAAGGCGAAGGGAGCCTGACGACGGTGAATGTTATTAGAACGGTCGCTTGCCGGGGCGGGGATCCGGCAGTGACCGGGAGATGATTTCCCCCTCGACCCCCACTGAGTCCCCTGTAAAACCTACTAGGGGGGTGTGCACTGGCTTCAGCTGTTCGGGGGACAATTTCATCCGAGAGAACGCATCGTAAAAAAGTACGTCAGCCGAGCTTCCACTATCCACCATGATTCGATGTACAGGATGCTTCGCGATGGTCATCTCGACCACCACGGCATCGTTGTTTACATTATCATTAATTTCCCCTCCTTTGGGAGGGATTACATTCTCCGGGACTTCCGGGCTCTCTTCATTGCTCGGCCGGCCCGCGCGAGATCATGCCCACGGGCTTCTCCGTTGGGCGGTTGTCGATCGCAGGGACAGGCGGTAGGGCCGCGAGCGGCTGCCCTTCAGAGGGGGCCTCGCTCTTGACGAACTTCCTGAGGTAACCCCTGCTGATCAGCTCCTCAATCTCCCGCTTCAGATGGCGACACTCCTCCGTGTCATGCCCGTGTTCGCGATGGAACTGGCAGTACTTTGATTTGTCTCGGGCGACTCTCGGGTTCTGAGGAGGAGGTCGGCGGAGGTAGCGCTCGCCCTCGATTTCCATGAGGATCTTCGTTCGAGGTGCGAGGATAGGGGTGTACCTCCGCTCTGGAGTGGCTTCGCCCCTCGGCTTTGGATTTGGGCGGAGGTCGGCAGATGGCCCGGGCCTCCGAGCTCCCGGGGTCCCTTGGGAGCGGCTTCTTTGGAGTCTTCCCGTCCAGCTCTCGACGGGTGCGGTCGGCCTCCTCCGCTCGGATGTACTTGTGGATGCGGAGGAGGAGCTCGGAATACATCCTGGGCGGCTTCTTGTCCAGGGAATAGGTTAGGCGGGACGTCTTGAGTCCGTGCTTCAAGGCCAGCATGGCGACGGGCTCGTCCAAGCTGTAGATCTCTAGTGCTGCGGTCTTGAACCGGGTGATGTAGTCCCGGAGCAGCTCCTGGTCCTGCTGGCGGATGGAAAAGAGGCTGTCCACCTCTCTTGGCACCTTTCGACAAGCGTCGAAATGCACCACAAACTTTCCTTCCAACTGATGGAAGGAGCAAATGGATCCGGGCTCGAGGCGGGTGAACCAGACTCGAGCGGCCTTCCGAAGGGTTGCCGGGAAGGCGATGCACAGAAGGGCATCGGTGGCCCCCTGGACCCTCATGAGAGCCTTATAGCTCTCCAAATGATCCAGGGGGTCGGTGGTTCCGTCGTAGGGATCCACCTGCGGCATGCGGAACCGTTTCGGGATCGGTTCCGCCTGGATTTCTTCAGAGAAAGGGGGCGGGAGTCGTAGCCCGCCGGGTCTGCCGACGAGTTCTGCAGGTCGGCGAATCGACGGGCGAACTCCGCCAGCTTGCGCTCATGCTCCTCCAGGCGCCTCTCGGCTTGGCGCCTGATGGCTTCATCGGTGGAGTCTTCCATCGAGGCTGCGGGTGAAGGGGGCGTCGATCGGTCTCGGCGCGAGGTCTGGCCTCGGCGTCGCTTGCTGCGGTGCACCGTTTCGGCCCCGTCGGCCGGGGATCGGCTCTCGTGATCCTTCGAACCGGAATAGTTTTCTCTTTGCAGGAGCTTGGTGGCTCCCCCGGGGGTTGGAGATGGCCCTCGGTGGGATGGCCTGCCCTGGATTGAGTGCAGGCTCCCTCGCTGCCCCGCGGCTCGGGCCGCGGGGGTCCCTGGCTGCGGCTGAGTGGCTAGGGACCGTTGCTGATGCTGAAGCTGCCGGACCGCTGAGGTCAAGGTCTGCAGCTGCTGGACGATGGCCGCAAGGGATCCGTCCACCGGGGCAGGCTGCTGTGGAAGAGGAGGGGGAGCCGGAAGCTCCCTTTCGGGGCTGTGGCCCCCTGGGGGGAGTGGACATCCCCCACACGGCTGGTGGACGCCTCACGACCACGAGTGACCACCATTGCTGGAGAGCGTGACACCTGCAGAAAGCTGGTTCCCACTAGGGGTTAGTGTCCTGCCCCCCTACCTGGCGCGCCAATCTGTTGCCGCTCTCGCCGCCGCGCCCGTGCCACGGATCGGCCGATCCTTCCTGACCGCCTGGCGAGGGAGCCTCCCTTCCCGCGGAACACCTGCAACAGAGGGGTTAGAGGACCCTGGCCGGGGATCCCGGCGAGGGAGCTCCGACGGTCAAGTCAGTAGACGACGAGAAGGAACAGACTCTCCAGCCGGACCCTCTAAAGGGTTCCAGTCTAGAGAGTTAACTGGTGAAGGAAACGCTCTGGGGACCAGAATCTCGGCTGGGCCTCCTTGCCGAGCTCGCGCCCAGTCTTCCCCTCTCGGGATTTCTGGCTTCTCTCTCGGTGCAAGGCCTTGTGCCGGTGCTTCTCCTTGTCCCCAGGCTAATTGGCTTACCTTGTCGTCCCCAGATTCTTCCTTCTTTATCCCCTTCCGTCGCGCATTTGTCTTTTTCCGCCTCGGAAACTCCCCTCCCCCCCCTCCTCTTCTCTTTTTCCCTTTTCGGTGAAGGGTGCCAGGCGGCTTTCCGACCTCGTCCGCCGGCCCAGCATGGGAAAGGCAAGGACAGAAGAGAAAGAGGGGAGGGCGGCGCTGGCAGGGTGGCCGGTCAGGCCTCGGGCCGGTGAGAGCGCCCTCTTCCCCAAGCGTGGGCGCCATCTATCCATGGGGCCTGTGTCGTCAGGGTTGCGTCTCTCTCGGCTGCGGACCTGTCGGGCCGATGTTAGTGATGTTCCGCGTGCCGCCGCCCTCCGTACAGGACGCCATGTGGGATTCGTACGGCCCGAGGGATGGCCTCGGGGCCCGTCTCTCTCCCCAGGGCCCTCGTCGTACGAGCGGTCTGACCTCGGCTGAGTTGGGCCCCTCCTGGATGGACACCTGGCGAGGTGGCAGAAGGTCGCCTGGCTTCGACCGAGGTGGGCCCGTCTCCGGGTGGCCACCTGGCGAAGGGCGAAGGATCAGCCGACCTCGGCTTAGGTGGACCCCTCCTGGGTGGACACCTGGCGAGGTGGCAGGGTCGCCTGGCTTCGGCCGAGGTGGGCCTGTCTCCGGGCGGCCACCTGGCGAAGGGCGAAGGATCAGCCGACCTCGGCTTAGGTGGACCCCTCCTAGGTGGACACCTGGCGAGGTGGCAGGAGGTCGCCTGGCTTCGGCCGAGGTGGGCCCGTCTCCGGGTGGCCACCTGGCGAAGGGCGAAGGATCAGCCGACCTCGGCTTAGGTGGACCCCTCCTGGGTGGACACCTGGCGAGGTGGCAGGAGGTCGCCTGGCATCGGCCAAGGTGGGCCCGTCTCCGGGCGGCCACCTGGCGAAGGGCGAAGGATCAGCCGACCTCAGCTTAGGTGGACCCCTCCTGGGTGGACACCTAGCGAGGTGGCAGGGGGTCGCCCGACCTCGGCCGAGGTGGGCCCATCTCCGGGCGGTCACCTGGCGAAGGGCGGAGAGTCAGCCGACCTCGGCTTCGGTGGACCCCCTCTGGGTGGACACCTGGCGAGGTGGCAGGAAATCGACCGACCTTGGCCGACCTCACTTGGGCGGACCCCTCCGGTCCCGGGCACCAATGAGGAGGCAGGAAATCGACCGACCTTGGCCGACCTCACTTGGGCGGACCCCTCCGGGCCCGGGCACCAATGAGGTGGCAGAGGAGCTCCGAGCCGAGCTCGACCTCGGCGAGGGCGGTTTGCCTTAGACAGTCGTCGGGCGGTGTAGTCTTGCCGATCCTGGCCTTGAGGACGTGGCGCCGACTCCGCCGGGGAAACTTACACGTGGCTTGCTTGTATTCGGCGATACCTGAGCCTGGCCACGTCGCTGTCACGGCTGTAACAGATAGCTTCCCTCTATCAAAGATTTACCAGCTGGTGGACGCCACCTCTGGTCACAGGCTACTCACCATCATGGATGCATTCTCCGAATACAATCAGATCCGTATGCACCCGGATGACGAGGAGCACACCGCCTTCATCATCGACCAAGGGACATACTACTATAGAATAATGCCCTTTGGTTTAAAGAATGCAAGAGCCACATACCAGCGTCTGGTCAACAAGGACTTTAAGGACCAAATTGGCCGGAACATGCAAGTATATGTGGACAATATGCTTGTCATGAGAAAGCCGAGCTCGAGCCATATTGCTGACCTCGCTGAATCCTTCCACAATCTGCGCAGTATCAGATGAAGCTGAATCCAGCAAAGTGCGCCTTCGGAGTGGCGGTTGGGAAGTTTCTTAGCTTCATGGTCACCCAGAGAGGCATCGAAGCAAACCCGGAGAAGGTCCAGGCAATCATCGACATGGAGCACTCGACCTCCAAGAAGCAGGTCTAGCACCTAACAGGACGTATTGCCATCTGAGCCGGTTCATCTCGAGGTCGGCTGACCGTTGCCTTCCATTCTTCAAGGCACTGTGCAAGATGCACGACTTCACCTGGACGGAGGAGTGTAGGACAGCCTTCGAGGAGCTAAAAAAATTCCTCGCCTCTCTCCCATTGCTCTCTAGACTGGAAGAGGGGAAGGAGCTCCTGCTCTACCTGGCGGTTACACCGGAGCCGTCAACTCAGTTCTCGTCCACGCAGACGAGGACAAATCTCAAAAGCCGGTATACTACACCAGCAAAATCTCCGCGATGTGGAGATCAGGTATACTCGCTCCGAGAAACTTATTTTTGCACTAATAATGTCTGCTAAGCACCTCAGGCCCTACTTCTAAGCACACTCGATAGTGGTCATGACGAATCAGCCGCTGAGGACCATACTCAGCCATCCTGAGAATTCCGGGAGATTGGCCAAGTGGTCCATGCTGCTCAGCGAGTTCGACATAGTGTACCGACCGAGGCCCTCGCAGAGGGCCCAGGTCCTGGCTGACTTGTAGTCGAGTGCACCGGATTCGTCGAAGAGCCAGAGCAGACAATAGCGGAGCCCAGACCAGGGGAGGAGCCTTGGATCCTCCACGTGGATGGCACATCCAATTCCGGCAGGAGCGGAGCAGGCCTCATCCTCACCAACAGCGATGGGTTGTGATAGAATGCGCCCTCCACTTCAAATTTGCCGCGACAAATAACCAGGCGGAGTACAAGGCACTCCTCGCGGGTCTAAGAGTCTCCCGCGAGCTGGGTGTGCAGAATCTGAAAGTCTTCATCGACTCCCAACTGGTTGTCGGACAAGTCTCCGAAGAATATGAAGCCAGAGACCCCTAGATGATGAAGTACCTGGAGTAGGTTCGCTCAAGTACGACAGGCTTCCGGTGCTTCAGCATCTTCCACATCCCCCATAGGGAGAACGCACGCGCGGATGCACTGTCTAGGCTCGCGACCCTGCCGAACTCATTGCTGGGACGCGTCTACATTGAGTACCTTGAAAATCCAAGCTGCGAAGGGCTAGAGGAGGTGCATCAAATCACCCCCGAGCCAAGCTGGATGGACAGGTACGTCAGGTACATCACCGATGGCTCCCTACCCGAGGGCCGCGTAGAAGTAGCCCTTATCAAAAAGAAGGCCTCCGGGTTCGTTATGATGGAAGGCCAACTATACCGCCGATCTTATCCCTACCCGCTCCTGAAGTGCCTTAGGCTCACAAAAGCAGCCTTTGTGCTCCAGGAGATCCACGAAGACCTATGCGGGAACCATGTGGGAGGGAGAACGCTGGTTTATAAAGCCCTTCGCCAGGGGTACTTCTAGGAGACCATGAGGGAAGATGCCACTGACTTCGTTAAAATGTGCGACAAATGCCAGCGCCACGCTCACATACAGCATCAGCCGGCGACGTCGATCTCCCAGCTCTCAGCCCCTTGGCCTTTTGCCCAGTGGGGAATGGACATCTTGGGGCCGTTTCCCCCTGCACCAGGGCAGCGAAGGTTCCTGCTGGTGGCGATCGACACTTTACTAAGTGGGTCGAGGCGGAGCCACTGGCCTAGATCACGGAAGCCAATGTCCGCCAATTCTTCTGGAAGTCAATTATTTACCGCTTCAGACTCCCCCGTTATATCATCACTGACAATGGACGATAATTCAACAATCGGGAGTTTAAAGGGTTCTGCGCCGAACACGGCATCCAACACCGATTCACCTCGGTAGCTCACCCTCAGACAAACGGGGAAGCCGAGGTGACTAATCGGACCATCCTTCAAGGGCTCAGAACCAGGCTGGACCAAGCCAAGGGCAGGTGGGTGGAAGAACTCCCAAGCGTTCTGTGGGCCTACCACATAACATCCAAAATGGCAACCGACGAGATGCCCTTCATCATTGTTTTCGACGTCGAGGCAGTTATCCTGGTTGAGCTCGGCGTACCCATGCTACGGGTGCAATAATATGACGGGGCACGGAACTCGGAACACCTCCTGCTCAACGTGGATCTCCTCAAAGAAATAAGGGATAAAGTCTGGATATGAATGGCGGCATATCGGCAACGAGTAGCCCGGTACTATAATGCCCGTGTCAGACCAAAAGTCTTCAGACCTGGAGACTTGGTGCTATGCCAAGCAGAAGCATCTCAACCTCGGGAGTGCGGCAAGCTCTCACCGAACTGGGAAGGCCTTTACAAGGTGGCTGAGGCCCTCTCACAGGGGGCCTATTATCTCGAGGACCTCGATGGCGTCAGGTTCCCTCGAACGTGGAATGCCTACAATCTACGAAGATACCATCAATAATATAAGACTTTTCTCTCAATAATAATAATAATGGTTTTCCTTTTGCACGAGTGTCTATCTACCCTGCAGGAAAACCATCAACAACGTCTTCGAGCCTAGCTCCGAGATGCCAAGGCCCGAGCCCAGCCCTCAGCAACCCAAGACCGGGGCCCAGCTCTCCGGCCAAGGGATCTTTAAGCCATGCTGCTTCCAATTCAACAACGTCTTCGAGCCCAGCTCTGAGATGCCAAGGCCTGGGCCCAGCTCTCAGGCAATCCAAGACCGGGGCCCAACTCTCCGGCCAAGGGATCTTCGAGCCATGCTGCTCTCAAATTATCAACATCTTCGAGCCCAGCTCCGAGACGCCAAGGCCTGAGCCCAGCTCTCAGGCAACCCAAGACCGGGACCCAGTTCTCCGGCCAAGGGATCTTCGAGACCAGCTCCGAGATGCCATGGCCTGGGCCCAGCTCTCAATCAACCCAAGACCAGGGCCCAGCTCTCCAGCCAAGGGATCTTCGATCCACGCCGCTCTCAAATCATCAACGTCTTCGAACCCAGCTCCGAGACGTCAAGGCCTGAGCCCAGCTTTCATGCAACCCAAGACTGGGACCCAGCTCTCCGGCCAAGGGATCTTCGAGCCACGCTGCTCCCAATTCAACAATGTCTATGAGCCCAGCTCCAAGACGCCAAGGCCTGAGCCCAGCTCTCAAGCAACCCAAGGCCGGGGCCTAGCTCTCCGGTCAAGGGATCTTCGAGCCACTGCTCCCAATTCAACAACGTCTTCAAGCCTAGCTCCGAGATGCCAAGACCTGAGCGCAGCTCTCAGGCAACCTAAGACCGGGACCTAGCTCTCGGCCAAGGGATCTTCGAGCCACGCCGCTCTTAATTCAACCATGTCTTCGAGCCCAGCTCCGAGATGCCAAGGCCTGAGCCCAGCTCTCAAGCAACCCAAAACCGGGGCCCAACCCTCCGCCCAAGGGACCTTCGAGCCACGCCACTCTTAATTCAACAACGCCTTTGAGCCCAGCTCCGAGATGCCAAGGCCTGAGCCCAGCTCTCAAGCAACCCAAGACCGGGCCCAGCTCCTTGGCCAAGGAATCTTCGAGCCACGCTGCTCTCAATTCAACAACGTCTTTGAGCCCAGCTCTGAGATGCCAAGGCCCGAGCCCAGCTCTCAGACAGCCTAAGATTGGGGCCCAGCTCTCCGGCCAAGGGATCTTTGAGCCACGCTGCTCCCAATTCAACAACATCTTCGAGCCCAGCTTTAAGACGCTAAGGCCTGAGCCCAGCTCTCAAGCAACCAAGATCGGGGCCCAGCTCTCCGGCCAAGAGATCTTCGAGCCACGTTGCTCCCAATTCAACAATGTCTTCGAGCCCAGCTCCAAGATACCAAAGCCTGAGCCTAGCTCTCAAGCAACCCAAGACCGGGGCCTAGCTCTCTAGTCAAGGGATCTTCGAGCCACGCCTCTCTCAAATCATCAACGTCTTCGAGCCTAGCTCCGAGATGCCAAGACCTGAGCCCAGCTCTCAGGCAACCCAAGACCGGGGCCCAGCTCTCCAGCCAAGGGACCTTCGAGCCATGCCACTCTCATCATCAACATCTTTGAGCCCAGCTCCGAGATGCCAAGACCTGAGCCCAGCTCTTAGGCAACCCAAGACCGGGGCCCAGCTCTCTAGCTAAGGGACCTTCGAGCCACACCACTCTTAATTCAACCATGTCTTCGAGCCCGGCTCCGAGACGCCAAGGACTGAGCCCAGCTCTCAGGCAACCCAAGACCGGGGCCCAGCTCTCTGGCCAAGGGACCTTCGAGCCACGTTGCTCTCAATTCATAAATGTCTTCGAGCCTAGCTCCAAGACAAGACCTGAGCCTAGCTCTCAGGCAATCCTTGGACCGGGGCTCAGCATCCCGGCCAAAAAGGTCTTCGAGCCTAGCTCCAAGACACAAGACCTGAGCCCAGCTCTCAGGCAACCCTTGGACCGGGGCCCAGCTCTCTAGCCAAGAAGGCCTCGAGCCTAGCTCCAAGTCATTCAAGACCTGAGCCCAGCTCTCCGGCACCTTGGACCAGGGCCTATCTCCCCGACCAAGAAATCTTTGAGCCCAGCTGCTCTCAACTGCTAAAATCTTGTGCCCGCTCACTGACACCGAGGTCTGGCAATTAAATCCCAGACGAGGTGGAACCCTCCTCTCTGATCTCCCCACTCATCTCAAAAAAAAAAAAGAGAGGAGAAGAAAAAAGAAAGAAAAGAGAGAGGGGGAAGGAAAGAAAGAGAATAGGAGGAAAAATCAGGTAATGAATAGGTAACAGGAAAATTTTCATTTCATTAACAAAAGATAACTATAATGTTTTCGGGTCCCCGACATGCCAGGTGACCCCGACCAAGTACAAAAAAAAAAACAAAAGAAGACTACTCCCACCCTGGCTGGCTCCCCAGCTGGACCTTAAGGTTGTGAGGTCCCGTTCCTAGGAGCCTCCGGTTGAAAGGCGTCGGCTCCGGGTGTTCCAGCCTCAGCTTCGACCGACGAGGAAGGCTCGGAGGCCACAGCTTCTTCAACGACCGCCTCCCGACCAGACTCCTTGTCCCAGGCTAGAGGATACCTGAGACGATCATGACCTCATCAGGAATGAACATCTAAACCCCGCCGTGCAGGAACATGAAGACGTTGTAGAAGGAGTCCAACGCTGTTTGCTGAATTTCGACGATGAACTCCTTCGAGGCCTTGTACCTGGCGACGGCCTCTCCAGCATCCTTCCTGGCCCCAGCGGCCTCCTTCCTTGCCTCGATGGCCTCTGTCCTGGCCACCTCTATCGACTTGGCCGCCACCTCTGCTGCCCTCTCAGCCGCGGCCAACCTTTCCTTCCTTGCCGCCAGCTCAACCTGAGCAGACTGGGTGGTCTCCTTGTGCCGATCGGCCTCGGCATTATACCACCTCAGTTTCTTCTCGATGAGGGAGAGCTCATCAATACTCTTCCTCGAGCGACTCCGCTCCACGTCAAGACACTCCAGGAGTTTCTTTACTTGCCCCTCAGCATCGATAAGCTGCTTCTCCAGGTCCTTGGCCTTTTGCTCAAGCACTCCGTTTGTCCCGGCCCTCTCCTTCAGTTCGGCCTTCAGTGATTCAATCTCGACCGCCTGCTGCTATTCATGGTGCTCCCAATTTCGACAGCAGCCCCTGATGAAGAGGGCCTCAGCACCGATCTACACCATGTAAAAGGTCAGCCAAAAAAAAAAAGAAGGGAAGAAAGAAAGTGAAGCAACTCACCAAGTAGAGCTGGGGAAAGATGGCGCTAAGCACATCGCCAAGCCGCAGCCCAGCCATCTCCTGCCGATCGCATGGCTGGATTGAAAAATCCATCATGCGCTCGGCTAGTAAGGGGCTCCGGAGAAAAGAACTCTCCGGCCCATATTGAAAGGAGGTCGGCGCTGCGCCTCCTCCCTCCCTCTGCTCTCTCGGGATAGGTGGCCTTGCCCCACTAGTGGCAGGGCCCCCGGGGGTAGGCTGAGGACCCGGCACCTTTGCAGGTGTGCCCCGATCGCAAGCTCGGCCCCAGCCCGAACCTCCCTATCCTCGACCTCGATCACAGTTGGGCTCGAGGGACTGGGGGATGTCGCGACAGCAGCTGCAGCCCTCGCCCGGACGACCACCTCGGGCTCCGCAACGGGGGTCGATCCATGTTGACCGTGCCGCTCCAGAATCTTCCGAACTGCCCGCTGGACTGGTCCCGGTGCCACAGATGCTGCCCTCTCCACCGGTGCAGGAGCGGTTTCAGTCACCCCCGAACTCTGGCCAGTTAGCACGGCAGGAGCAGCTTCAGTTACCAGCCGGCTCGGTCGACCACCGCGGCAGGAGCGGCCGTAGATGCGCTCTCCCCTCGGGCTCGTCTCGACGGAGGCTCCTCGACCAGCCCGGTTGGCAGCCTCTTCCGGGTGATTACCAGCAGGTCGCTCTCCGTGAAAATCATGCCTGCATAAAAGCCATACAACAGTCAGAGCCCACAGAAAGCAATATAAGGAGTACAAAAAAGAAGAAAAAAAGTTCAGGTCGAACTCACCCAACCCATTCGTTGGGTCGACCCCAGCTTCGGAGAGGTTCTGCTCTGACAACAGAACCTCGAGAGGAGGAATCTGGATGGTGTGGAGCTGCTCATAGTCATCCCAGTCAGCCGCATCGATCACAGAGTTTCGATTGGGGGACTGGTCAGGGTCACTCCAGACCCAATCGACTCCCTCAACCGTGGCAAAAAAGAATTTACTCTTCCATCCCTTGACAGAAAAGCGGAGTTCAAACCTGATGTCCTTCGGGCGGGAAGGCAAGGACCACCACCCATCCTCAGTTGGGTGGTGCTTCAGGGCAAAGAAAGCCCTGAACAGAGAGAACTGAGCAACAAACCCATGAAGGTGACAAAGCACAACAAAGAAAAAGATGATCCCAATGGTGTTTGGTACTAACTGAGTAGGAACCAAATGGTAGTTATTCAGGATGGACATGAAGAACGGATGGAAGGGAAAGCGGAGATCCCCAGAAAAGGTCTCCTCATAAAAAGCGATATGGCCCGGGCCACTGGAAGTGACCCGTTCCCCCGGACAAGGAATCAAAAGCCGAACAGAGTGCGGGATGCTATAGACATTCGGAATGGTTCCTAGTTCCTCGGCGGTGATCGTCGAGGCGGTCCCGCCAGGACCTGTGAACCGGATGGACTCAGGAGCAAGTTCAGAAGAGGGAGGAGGAAGAGAAGGGAGAGAGGACCGAACCCTGGTTCCTTGATGAGTACTGGACCAGGAGGACGCCTCCTGCTAAACTCGAAATGAGATGCATCCTCCTCCTCACCGGAAGAAGAAGGAGACGCTGGCCCCTGGTTGGTGGAGGGGCGGAAGCTCGGGCCAAAGTGAGACATCCCCAAAGGAAGAAGAAGCAAAGGACTCAAAGAAGAGGATGAAGGGACGGACTCGACCCAAGGGAAACCCTGAACTTGGAGGAAGGACCCTACTTTGACAAAGGAGGGAGAAAGAGGGAACTAACCTGGTTCCTTAGAAGATCTGAGGCAACTGGGAGGAAGGAGAAAGCTCGGATACTGCGGCGGGCATGGAGAATTCAAAAGAATAGATATTTTGGGTAAGAACCTCCTTTCATTTCAAAGTGACCCAGCACATCCGTACCGTTACGACCCCTCCGCCAACGGATTCACACCATGTATCAACCATTGTGAAAAAGGCATCCCAGCCGCTCTGAATTATATGCCAACATTAACTGCTCCTCGGACGTGGCCACATGGCGCCCCCGCACTGGCCTGCAGGACCGTCCCCCAGAGCGCCAGCAATCATGGCCATCATTGTGCCAGATCTTCACCTTTCCACGTCAGCGTCATAATTACTCCCTTTGGCCCGAGCGCCGTGAACTAACGAGCCTCAGGAGTCGGGGGCAAATGATGTGGCAAGATCGCTGATGTGGGGCAGTTGACAGGCACCACATCAAAGAAAGTCGCAGCATCAGACGCCACGTCGACTTCCCTGCTCAGACTCCTTCGCCGGGCTGAGCTCCCCCAGGACAACGGGACCGCCTTCGAAGCCGAGCTCCATCCTCCACCAGGTCGGATCCACGAGCTCGGGATGCCTAGGCCAGAGCCAAGTGGCGCCCTCCAGAGCGAGTCCCTCGAAGATCGAGCCCCGTGGTCAGAGTCGAGCTCAGCCCTCCTCCACCACGTGGAACCTCTTCGAGGTCAAGCCCTCTGGATCGGCCCCATGCTCTGCCCTCCTCCAGAGCGAGCCCCTCAGAGATCGAGCCTCGTGGTCAGAGTCAAGCTCAGCCCTCCTCCACCACATGGAGCCTCTAGGGTCGAGCCCTCCGGACCGGCCCGCACTCGGCCTTCCAGAGCGAGCCCCTCAGAGATTGAGCCCCATGTCAAAATCGAGCTCAGCCCTCCTCTGCCACGTGGAGCCTCTCCGAGGCGAGCCCTCTGGACTGGGCCTGCACTCCGCCCTCCAGAGCGAGCCCCTTGGAGATCGAGCCTCGTGGTCGATGTCGAGCTCAGCCCTCCTCCGCCACGTGGAGCCTCTCCGAGGTCGAGCCCTCGGACCGGGCCCGCGCTTTGCCCTCCTCTGTCGAGGCGATCCCATGAGCTCAGGACGCCTAGGTCGGAGTCGAGCCCTGCCTTTCTAGCTCAGCCCCCAGCTCAAGCGTAAGCACCGCCATCCCAGGAGTCCAACGAGCCACCCAAGGATCTCACGGAGACATTCGTCAGGCCGCAGTAACCACCTGCAACCTCTAGTTACACCAGAAAGGGGAGAGGCCCATTGATCGAGGTGCCATGCTCCTCACTAACCACCTGAAAGAAGAAGTCAACTAGGAGATTCGAATCCCGGGGACGGTGGCCCACAAATTGAGGAACTACCAGGTTTCCCGGAATGAGGCAACTAGAGGGAATGTCAGAATACATGACAGCTTCCCTTATCATGAATCGAGAAAGGTGCCTCAGGACACTGCCGCACGTGCCTGACAGCCCGGCGAAGATCCCAAGACGAGCACCCAATGGTATCCTAGACTACAAAGCTCGATGGAAGCAAGACAAAGGAGGTAACACATGAAATACCACCAAAACACAAGTGCAAGCTCAACCAGAGAGCACAGCACCACAAGTAAATCCATGCAAGGGCGGGCGGAAAGGCCACATAGAGAATCCCTCTAGCCAGGCCGCTCTTTCCCCCGACATACTTGCATCCCACTCTCACACTACTCACTCCTCATAGCATGGAGTCCATCAAGAGGGGCTCGACCAGGAGGATCTGTCGGAGTGCCCCTGCCGAAAATCCCGGCCTGGGTCACTAACCCTTGTTTTGCAGGCCCGGATGGCCAGACAATGAAGGGATCCCACTCCGTCATTGACAGCAGCTACGGACCATGACGATCTTGGCGGCAACAGATATCACTCTAATTTATAAGATCAAAAAATAATCTGGCAAGTCATTTGACCAAGGATCTTTCAAAGGCTATGGTATCTGAGATATTGAGGGGCCGAGATAGGACTTAAGCTCATATATTAGTTATCAGAATGGACCCCTACCATCATGGTAACCCCATGGTTGAGGTTCAAAGGAAAACAATATCTAAGGTGACGTCTGGGTGCATCGATTTAAAGTCTATTTCCATCCCATCCCTATGACGTGGTGCTCTATTGTGATAGTTAGGTTGAACATAGCTCTTAATAGATCCAAGACTGTGAGATCAGCGAGGTAGGATTCCGTTACACGTATCCTTGCAGGATCTATTTTAGTGAGAGTAGTTGTGATGTCGCGACTATGAGATCAGGACGAATCTTTAGTAACTTTCATGAAAATCAAGACAATCGCATAGCTTAGATAGTACTATCCCGCATTATGATTAGTTCATCTTCATACTATTTGTATTTTATAGTAAATACAAGTTCAAACCTAAAAGGTACTTGCACTAAGTACACTAAAAGTCTAAAAAACTTAATTATTTATTGAGTTTAATAATATTAAATTTTTATTTTTATTTTATTTTTGTGGAGGATTATTGATGTTGCCTTAAAAAAAAAAAAAAAACATCCTAACCCCCCTCGCCGCGCATGCAACGGGCATGCACGAATTGCGCGCCCATACATTTTCCTATTTTTTTACCATTTTCTTTTTAATTATTTTGCTTAATACCTAAATTAATTTTTTAAATGGCCATTTTATTTATTTTCTTATTTAATACTATAGTGGCTAGTTTGAGGGCTTTTTTGGAATTTTCTCTAAGATTTTGAGGGACATCTATCTCAACCCTACAAGGTATTCAAGAATCCCAAACTTTCCCTCTTCTATATTTCTCTGTTTTGAAATTTTCTAAAACTATTTTTCTCTCCTATTTTTTTTCCATTTTAAAAATTTTGGACTGAAGACAAGCTGATCGATATCCGTTTTCGATATTGTACCACTCACAGGCATTGAAGTATTAGCTTTCGGGTTGTACCTTGGAGGAGAGTATGTGGTCCAATCATTCTTTGCACAAAAAAGGGATCAAATTTCTTTTAGGACAATGATTCTATTCGCCTTGCATGTTAGATTTTATAATTTTATTCTATTATATTTAAAATTATTTTATTATACCAAAATTATTCTACATGCACTATGAAAAAAATTATTTTTTAATATTTTAAAAAACTATGTGTATATATATTATATATAATTAACAGCATCTTCTGTGTAATGGCTATGCACATGGATGTGTCGGAACAAGGAGGTTCACAGCCGTCCATCATAGCCGCCGGAAATGGAGGAGCCAATGTGGTGGCCACCTCAGGTGCCGGAGCTGGAGGGGTCCCCTTTCATCTCCCCATCGGGGGTCCAGGTCCCGCATATTCCGGTGGCAGGTTTCGTGGGTCATGAGGCGGCAGAGGAGTGGTACGTAATAAAGAAGCTGTAGGACCTTGTGCTGAAAACTGTTGCAATATTGATCCTCTCTGCCTTCAACCATCTTAAGTTCATGTTTCTTTGTCTCGCACCCCGTCTTGCGGCTTCCATGATGGTAAAGACCCGCACGCTAGAAGCTGACCTAGGTGTCAGGACAGCCCACTTCCACAGCTTGTAGTGGAGCCTCCTGATACACGATCAAACTCCTTTGTTGGGACTCATGAGTATCCGGCCCCCGAGATTATCAGAGGAGATGGACTTGGAAGTGCCATAGATTGGTGGACCTTTGGAACATTTCTATATTAGTTTTTTTTTAGGTCGGACAACCTTCAAGGGACGAGGAAACGAAGAAACTTTGGCTAACGTGATCCCTCAAAATTTAAAATTATTTTTATATTATAATATATATATATATATATATATATATATATATTATATATATATATATATATGTAAATAGAAATATGTAAAATAATATGTAAAAATGATAAAATATGTAAAATAAAATATTCAAGGTAACAAATAGTTAAAAAAATAAAAATAGAATCTAATTTGAAAGGCGATAAAATTACTGTCTTAAAAAAATTTTAGTCCCTTTTTGTATAAAGATATGGACCGGGCATGATTCTCTAAGTACAATTCAGAAGTCAAGTATTTTAATACCTATCAATTGTATGATCTCAACGTCAATTAAATATATCTCCTGTTTAAATAATAAAAAATATTAAAAAAATTGAGTAAGTGAATGTTTTTTTTTTTTTTTTTACAAGAGAAAGAGAGGAAGAAATTGATTTTAGGAAACTCTTAGATGGAATTAAAATATCAAGGGTAAAGCTTATTTATAGGTTCAATTTTTTAAAAAATCTTAAAAAAACCCTAAATTAATCGCTAAAGGCATTAAAAATTATAAATAAATAAATAAATAATGCCCCGCGCGCTACGGTACAGCTTGTGTACCGTGGAACGGCTTCGCACGCCGGGCTCGCGTGGGACGTCAACAGAATTTTCCTGAGAGCCCAGCTGTTAGCTTTCATGCGAGGGATTTGATCGGAGGCTTGCTTGTAAAGGAATCAGAGAATAGGCTGGGATCAGTCAGAGGGGCAGCTGAGATCAAGCAGCACCATTCTTCGAAGGGCTGAATTGGGCTGCTGCACCACCTGAGACGCCAAGAAGCCATGATGCTGGAACTCCAGTTGCAGTGCGCAAGAAAAAGGAAGATAGATGCCTGGATTTCAGAGATGGAATGGAGAAGATGTGAGTTTGAGTTATTTAGCAGAGTTCTCTTCTCTGAGGAGCATAGTTGGTTCGGTAGCTGTGGTCTGTCTTTTCACTAAATTCTCATTATTTTAAGTTACAGCTGCAAAGTAAATGTAGATCCGCATATTGCAGTAAGGTTTCACTTCTTGTTAATAACATGAATATAAATCAAGAAAAATGTCAATCTATCACCAACTTCTGTTTTGTGCTGCAACGGTTACGACTGAATCTGAAGTAGCTGCAATATATATATATATATATGAAGCATGCAGCTCCTTTGTTTTTCTCGGTGAGACGTGTTATCTTGTTTGTTGTTTCATAATCTGTTTCATGATTTTTAATGAGAGAAATTTAATGAGATTGTACAGAACTCTTTTGTATGCAGGGTACGGTTGAACGTAATTATCAATGCAGTAGTAGCTTGGTTGCTAGATATAATATTCAATATTTGTTGGGAACCTAACGCACGAGGTAATGTAAAACAGTAGCAAGCCCTGAAAACCAAGAAAAAAGTTCCGAGAGAAAGAGAGTGCCTTTCAGTCGGAACTGGCCTTCCTCTCGCGCCTCCATCACAAACACCTGGTGGGATACTGCGAGGAGGAGGAGGAGGAGGAGGAGGAGAGGCTCCTGGTCTACGAGTACATGAAGAACGGGGCTCTCCATGACCACCTCCACTCCAAGGAGAGCACCTCCACCATCCTCAACTCCTGGAAGATGAGGATAAAGGTGTTATTAGACGCGGCGAGGGGTATCTTGTATCTCCACAACTACGCCTTGCCGCCGATCATCCACAGAGACATCAAATCGTCGAACATCCTTCTGGATGGTAAATGGGTGGCGAGGGTGTCGGACTTGGGCTGTCGCTGATGGGGCCGGAGTTGGACGGCGGGCACCTCTCGGCTAGGGCAGCTGGGACGGTGGGGTACATCATACATGGACCCCGAGTACTACGGGTTCCACCATTTGACGGTGAAGAGAGACACGTCTACGGGCTCGGAGCGGTGATGTTGGAGTTATTGACGGGAAAAAGAGCGATTTTAAGGATAGGGAGATCCGAAGAGTGTGGTAGACTGCCCGGTACTGAGCATCGTAGCCGGGGAGTTGGTGCGGGTGTCGCCGCCAAGGGCGAACGAGACGGAGGCGGTGGAGCTGGTTGCGTACACCGCGGTGCACTGCGTGAGCCTCGAGGGGAAGGAGTAGCCCTTTGTGGCCGACGTCGTTGCCAACCTCGAGAGCGCCCTCGCTCTCTGCGACGACAGCCAAGGCAGCATCTCCCTCGCCTCCGTCAAGTAATTTTTTATTTATTTATTTTATTATTGTCAAGGTGGCAGCCCAGTTAATTGAAATCTCTTTCATAACGCTGCAGACTCGATTAAATTTATAAATTTTTTTTAAAATTAAAATATAAAAATATTTTTAACCGAAAGGAAGGGATATACCGAAAAAAAATAAATTTTTTATTTATAATAAATTTTTATTTTTAAAAAAAAATAAATAAGTTCATATAAATCATAAAAGGTAAATCACATCCAACGCAATTTAGATTAGGTTATAATATTTTGAAAAAATTATTTATAATTAAAAAATTATTTATAACTTGGTATAGAATGCAGAATGATTTATTTTTTATTTAAAAAAATATTTATTCTTTTATTTAAGAAATAAATAAATTTGAGAATAGAAAATAAAAATAATGGCACTAAAAACTTTTGCCTCTCGTTTTTTTCGTCTTTTTTAAGAAATAAGGAGGAAGAAAGGTCCTTTCCCATAGTATAATATAATATGTATATATAATAATATATCATTACATCGTGGTCCTATAAAATGTTATTATATTTGTTATCGGGTGATCATTTTGATGGATGAAATATAATAAATGGTACATAATAATATAAGAGACCGGTAACATCTAGAAATACTGAAACAAGTAATGATGCTCAAAGTAACATTGAAATTAACATGACTAGAGTAAGAAAGGTAAACGGAGACGAAAGCTGAAATCTAATAATAGATGTTCGAACTGGGATCCACTATTTTAAAAATGATACATTGAGGGGATTGCTTGTTTCAGAATGATCCTTCTCAGAGCCTTTGAAAATTGTAGACTGTATGGTAGTGAAGGCATCCATTCCAGTAATTCAATACTTGCATGGAAAATAATAAGAAAACAATAGTTACTGAAAACAGAAAACTTTAATAGCTTGACGGTTGACAATCTGAAGGTTGATTAATTGTTATAATGGTGAAGTTTTTGGCAAACATCAGGTCATCTTTGAAAAACAAGGTTATAACGGTGACATTTTTGACCATGGAAAAGAAACCCTCATCCGTGAAGTCGGCCAGGGAGCCATCTAATAGGTCATCTTGAGTTCTAACCCTCTTCTGGAAATTTTCTAAACTTGAAATCTAAAAATTATAAGATATCAGTGAGCGAATGACGGTAAGAGAATGTATAAACCTTGAATAGTTCCCTTTTATTATTAATTATTAGTTTTTAATTTGAAGAGGTAGATATCACTGAAGGAAAACATATTATATTAACTCCGGAGGAAATCAGCACAGAAAATAACCACTTGCTGTACATTCCAACCCACTAATCCAACTATTAAACGAATAAATTCTCCCGTTATCGCACAAACTTTTTCACAACAGCATTCTAATAACGAAGCCTTCCATTAATTTATAAGATTTCAACCACTTCAACATATCACTTAATCAATTCCACAAATCAAGAAAAGCAATGAATTCTAAGAATAACATCAAAAAAAAATTAAGATTGTTTTCTTCCACTAGAATTTCCAAAAGTCCAAATCACAATCAAATCTATCCAGTCGATAAGTTACCAAGAAATTCCCAGCCCACCACCAACCTATAAAACTAACTACCATAAAAAATGAAAGAAAAAGTGAAAGAAAACTGAAACAAGTTATAGGTCTCATCGTCGGACTTGGAAGAGCTGGCGCCGGTCTCCTTCGGGAGCAATAAGTTGCTGATATTGGTCATCACACCGCCACTAGCGATAATTATCATCCCCAGGAGCCTCGATAGCTCCTCATCGTTCCTAACCGCAAGCTGGATGTACCCCTCTTCTTTTATTCTTGCCAAGGAAAAAAAATATGAAAAAATTGATTCAGAAAAAAGTACCGAAGAGTAAGGATCATCAAGACCAAGGAAGATCACCAAAAGACTTCTTTATCACCGCTAAGATGTTTGCCCAAAGGCCTTGCCTCACTATCGATCGCGGGTTCGAGACAGAATCCTTCGGATGACTCGATTAAATACAGAATTTTTTAGAACCTGCGATAGTTGGCGTGAGTGAGAGATCAGGATCTTCTCCTTCATTCCAGTTCTACCGGCCGGTATTTTAGTGATGTTAGATTGACCTACTCATCTTTAGGTGTGAGCATCTCGCATCGAATATTACCCGACGGGATGGGGATCTACGGGATATCTACATCTAACATTTATCCCTATATTCCTTTTCTTTATCAAAAAAAAAAAAAAAAATTCTTTATCATGATATCTCAAAAATAATCTTTTAGAGACGGTGGATCATCCAAAAGACTTCATCATTGGCTCAGCAAATGAAAGAAATATCAGCCTGTCCAACTAACTCCCAGATTAAACAGAGAGCGGTATCGAAGCTTGGCAAACTTTGTCGAAAAACCTGTAAGATTTTTATCTTGGGTTAGGCTTGACCAATCTATAATAAGTTTCAAAGCTTTGAAAGCCACTGATTCCGTAGAATTAGTTTTGTGCACATAGGTCCAAGAATTATGCTCGATCCAAATGGACCAATAGATTGCAATCAACAAAGATGTAATTGCAGACTGTAAGCTTGGATGAAAATTATGCTTTATTCAAAAAGAAAAGAGCTCAGGCTATGACAGGGGAGGTGGATGGCAATGTTGTAAGTATAGCAAAGAAAGAAATAAAGGAAAAAAGAAAAAGGGCAATACCTGCATTGTTAGCGAGTACGTTGTAGAATAGTAAAAATGACAATAACGGTAGCAATGGTGTGGTGCATGCAAGGTAATGGTAATGGTGGGTGGGAGGACAATGGTGATATGGTAAAGGCACCAACAATGTAGCAAAAATGATGGTGATGATGATTATTGTGGTTGAAATATATTCAATCACTGAACTATACTGGAGGAAAGATACTTACGGGCTGTACCTGCAAAAAATATTTTACTTGGAGTGATCCTGGTAAAGGTTGTTCAAGTCAGTCTCGAGTAATAATAGAGAGAAAATGGAGCTGGGCAGTGAGAAAAAGTTTTATACGAGGTTCATCCCTCATGTCCGAAGGCAACGCTATGCCACCGAATTCTTGAGGATTTGATAAGGGACCTCACCGCTCTAGCATCCAAGTTAATCCTTTTTGAATAAGATAATATTATTAAGCTTTGGCCTAACTGTGCCTCAGCCTGCATGATCTCAGCCAATGGATCTTCTTCCTGGCTGTGCCTTGGCCTAGTTGCTTCGGCCTGCATGATCTCAGCTAATGGATCTTCATTATGGTTGTGCTTTGATATATTTTTCTTGGCTTGCATGATTTCAGCAAGTGGATCTTCATCCTGGCTAAGCCTTGGCTCGGAAGACTCTTAGCTGATTCATCTTCAGCTTGGTTGATCTTTAGTACTTAACAAAGGTTCAACCTATTTTCCGCAAACCATTTTCGATAGCTCTCGAGCATACTAAAGTAGCATCCCAAGATTCTTGGCTATAATCAATCCTCAGCCTCAACAAGGAGACCGATTCGACCCAAGGCTCATGCATCTAAGAAGAGGGAAATTCCTTAACAAATATTTTCAGTCAATCAAGAAAGCAAATAGCTTAAGGATAAGATCCACTAGCAGTATACTATCAGGCAACTCAAGACAAGATCATCTGATGCACATTTCCATGCATATGGTGACTATTAAAGGATAAGATCCCCCTTCATTAAGGGGGACCGACCCATCTCAAGCTATAGGTTATGTCACCATTAAAGGATGCACCAGACAATACAAAAAAGACAAGACTTCATGACAGCTTGCAGCCCTATTGTTGCCGCTCCCGTCGCGCGCCCGTGCCATGGATCCGCCGATCCTTCCTGACCGCCTGGAGAGGGAGCCTCCCTGTCTGCGGAGAACCTGCAAGAAAGGGGTAGGAGACCCTGGCCGGGGATCCCGGCGAGGGAGCTCCGACGGTCAAGTCAGTAGACGACGAGAAGGAACAGACTCTCCAGACGGACCTCCGAAAGGGTTCCAGACTTAGAGAGTTTACTGGTGAGAGAGAGACGCTCTGGGGACCAGAATCTCGGCTGGGCCTCCTTGCCGAGCTCACGCCCAGTATTCCCCTCTCGGGATCTCTGGTTTCTCTCTCGGAGTAAGGCCTTTTGCCGGTGCTTCTTCTTTGTCCCCAGGCTTGTTGGCTTACCTTGTCGTCCCCAGATTCCTCCCTCTTTATCTCCTTTCGTCGTGCGCTTGTCTTCTCCTCCTGGGAGGCTCTCCTCCCCCGTCCTTTTCTCTTTTCCCTTTTCGGTGAGGGGGGCCAGGCGGCTTTCCGACCTCGTCCGTCGAGCCCAGCAGGGAAAAGGCAAAGACAGAAGAGAAAAAGGGGAGGGCGGCGCTGGTAAGGCGGCCGGTCAGGCCTCGGGCCCAGCGAGAGCGCTCTCTTCCCCAAGCGTGGGCGCCATCCATCTATAGGGCCTGTTTTGTCAGAGTCGCGTCTCTCGGCTGCGGGGCCTGTCGGGCCGATGCAAGTGGGTTTCGCGTGCCGCCGCCCAACGTATGGGGCACCGTCTGGGAGTCGTACGGCCCGAGGGGTGGCCTCGGGGCCCGCGCCTCTCTCCCTGGGACCTCCTCTGTACGAGCGGCCTGACCTCGGCCGAGTTGGACCCATCTCCGGGGGCCACCTGGCGAAGAGCGAAGGACCAGCCGACCTCGGCCTAGGTGGACCCCTCCTGGGTGGACACCTGGCGAGGTGGTAGGGGGTCGCCTGGCTTCGGCCGAGGTGGGCCCGTCTCCGGGGGGCCACCTGGCGAAGGGCGAAGGACCAGCCGACCTCGGCCTAGTGGACCCCTCCTGGGTGGATACCTGGCGAGGTGGCAGGGGGTCGCCTGGCTTCGGCCGAGGTGGGCCCATCTCCGGGGGGCCACCTGGCGAAGGACGAAGGACCAGCCGACTCGGCCTAGGTGGACCCCTCCTGGGTGGACACCTGGCGAGGTGGCAGGGGGTCGCCTGGCTTTGGCCGAGGTGGGCCCGTCTCCGGGGGGCACCTGGCGAAGGGCGAAGGATCAGCCGACCTCGGCCTAGGTGGACCCCTCCTGGGTGGGACACCTGGCGAGGTGGCAGGAGGTCGCCTGACCTCGGCCGAGGTGGGCCCATCTCTGGGGGGCCACCTGGCGAAGGGCAAAGGACCAGCCGACCTCGGCCTAGGTGGACCCTCCTGAGGTGGACACCTGGCGAGGTGGCAGGGGGTCGCCTGGCTTTGGCCGAGGTGGGCCCATCTCCGGGGGCCACCTGGCGAAGGGCGAAGGACCCGCCGACCTCGGCCTAGGTGGACCCTCTGGGTGGACACCTGGCGAGGTAGGGGTCGCCTGGCTGCGACGGAGGTGGGCCTTCCCTTGGGGCCACCTGGCGAAGGGCGAAGGCCAGCCGATCTCGGCCTAGGTGGACCCCTCCTGGGTGGACACCTGGCGAGGTGGCAGGAGGTCGCCTGACCTCGGCCGAGATGGCCCATCTCCGGGGGGGCTACCTGGCAAAGGGCGAAGGATCGGCCGACCTCGACCCAGGTGGACCCCTCCTGGGTGGACACCTGGCGAGGTGGCAGGAGGTCGCCTGGCTTCGGCCGACCTCACCTATGCGGACCCCTCCGGGTCCGGGCGCCCACGGGTGGTAGAGGAACTCCGAGCCGAGCTCGACCTCGACGAGGGCAGTTTGCCTTAGGAAGTCGTCGGACGGTGTGTAGTCTTGCCGATCCTGGCCTTGAAGACGTGGCACTGACTCGCCGGAGAAACTTCCACGTGGCTCGATCGCATTCGGCGGTACCTGAGCCTGGCCACGTCACTGTCACGGCTGTAACACCTATCACTTTCTATTAATCCATTAAGAGTTCTAGCATTCTAGAAATGCCCTCCTCCCTTGTCTATAAAAGGAGGCTCTCTGGGAGCCCCAAGATATGCTTTTTCTATGCATCATTATGCTCTTTTCATTCTACTCATTCTTTACTATTTCCTGAGATTGACTTGAGTATCAAAGTATCTTCACCAGGACCACTTCTGATAAGGTTTTTTTTGCTGGTATAGCCCATGAGCACCTCTTCTCCAACATTCTTTGGTGACTGGACAAATTTCAGCATCTACAATGACAATGGAGTGGAGGTGATGACGTGATAACAATGATGATAATGGTTGAGGTGCTAGTAATATGGTGGAGGTGGTGATGATAATAGCATTAGCATAGCAGCAATAGTAGTGATGGTAAGGGTGGTAGCTAGGATGATAAATGTAGCAGTAGCAATGATGGTGATTATAAAAAACTATAAATTTTTTATTTTAAAAATAATGAAAGTAAAAATTTTTATAAGAGATACTAAAAAGGATCTCATGTTTGTCAGTTGAGTTAGGTCCAAAATGATACGAAACTACTTGAATTTCAACTTGACCCTAGCACCCTCATCCCTTAACACAATTAGAGAGCCACCTAGACCTAAGATTAGAGTAAATGATGGTGAGGAAGTCAGGTATGTTTAGGAGCATGTGGATTGCAAAGGTGGAGGCAGGGTATAGAATAGTGAAGGAGCATAAGATGGCAAGGAGGAAGCGATCTTAACCAAAGATGGGCTAAAGGCACGGAGGCAGTTGAAGGGAACCTCGTGCCCATGTTCCAATAGCAAGGAAGCTAATTCTCCATATGTAGTGGAGAAGAGGGTGGTGTAGAGGGAATTGGAGATAATATGGAGACCCAATGCATTGCTCTCCCTCTCCTGGCAAATCAGTGGAGATTAGGTCAAGTTTTAAGCAGTATTAGGTTTTCGGGTTAGATTGGATCATATCATGACCTAGCTCACTGATAGCTCCACCCTAGCCTATTGAGTGGATGCAAATCCTTTAAATCATAATGCTAAATTATTGCTGTTAGGACAAGTTCAAGTCCACGGTATCAAACCCAAAACTTTATTAGATAGGTATGGATATAAACAAATGTTGGAAAAAGTGAATAGGAATTTTTATTCCTAAACTACCCTTTGAACACGGAAAATTTAGTTTCACATGAAAGTTTGGAAAAAGTCAAGGCTCTTTATAAGAAAACCTTTTTCCTTGCTCTTGTATTTAGGCTCACTATAGGTGGAGAGCGCGTACGCGACGGGTGACAAGGATGCAATGGGCACTTTGCACATGCGGATCATCGCGAGGAGCATGAAGAGCTTAAAAATTTTTCTTGACCAAAAGGATCAGACGATCAAGATTTATTGAAACAAGATCGTTTGATAATGAGCTAAGATCATATCAACCTGGGTCTTAGAGTCGACTCCTCTGATATAAGAGTTGGCTCGATCAGACAGTCAGGAAACTCTATCATTTGATAATGAGCTAAGATCGTATCAATCTAAGTCTTAGAGTCGACTCCTCTGGTATAAAAGTCGGCTCGATCAAACAGTCAGGAAATTCTATCTGGACGAGTTGGCTCGTGCGCATCATCGCGAGGAGCATGAGGAGCTTTAAAATTTTCCTTGATCAAAAGGATCAGACGGTCAGGATTGATTGAATCAAGATCATCTGATAATGGGCTAAGATCGTGTTAGTCTAGGTCTTAGAGTCGGCTCCTCTGGTGTAAGAATCCGCTCGATCAAACAGTCAGGAAACCCTGTGGTCTGGACGAGTCGGCTCGTTGGGTTCTAGCCGGCTCGGTTTCACAGTCTTGAAATTCTATGGTCTGGACTAGCCGGCTCTAATGCTTAGAGTTGACTCAGTTCCAAGGTCGAGTCGACTCTAGTGTCGAGAGTCGATCGGCAAGCGTCTGTTCATGAAACGATGATCGCAACTATCAAAGCACTATGATGATCGGCTGATCACGCGTCCGTTCACGGATCAACGTATTCAGAGACGTTGATAGCATGATCTGATCATGAAATGGCGTGCGCTAATCGTGTGATATGTAGATCACGGTACGAATTAGCATATCATGGCTTCCAATAGTTAATTTGATCACATGATTTTCAGATCACAGTTGAGGAAAGACATATTCCACTACAAATGGCTTATCAAGCCATCGGTTATTCCCTCCGATCAAATCCAAGGGTTGCTTCCAAGGGACCCTTATGTCTATAAATAGGTTCTCGTTCCTCATTCATTTCATCCAATTTTTCTTTCCTTCTCTTAGGCATTTGCATACTCTGAATAATAGAGTATAGCTATAGTGTATAGAAAAATCTTTAGGCATTTGCATACTCTAATTAATAAAGTATAGCTATAATGCATATGAAAGAAAAAGCATTCCTCGTTCGAATTTCTGGTGAATTGTAGTGCTGCTTTCACCAGAAGAAGACCGTTGTATCCTGTGAGACAATCGTCATACACTGCAAGCACCGTTACGGGATGAAATTATCTTAAAAATATAGAGTGTAATTATAGACTCGATATTTTCAAATAGGTAGCCATAAATATTATACCCCAACAACAAGTTCATACTTGGAAGGATAAAAAATATTCATATGTTTTTTTAAAAAAATAAGAACACTTGTTGCATGCACATGTATGAGCAATTTTGGTATAAATGATCATTTTTTTAACCCAAAAAAAAAAAAAAAAAATTTGTACCCGAAGGGAGAAAGAAGGATAGAAGAGGCAGAATGTGAAGAATATTAATTTGCAATAAATTTTTTTCCCGAAATTTGATTATATCTTCTTAATACCTTCATGTCATAAGCATCTTTTTCAAATGACAATGGATGGTTTGTATTAAAGTTTTTTAAAAAAAAAAAATTTAAATGTTTCTTTCGTTCAAAATTCTGTAAAGTTGATGTTCTATTTGAAAAGAATAATTATAAATCATTCTTTCTTATCCATCTTCATTTAACGGTGGACAGAAGTGTTTTGTACTGCGCACAAAGATGGCTCGCAAGCGATCGTTCACAGGGTTTGCACTACGATCAACAAACTTGCTGAAGGCAAATCAAAGATCCAGAGTTTTATGTCGGCTTTGATTACTCCAATGTCATGGCCGCCGTTAAAAACGTGGACTCGAAGCCAGTACCTGGCCATGATGGAGATGGAAATGACGTCCACAGAGGCTCCCGTCTACCGGTGCATCACGAGGGCAATCGTTAAATCACCTTCCTCACACGCATCACCACGCTCAAATTGCCGGATTCTCTGATGACATCAGTTCTCCCAAGTATATATCCCACATTTAAGTTCAGAGCATGGAAATCAGGCAATGGTAATAACGTGTTCAAAAAAATCTTCTTTTTTACATATAAACAAATAAGGCAGGCATATACTCGGTATTAATAGTTTCTTAGAAATTTGTTGGTAATAAATGCTCTCAAAGTCATTTCCCGTTCATCATTTACAGAATTCAATTTTGTGAAGGATGACCCATCCATCCAGCGAGGACTTCAGGATCCCCTCCTATCCAAATGGCCTGCACTAAAAAGATAATACCAACTACCAAGAGATGCAGCCACTGGAAGCTTTGGTGAAGAATGCAAATGCGACCGAAGTAGATTCCCACCAGCGTCGCTTGTGAGAAGACCCATATGGCTCCATCCGTCCACCTTACCTGGTTTTGTGGTCAAAGGTCCCTCGTAGCTTTAGAGAGGTTGCCATTTGGGAATCAGATGGTCATAGTAGTAGAAGAACCATGGATACCAGCCTAGGGATCCTCTTAACACCGTTAACCACCATTATTGAGACATTAAATGAAAGTAAATGATGGTCGGGCATACTTTCACACTCGCAAACATCCTATAACCGTGGTTTCGGGAGGAAGCGTTTAGCAGTTCCCAGTTGACTTGGTCAGCGCGGTGTTTTACTTCTGCCTACCTGACAAAAGAAATAGCACTGCCCTGAGAAAAAGTTGATCGGTTGAACAGAATAGAATCCAGTGCTTTAGGCCTCTAGGCAATGCCAACAAAATGGTCTAACGAACCCACATGCTACCATATATGGGTGCCGCTTCGTCTCCCGGTCCATGAATGGATCGTGTTGACCTAAGAATGGTCCTCATGGGCTACTTTTATTTCATTTTTTAAAAAAAAGGGCATTTGGTATGGAGTAATAACCCAGGATCAAATATGATCTGTGTAAAGATGATGAAATTATATTATTTGATTACATTTTATAATTCTACCAGCAATAATCTTGAATTATTTATTTTTTAATTACTATCCAATATAATAATCAGAAACCCACTCTTAACAACGGATTTCCAACAATATCATATTACAATGATCTTAAATTAAATACATTAATGAAAATTTTCTCATGATCACAAATTTATATATATATATATATGAAAAAGAAAAATCTTTTCTTAGCATTATCATCTTTCTTAATTAAAAAAAATTATAAAAATTAATATCCTAAATCTTTTATATTTATTTAAATTTAACTTTATTAAATAACATTGTCAAAAATATTTTTATTATTATATATTATGTGATCTTCTATTTTTATAATATATTAAATAAATTACTTCATTTTTAATCATTATGATCAGCCAAATATAATGATCTTAAATATCAAGAATTAACCATTCCATCCCAAATTTAAATCATCAATAATCCTCAATCACCATGATGATTCAGCTAAATCACCAATCACTCCATGATATAAACAAGACCAAACTCTAAAAATTAGAAACCTTTCTTCAACAAAAGCACCAGACTCTTTATCATAAAAATAGTCATCTTAAAAATTTTAAGAAATCTCTATTATATCATGTTGTCGCCAGGATCGTCATGGCTAGTAGCTGCTACCGGCACCGGAGTGCGCTCCCTTCGCTGCCTGGTAGTCCTCTGATCCTGGACCTGCAAAACAGGGGTTAGTGACCTGGGCCGGGATTTCCGGCGGGGGCACTCCGACGGTAAAGTCAGTGACGATCCAGGGGAACAGATCCTCCTGGTCGAGCCCCTCTTGATGGACTTCACACGAGGAGGAGTGGATTGTGTAGAAGTGGGATGCAAGTGTGTTGGGGGAAGTGTGGCCTGGTTAGAGAGAGTCTTTGTGTGGCCCTTCCACCTCGACCTTGCTCTGGAATGCTGGTGGTGCCATGCCCCTCTTCCTGGTGGGGATTGCACACACTATCTTTTTTTTTCTTGTGTTGTGTCTTGTGTTTTGGTGTTGTTGTGTTACCTCTTAATTTGTTGTGAACTAGGTTACCATTGGGCGTCCGCCTCGAGATCTCCGCCGGCTGTCAGACGCGTGCGGTGGTGTCTCGAGGAGTCTTTCCTGATTCGAGATAAGGGGAGCTGTCATGCGCTCCGACACTCCTCTTGGTCGCCTCATTTCGGGAAACCTAGCAATGCCTCGAATGGTGGGCCACCGCCCGCAAGGTTCGAATCATCCGGTCGGCTTCCTCTCTCGGGTGATTTAGGTGGTTGGTGAGGGGCGTGGCATCTCGATCAGCATGCTTTTTTCCTTTCTAGTGTAACTGGCAGCTGCAGGCAGTCAGTACGGCCTAGGGGGGTGCTCCAGTGTAGTCCTCGGGCAGCTCGCCGGTGTTCTGAGCTGGCTGGGACCTCGTCCGAGCTGGGGCTGAGCTAGAATGGTAGGGCTTGCTCCGACCTAGACGCTCCGAGCTTGCGGGGGCATCTTGGTGGAGGAGGGCAAAGTGCGGGCCCAGTCCAGAGGGCGCGCGCTCGGAGAGGCTCCACATTGGCGGGTGAGCGTTGAGCTTGACTCCGACCATAGGGCTCAAACCTCCGAGGGTCTCGCTCTGGAGGGCAGAAGGCGGACCCGATCCAGAGGGCGCGCACTCGGAGAGGCTCCACGTTGGCGGGTGAGCGTTGAGCTCGACTCCGACCACAGGGCTTAAACCTCCTAGGGTCTCGCTCTGGAGGGCAGAAAGCGGACCCGTTCCAGAGGGCGCGTGCTCGGAGAGGCTCCATGTTGGCGGTGAGCGTTGAGCTCGACTTCGACCACAGGGCTCAAACCTCCGAGGGTCTCGCTCTGGAGGGCAGAAGGTGGCTTCGGCCCAGAGGGCGCGCACTCGGAGAGGCTCCACGTTGGCGGGTGAGCGCTGAGCTCGACTCTGACCACAGGGCTCAAACCTCCAAGGGTCTCGCTCTAGAGGGCAGAAGCGGGCCTGGTCCAGAGGGCGCGCGCTCGGAGAGGCTCCACATTGGCGGGTGAGCGCTGAGCTCGACTCCGACCACAGGGCTCAAACCTCCGAGGGTCTCGCTCTGAAGGGTAGAAGGCGGACCTGGTCCAGAAAGCGCGCACTCGGAGAGGCTCCACGTTGGCGGTGAGCGTTGAGCTCTACTCCAACCATAGGGCTCAAACCTCCGAGGGTCTCGCTCTAGAGGGCAGAAGGCGGACCCGGTCCAGAGGGCGCGCGCTTGGAGAGCTCCACGTTGGCGGGTGAGCACTGAGCTCGACTCCAACCACAGGGCTCAAACCTCCGAGGTCTCGCTCTAGAGGCAGAAGGCGAACCCGTCCAGAGGGCGCGCGCTTGGAGAGGCTCCACGTTGGCGGGTGAGCGTTGAGCTCGACTCCGACCACAGGGCTCAAACCTCCAAGGGTCTCGCTCTGAAGGGCAGGATGCGGCTCCGGCCTAGGCGTCCTGAGCTCGCGGGCATGACCTGGCAGAGGATAGAGCTCGACTCACCATCTTGAGGGAGCTCAACTTAGCTCAGCAGCAGAGTCCGGGCTGGAGAATTAACGCGACGTCCGATGCGGCATCTTCCTTTGACGTGGCACCTATCGGTTCCTCCACGTCAGCGATCCTGCCACATCATTTGCCCCTCACTCCTGAGGCTCGTTAGTTCGCGGCGCTCGGGTCGAAGGGAGTAATTATGGTGCTGACGTGGAAAGGTAGAAAACTGGCACGATGATGGCCATGATTGCTGGCACCTCAAGGAATGGCCCAGGGAACCAATGCGGGGATGCCGCGTGGCCACGTCCGAGGAGTAGTTAATGTTGGCACATAATCCAGAACGGCCAGGATGCCATTTTCGTCGATGGGCGGCATGTGGCGTGGATTCGTTGGTGGAGGGGTTGAATCGGTACAGATCCGTCGGGTCATTTCGAAATGAAAGGAGGGCCTTACCCGAAACATCCATACTTTTTTAATTCTCCATGCCTGCTACTGCTGCGCCCAAGCTTTCTTCTTCCTCTCAGTTGCCTCAGGTTTTCTAAGGAACCAAGCCAGTCTCTTCTTCCTTCTCCTCCTGCTAAAGTAGGGTTCTTCCTCCGGGTCTGGGATCTCCTTTGAGTTGAGTCTGCTCTTCCGTCCCCCATTCCAAGTTCTTTCTTCCCCTTATTCTTGAGGATGTCCCGTTTTGGTCCGGGCTTCCGCCCCTCTACTGATCAGGGTGAGGCCGGTCCTTCTGACCGGAGGCCGGCGTCTTCTTCATGTTCTAGTGGAGAAGAGGATGCAACTCGCTTCGAGTTCAACAGGAGGCGTTCTCCCGGTCCGGTGCTCATCAGGGAACCAGGATCAGGTCCTTCTCTCCCTCCTCCTTCTTCCGTTCCTGTTTCTGAGTCCGTCTGGTCCACAGGTCCTGGCGGGGTTGCCTCGACGATCACCGCAAGGGAACTAAGGACCGTTCGGGATGTCTATGGCATCCCGCCTTCCGTTCGGCTCATGATCCCTCGTCCGGGGGAACGGATAGCTTCAGTGGCCCAGGCCATCTTGCTTTTTATGAGGAGACCTTCTCCGGGGTCTCCGATATCCTTTTCACCCTTTCTTCCTGTCAGTCTTGGACAACTACCGCTTGGTCCCTACACAGTTGGTGCCAAACGCCATCAGGGTTATCTTTATTTCATTGTACTCTGCCACCTCCACGGGTTTGTTGCCGCGTTTTCCTTGTTCATGGCCTTCTTTGCACTGAAGCGCCACCCAACTGAGGATGGGTGGTGGTCCTTATGCTCCCGCCCGAAGGTCATCAATTTGAGCTTCCTTCTTCCATCAGGGGATGGAAGAGTAAGTTTTTCTTTGTAGAGGTTGAGGGGGTCGACTGGGTCTGGAGCGATCCGGACAAGTCCCCCAACCGAAACTCTGTGGTCGATGCGGCTGACCGGGATAACTACGAGCAGCTCCGCACCACCCAGATTCCTCCTCTCGAGGTCCTGTTATCTGAGCAGAACCTCACCGACTCCGGGGTCGACCCAACGAATGGGTTGGGTGAGTTCGACCTGAACTTTCTCTTTCATTTTATTTGCATTTCTTGCATTGCTTCCCACAGACTCTGACTATTGTGTGACTTGTATGCAGAGATGATTTTCTCCAAGAATGACCTACTGGCGATCACTCAGAAAAGGTCACCAACCGGGTTGGCTGGGGAGCCTTCATCGAGGCGAGTCCGGGGCGAGAGCGCTCTTGTGGCTGCCCCTACTATGGTGGTTGGTCTGAGCTCGGCTGCTCCAGTCGGTCCGAGTTCGGAGGCGACTCGAGTTGCTCCTACACCGGTGGAGGGGGTGGCATCTGCAGCACCGAGGCCGGCCCAACAGGAGGCTCAGAAGGTTCCCGAGCAACACAGTCGTCAGGGGATGGCCCCTGCTATGGAGCCCGAAGTAGTGGTCCGGGCAAGGGCTGCAGTTGCTGCCGCTATGCCTTGTCGTCCTCCGAGTCTGCCCGTCGCTGAGATTAGGGATGAGGAGGTCCGGGCCACGATCAAGACCATGATCGAGGCATTGCCTGCATCGCGCCAGCTTCTCAGCCCGCCCCCCGTGGCCCTGCAGTTATCGGGACGAGACCGCCCACTCCGGCAGAAGGTCGAAGGGAGGAGTTGCGACGCCATCTCCCCTTGAAGATGGGGCCAAAAAGCTCATTCCTCCGGAGCCCCGAGCTGGCCGAGCGCATGATGGACTTCTCGATCCAAACATGCGACCGGTAGGACATGGCCGGGATGCGGCTAACCGACATCATCAGCGCCATCTTCCCCCCACTCTATTCGGTGAGCTGCCCCTCTCTCTCTTTTCTCTTTTTTTTTTGATCTGACCTCTTTTCACGGTGCAGATCGATGCCGAGGCTCTCTACATCAAGGGCTGCTATCAGAACTGGGACCGTCTCGAGCAGCAACAAGCAGTCGAGATCAAATCCCTGAAAATCGACCTGAAGGAGAAGGTCGGGACGAACGGGGCACTTGAACAGAAGGTCAAGGACCTGGAGCAACAGCTCGCCGATGCCGAGGGATGAGCAAAGAGACTCCTAGAGGCCAGCGACCTTGAGCGGAGCCGCTTGAAGAAGGCCATCGACGATCTCTCCATCGTCGAAAAAAAGTTGAACTGGTATAGTGCCGAAGCGGATCGGCACAAGGAGGCTTCCGAGCTACCCAGGTAGAGCTGGCAGCTAGGAGAGAGAGACTGGTTGTAGCTAAGAAGGCGGCAGAGGAGGCGGCCAGGTTGGCAGAGGCCACCAGGATGGAGGCCGCCGAGGCGAAGAGGGTGGCTTGCGAGGCCAAGAAGGGCGTCGAGGACGCCGTTGCGAAGTTCAGGGCTTCGGAGGAGTTTGTCACCGAGATTCATCAGATGGCGTCGACTCCTTCTACAAGGGTTTCATGTTCTTGCACAGTCGGGTCGAGGCACTTGTCCCCGAAAAGGACCACGACCGCTCAGATTCCTTATGGACATGGAGCCCGACGAGGAGGTTATCGAGGAGGCCGTGGCCTCGGAGCCTCCGACGCCAGTCGAGGTTGATCCATCCGAGACTAGAGATGCCCAGCCGGAAGTTCCTTAAGGCGGGAACTCTCATCCTTAGGGCCCGGCAGAGAGGCCGTCGGCGTGGAGTAGCCCTTTTCTTTTTTGCTTTGTTTTGTATTTTTGCTTCTTGTACTTACTCAGGTCGCCTGGCATGTTGGGGCCCGCAAATATTTATAACTTGTGTTCAATCAATGAAACTTGGATTTCCTGGCTATCTATTTTCTTTGCCTGGTTCTTCCCTTCTTTTTTTCTCTTCTTTCTCTCCCCTTTCTTCTTTTTCTTTCTCTTTTTGTGAGTGGGGAGATCAGAGAAGAGGGCCTCACCTTACTTGGGTTTGAGTTATTAGACTCGACATCGGCAAGTTGGGTGCAAGGTTATGACACTTGAGGGCTGCTGGGCTCGAAGGTGTTGTTGACTGAGAGCTAGGTGGCTCGAAGGTCCTTTAGACGGAGATCTGAGCTCCGGCCTCGGGCTGGCATCCTGGAGCTGGCTCGGGGACGTGGATGACTGAGAGCTGCGTGGCTCGAAGGTCCCTTGGCCGGAGATCCGAGCTCTGATCTCGGGCTGGCATCCTGGAGCTGGGCTCAGGACATGGATGACTGAGAGTTGCGTAGCTCGAAGGTCCCTTGGCCGGAGATCTGAGCTCCGGTCTCGGGCTGGCATCTTGGAGCTGGGCTCGGGACGTGGATGACTGAGAAGTAGTATCTTTATTGCCGTGTCTCCCTCTCATTCTCTTTCTTTCCTTCCCCTCTCTTCTTCCTCTCTTTTTTTTTTTTTTTGGGAGCAGGGAGATCAGAGAAAAGGGCCACAAGATTTGATTGCCTTGTTTCCCTCTCGTTCTCTATCTTTCCTTCCCCTCTCTTTTTTTTTTGAGTGGGGAGATCAGGGAAGAGGGTCACAGGATTTGATTGTCTTGTTTCCCTCTCGTTCTCTTTCTTTCCTTCCCCTCTCTTTTTATTTTGAGTGGGGAGATCAGAGAAGAGGGTCACAGGATTTGATTGCCTTGGAGCTAGGCTTGAGGCCTTCCTGGACGGAGAGCTGGGCTCAGGTCCAAGGGTTGCCTGAGGGCTTGGCTCAGGTCTTTGGTGCCTTGGAGCTAGGCTCGAGGCGTTGATAGGAGCTACTTGGTCCCATGATCCCTTGGCGTCTCGAGCTAGGCTCGGAGACGTTTGAGATGGAGAGTGGCTTGGCTCGAATATCCCTTGGCCAGAGATCTGAGCTCTGGTCTTGGGCCGGCGTCCGGGAGCTGGGCTCGGGGACGTTGTTGATTGAGAGCTGCATGGCTCGAATATCCCTTGACATCCTAGAGCTGGGCTCGGGGACGCTTGAGATGGAGAGCAGCTTGGCTCGGATATCCCTTGACGTCCTGGAGCTAGGCTCGGGGATGCTTGAGATGGAGAGAGGCTTGGCTCGGATATCCCTTAACGTCCTGGAGCTGGGCTCGGAGATGCTTGAGATAGAGAGCGGCTTGGCTCGAATATCCCTTGACGTCCTAGAGCTGGGCTCGGGGATGCTTGAGATGGAGAGCGGCTTGGCTCGGATATCCCTTGACATCTTGGAGCTGGGCTCGGGGACGTTTGAGATGGAGAGCAGCTTGGCTCGGATATCCCTCGACGTCCTGGAGCTGGGCTCGGGGACGCTGTCGATTCTTCCCTGCAAGACATATAGATACTCGTGCAAGGAAAAAGTTGTTATCATTATAATTGATAAGAAACCTTACATCATTGGTGGGGTCTTCGCAGACCGTAGGCATTCCATGCCCGGGGGGGAGCCTGGCACCATCGAGATCTTCGAGATAATATGCCCCTTGTGATGGGGCTTCGGCTGCTTTGTAGGGGCCTTCCCAGTTTGATGGGAACTTACCGTGTTTTCAGGGCTGATTTTTCCGGGCCCACAGGTTCTTGGCCAAACCCAGGCACTGCAGCACCAGGGCCGCTTGTTGTCGGCGTGTTTTGTTGGAGTCGCTCGAGACGACGTTGTGGGCCGCAAGAAGCCCGTTGACAGCAAAAGTTGTCGTAGTGGCGCTCTTGAAGAAGGCATCATAAGGAAGCACGTCTGCGGAGCTTCCATTATCGACCATGGTATATATATATATTTTTTTGGGTGGTTCGCGATTGTCCTCCTGACGACCGCGGCATCATTATTTACGTTTCTCCCCCGCTTTCTCCTTTCCGCACAGTGGGGAGTACATTCTCAGGGTCCTCTGCCCCCCGGGACCTTTTGGATGCACGTGTAGCTCCCGAAGTGACCACGTCCACTGGTTTCATGGTGGGGCGGCTGTCGATGGTTGAGCTAGTGGGAGAGCGGCGAGCGCCTAGGCCCCGCTTGAGGTCTGCCCCCCGCAAACCTTTGGAGGTAGCCTTTCTTGATGAGTTTCTCGATCTCCTACTTGAGGTTGCGGCATTCCTCGGTGTCGTGGCCGTGATCGAGGTCGAGGCGACAATACTTTGTCTCGTCACGGTCGGAGGAGGACTTCGACGGTGGCGGGCGTTGTAGCCCGCTGGCTCGCTAATTGAGCCTTGCATACTGGTGAACCGACGGGAGAACTCTGCTTGCTTACACTCATGCTTCTCCAGGCACGCTTTCGCTGCGTGCCTGACGGCGTCACCAGCGGATCCTTCCGCTGAAGGAGACGGAGAAGGTGACGTGGGTGCCCTTGGGAGGGGGGAGCCCCGAGCACGGCTGATCGGGTCTCTCGAGCTTGTGTCGTCACCATGCTCCAGTAGAGTATCAATCTGTAAAGAGGTGGAGGACTTGATCACGTCCCCTACCTGGTGCGCCAATCTGTTGCCGCTAGGATCACCGTGGCCCATAGCTGCTGTCGGCGCCGGAGTGCGCTCCCTTCGCTGCCTGGTGGTCATCTGGTCCTGGACCTGCAAAACAGGGGTTAGTGACCCGAGCCGGGGTTTTCGGCGAGGGCACTCCGACGGTCAAGTCAGTGACGATCCAGGAAATAGATCCTCCTGGTCGAGCCCCTCTTGATGGACTCCACACGAGGAGGAGTGGATTGTTTAGAAGTGGGATGCAAGTGTGTCAGGGAAGTGTGGCCTAGTTAGAGGAGTCTCTGTGTGGCCCTTCCACCTCGACCTTGCTCTGGAATGCTGGTGGTGCCATGCCTCTCTTCCTGGTGGGGATTACACTCTCTCTATTTTTTTCTTGTGTTGTGTCTTGTGTTTTGGTGTTGTTGTGTTACCTCTTAATTCATTGTGAGCTAGGTTACCGTTGGGCATCCGCCTCGGATCTCCGCCGGGCTGTCAGACGCTTGCGGCGGTGTCCCGAGAAGTCTTTCCTGATTCATGATAAGGGGAGCTGTCATGCGCTCCGACACTCCTCTTGGTCGTCTCATTCCGGGAAACCTGGCAGTGCTTCGAATGGTGGGCCGTCGCCCGCGAGGTTCGAATCATCCGTCGGCTTCCTCTCTCGGTGATTCAGGTGGTTGGTGAGGGGCGTGGCATCTCAATCAGCGCACTTCTTCCCTTCTAGTATAACTGGCGGCTACAGGCGGTCAGTATGGCCTGGGGGGCACTCCAGTGTAGTCCTCGAGCGGCTTGCCGACGTTCTGGGCTGGCTGGGACCTCGTCTGAGCTGGGGCTGAGTTGGAATGGCAGGGCTTGCTCCGACCTAGGCGCTCCGAGCTTGCGAGGGCATCTTGGAGGAGGAGGGCAAAGTGCGGGCCCGGTCCAAAGGGTGCGCGCTCGGAGAGGCTCCACATTGGCGGGTGAGCGTTGAGCTCGACTCCGATCACATGGCTCAAACCTCCGAGGGCCTCGCTCAGGAGGGTAGAAGGCGGACCCGGTCCAGAGGGCGCGTGCTCGGAGAGGCTCCACGTTGGCGGGTGAGCATTAAGCTCGACTCCGACCACAGGGCTCAAACCTCTGAGGGTCTCGCTCTGGAGGGCAAAAGGCAGACCCGGTCCAGAGGGCGCGCGCTTGGAGAGGCTCCACGTTGGCGAGTGAGCGCTGAACTCGACTCCGACCACAGGGCTTAAACCTCCGAGGGTCTCGCTCTGGAGGCAGAAGGCGGACCCGGTCCAGAGGGCGCGCGCTCGGAGAGGCTCCACGTTGGCGGGTGAGCGCTGAGCTCGACTCCGACCACAGGCTCAACCTCCGAGGATCTCGCTCTGGAAGGTAGATGGCGGACCCGGTCCAGAGGGCACGCGCTCGGAGAGGCTCTACGTTGGCGGGTGAGCATTGAGCTCGACTCCGACCAGGGCTCAAACTTTCTAGGGTCTCGCTCTGGAGGGCAGAAGGCGGACCCGGTCTAGAGGGCGCGCTCTCGGAGAGGCTCCACGTTGGCGGGTGAACGTTGAGCTCGATTCCGACCACAGGGCTCAAACCTTCAAGAGTCTCGCTCTGGAGGGCAAAGGCGACTCTAGCCCAGAGGGCGCACGCTCGAAGAAACTCCACGTTGGTGAGTGAGCGCTGAGCTCGACTCCGACCACAGGGCTCAAACCTCCAAGGTCTCGCTCTGGAGGGCAGAAGGCAGACGCAATCTAGAGAGCACGTGCTTGGAGAGGCTCCACATTGGCGGGTAAGCGATGAGCTCGACTCCGACCACAGGGCTCAAACCTCCGAGGGTCTCGCTCTGAAGCGCAAAAGGTGGATCCGGTCCAGAGGGCGCGCGCTCGAAGAGGCTCCACATTGACGAGTGAGCGCTGAGCTCGACTCCGACCACAGGCTAAAACCTCCAAGGGTCTCGCTCTGGAGGGCAGAAAGCGGACCCGGTCCAGAGAGCGCGCGCTCGGAAGTCTCTACATTAGCGGATGAGCGCTGAGATCTACGCCGACCACAGGGCTCAAACCTTCGAGTGTCTCGCTCTGAAAAGCAGAAGGCGGACCCGATCCAGAAGGCGCGCGCTCGGAGAGGCTCCACGTTGGCGAGTGAGTTTTGAGCTCGACTCCTATCACAGGGCTCAAACCTTCTAGGATCTCGTTCTGGATGGCAGAATACGGCTCCGGCCTAGACATTCCAAGCTCGCAGACCCGACCTGGCGGAGAATAAAGCTCGACTCACTTTTTTGAAAGATCTCAGCTTAGCTTGATAACGAAATCCAGGCTGAAAAATGACACGACATTCGATACAGCATCTTTCTTCGACATGATGCCTGTCGATTCTTCCACGTCTATGATCCTGTCACATCATATCATATTATATATATATATATATAATAATAATATATATATATATATTCTTCCTCGTCAACCAAAAATAAATAAGAAAGATTTTTATGGCTTCCGTCGCTACAGTATCAAAAAGTTAAACAGATGCGTGTTTCATGTTATAATGTTCGTTCGTCACACAAGCAACAAGGATGAACGCACAAAGAGAGTTAACCATACAGATAAAACACCAACTAGGTCAAACCTCCCCAGTCATACAAATGCTGTTGCACAGGGCATCTAGTCCACGCCTCCTTGATACAGTAAATACTCGTACTCCCAAATCGGTCCACACATAAACAATAATTAAAATTAATAGCTGGTCTTCCCGTCCCGGTCCGAAGAATAAAAGCAAGCAAAATTATCACCATGAATGCAAGCATCACAACAAACGAGACATCAATTTTCCAGTATCACAACAACAAACGAGAGATCAATTTTCCAGGTAAATCTCTCGCGTTCGAGACTTTCATTAAAAAAGACAAAATAGAAGAGAATTCACAAGAAAACAAGTTCCTAACGGACTATGAAACGCCTAGGCGGTCTTCAACCTATACTATTTAAGCCATTATTCACAATACAACCATGAGCAACCTAACACCTTCACAACTGTGTCCACGATCTAAACCTAAACTAAACTAACGACATAGTCCTGGAGACAAGACACCTAGTTAGAGAGAGCACGTGGGGCCCATGAAGATGAGGAGGGCCGAGCTCAAGCGACGGCTCAGCTCTCGTCGGACGCGGAGGGCTTGCCGGAGGAAGACTTCTTGGGGAGGAGGAGGTTGTGGATGTTGGGCATCACGCCGCCGCTGGCGATGGTCACGGAACCCAGCAGCTGGTCAGCTCATCGTCGTTCCTCACCGCTAGCTGGATGTGACGCGGCACGATCCGAGTCTTCTTGTTGTCACGCGCCGCATTTCCCGCCAACTCCAGCACCTGCTCAGGGGCAAAGGAAATCTAATATTAATATTCCTTTACTAAAGAAAATTAAATTTAGACACGTGCGAAGAAACGAGATATTAGTTGCCGACTTCGATCGAAGCCGGTTTCCCCGGACAACACGATATATGGTCAAGTAAAATACCCTAAACTAAGAGAGGGGCGATCACGAATTCGATAAATTCAAATAAATTCAAATATTACTATTTAATTCGAAAATTGGAATTTAGATATATCCAATAAAAATCGGTATAATTAGGTAACTAATTTAGCGATATTTCCGCTTCAGAATCGTTAATTTTCCGAATCCCACATCATAACTCAGAAGAATGATTCCCGAAGAAGGAAAGAAAAAGGGCATCTCTACAGAAAATCTAAAGCAATAATAACACTAGATCTCTCGAATAAAATTCAACAAATAGCTACGATTCCTCCGGCAAATTTATGTAATTACACTAAAATTCCAAAATAAAAAGAAAGTAATATCAAACAAAAGAAAATTCCAAACCCTAAGAAGAACAACCCGTATTATTCTAGAAATGCGACAACTCAAGACTTAAGGGGCAGAGAGAAGGAGAGGAGAACCAACCTCAGCGGCAAGTACTCCAGGACGGCGGCAAGGTAGACCGGGCACCGGCGCCGACGCGCTCTGCGTACTTGCCGGACTTAAGGAAGCGGGCAATACGGCCGACGGGGAACTGGAGCCCGGCCTTGCTGCTCCTCGACGTGGCTTTCTTCGACCCCGACGATAGCGTCTTTCCTCTGCCCGCCATTGCCCCTAGAAAAATCCGTGACCCCTAGAGCACCAGAAGGGAGGTGCGGAGAAGCGCAGTAACTTGTTTGGGCGTTTCCATCAGACCATTATATCGTGCACCGGTGAAGTGCGGGGGCCAATCACGTGAGAGCACACGGATCGCGATGTAGGCCGTCAGATAGATAAGTAAGTGGACGGTTGGATCGCGTTCTGGGAGGAGGTTCGGGGAGCCACGGGCCTGGTGGAGGCGGCGCCGCGGCGGAGTCGGTTTGGTGTCCCTTGTGTGTTTTTTTTTATATTTATAACAGGTGTCGCACCCTCCTAACATAAGTATATCTAATAAATCATAGTACAAAATATATTACAGATTTAAAGGATACCCATTACCATGGTACCAAGTTATCAATATATTCAATTACATAAGCCACTCAATTTATAAAACTATTTATTTTTTAATAAATTAAAAATATGATAAAAATAGATAATTTTAAATATTACAGAAAAAAAAAAAAAAAAAAAACCTCCAACAGCTCTTCCTTTCATTCTAAATTTAATTGATAATTATGGTAAAATTATTCTTAATAAAAATTTTCTCAACCCATAATATTTATTTTGTACAAATATTACCAATCCACGTAATGAAGCTATTTTTAAAAATAAAAAATTTAAATAATCCTTGGTAGCCAATAACGTGGCATCAAAATCTAAAATGACAGCTTATATCATTTTTGGTATCTTTTATATCGCCATCAAAATTAAGCTTAAAATTTTAAGAATGGAAGCTTCCAGAAAATAAAAAAAATCCTTTGAATCCCTGTAGAAGTAACTAGAATGCCCCAGGAATAATCAAACGCCAGCAGCGTCCCTTGTTCAAATGGACGGTTTTGATTTCACAATAATACTCTGTAACTTGAAAAGGGCACGAGATCTACGGAAGCGAGTTATCAACTTGGGTATTGGACCTGGAATGATATGGGTATCTGTGCGTCTGCATGTTCGACTGGGCCAGCCCAGTTTTTTTTCTAGATTTCGGCCCAGACCACAGCATTGTATGTGTGACGTTTTAAGCATTTTTAGAGTTTATATGTCTAATTGGAGTATCTATGAAAATAAATATATCCATACTTCTTTCATCATCTTACAAGTACGTTAACTATTGCAGTTCTAAATCTTAGAAGCAGGTCAACAAATTGCCTATTAAAATGTTTTTTCAGAAAAAGAAGAATATTAATCAACGCCATAGACTTGAACACCTTATTTTGTCACTTACATTAGAAAAACATCATAATCGAGGGATTGGCTTTAATGCAACTTATCGTTAAAATATGTCTCAACCAAAGTCTAGATAGTTTGGATATTCACAATCCTTACAAGCAACCAAAATTAATCTGGAGGTTGGCTTGGATGTGGTGTAGAAGAAATTATATATTTTTGAGATGCTTCGACTGTACATTATGCTGTTGTACATTAACTTATCCTAAAATCCACGTAAAGTTGATTTAGGATGGCTGTAATCTATGGACTTCATGACTTAAAGTTCGGCAAATGACATTAGAGATTATATTTGAACTGAAAAATGGGAGAAGGATGCATGGTATAACGGATTCTTGGACTTATCGATATATGTCAGGCAATTTATGTCTGGCGCGTTGAATAGAGAGTCATGCAGAATTGTTCATAGTAGCTTATAATAATTTTTTTTTTAAAAAAAACGTAGAATGAATCTAAATAATAATTTCCAACTAATTATTTTGGATAAGGTTCTAGATCGCTGCTTTTCTCTTGAGATGGAGATAAGTGTGGGATTGAACCCAATAAAACTGCATCTAACATCGTAACTTAAAAAACCAAGCTAGTTGGCAGCCTTTAAACATATTATAATCTGATACAGAGAAGAGGACTTCATGTCCTAATTATGCAATACCAATTTTTTATTAATCTCTTTTTTAGTTCTCACATGTCTTTGTTTGCCAAGTAATCATAAGGTACTAATTTTATGTTAATTTTGGAAGGCTGAGATGGAGAAAGGAGACGCACTCAAGTCAGTTCAGTGCTAATGAATGAAGCAGGAGAAACTGAGGAGACCTCAGTGAAATGCATGAGGAGCTGAACAGGGATTACCTGGGAACGCAACTTCCATGGCAGCTTACTAACATGGTCCTGAACATGGCAAAGGACAGATTAATACATCTTTGTACGTGGGGATGGAGTAGGGACATCTACTAGCATGATGAAGAGTTGAATCTCTGTACTATAATTTTGATTACGTGTCCCTCTTGAATAAGTTCATGAAGCTCCCTTTGAACATATTTGCACTCATGTCTATTTAAATTAATAATATTGGTGGCTTTGTAACACCCCAAAGAGAGAAAAAAAAAAAGTTTGCCGGCCAGCCCACCGGTCGGACCCGGCCCAGTGACGAGCGCGGCCCAGGCGCGAGCGTGCGGGGCGCGTGCGTTGCGGGTGATGCGCGCGGCCCAGGCGCGAACACGGGCGAGCACGCAGGGCACGTGCGGTGTGGGAGATGCGCGCGGCCCAGGCGCGAGCCCGAGCGAGCGCGCGGGGCTCGTGCGGTGCGGGTGACGCGCGCGCAGGCGAGCGACACATGGCGCGAGCACAGGGTGGGACACGGGCGACGTGCGGGCGGGCGTGCGAGGTGCAGCCCAAGCCTACGCGCGCGGGGGCGTGGGCTCGGCCCAGCCAGAAGCGGCGGGTAAGGACATTTCCCATGCATTTCTAAGACGTTTCCCTAAGGTTTCTCGCGGCTCACGGCGGTCCACGGGATTTCTGAGTGATCTTGACATTCGATTGCCTGATCAAACGGCTAGGATGAATCCGAGTGAGTTTAGGCTTGATCAGCGGCGTTTTGATTCGGATTTGGACGCGGTTTGAGAAGTTGATCTCAGATATGACGGCCTGAGATGATTCCTGAACATTTTGAGCCTATGAGATGGGTTTAGGACTCTGTTTTGGATTGTTTCCGATCTTCTTAATAATAAGATGCTGAGAATTATTTTCGATGAAGAGAACCAGGGAGCCAGAAGAGCGAGAAAGAGAAAGGGAAAAGAGAAGAGAAGAAGAAAAAAAGAAAGAGGAAGAAGAGAAAGAACAGAATAGAGAAGGGGAGAAGAAAGGGATCTTGGTTTGGAAGAAGAGAAAGGTTGTCATGCTATGATGGCATGGAATAGTGATCAATTTTGGAGATATGTTAAAATTTGGGATAGAGAGAGAAAGAGGAGAGATAAGATGAGATAGAAGTGGAAGGAGAGAGAAGATGAGGAAAGAGAAAATTAGGGAGACCTTCTTCCTCAAAATTGTGAAACTAGGATTTTGTTTGAATGAATTTATATTATTATAGGAGATCAACATTTTGAGCAGGAAATATTTGTACGAATTTCGGGTATAGATTAATACCGGATATCTGGGATTAGCAATTGAAGGTAAGGATTCTGGACATTATTACCAGTTTTATACATTATTTTACATGCCATGATTTGATCCGTGCATATGAGCATTGGCATGCATGTTATTTTGCATCGTATTTTTTAATTTTATTGAGTGGATGATGTGTTGAGATTATTAATTATGTTTCCATGTATCATGTTTATTCAAGTAAGTTATCTTTTGATGGTTTGGACTGTGATGCCGGTTATTGAGAAATTTGAGATGACGTGATTTGACAGTACGACCTGATTTGATAAAGTGATAACAAAGAGAATACGGTGTCTGAACTAGCCATGGATCTGAAGTTGCCGGAGCCACGGGCTTCATACGTAGAATAGCCGGTCATGGGCATTTAAAATATGTGACAGCCAGAGTCACGGGCTTTATATGTGAGCTAGCCTGGCCACGGGCTTAGAATACATGATTGATTATGTGGTTGCCAATCATGACGTCGCATGACAATGGCTAGTCCAGAACTCTAAAAAAAAGAAAAGTTAATGAAAACATATAAAGGAAATATAATATCATGAAAGGTTTTTGATATTCTTGATATGTGATTGGTTTGGTTGTATGATCGAAAAATTTATCATTTTTCATTATATGATTATGATCTTGCTGCTTTCAGTTTTATATTAATACTGGTATGATTGTGAGAGAACCTTACTGGGCTGTAGAGCTCACAACCCTACTTTTTTTTTCAAAGTCGTGCAGATGTTCGGGCTTGATGATGACTGAGATTTTTGAGGTAAGTGACTCTTGTGTACCTAGGCCTTGCATGATCTCTAGGATAAAATCTAGAATTTGTGCAGCCGGTCGCGTGTCGATTCCGGTACTGGACTCGGAGCGTGACAGGCTTAACGTCTCTTACATCAAAATAAAAAATCATGTAATTGGAAAACATGAAAGCAGATGCGTGCTATTAAGGAGCAATACTGTGAACAGACAGACATGGATGGGCCTAGATTATTATTATTATTGTTATTATTTTGTCTCATGCGAGTCATCATCAACATCAAATAATGAGCACGCAGAATAGCAGCACAAGCAAAACTTGAACGGATGGACCATACTGGCATGCTTGCATTTGTTCATGAAATGGAAATCTCAACCTATATACAGGTAAGAAGGGATTGTAAGCAAGACACCAAAAAAAAAAAAAAAATTGTATTAATTGCTAGATTGCAATGCAGAGCAAATTTCAGATTTAAACTTTACGAGGTGTTTCTCTAGTGTTTGATCCGAATAATTATCGTATCTTTTTTATAATGATCGGTTGTGACTTCGCCGTTCTTCTCAGAAATCAATATCAGCTAGCTAAAACCAAATCAGAGATACGTATTACCTATTCTTCAATCCACATTTGATGCATGTAAGCTCAATTTACAAGAGATTAAAAAAAATGAGAACTTGAAGGGTCCAAACCAAGATGGTGCAACAAAAGCTCGTGCATAAAATATCCTTACGGAAGGGTCCAAAAGATACTTAGAAACATGTGAATGAACAAATCCTAGTATTACATGAGATTTTTTTTTTCGTCTGTTTGAGTTAGCCTGTCTTCTTGTTTCATAAGACAATTTAAATGTTGAAACAAAACACACTTGGAGATCTACGCTTCATTGCACTAGCAGTTTCTCCGTGATCTTGGACAGTGGGCGATCAAGGATCGATCCCAATGAGATCCGTTGTTTCTGGACATCTTTTTCCTATTCTCGCTTGGATGCATCGGCAGAAACATAATAAGCTACACCAAATACTCCATGAACGAAGCACAATATCCCTCCAGTTGAAAGGAAATGGCGATGAGCAAGGCTGCAAGGAACTCTTGACTTGGAGTTTGCGATCACTCCTATGATCAACATTGTGAATCCAACAATGACGATGATCCTGACTCAAAGTGATGAGCTTGCAGGGTCAGCCAGAATTAATGATCACCAAATCAAGCAAAAGCTGAAATCAAACTTTAAATTTAGACAGTAAAAATCCTCTGCGCATTCTTTCCCTAATTTCTGTCACTTCTGCATGAAGAAAGGTGTTTCATATGCATTGCAGTGGAATTTCAGAACGAGGAAATGGTCTGTCAAAATTGGAGCTCTTATAGACATTCAGCCAGCTATGGAATTTAAAACTCTATCTCAGCTTCTTAAGGGGCTTAGGGTCTCCAACAGCACAGATGAGATCATATATGGAGGGACAATATTCTAGCTCCTTCAACACAAGACATCTCTGTACAGATTCATTAACAACAACAGAGGCTTGAGATGCGCCTTCACTAATACTCTGGGAAATCAAGAATCCTCTCAAGGTAAAGTGCTCTCTATGTGACTTTTAAACACAAGCTCAATACAAGAGCCAACCTGAGCAGGAAACTGGGTCCAGTCTTGGTGGTGGTTCATTTTGTGACAATCCTTCAGCAACTATCAATCATCCCCTAATTAACTGCCTCTTCTCTAAAAGTATCTAGTCTACACTGCTTGGCTCGCTGGGGATTCAGTCCTATCCATCGGGAGTCGGGAACTTCTGGGTTGATTGGAAGGAGGAATAACCTAAACTCTTGAGACCTGGATTTGATATGTTAGCAGCTAGTATCCTCCGGGCACGCTTCAAGGAGTGCAATGCTAGAGTATTTGTTGTAGATGGAGACTAATTTTTATCTCGAAAGTCTCGATTCATGTTCACCAACCAATGCGCGCGGGTGTGCGTCGCGCGACCCAGGCCCAGGTGATCGGGCGCTGGGCGTGCATTCCATTTAACACGCACGGATTTTGGCGGGGTGACGTGGCTTCATATGAGGCATTGTTTGTCTCGATCCAACTGCCCAGAAGTCTTTTATAGAAATTGTGAGTCTAGAGTTTTATATTTTTTTGGGTTCTTGGATGCTTACGAGCCCTGTTTCTTGTACTTTATATAAACAGAGGCTATGAGGGTTTATGATTGATGAAAAAAAAGGGTTTTCGAAAGGTTTGTGAGTGAGATTTCAGAGAGAATATGTGAGAGGTTTTGTGAGTACCTCTGGATGCATTTGAGAGAAATCATGAAATCCTTTAAGGGGATTAAAAGAGTTTCTGAGAGAGAGTGTTTTGAGGGCTTGTACATGATTCAACTCTTAGTGAAGCCTTGCAGATCCTGTACCGCCGTGGACGTAGCCCAGTTTGGGTGAACACGTAAAATCCCCATCTCTCGCTTGTTTTGATTCTTGTTTATTGTGTTTTTCTGTTTGTTTATTTATTTCTTGTTGATTATATCGCAACTGCGTGCTTTGCCGTATTAATAGCGATCCTATTAGAGGAATTTTTTGTTCCATTTCTTTTCAAATTGGTATCAGAGCTAGGCTCCTTTCTATTATTACGGTCGGATAAATCAACAAAGAGATGGCAGAAGACAAGATCAAATTCAAGAAATTTAATGATCACAATTTTGGATGGTGGAGGATGCAAATTGTGGACTACCTATATCAGAAGGATCTTTACCTTTCATTGGGGGGGAGAAGCTAGATTCAATGAGTGACTCAGATTGGATGATTCTAGATAGGAAAGCTCTGGCCACGATCAGATTATCGTTGACACCTCAAGTGGCGTATAATATTGCAAAGGAAAAGACCACCGTGGATTTGATGACCGCTTTAACAAAGCTATATGAAAAACCTTCCATCTCAAACAAGATATTTCTCATGAAAAAGCTCTTCAATTTGAAGATTGCTGAGAATGGTTCAGTGACGGAGCATCTGAACGAGTTCAACACGATGATCAATCAATTGGAGTCGGTCTCTGTTACTTTTGATGATTCATTCAGGGCTCTTCTTTTCTTGTGTTCCTTGCCAGAGAGCTGGGACAATCTTGTAATGACAGTCAGCAACTCGGTATCAGGTACCCTTACATTCAATGATGCAGTTAGTTGTATATTGAATGATGAGATGAGAAGAAAGACTGTGGGTGGGACTTCTACAAGTACTGCACTCATGGTGGATACCAGAGGAAGATCACAGGAGAGGAAGAAGTCAGAGAAAGGCCGGTCCAAGAGCAAAGGAAAGTCCAAAGGGAGATTTCCCATGAAGTGTTGGAACTACGGGAAGAAATGTCACATGAGCAAGGATTGTTGGGGTAAGAAGAAGAAAAAGGTGCAGAGAGCAAGTAAGAAGGTCAGGAAGCAAATGTTGTGAGTACTATACGGCAGGAGTTTGAGGATGTGTTCCTGTCAGCCGGCGATGGGACAAACTCAGATCTGTGGTTTGTAGACTCAGGTGCTTCTTACCATTGCAGCTCTAAGAGACACCTATTTTTAGATTTTGTTCAAGGAGATTTTGGTCATGTCATAGTTGGCAATGGACAGTAGTGCAAAATTGTTGGTAGATGAACAATTGTACTGAAGCCAGTGACAGGCGGAGAATTGAGACTTGCACAAGCCAGATACATTCCAGAGTTAAAGAAAAACCTAATTTCTACCAGTCAGCTTGATGATGAGGGTTATGTAATCCGTCTTTGTTAATTCTCAGTGGAAGATTACTAAAGGGTCTATGGTTGTTGTCAAAGGGAAGCGGACTGGCACTCTCTACTTCTTGGCAGACAGTGGGAGTTCAGTTTCAGTGGCAACAGGAGACACGGGTACATTGACTACATTATGACACAGAAGGCTCGGTCATCTTAGTGAGAAGAACTTGAGTATTCTACACAGGAGAGAGCTTCTACCTGGGCTAAAGAAGGTGAATATAGAGTTTTGTGAAGAGTATATATATGGTAAGCAGAAAGCAGTAAGTTTTCAATTAGCAAGAACTCAGAAGAAGACTGAAAGGCTGGAGTTGGTTCATTCAGATGTCTGGGGTCCAGCACCAGTGGCATCATATGCGGGCAATAAGTACTTTGTCACATTTATAGATGATTTCAGTAGGAAAGTCTGGGTGTTTGCCTATGAAGGAAAATTCTGAGGTTTTTGGCATCTTCAAGAGATGGAGAGTCATGTGTGAAAACCAGACTGGAGCAAGCCTCAAGTGTCTCAAGACATATAACGGTGGTGAATACTATAGCAGAGAGTTTGATGTTTACTGCGTAGAGATGGAATCAGAAGGATCAAGACCGTCCCAAGGACACCAGAGCAGAATGGTGTGGCAGAAAGAATGAACATGATCATTCTTGAGAGAGAGAGGAGTATGAGATTTGACTCGGGTCTACCTACATATTTTTGGGCGGCAGCACTGGACACCGCAGTGTATTTGATCAACAGGAGTCTATCCAGTGCATTGGATGGTGGGATTCCAGAGGAGGTTTGGACAGGAAAACCTGTAAAACTTTCTTTTCTTAAAGTGTTTGGCTGCATTGCTTATTCTTTGATTGAGAAAGAGAAGAGGAGTAAGTTAAACTCAAAGTCTACAAAGTGTGTTTCATTGGATACGGTGACGATGAGTATAGCTACAAGCTCTGGGATTTCCAGAACAATAAGATCATTCGGAGCAGGAATGTGGTATTTGATGAAAAGCATACTTACAAAGACAGGAATGATGCAGTGGAAGAAAAGAAACAGGAGTTTATATAACTTGATCCTGTCAGAGATAGAGAGATTCCCCGAGTGCAAACTGAAGATGGAAACTTTGAGGATGTGGAGGAGGAAGATGTGGTTGAAGCTGACAGCCACATGCATACACCGGTACCTCAGCCTGTGTCCCCACAGTTGAGGAGGTCCACGAGGGTTACCAGGCCATCACAGAGGTATTCTGCTAATGATTATGTTTTGTACACAGATTCTGGAGAACTAGAGTCTTTTGTTGAAGCCATGCAGGATGAAGCTAAGGTCAAGTGGGAGTTGGCTATGAAAGAGGAGATGGACTCTTTGAAGCAGAACAAGACTTGAGATATTGTGAAGTTACCCACTGGCAAGAAAGCTCTGTTCAACAAATGGGTGTACAAGATGAAGAATGAGGCCGATGGTACCAAAAGATACAAGGCAAGGTTAGTTGTCAAAGGTTATGCACAGAAAGAGGGAATTGACTTTCAGGAGATTTTTTCTCCAATGGTCAAGATGACATCCATCAGGGTGATTCTGAGCATGATAGCAGTGGAAGATCTTCATCTAGAGCAGCTAGATGTGAAGACAGCATTTCTTCATGAAAATTTGGAGGAGCTGTACATGCACCAGCCATAAGGTTTTCAGGTCAAGGGAAAGGAAGGCATGGTCTGCAGACTGAAGAAAAGCTTGTATGATCTGAAGCAAGCTCCGCGGCAGTGGTACCTCAAGTTTGACAGTTTCATGCTAGAGAAGGGCTTCACCAGATGCCAGTCAGATCACTGCGTGTACTACCAGAGGTTCGTAAATAATGAGTTTTATTGTTTTATCCTTGTATGTAGACGATATGCTTGTAGCAGGTTCTAGTATGAGAAAGATTGAAGAGCTCAAGAAACTGATGGCAAAGAAGTTCTCAATGAAGGATTTGGGAGAGGCGAAGCAGATTCTTGGCATGAGGATCAAGAGAGATAGGAAGCAACGGAAGTTGTGGCTATCTCAAGAGGACTATGTAGAGAAGGTGCTGAAGAGGTTCAATTTGGAGAACGCAAAGGTAGTGTCAACACCTTTGGTAGTACACTTAAAGCTTAGCAAGCAGTTGTGTCCAACAACTCAGGAGGCAAGGGATGAGATGATTAGAGTTCCATATGCCTCGGCCGTGGGAAGTCTGATGTATGCAATGGTTTGCACAAGACCAGACATCGCACAAGCAGTGGGAGCAGTCAGCAGATACATGCAGAATCTAGGCAAGGAGCACTGGAATGCAGTGAAGTGGATATTAAGATATCTCAAGGGTACATCAACTTACAGTTTGTGCTATGAAGGTGACAGTCTTCAAGTACAGGGATTTGTATATGCAGATCACTCTGGTAACAGAGACAGTGGAGGAGCACCACTGGTTATGTTTTTACTGTCGGTGATACAGTAGTGAGCTGGGTATCTCAGTTGCAGAAGATAGTGGCTTTGTCAACTACAGAAGCTAAGTATGTGGCAATCACTGAAGCTAGTAAAGAGATGATCTGGTTACAGAGGTTGATGGAGGAGCTCGGCAAGAAGCACAATTGTAATACGTTATGGAGCGACAACCAAAGCGCAGTTCACTTGGCCAGGAATCCAGCATTTCATGCAAGAATCAAGCACATTCAGCTTAGGTATCATTTCATACGCAGTGCATTGGATGAAGAGTGGCTGAAGCTGGAGAAGATTGATGGTGCCAAGAACCCTGCAGATATGTTCACCAAGGTTGTGAGCAGAGACAAGTTGAGTTTCTGTTGCAACTTAGTGAACCTTTCCAAGAGATAGATCATGAGAGTGTGGCACAGAGAAAGAAGGCGGATCAAAGGTTGATGTCAATTAATCTCCAAGTGGGAGATTGTTGTAGATGGAGACTAATTTCCATCCCGAAAGCCCCAATCCATGTTCACCAACCCACGCGCGCGGGTGTGCGTCGCGCGACCCAGGCCCAGGTGGTCGGGCACTGGGCGTGCGTTCCATTTTTACGTGCACGGATTTTGGCGCGGTGACGTGGCTTCATATGAGGCACTTGTTTGTCTCGATCCAACTACCCAGAAATCTTCTATGGAGATTTGGAGTCTAGAGTTTTATATTTTTTTGGGTTCTTGGATGCCTACGAGCCCTGTTTCTTGTACTCTATATAAACAGAGGCTGTGAGGGTTTATGATTGATGAAAAAAAGGGTTTTTCGAGAAATTTGTAAGTGAGATTTCAGAGAGAATATCTAAGAGATTTTGTGAGTACCTCCGGGTGCATTTGAGAGAAATCCTGAAATCTTTTAAGGGGATTAAAAGAGTTTCTGAGAGAGAGTGTTTTGAGGGCTTGTACCTGATTCAACTCTTAGTGAAGCCTTGCAGATCATGTGCCGCCGTGGACGTAGCCCAGTTTGGGTGAACCACGTAAAATCCTCATCTCTCGCTGATTTTGATTCTTGTTTCTTGTGTTTTTCTATTTATTTATTTATTTCTTGTTGATTATATCGCAACTGCGTGCTTGGCCGTATTAATAGCGATCCTATTAGAAAAATTTTTTGTTCCATTTCTTTTCAGTACTCTCAAACAAGGTAGCATCAGCATCGACTATTATCGAGAGACATCTCCTTCTTCGATGCATGGACCCTATCTGCAATTTAATCAAGGAAGCCCCTCCCTCAGCCGACTTGGTATTCTAGTGAATCTATTGATGTAGGCTACCTCCAACCCAGAATTGCATATAAATCTTTTCTGTATCTCTCTCTTGGATCATAAACTTGTTTTAATTTGTAACAAAACTGGATGGCCATGCCTCCCTTTTATCATAAAACACACACACACACACACAAAGTCTAGCACATCCAAGATGAGTACAATAATATTTAGGGGCACAGACCTGATGCCTAAGCTTTATTTATCCCGTCTCACCCGTATATTAGCTATATACGTCAATTATGAGTGGGTTCAATATTAAATTATGCAGTTCTTTAACGTTTACATATATTGAGGGATCTTTCCTCCCCGCCCCCTTCTCTCTGTGTGTGTCTGTTTTAGTGACACTCCAAATTAATTAGAATAAAACTTTTTTGTTCATGTTGGTAAATGTAATTCTTTTCGCTGTCAAGAAATTAATGCCAGTAATATTAAAGCTAGGATCTTTTGAAAAAAGAGAAGCTAGGAAAATTACCATAAGAGAATCAGGGTTCCTGCACCCATTCGCTTGTTAGCAGAAGACCTGACAAACTCATCCCTGGAGCAGATACAAATGCATCCACCAAGCACATTTGCAATGGCATGAGCAAATGCCAGGAGCACGGCTGCTGCAAGTCCAAGCTTGTAAGCCTGATGGACTGGCGCTTTGCACTCAAGGATGAACACCCTCAGGTACTTCCCCTGCAACGAAACAGGAATACTATTATGACCGAAGACACAGTTTCATCAAAGGACAGAACTACGAATTCTTATTCTTTGATTGTTCTTATCAAGGACTACTTTAAGATTTTCTACAGTCCTAAAATTTATCACTCATATCAAAATAGGGGGTAGAAGAGGAAGGAGAAGTACCTTGTTTTGAGCTATCTCAGCTTCGATTCCGAGTATACCGGCAACTACATCCGCGCTCAAAATCAGAAGGCAGATGAGCACACGTCCTGAACCTGCCATTGTTACAGGCTAGCTTGATAACTGAATGATAGAGCAGATGAGGATGAGGACTGACACTAGTAGTTGTTTATGTTTTCGATGTAAACTCTTTCATGCGGGAATGTGAATAAAGGAAAAGAGGAGAGAGAAATATTTATATGTTATCATGGAAGGTCCATGGAGCTTTACTTTGTAAAGATGCTTCAGCTTCACCTTTGCTTCTTTTTGCTAGGATTCCTTCTCAGAGGGAAGAAAGGAAGCTTGGTATCACCCACCCCATCAAGAGCCAATGTGAATCAAATGACCAATGCAAAGTTGGGTCTTAGATGGAGGTGGTGAGATATTGGTGGCTTTCCCATGGCATGTTAACAGTTTAGACCTGGAAGGTGGTGAGACAAGAGGAATTAACTTTGCTAACAAGACTACAATAACTAATAATATATGATTCGGAAAACATGACCAAGATATAAGGGTGACATAGCAGAGCTGTACATAATAACCAGAAGATTTCACATATAATTTAGAAAATATCACATATAAAATTAGGGTTTGGTTCTAATAAGATTATACATATCATCTGAACACTTGATGGGTGTAACGATCAGACCATCCACTAAATTGGATGATCTGAAAAGGGATTTTGGATATAGTCCTCTTTTCAGCGTATTGTAAATAAGTGTTAATATTTGATACATGTGTCTATCTCAAGATTCGTCCCCTTACAATGATGTATCTACTAGTAATTGCATGAAATGGACTTAATAAAAAATAAAAACAGGGTCTGAGACATCAGATTGGCATTAATCAATGGAGAGAACCAACTCTCATAAGTTACTTTTGCTTATTATAATAATCAAGGCAATTTCTTAATCAAGAAAACTAAAAGAAAGATGCAACAAAAACAAAGAGGGTGAATTTGTTAAGTATGAAGCATTTATATGTCTTTCTTTGCAATACAAGTAAATTTGACTAGAAGAACTAGTACGCTAACTAAAGAACTCTAGAATCAGAAACAGAGCTGCAATGGGAAAAAATAAATAAATTAATTAAATTCTTTTTTTTTTCTTGCGTCAAACCATGAGTACCTCACATTTCCTATGTGCATGCATAAGTTTGGGCAAGTCATGCCTCATCGAAGATCGCAACAGGGATGTTGGGGAACAAACCCGTTTCACGGAATACCCGGATCCAACTTAATACTGTCATGGCAGAAAGGGAACAATTACTAGGGAAGAGATGTAGGAGAAAAAGAGAGATTGCTTTATTCATTTGGAGAAAAACCTTGTTACAACAAACAAGATAACACTCGACAGCCCTTCTGAAAATCCAGAAGCTTCTCGCCGTTCCACACGTCTTCTTTCTTGCAGGCCTCATGCTCCAAGAATCCACATACGCTTGAGGCCCCAAGAATCCACGTACTCCACGCACGGACAATACCTCAACGTGCGTCCTTCTCCAAAGCCCCGTGGTGAAACACCATCACGGTACATGCCCTCCACGTGATATCTCCCTCACATGCGCCTCTCTGCAGTCCATCACCATGGTCTCCCACGCAGACTCTCTCACATGTGGTCTCAAGAAGCCTCCATCTTGGAACCATGAGCCAAGCCTCACGGACCAAGGCCTTTACACTGATCTCTCCACGGTCTTCACATGATCGTGAGACCCCAAAGGGGTCAGCCTCTTGGACTCTCCAACCGCACACCCCATCTTCTCATATTTATAGTACATGGGAACGTTGAAGCCTTCTTGGATTGGGCGTCTGATATTGGACTTCTTGTTGGACTGCAACTACCTCTTGAATCTTGTTAGGATTCAATCACATGGGCGGTTAGGACTTGTCTTGGGCCAATAACAAATGATTAGAATACATCACATGGTTGGGCTTCCTAATTGGTTACACAACCAACCAACTAACCAACCAATTGGCTAACCTCCAACCAATTTAACAAACCTGGACCCAACCCCATAACCCAATTGGGTTATGTTACAATCTCTCAAAAAACTCTCCCCTTTAAAGCCAACATAAAATTAATAATCCTTGGATCAAACCCCATGACCCAACATGACTCAGAAGTGACTCTAGAAAAAAATCCCAGAAAATCCTGAAATACCTCCAGGATAGCTTGGGACACACCCCCAAGCTTCAAGGATCACCTCCAGCATCCCTGCCATGATCTTCCAAGTCTCTCCAAAGCTTGGAAGCACCACACAAAATCCTACAAGGGACAATAAAAGGCAATATACAAATTACCGGTCCCAACGAAGAAAACTAGAGCAATTCCATCGCACAACCCTTGTAGACAAGGGTACATCAAAAGTCGAAAAAACAAGCGCAGTATCATCCCTTCTCTACTACCCTGCTGATGAACCAGAGCAGAAAGAAGTACAAAAGAGCGGAAGTTAGGGGTCACAATCTCCTCGCTCCATTCTGAATGGATGCTACAGAATATCTAAGCCATGCTTTGAATATGAAAACAAAGTTATGATGCAGCTGCTTCCAAAAATAAAATGATGCAGGACTGTTGGATTCGGGAACCAGTGCGGAAGCGTGGATTTCAAAATTTTATGAAATCAGGTCCGAACCTAATCCCAAAATCTCCTTATTAGCAATTAAAACTATGACTACATGCATGTCCAAATTTAAACATTGTTAAATACTAACCTCAGATCGCTATTACCAGTCTGATGCAGAAATGAACTCCAAATTGAGTAGCCTCTTGAACACACCAGGCGTCCACTTGTCCGCCCTCCGATGGTGATCCACACGGGCAGATGATCAAGACACTGACTCCTTAATTGGGTTCCTTCCAATCAAGCTCTATCCAAAGAACTTGATATATGGGCTATTGGCTAGGACTCCTCTAGCCAAACTGGGACTAAACCTTCTCTCTTACCCTTCTCCTCGTCTTCTAGCAACTTTGGCCCCTTAAGACACTCTTGTCTTAAGAATAAGCCCTTGTCCTAAAATGGGACAAGGCTTGTCTTGGAGGGAGAAGAAAATTAAGACAAGATTGTCTAATGTAAGAAAGAAAAGAGAGGCGCCTTCTTCCTTTACCGTCGGAGAGTTTCTCTCTGACTCTCCTTCTATTCTGAGATTCGACAGAGCCTAGGCTCTGTAAAGGAATCAAAGAGGAAAGAGAGGAGGGGGAAACAATCTTCTGGAGAAGGAGAAAGAAAAGAAGCAAGGCTTCGCCGTAGAAAATCTGGAATAATTTTTTACGGTGAAGTCTTCTCCTTAAATAGGCGACAGAGAGGCGCCTTCTTCCCTGTAATCATCCTCTCACGTCCCTCTCTCCCTTCTCATGTCCTTTTCTTTATCTCACGGCCCTGGGATTAATCTCACGGCCTTTGGGATGGGAAGACGCAAGGAAGAATCGTGAAAAACACAGAAGGGCGCGCGCAGAAAGAAGAGTCGCGCCCCTTCGGTGTTTTTTTTCTTTCTTTTTCACGGTAATTCCAATTTTTGAAGAGTCCACGCCTAGGTGGACTCTCTTCCACGCCTCTTCAGCCAAAAACGCCGACTTCCTCTCTTTTCTCACGCAGAAACGCCGCTTGGAGAGAGTCCATGCGCGCGTGGACTCTTCTCCTTGCGCGCGCGCGCGTGGGAAAAGAGGGGAAAGGGCTTAGGCGATGTGGGAAAGGGGTTTAGTCTCTTAGGTTAGCCCAATTTCTAGCCTACTATTAGCCCAATGTCTTGAATCTTCAATTAGATTCAAACCGGAATGAATTTGGATCTAGAAAAGACCAAATCGGAACCCTAACTCGAATCCGATTCAAGTAGAAGCCATGGTTTGCAACACATGCTAGTGTGTTCATCTGCAAACGAGATTTAATTCCAATTAAAACCTTGATTATCTGTCCTGAGTGTGTGACCCATTGGGTTCCATACTTAGCCAGCAGTGGGTCCGAGTGCAAGTTGACCTAATTTGATCAGAACTCATTCTAATCGATTTAGGTCAAATCGAGCTAACTCGAGTCAGTCAATTAGGACTCCTCCTAATTGTGATCCAATTAAACCATTTAATTTGATCAACCCACAAGAAAAGATTGACGTCTAGCAATGTGTCATGTCTACCCGGAAGATATGGAAATTCTGGTGAATTCCAAAACTACCCTTCAGTGGAAAGTTCCCGTACAATTCGATCCTTCAATCATCTTGCATCCCGAATATAACTATGGATATGGAATCATGTCAAATCCAGTTTATACTCATTCCCAGCTCAGTCATACACTAATGATTCAATTAATTCGATATTAGAAATTATTTCTAATATCTGTACTGTGATCAAAGATTTCCTGAATCATCATCTGACCTAATTTGGCTGGATGCAATCTCCTCCTACTAGGAGTGATCAATTCCTTGTTGACCTACTCATTACCTTCATATACAATTCACCATACCCAGCATCAACCTCGTGCATGACCCAGTGTCATGATTGAGATTGAACCAAAGCATGGGTTCATGTACATAAGGTATTATGGCAGTCTCAGGTCATAGGACTACTTGTACAACTCCCACTATGAGAAACATCTGTTGACATGCAGCTAAGGCTCCATTAGATGTTCTCAAACTGGATCCCTTCAGTGAACTCATTCGCTAATGAGCACCCACATCCTTGTATTAGTGTCCCACAAGTGACTGTGAGAGCAGTCACCCTTTTCAGCATACATAGGATGTGCCAGTCTAACCGGAAACCCTGATCCCCAACTCAAGGTTCCTATGACTAGGAATATTCTAGATTAGGGTTTTAAGGCCTTAGATCTCACTGGTATGATCTCATCATAGCCCTACAACCATAGCCCTAATCTATGGGGTTCATCATATAATGACACAGCGAACGATGAAAAATTATTGCCTTTATTAACTTGTCAATTTACAATGGTCTGGGAGATGCAATATTGGCTTATAGGGCATAATCCTTTCAATCTCCCACTTGCACTAAAGCCAATCGCTCTTATTCTTAAACCCATACTGTCGAGGTGGCGATCAAACTCCCGCTGTGGTAGAGCCTTAGTGAACGGGTCTGCTATGTTGTTCTTTGTATCCACTCTATTGATGCAGACTTCTTGTCTCTCGATTATCTCTCGGACAAGATGGAAGCGTCTCAGAATGTGCTTGGACTTGTGATGGGCTCTCGGTCCTTAGCTTGAGCAACTGCTCCAGTGTTATCACAATAGAGTGGCACCGGGTTCTCAATCTCAGGAACTACTCCCAACTCTGTGATGAATTTCTTCATCCAGACAGCTTCCTTGGTGGCTTCACTGACAGCTATGTACTCTGCCTCGGTAGTTGAGTCAGCTACAGTCTGCTGTTTAGTGCTCTTCCAACTTACTGCTCCACCATTCAAGGTAAAGACATACCCTGAAATGGATTTACTATCATCTGAGTCTGATTGAAAACTAGAGTCTGAATAGGCTTCTAGTTTAAGATCAGATCCTCCGTATATAAGAAAAATATCCTTAGTCCTTCTCAGGTACTTAAGAATATTTTTTACAGCCTTCCAGTGATCCTCTCCTGGATCAGCCTGAAATCTACTGGCTACACCCAAGGCATATGCCACATCAGGCCTGGTACATAACATAGCATACATAATCGATCCTATAGCCGAAGCATAAGGTATAGAACTCATTCTATTTCTTTCTTCAGGTGTCTTAGGAGACATCCTCTTAGAAAGACGTATGCCATGACCAATAGGTAAGTAACCTCTTTTACTTTCCTCCATGCTAAATCTCTTTAGCACCTGGTCAATGTACCTAGACTGGGATAAGCCTAGCATCCTTCTTGATCTTTCTCTATAGATCTTTATACCCAGTATATAGGATGCTTCTCCCAAGTCTTTCATGGAAAACTGTTTCGATAACCACACTTTGACTGATTGTAACATTGGGATATCATTCCCAATAAGAAGTATATCATCAACATATAGAACTAAGAAAACTATGGCACTCCCACTAGTCTTCTTGTACACACAAGGTTCATCCTCATTTTTGAAAAAATCAAATTCTTTGACTGTTTATCAAATCGGATGTTCCAACTCCTGGATGCTTGCTTTAATCCATAAATGGATTTCTTTAGCCTACATACCTGATTAGGTTTAGTTCCAAGACAAAACCTTCTGGCTGTGACATATAAACCTCTTCCTCAAGGAAACCATTGAGGAATGCAGTTTTTACATCCATTTGCCAGATCTCATAATCATGATATGCTGCTATAGCAAGCATAATCCGAATAGATTTGAGCATGGCAACAGGGAAAAATATTTCATCATAATTCCCTATTTTTGTCTGAAAACCTTAGCCACCAATCTGGCTTTATAAGTTTCAACTTGGCCATCTGCCCAATCTTCCTTTTATAGACCCATTTACACCCAATAGGGTTAATACCCTCTGGTGCATCAACCAAAGACCATACTTGGTTGACATACATGGAGTCCATCTCGGATCTCATGGCTTCCAGCCATCTGTCTGAGTCTCTACTCATGACTGCTTCTGTATAGGTTAGAGGCTCATCATTTTGAATGATTTGGGCTTCATTATTTTCGATTATGAACCCATACCTCTCAGGTGCCTGTCGCACCCTATCAGACCTACGGATAGGAGTGTGTTCAGGTTCTATATTAACTATGTTGTTACTTGACTGAGAAGTGTCTATTGTTGAATTTCATTAAGTTCGATATTTCTACCAGTGCCCTTTTGTAGGATGAATTCTTTTTCCATAAAAGTGGCATGCCTACTGACCAAAACCTTTTGCTCAGTAGGGTGGTGTAGAACAGATATCCTATACTATCTCTAGGATATCCGATAAATAGACATTTGTCTGCTCTAGCATCTAGTTTATGTCCAAAATTTTTTTTACATAGGCTGGACATCCCCATATCTTAATATACTTAAGATTGGGCTTTTACCTCTCCATAATTCATATGGAGTGCTAGAGACAGTTTTAGATGGTACTCTATTCAAGATATAAGTTGCTGTTTCCAAAGCATATCCCCAGAAAGAAAAAGGTAACTCCGTGAAGCACATCATGGACCGTACCATATCCAATAAAGTACGATTCCTCCTTTCAGCAACACCATTTAATTGTGGTGTGTAAGGAGGAGTCCATTCAGAGATGATCCCCTTATCTTTAAGGTGATCAAGAAACTCAGTGGATAAGTACTCACCTCCTCTATCTGATCGAGGATCTTTATATTTTTTCCTGTCTGTTCTCTACCATACTTTGATACTCTAAAAATTTTTCAAAAGCATCGGACTTATGTTTCATTAGATACACAAATCCATACCTTGAAAAATCATCAGTAAATGTGATGAAGTATGAGTATCCACCATAGGCTTGAGTTGTCATAGGCCCACATACATCTGTGTGTATGAGTCCCAATAACTCTTTTGTCCTTTCTCCATGTCCACTAAATGGAGTCTTGGTCATCTTACCCATGAGACATGATTCACAAGTTCCTAATGACTCATAGTCATAAGGATCAAAGAATTTTCTTTGTATAACTTGTTAATCCTAGTCTCACTAATATGTCCAAGTCGACAATGCCAAAGTAAGGTATTGTTTACATCATCTCTTTTCCGTTTGTTAGAAACATGAAAAATATTGTCATTAGTGGAAAGAGTTAATAGACCATTGCAGAATATGCCATAACATATAATTTCATTAGATAAAGAAATTGAGCAGCCACTGCTCATTACATTCATAGTATATCCTTGTTTAAGTAACAAGGGTACAGATATGATATTTCTAATGATTTTTGGCATATAGTAACAATTCCTTAGCTCCAAGATCTTCCCTGAAGGTAACTTCAAAACATAAGTCCCTACAGCTTCTGCTTGGATGGGGTCCCCTCCAGCACCGTAGAGCTCAAAGTTACCTTCCTTCAATACTTTAAGCCCCTGAAGTCCCTGCAATGATTTGCAGATGTTATGACCACAGGCGGTATCCAACACCCAAGTATTTGAAATGGAAGAATCCAATGACAAAATAGTATGAACTTCTTTCATACCTTTTGGTGCCTCTGATGCACCAGGCTTCACACTTGCAAGGTAAACCTTGCAGTTCCTTTTCCAATGACCCGGCTTGCCACAATGAAAGCAGGTCATCTGTCCGGAGGCCTTCTTTCCTTTCTTCTTCTTAATGCCCCCTTTGGGATTCATCCTCTTACTGGAACCCTTTTTGCCTGTCTTCTTCTTATCCACAAGAAGAACTGGAGCCTTATTTTCTTTACATGGCTCTCTGCTGTCTTCAACATATTAACAGCTCAGGCAAGGAAGAATTAAGTTTGTTCATATGGTAATTAAGAACAAACTGTGAAAATGACTCTGGGAGTGATTGCAAGATCAAGTCTTGATTCAACTCCCCATCCATTACAAAACCTAATTGACCTAATCGAGTGATTAGATCAATTATCTTTAATACATGGTCTTGTACTGATGTACCTTCTGTCATCCTTGCACGGAACAACTGCTTAGATATTTCATATCTAGCAGTTCTACTGTGTTCTCCATAAAGCTCTTTTAATTGAGCAGTATGGAGTTAGTATCCATGCTATCATGCTGCCTCTGCAACTCATTAGTCATAGAGGCAAGCATAACACACTTGACAGTAAGTGAGTCATTTTGCCACATATTATATGTGGTCTTCTCCTCTTGCGAGGCATCTTCCCTTGGTGGTTCCAAAATGGGGTATCAAGAATATAGGAAATTCTTTCTTGACTGAGTACTATTTTTAAATTTCTCAGCCAATCAACATAATTAGGCCCAGTCAATTTGTTGGCATCTAAAATACTACGGAGTGAGAGTGAAGAGGCCATTTATCTACATTTAAACAAAGAACAATACATAAGCAAACAACCATGAAATGACAATACATAATTAAATTAGGACTTTAATTTAATTATGTCCCCATTTTATCGAGCATCATAACCCTCTATACGATGATCGAGAAAACCCTAATTAGTTTTCTTAGTGGGGTTGAGATCCCAATCCCTTATAAAGACCTTGTGTGTACACAACAAATCTTATATAAGTTCATAGGTAGGAAATTTCTCTCCAATTGTAACCCGTACAATTCTCAACTTATCCGGCCTCTAAATATTAATAGCCTTGTGTATACACAACAAACTATAATATTTTAGTTAAGTAAGACCCTTCATAGCCATATAGTCATGACTTTAATAGTAATACCCTTGTGTGTACACAACAAAATATTACATTAAATCATGCCATAAACAAATAATTGTATTAGGCCAAAAATTGTGTTAGTCACCATATTAGGTCTTGTGTGTACACAACAAACCTAGTATAGATCGTAACACAATAATGACCTATCATGAAGGAAGGCCAATAATAGTATTTTAACACCAAGCATGTTAGTCAAGAATTAAATCAATCAGATCGGCCAGGCTAGTGGAAGAGATGTGGGGGTCCCCCCGTTGCTTTCCTAGACACCAATTAAAAATTGGCCAGGTCAGACAACGGAACCAATTAAAAACCACGATTCCCTTTACCTTCCCAGAACCACCTTTCTAGACACCGAAATGACTAATTATCCATCATGACTAATAATGCTTATCGGTTAACTATACTACCACTAATATAATTTCAAGAGGGATTTTTGCAATGCCAGCACATTCAATTAAAAGCTATCACATATATTAATACATGCTTTAAACTAAGCAAATATGTGAAATGTGTGCCATCATACTAGGACAACCATTTACCACATAATGGATACACCATTATGCCAGGGCAACCTTATTTCAGTATGATGGCTCCAGGGCTAATCATATCTCTAAGACAATTAGGGTTTCAGTAGAAAACCCTAACTGGTGGCAATCATCAAACTCATGTTCAAACAAAGACATGCATTGTGCATCAATATAAAAACTTTAACATGATACTACATCATTCAATAAAGCATGAATTGAAGCATAAGTTTTAATCCTAATAAGGAAGCTCTGATACCACTGTTGGATTCGGGAACCAGTGCGGAAGCGTGGATTTCAAAATTTTATGAAATCAGGTCCGAATCCTAATCCCAAAATCTCTTATTAGCAATTAAAACTATGACTACATGCATGTCCAAATTTAAACATTGTTTAAATACTAACCTCAGATCGCTATTACCAGTCTGATGCAGAAATGAACTCCAAATTGAGTAGCCTCTTGAACACACCAGGCGTCCACTTGTCCGCCCTCCGATGGACCACACGGACAGATGATCAAGACACTGACTCCTTAATTGGGTTCCTTCCAATCAAGTTCTACCCAAGAACTTGATATATGGGCTATTGGCTAGGACTCCTCTAGCCAAACTGGGACTAAACCTTCTCTCTTACCCTTCTCCTCATCTTTAGCAACTTTGGCCCCTTAAGACACTCTTGTCTTAAGAATAAGCCCTTGTCCTAAAATGGGACAAGGCTTGTCTTGGAGGGAGAAGAAAATTAAGACAAGATTGTCTTAATGTAAGAAAGAAAAGAGAGGCGCCTTCTCCTTTACCGTCGGAGAGTTTCTCTCTGACTCTCCTTTGTTCTGAGATTCGACAGAGCCTAGGCTCTGTAAAGGAATCAAAGAGGAAAGAGAGGAGGGGGGAAACAATCTTCTGGAGAGGGAGAAAGAAAAAGAAGCAAGGCTTCGCCGTAGAAAATCTGGAATAATTTTTACGGTGAAGTCTTCTCCTTAAATAGGCGACAGAGAGGCGCCTTCTTCCCTGTAATCATCCTCTCACGTCCCTCTCTCCCTTCTCACGTCCTTTCCTTTATCTCACGGCCCTTGGGATTAATCTCACGGCCTTTGGGATGGGAAGACGCAAGAAGAATCGTGAAAAACACAGAAGGGCGCGCGCAGAAAGAAGAGTCGCGCCCCTTCGATGTTTTTTTCTTTCTTTTTCACGGTAATTCCATTTTTGAAGAGTCCACGCCTAGGTGGACTCTCTTCCATGCCTCTTCAGCCAAAAACGCCGACTTCCTCTCTTTCTCACGCAGAAACGCGCTTGGAGAGAGTCCACGCGCGCGTGGACTCTTCTCCTGCGCGCGCAGCGGTGGGAAAAGAGGGGAAAGGGCTTAGGCGATGTGGGAAAGGGGTTTAGCCTCTTAGGTTAGCCCAATTGCTAGCCTACTATTAGCCCAATGTCTTGAATCTTCAATTAGATTCAAACCGGAATGAATTTGGATCTAGAAAAGACCAAATCGGAACCCTAACTCGAATCCGATTCAAGTAGAAGCCATGGTTTGCAACACATGTAGTGTGTTCATCTGCAAACGAGATTTAATTCCAAATTAAAACCTTGATTATCTGTCCTAAGTGTGTGACCCATTGGGTTCCATACTTAGCCAGCAGTGGGTCCGAGTGCAAGTTGACCTAATTGATCAGAACTCATTCTAATCGATTTAGGTCAAATCGAGCTAACTCGAGTCAGTCAATTAGGACTCCTCCTAATTTGTGATCCAATTAAACCATTTAATTTGATCAACCCACAAGACAAGATTGACGTCTAGCAACGTGTCATGTCTACCCGGAAGATATGGAAATTCTGGTGAAATTCCAAAACTACCCTTCAGTGGAAAGTTCCCGTACAATTCGATCCTTCAATCATCTTGCATCCCGAATATAACTATGGATATGGAATCATGTCAAATCAGTTTATACTCATTCCCAGCTCAGTCATACACTAATGATTCAATTAATTCGATATTAGAAATTATTTCTAATATCTGTACTTTGATCAAAGATTTCCTGAATCATCATCTGACCTAATTTGGCTGGATGCAATCTCCTCCTACTAGGAGTGATCAATTCCTTGTTGACCTACTCATTACCTTCATATACAATTCACCATACCCAGCATCAACCTCGTGCATGACCCAGTGTCATGATTGAGATTGAACCAAAGCATGGGTTCATGTACATAAGGTATTATGGCAGTCTCAGGTCATAGGACTACTTGTACAACTCCCACTATGAGAAACATCTGTTGACATGCAGCTAAGGCTCCATTAGATGTTCTCAAACTGGATCCCTTCAGTGAACTCATTCGCTAATGAGCACCCACATCCTTGTATTAGTGTCCCACACAAGTGACTGTGAGAGCAGTCACCCTTTTCAGCATACATAGGATGTGCCAGTCTAACCGGAAACCCTGATCCCCAACTCAGGGTTCCTATGACTAGGAATATTCTAGATTAGGGTTTTAAGGCCTTAGATCTCACTGGTATGATCTCATCATAGCCCTACAACCATAGCCCTAATCTATGGGGTTCATCATATAATGACACAGCGAATGATGAAAAATTATTGTCTTTATTAACTTGTCAATTTACAATGGTCTGGGAGATGCAAATATTGGCTTATAGGGCATAATCCTTTCAAGGACATTGTGAGTTTGATCTCTTGAGGCTGAGGAATAGAAAAAGCATAAAGCGGAGGAAATTTTACGTTTTTTTTATTATAACTTCTCTTAGAATTGTTTTTTTTTCAAAAGGTGGGCTGCAGAGGAATTATATGCTCAGAGTTCCAGTCTCACCAAACTAAGATACAGGATAGATTCTAAAGCTACGAATGCAGCCATTGAAGTCCAGGAAACCGACAAACCCAAGATTCGAGATCCACAGGCTTTCTAGGAGCTGCAGCAACTTGGATTCAGAAGACCCAAAAACAGCTTGCATATCTCAGCAGCATGTAGTTTGGCGCTCAATTGAGTTATTCAGTCTCCTTAATCAGTTATGTTAAGTTGAACTATTTTTTGAGGAAATAGATTCCACGGACCAAAAAAAAAAAGAAAGAAAGAAGAAGGGAAAAGACTTGCAAAGTTCAGCGAGAATTTGTTTCCTGTTGGATGTAACTGTCTATGGAGGCAGCAGAATATTTATTATGGCGACTATTCTTTTCGGCCCCGAGATGCCCATTGGAACTCCAACTATGATATCGGCAACCATTGAGCGATCATGCAACTCTTCATCACTGGCCACCTCCGATAGTAGCTCCGAAGGGCCCCATAGATAAGGCCGACTCTCATGACTATTGGATTCTTAATTGGCCATAATCAAGGTTCCACTCGATTGGACGAACTTAAGAATAGGTGCCAATCATCTTCTCTCGGCTCTTGACCTATGCTTGGTGTCTGGACATCGTTCAATGAGACCCACTCCTGACTTTTAGCCACCTCTCAGCATCAAGGCCATTGTGGTTGACCTCACATGCTCCAACTAAATCAGCCTTTCACGTATCCGTTGATAACGGAATATGGCCGATACAATGGCGAGCGAGTTCATGGGAGATAGCGCCTTAACAGAACCGGCGGTCTCCATAGAAAGAATTCCAGTAGAAGAAATCTCAGGGGACATGATCCTAACAACCTGTCAAAGCATTGTGCTCATCAGAGGCCACCATCCTGGTGACTTCCTCACAACCCCACACAATACGATAAATAGGTGAGATGGATACCTAGCGAGGTAAGGCTATTCTGAAGGCTTGTTACTCTTACACCCATATGATCATCATGGCACAAGGCTCTAGTAGCTGCTATCCATTCCATCCTTTCTAACTTGATTATTGGAGTGTCCCCATCAGTAATCCCGACTATGAGACCTTTTGCAGGACCCCCCAGTGAGCCACCAAAAGTGATGTCCGAAGTTGCTAGAAGGGACCTGAGGATCCCTCAGTGCTGTCGCTATCTATTGGAAAGTTTTCATATATATGATCTCCTACTTTTTCTTCTTCTTGATTTTCTCCTTCCTAGTTTTACTTTCTGCCTTCTTAAGACCTGTATCTTTTCTATATATACTGTGATCCTACATGAATAAAGATCAATTTATTTGCGTTACCATTACTAGCATGGTATCAGAGCCTTCCATTGATCTCTAATTCTTCCAATAATCCTCCTAGCAAACATTTTCCCTTCTATCATCTTCCAGAATTCCCTCAAAATAACTCCCAATCCAAAAACCCTCACTCCCAAACCATTGTTGATGCCCCAAACCCTTACAAAACCCTCTCCAAAACCTCCCTCCTCTCAAAAACCTCCCCAAATCCCCGTCGATGCCCAACGAAGCCAAAACCTCCCCAAACCCCCCTCCTCTCCCATCAACGAAGCCCACACCTTATCATCGCCAACACCCCAATCGTTGCCAACATCACTGCCATCGAGTTCGCTGCCTCCAAAACTCGATTACCCGCCTTCGTTTCATCGCTGGGTTCACCAACTCCGTTGCCACCCTCTCCACCCTCTGCTCCTTACGTGACCACTGGTGTCCTCTCTTTGCAAATCTCCTCGATTAGCTCATGCCCTTGTCCTTGCCTCTCCTCCAAGCTATCGCCCATGCTCACACCCTCACCCACACCATCACCCTCACCTTCAACTCACCCCTCCCCCCCTCCACCTCGGACTCTGACCTCCGCTAAGGCAATCGATGCCCCCCTCTCATCAACTGACGCCCATCCACCGATCCCCTATCGTCGACGCCTCCCTACCTATAGCCGCTACCCCTACTCGACCTACCTTGTCTAATGCCCCTACCGTCGATGCCCCCTCCCTGTTGCTGCTCGGCCACTCTGTCCCCCATATCTTGGATCTCCCGAGCCTCCTCCTGTTGTCGCTCAGCCTCCTCTACAGCCCCTCTCTCATTGGATCTCCCGCTTGTCCGCGGCCCCTCTCTGTGACCCCTCTCTTGTGGCCCCTATGGATCTCTTGCCGTTTCTCCTGTTCGTCTATGTCTCCCCTATGGATTTCATCACCCTATGGTAGAAGCCGATCTCCATGATAGCCAATCGTCATCCCCTCCATGAAACTACAGGCCTCCACCCGCTATGTTTTTAAATATTTCATCATGCTTATTTGTTGAGAAGTTTGGTGCATGTTGTTCTTCAGAGTCCGTAATTTTTATAAAAGGCTGAGTTCTGAATAATACATGTCGCATCCCGTTACTACTCAAGACTTGGAGAACTGATTAGTAGGTGTCATAGCCCAGGTATTAGCTGTCCAGGTAGCAACTCATCAAGGAGGATCTTTGAAAAAGAGTGCATCACTAAATGCACTTCAAGTTACCGTCGAGCTTAATGGACGAGCCACATTTTATTGTAGTCTAGAAGTACCCGATTGCTTGTCAAAAGCCATGGTTTGGAGGGATATCTCACTGGTACCATACAAAGACTTGCTGATGGGAGTACCAGGCATGGCAGTGGGACATGAAAAAATTTGATGGTCATGGCTTTTTTACTTAACACTATGGTCCTGAATATCTAAAGGAGCGTACAACTATCGGAGACAACACATATGAGAGGTAGTGGCCTAGATATATTCTCAGAGGGCTAATCCTGCATAGATCTATGAGATACAATGCTAGTTACAGTAGCTCATAAAGGTACACTTTCTGTTACTGATTATAATACTGAAGAAATGATATGGACCGAAGCTAACCACTATCGTACCTTTACTCCAAAGAGCTCTACAGATGTCCAATAATTTAAATGTACTTGAACAGAGTGCATCCAGGATTTTTTGTATAATTTGAATCCTGAGTTTAAGTCGGTTCGGGTATAGCTCCTGGCACAGGAGGATATGCCAAACCTAAGTCAGGCCTTCTCCATTATTTTACAGGAGGAGACAAGGACCAGGGCCATTGCTTCTAGGAGCCACTTCGCTCTGCCCTCATAGCTAAACCATTGCCTCAGTCTGGTGAGCAAGCGTATACTATATACAATTATTATCACAAGCCTTGTCATATCAAAGTAACATGCTGGGAATTACATGATCACCTAACTCAGTCTAGGCAAAAAGGTTGGGGCCATGGTCATGGTCGAGGTCGTGGTTAGCAAAATGCACATATGTCTAACAAGAAGTGGAGTCTTCTACTAGTATATTTATTGAAGAAGACTATCAAATCATGAAGCAATGATGGACAATATGAATCTATTCCAATTCATTATCCCTCCCAGCTTCGGATAGCTAGCAATTGCATACTTCCAAACTTGCTAGTCAGATATACATGTAGTATAGGTCATGCATTTGTTATCCAAATAAGTCTTTTCCTGGACTATTGACTCTGGAGCTTCGAGTCATATGAAGGGATCTTTTACATCATTTAGTTTATTTTTCTAGTTCTAGTCGAGATAAAGTTGTATAGTTGATGGATCCCTTTTAGTGGTGTATAGTAAGGGAATCGTCAACTGTACAACCTACTCTCCAGTTATCATCCATCTTGCATGTCCCTATCTTGTTACTAACTATATATATTAGCTCTATTACTAGATATTTGAATTATTTTGTCACTTTTTGGCCATCTTATTATATTTTTCAGGAGCTGACAACGGGAAAGAAACGTGGATATGGCAAATGCACAATGGCCTTGTACTACTTGAGAATGACAGGGAGAGGCTTAATGATTCATTGCTCGGGTATGCTCTGTCCTACGAAAAAGGCTTCTTTTGAGCTCCTACTTTCATCTTAAAAGACTAGGTCACATCACCTTTTCCACTTTACATCAATTATTTACTGCTCTTTTTCAATATTGCAAGAAGGTTATTTTAGTTTGTGATGAATGTGAATTGCCCAAACACATTCATAGAGTGTACTTTATTTCTAATAATAGAAGTAACAATAAATTTGATATTGTGCCTTCGAATGTTTGGAGATCCTGTAGTACTATTTTCACTATAGAAAATCGGTGGTTTGTTACCTTCATTGATTTCTACAGTCGGGTAATCTGGCTGTATTTACTAAAGAGTAAGCATGAGGTATTCTCATAATTTAAGAAATTTTATAAATTGATGGACATCCAATTTAGAGCAAAGTTTAGGATCCTCCGATCTGATAATGGTATGAAGTATATGCATCAAGCATTTCGTGCCTACCTGCAAGATCATGGAATCATTCTTCAGCCACTTATATGGATACACCTGCATAGAATGGAGTAGTTGAATGGAAGAATTAATATTTGCTTAAGATAACTCGTGCCCTCATATTTACTATGCGAGTTCCTAAATTTTTATGGGGGGAGACTATTCTGACCATGGCTTACTTAATCAACCATATGCTACTCCAAGTCCTTGGCTTCAAGTTTCCACTTGAATGTTTACTAGGAAAGACTCAATATATTATGCCACCTTGTATCTTCAACTGTGTATATTTTGCTCAGAACCAGACACCATATATTGGTAAACTGGATCCTCGAGCTCTAAAATATATTTTTGTGGATTATTCTACTATAAAGAAGGGATATAAATACTATTATCCACATACACAGTAGATGCTAGTCACGATGGATATGACCTTTCAAGAAATGGAGCCTGACTATGAAATGGGGTCAAGTGGTGTCTCTATGTCATATGAATTCTTGACCATGCCATCTGATGGACCTTGGCATAAGGGGGAGCAGAGTGGTGGTAGGAGTAAGGAAGTAGAGACTGATGATACTCATGAGGATACTAGTGATGCAAAGGGTGATAATATTTAAGGGGAACAGAGTGAGGCTATTGTGATTTCTCCAATCATCCAAGCTTCTACCCTGAGCATAGCTCCATCCAGGCCTTCTAAGTCCTCCCCTTTCTCGATGAATAATGGTAATAACCCTATTTTCTTTGATTTAGATATTCCTATTACTAAACGAAAGGGTTCTCGCTTGATCGTTCCTCTTTCTCATTATCATTATAATATTTCTATGTATCCTATGAGTCTTTGTCTCCTTATAAATTCTTTGTAGCTGTATTAGAATCTATTAGCATTTCTAATGATTGAAAGGTGCCTATGGCAAATCCAAATTAGAGGTAGGTAATGATAGAGGAGATGAATACTTTATCAAAGAACCATACATGGGATCTGGTGACTCTACCTAACGGGAAGCAATCAATGGACTGTAAATAAATATATACAGTAAAGCATAATCTTGAAGGCAATTAAACTTGAGAGGTACAAAGTTCATTTAGTGGTAAAAGGATATACACAGACTCATGGCCTCGATTATAATGAGACCTTTGCTTATGTGGCAAAAATGAACTCAGTGTGTACTTTGATTTTGTGTGCTACTAACTGTGGCTAAGAGTTGCGTCAGCTAGATATGAAGAATACCTTTTTTCATGGAGATCTTCAGGAGAAGATTTATATGTAGATTCCTCCTGGGTTTATGAGTAAAGCTATGACAGGGAAGGTGTGCAGATTAAGATGCTCTCTCTACGATCTCAAGCAGTCTTCCCATATCTTGTTTGAATGCTTCAGCCGAACAGTGCTCAAGATAGAATATTCACAAAGTAATGCTGATCTTACTTTATTTTATAGACATGCTAGTGGGAAGAGAACTATCCTAATAGTATATGTTAACGATATCGTTATCATAGGGGATAATTTTAGGAAGATTGTATGGTTTAAATAAAATCTGGCTTGCGAGTTTGAGATTAAGAACTTAGGACTGTTGAGATATTTTTTGGATATTGAGGTCTCTAGGTCATCTCACAGTATTTTTCTGACTCAGCGAAAATATATTCTTGATCTTCTTAGTGAGACTGAAATGTTAGGGTGTAAGCAAATTAATACTCTTCTTGACCAGAATCATAAGTTAATGGCAAATCATGGAGCTCCTATTGATCATGGAAGATATCAATGACCAGTAGGGAGGTTGATTTATCTTTCTCATACCAGACCGGATATTGCCTTCGTAGTCAGTGTCATCAACCAGTTTATGCATGACCTATGAGAGCAACATATGGAGATAATATATCAAATACTACACTACTTGAAAATATATCCTGGACAGGGGTTGCTCTTTTCTCGACATGACTCTCTGAAAATAGAGACTTTTACTGATGTAGAGTGAGTAGGTTCATTGGATGATTGACAATCCACTACTGGTTACTACACTTTTGTTGGTGATAATCTAGTCACTTAGAAAAGTAAAAAGCGGTCTGTTATAGCTAGATCAACTACAGAAGCTGAGTACAAAGTAATGGCTAGAAAATATATAAGCTTCTCTGGCTACATAAATTACTTCAAGAGCTACGCCTTCCGAGGAAGTCTTCTATGATACTGTATTGTGATAATAAGACGATAATTAAAATTATGAATAATTCAGTGCAACATGATCGTACCAAATATATTGAAATTGACCGTCCCTTCATCAAGGAAAAGGTGACCAGCAGAAAGATTTACATCCCTTTTATTGAAATTGACCGTCCCTTCATCAAGGAAAAGGTGACCAGCAGAAAGATTTACATCCCTTTTATTCGCTCAGCTAATCAAGTGATAGATATCCTATAAAACTTGTATATCTTCTATATATACCATTACCTTATATGAATAAAGATCAATCCATTTGCTTCACTATTACTAATACTACTATTCGGAGGGTGATATGGTAAACAACAATGTTGTTTCTTAGATGAATTAGCTTTTGATCGATTAGGCTTTGAGTACGAGAGTCAAGAGGATGAGACAATCCAGATGCTATGCGAGAGGAATTTTTGATCCGTTTGTTGATCAGCAAGATCCTCTCTTTTGCCATCCCACGGCGACCAAGACCTATAAACGAAGGGTAACTTCCTTTTTGTTTTTATGATCCATGAACGCCAGCCCTCGTCGGCTTCCGGTTCACGATGGAGCAAGACGTCTAAAATGTACTGGTGCTAAGGTTGTGATTGGACGTCGGCCATATCCTCTTCCTTGAGCCATAGCGTTCCAGCTTCGTTCCCCGACGGATGCAATCAAGACTGGAGCTGCAGCCATGAACATAGCCTCGGCCACCCGCATTCCCTCTGGGGTTGGAGGTGGTGCCATGAATCGAGGGTAAGGTGTTTTGATTTGGCAGGACAAAGCTCTGTTATTCCCAATGTCGTGGCTACCGTGCCAACCTCCTCCCCCACTCGTTGGGCGCGCGGCTCCACTGGCCCTATGCATTTCTTGTGCATTTGAAATTCTTAAGGGTGGGCGGGGCAGCTTCGTCTCAGGCCTCCGGTGGGCGTTTGTCAAACTCCAATACTCGGCAGGTTGGTCTCCCCACCCGACGCAGCATCCATCATGGTAGAGCCGCAAGTGGTGCACATCACCGCTGTTGGCAGTTCCCTTGGGACGCTCCTCATCCACAGCTTCTCCATGCTACATTCATGTGGATTCTATTAGTTTGTACCTTTCTCAGCCTCTACGGCATTTACTTTTTTTTTTTTTTATAAATAAAAAGGGAGGAGTTAGATCCTGGGCATGGCCATTCCCAAACGGTTTCCCAATCTCAGTCAGAAAATGTTCGATACACGGTGCATATTAATTTTTTCGCAGCCGTTCCCCATCCGAAGGTGAGTACGTCAACCTGACTACATAATCAACCTGACTATCACTAACATCAGCCGAGTGAACGGAATTTATTATATATATCCCTAACTTTTTCACTACTATCAGCCGAGTAAACGGGATTTATTATATATATCCCTAATTTTTTCACTACCACCGGCCAACAGGGACTCCAAGATTATTTTATTATTATTATTTTTTTTTGATTTTACTCCTAGATTATTTTTTTATTTTTATTTTATTCTCGACTTTTCAGTTAAAATATGTTCAAACCAGGACTTGAATTTCTGCTAGTTAGTTATGAGATAAATCTCACAACTAACTGTGACACATGCCAATGGCAGGGCATTTGCTTTCAACGTGCAGTCTATTAATGCAAGAACAGGCCGCATGACAAGCATACCCACCATTATGATCAACCAGCAACTTTCATTTATCCCTGCGAAGGCTGATCTGGTCTTGGTTGTCACTTAACTCTTTTTCCCCCTGGTGATCTATTTATCAACCTCCTGGTTAAGCTAATTACTATATTGTTAAATATGTTGCTCCAAATAATAATAGATTGAGGAGGTTTTTTGTAAAAAGACATATAAAAACCATAAACACCTTCATCGATGAGTATTTTTTGGGGATGCTGCCTTTTTCACCGTGAGAAATTGGGGACAAACAAACCTGTTTTTTATTTGCACTTCTCTCTAGAAGAGGTTTGACTCTTTCTCTCACTGGCTTCCTTTTTGATCCGGTCTTCTTCATCCAATTTTTTTTATCAAGATTTTGGGGAACGAATGAGAGCTTCATCGTTTAGGTTTTCTCCTTCTCCAAAACAAATTGGCAATGGATGAACTCCTCTCTTGATCGATCTTTTTCTTTAGATAATCAGCGGCATGAGGCATGGAGGAATGAAAGCCCTAACCTCTAAGATGGTAGCCCAGTTGGTAGAAGTCTTGTCTCATTACCAACCGATCATAGATTCGAGGCATGATCCCAGTGATGACTAGATTAAATCCAGAAATTTTTCAGGGGCCCATGATCGTTGGTGTGAGTGAGAAGTCAGAGTCTTCCTCTTTGTCCTCGTTCTACTAGCCGGCACCTTAGTGGTGTCAGGTTGACGTACTCACCTTTAGATGGAAAAAGACTATGCAAATCCAAGCATCTTACATCGAATATTATCTAGTGGGGTGGGGGCCTGCAGAGGTAGCTACACCAGGATTTATCCCCCCTATACCTTTTTTTTATCAAAAAAAAAAAGTCCAATGACTCTCTTTCCCTTTTAAAAGAAGGACAGGGACTCTCGTTTGGCTCTAAGTTCCCATCACCTCGATTTGTTCCCTTTTGGCCTTGATCGTCTTGGTTGCTTGCTCTCGATCCTGATCACCATGGTTTGCATTTCGACCATTGAAAGCTTTTGATATTTTTCGACATTTGGTGACCCCCAGGGTTACTTTGTTTGTTTAAAACGAATGCTCTATTTCTTTGATATTCTTCTCCACCGGATCAGATATTATATTCTCTTGATTCATTGTTGAGGCCTAGAAGGATACTCTTAGATATTCTCTTGATTCGTCTAGAAGCCGTGAAAGGCATTTGGTTGCCCCCTTTGCTTAGGATTAGATATTATTTGCATCTTTTGTTATTATTTTGGAACCTTATAATTTGAATATTTTTATTACCTTTTATCTAATTTGGGATAGATATATAGTGTTTTATGTAGATGTAGACAAATTTATCGAACTATGTAAATTTTTTATCTTTCTTATGCTTGTTATTTCTGCCTTGATGTATTCGATAAAATGTCTCAATGAAATAGAATATTAATTTAGAAGTCTAAAGCGATCCAACCTGCTATGCACAATCCTAATAACTGGTATCAAAATATTTAGATGGCATTTGACAGGTAACAAAATTCATCAATGGCACATGAGGTGATTATTTTTATTCACTACCATAAGGAATGAAGTAGCCGTATTTGATGGTACAGATGATTTTGCACTATGAAAAGTAAGAATGAAATATTTATTGATTAAGGAGGGTATTGTAATAGCCTTAAAGGGTATGGATGCAATTCCATGAGATATTGAGGTCGCCAAAGAGAAAACCAATCAGAGAGTACTAGGGACTCTTTTTTCAGGTTTAAGTGATAAAGTTCTTTATAATATTATGGATCTTGATATAGCTAAAGGTGTATAGAATAAATTAGATAGCCTATATATGATAAAGTCTCTTACCAATAGACTGTATTTGAAGAAAAAATTGCACACATTTCATACGGTAAAATGGACTTCACTTAAGGATCATTCAAATTATTACAATAAGCTACTACTTGATTTGGTAAATGTTGGTGTTGATATTGACAAGGAAGATAAAGCTTTAATCCTGATTTATTCTTTATCTAAGTCCTTCGAGAATATTACTACTACCATGTTCTATGGAAGAAAGACTATAAGTCTTGAAGAGGTTGAAGCCGCTTTGTTATTCAATGAGCTTAGGTTGGAAGTATATTTAGAGTATCAGACTCTGACTCTGGTACAAGGACTTACAGTTAAAGGTATAGATGAGCAAAGAAAAGGTGGACAAGGTAGAGGCAAGTCTAAAACTAGATCAGTCTAGGCCTAAAAGATCTGGTGTTTGTCACTATTGCAAGAAGCCAAACCACTAAAAATCTGAACGTAGACATGTACAGTTCAAGAAATAGAAGGAACAGAAAGATAAAAGAACAATTTTAGATTTGGTATCAATTACAGTTATATCAGAAAATCATAGTAATATTACGGATGATACAGTATTCACAACTACTTGTAGTGTTAGTTTTTTGATACCTAGATCATGGATTCTAGAGTATCTTTTTACATGATACCCCATAAAAAATGGTTATCTTTTTTTAAGACCATGTGAAGGAGGCATCGTTCTTCTTGAGGATGATGAAATCTATAAAGTAAAAGATATTGGTAAAGTTCAAATCAAATTTCATGCAAATATTGTTGTGATTCTGGACAATGTCAGATATATTTCCTAATTGAGAAGGAACCTTTTCTTAGTGCATGCCCTTGATAGTGCAGGTTTTGAGGATAGATGGGATAGAGAATCTATAACTATTAGTAAAGGAGCATTAACTCTATTGAAAGGCAAATTGAATGGCACCCTTTACTATCTTGACAGTAGTATAGTGGTTAGATAGGCTTCAGCAATACAGTCCTTTATTGAGTAGTTGATATAATTATGGCACCAGAGGCTATGCCACATGTCAAAGGTTTACAAGAGCTAAGCAGACATAGTCTGCTAGGTGGTTTGAAAGTTAGTATACTTGGATTTTGTGATCGCTGTGTATTTAAAAAATAATACAGAGTCAGCTTTTGTACAGACGTACACAGGATAATAGATATATTGGATTATATTTATTTTGACCTATGGAGATCTGTCTCAGTTATATCCAAGGATGGATCTAGGTATTTACTCATTTTTATTAATGATTACTCCTGTCAAGTATGGATTAACACTATTAGGAATAAGAGTGATGTGTTTAACATATTCAAGAAGTGGAAGGCTATGGTGGAGAGGCAAGCTGAAAGGAAGATAAAAACCTTCTAGATTGATAATGGATTAGAATTTTATTCTACAGAATTTGATAACTTTTGCAAGTCAGAGAGCATTATCAGATGTAGGATCGCAGTGGGTACACCTCAACAAAATGGTGCGGTAGAACGTATGAACCTACATTATTAAAGAGAGTCAGATTTATGATGTCAAGTTTTGGATTGCGTAGAGTTTTTTGGACAGAGGCTGTACACACATTCTGCTATATTATAAACTAATCTCCAGTATTAGCATTGAGCAAGAAGACTCCGGAAGAGATGTGGACAGGAAGACCTACAGACTATTTGGTACATAGAGTTTTTAGGATCCTGCATATGTACATGTCAGAGATGGAAAGCTGGACCCTAAAACTAAGAAATGCATATTCTTTGGATACGTATATGAAATGAAGGGCTATAGATTATGGTGCATAGAGCTTATATCCCAAGGTTTCTAGTCAACAATGTGATTTGTTATAAGACATCCACTTCTTCATGACAAATACAGCTTAGTTCTTTACAAGGAGATTAGGTTTAGGTTCAGCAGGACTAGACTGTTGTTGATATTAATCAAACTATTAGATCACAGTATTAGCAGCCAAATAAAGATACCAAAATTCAGAATGAGCAACAACAACAACAAATACAGAGATACATACTTAAGAGTATGTTATCATTCAATGTCAGGTTTAGGATGATAGTATTGCCTTTCGCGGATCTAGGTATCAGATCAGAGTACCTAAAATATATGATTTTGAGGATTTTATTTTTGCTGAGTTAGTTTATTATACTCTGAATGTTGTAGACACCATTAGTGATGAGCCAACCATATATCAAGAAGCTATTCATAGTTTATAAGCTGAGTAGTGGATCATGGCTATGGTTGAAGAGCTTCAGTTTTTGAAAAAGAATTAGACTTGGAATTAGCCAACTTACTAAAGGATATAATGGTGATTAGCTACAAATAAATCTTTAAGAAGAAGGAAGGAATCGGTCCTTAAGATATCAAATATAAGGCTAAATTGGTGGCTAAGGGTTACAGTCAATGAAAGGGTATTGACTACAAGAAAGTATTTTTTCTATATTCAAACACTCTTCTATTCATATATTACTTATTTTAGCTACTTCTCAGGATTTGGAGTTAGAATAGCTAGATATAAAAATATTTTTTTTACATGATGACTTGGAAGAGCATATTTATATGCAACAGCTACCTAGTTTCGAGGTTCCAGATAAAGATCATATATGCTTGCTCAAGAGATCATTATATGATCTTAAGCAGTCTTCAAGATATTAGTATCGTAAATTTGATAGATTTATGATCGACCATAAATTTAACAGATCTTCATATGATAGTTGTGTATATCATCAGCGGCTTTCAGATAGGTCCTTTTGTTATTTATTACTATATGTGAATGATAAGATGATTGCGGACAGGGATATATCATCCAGAAGCTGAAAACTGAGCTCAGTATTGCATTTGAAATGAAGGATCTTAGATTGACAAAAAAGATATTTGCGATGGAGATTATACATGACAAGCAACCAGGTAGACTCTTTGTTACTCAGCATGGTTATATTGAGAAAGTCTTTGAAAGATATAGTATATCTACAGCTAAGTTAGTCACTAGTTCCTTTACCAATCATTTTCGATTATCTGTCAGGCTCTTTCTTTAGATCGAGGATGAGGAGTGATATATATCTAGAGTGCCTTATGCGAATGTAGTTGGCAACATCATATATGCGATGGTTTGTACTCAACATGATATTTCACAGGCAGTAAGTATGGTAAACAGATACATGGATAAGTCTATGAAAACTCACTAGTCAACTATGAAATGGATACCTAGATATCTAAAAGGCACTTATAATTTAGGATTAGTATTCTTCGGACATAATAGTTATACTGGTATAGGATTTTGTGATTTCGATTATGCTTATAACTTGGACAGAAGAAGGTCATTGACTAGATATGATTTACTCTCTTTGGTTTTGTAGTCAGTTGGAAAGTTACTTTGCAATATATAGTTATTTTGTCTACTGTAGAGGCAAAGTATATGGCATTGATAGAGGTTGTAAAGGAAGCTATTTGGCTAAGAGGGTTCATATAAGATTTTGGTCTCAAACAAGATTGTTTGGATATTCACTATGATAGTCAAAGTACTTTACATCTTGCAAGAGATCATATGTATCATGAACGTACCAAGCATATGGATATCAAGTATCATTTCATCAGAGATTTGATGGAGAATGGTAATATCCGACTTCAGAAATTTAGCATTGCTTATAATTCAGCTATTATGCTCACTAAACCAATTTCAATAGTTAAATTTAGAACATTTCTGAACTCGATTTGAGCACATGGTGATGCCTTTCGAGGCTTGTGATGAGGAGAAGATTTTATTATTCATATATGATAAAGGCATATCATTTGTTGCAAGGGAGAGGATTGTTAAATATATTGCTCCAAATAATAACAAATTAAGGGGTTTTTTTTGTAAAAAGGGATATAAAAACTATAGACTCCTTCATCGATGGGTGTTTTTTTTTTTGGGCGCTCTTTTACCGAGAGAAGTTGGGGACAAAAGAACCTATGCTTTATTTGGACTTCTCTCTAAAAGAGGTTGGACTCTTTCTTCCATTGGCTTCCTCTTTGATCTAGTCTTCTTCACCAAGATTTTGGGAAACGGATGAGAGCTTCTTCGTTTGGGTTTTCTCCTTCTCCCAAATAAATTGGGAACAAATGAACTCCTATCATGATCCATCTTCCTCGGATAATCATCAATGTAAGGCATGGAGGAATGAAAGTCTAATGGCTCTCTTTTCCTTTTAAAAGGACAAAGACTCTCTCGTTTGGCTCTAAGTTCCCATTGCCCCAATTTGTTCCCCTTTGGCCTTGATCATCTTGGTTGCTTGCTCTCGATCCTGATCACCATGGTTTGCACTCCGACCATTGAAGACTTTTGGTATTTTCTAGCATGTTAGTGACTCCCATGGTTACTTTGTTTTTTTAAACCAAATGCTCTATTTTTTTTTGTGTTCTTCTCTACCGGATCATATATTATATTCTCTTGATTAATTGTCGAGGCCTAGAAGGATACTCTCAGATATTTTCTTGTTCTGTCTAGAGGCTATGAAAGGTATGGTTGCCCTCGCTGCTTGTTTTATTGTGCATCTTTTGGTATTATTTTAGGAATTTATAATTTAAGTACTTGTATCACTTTTGTATCGAATTTTGGGATAGATATATAATGTATTGCTTCTCCTCTGAATGGATATAAACAAATTTACTAAACCATATAAATTTTTTATCTTATTTTTGCTTGTGATGTGTTCGATAAAATGCTTCAATAAATTAGAATATTAATTTAAAAACCTATAACAATTTAATCAATTGCGCACAATCCCCCCAACATATATATTCTTCAGTTGTTAAGAAGAAGCTCATAAATACCTGAGGGCACCGGTAGGAATACCATCTGAAGGGTATCATCTAATCGTTAAGGCGGTAGCCCGGTTGGTAGAGGCCTTGCCTCATTACCAACAGTCGCGGATTCGAGGCATGATCTCACGAGTGACTCGATTAAATCCAGGAATTTTTCTGGAACCTGCGATAGTTGATATGAGTGAGAGGTCAGGATCTCTCCCTTTGTCCCTGTTCTACTAGTCGGTGTCTTAGTGATGTCAGGCTGATCTACTCATCATTAGATGGAAAGAGACTGTGAAAATCTGAGTGTCTCGAATCGAACATTACCTCACGGGATGGAGGCCTGCAGAATAGTTACACAAAAATATATCCTCCCTATCCCTTTTGTTTATATATATATATATATGATCTACCATCAAGAAAGTATCTAAAGGGTATCTATCATCAAGAAAGGGTACGCAAGCCACGTGGCTGCCGATCACATGACAGACACACTGTCGCGAAGCTTCCTCCAAAGCTGTAAGATTCCGTCTTCGAAAATATACGATCAGATGGTTGTGGTTCACTCGATGTCGAATTGTAGTGGACCGGGCAAGGTACGGGTCCACAGCCATGGAAAGCTCCGGAGAAGGAAATATTCCCTTAACGCAATCCGTAAGGAATCTGCCCTCCGCTTTTTCAAAAGACAGCCTCACCACTATAAGGGAATCGATTTGGCAGCTCTCTTGCCAAGGCTCGGCAATGTCGCCCAGAAGGGTGCTCGAAGTGAGACCGGGAGACGATCAAGACTCACAAAAATGGCGCGTGTCACTAAGTGAAGACGCATTTGATAGCTTCATTGCTCGAGGTGGGGACGCGGCTAGAAAGGTCTTCGGAGAGGGTTCGCTCTTTAGTCCACTGTTGTTTGGGAAGTTCTTCGACCCTGCTGATGCCTTCCCGCTCTGGGAGTTCGATTCAGAAATTCTGCTCTCAGGTCTAAGGAGTGCCTCAAAAACTAATGTTGATTGGGACGAAACAGATTCAGAGTATGTCTTGAGAGCTGAATTACCCGGTAGTCTTCAAAACTCTCCTTGCAAATATGAATAAATAATTAGTCCTTCTGGAGAATTGCAAGATAACAGCCAAAAAAAAAAAAAAACACTCATTTACATAAAAAGTTTCTCAATATATTTTTTTTTTGATCGAAAAAACTACCTCCATCTTTGTTGCCAAGAACTTGTACTTGCGCCCACCTTCAACTTACAGATGCTTTTGATCTTTCCACTGCTTACATACTTTAGTTATAGCTAACATCAATCTATTTGCACTGCTCATCACTTAACTAAGTACTGTTCTATTCAGTTTCTGCTCCTCAAAACTTGCATATTAGAATCATATTTATTTAAAACACCATAAGAACATAACCAATCAAGCTTGTTAGTTCTTCATCTAATGCTTCTTAAGTTTTGGTGCTTTCATTCATTTTCTAGGTTTTCCTTTCTCTCATCCATGCTCCCAAATCCATTCCTATTATTATTGCTACTTAATTGCAAATATACCCAGGGAGTCTCGCCATTAAAAAAATATATATATATTACTTATCATTTAGATAATCAATAACTGCTGAAGAATGGATGACTTGTAAATGGGATTGATCTTGCCATGCAAAATTTAACACTTCTATTTTTTTTTTTTTTTCCCAGTAGGTGCAAGGAATTGTGATGTAGAGATATGTGGTGAAAAGGGAAAGGTGATTGAGATCAGTGGGAAGTGGAGGGGCCGAGAATCAGATTCGAGGGACTGGAGGGCTGGCCGCTGGTGGGAGCATGGATATGTCAGGCGCCTCGAGTTGCCAGAAAATGCAAATTGGAGAAAAATAGAGGCATACATTGACAACGATAACTTCATCGGAATAAAAATCCCAAAGAATATCTCAGATGGCAACATTCACCAGATAAATGGAGAGCCCCAGGAATAAGAATATGTATGAATGGCGGCAATGATTGACATTTATAGCATATTTTTATTCTAAAAATATAATAAAGACTGAAAGAAGATAACATATAAAACTAGCTAAGATTGATGCCCACTTCTTCTTCTTCTTCTTCTTTTTCATGGGAATGGAGGTAGCAAGATGCTATCCCCAGTATATTAAGGAAACAGAGAACAAATTTCCAAGTTTACAGAGAAACAGAGAACATCAAATTTAAAGAGTATAGCAATGATCAGCAAACAGGAAGAAGAGACAGAAACAAGTTTCAGCCATGATCCATCTTAGACGAGCAAATATGGCCCCAACTGCGAAATGCAAGAAGTGTCTTCTGGATAACAACATAGAGGGTTCCCTTCCTGTTCAGGAAAAGACGTACGTTCCTCTCCCTCCATATTTCTCAGCAAATTACAGTGACTAGTTGATTTCCAGCTTCGTTCGCCATTACCTTTTTGTTCTTCTTTCTCCAAGCTGTCCATTAGTCAAGAAATGAAGTTGGTCTCCCTTTTAAATCCGGTTGCAATTTGATGATGGTCCATAAACCCTTAGCAAAAGGACATCTAAAGAAAAGGTAATTCACAGACTCCATATTAGCTCCACGCAAAATACAACTAGAACTAATGTTCATCCCTTCTTGGTGAGAACTTCTTCAATATACAATTTATTCTTCATTGCAAGTGTGAAACCCGGTTTTTGGACTTTTTGGGCCAAAGTCGGCAGGCCCAGCTAGGACTGGAACTAGGCTGGCCCAAAGCCCATCACCTGGAATTGGACCGGGCCAGCCCAATGAACTTCGGGTCGACCTGAAATCGGGTCAGGCTTCGAGCCAGATTTTAAACATATCGAACTAGAGTCTTGGCTTTAAAATAGAGCCCATTCAATTTTTGGGCCAAAGGGGTGCTCTGGCTTCATCCAAAAATTCTTAAAAACTAGCCCGAAGCCTGACCCAATTTCAGGCCAGCCCAAAGCCCATTGGGCTGCCCGACCCAATTCTAGCCGATGGGCTTTAAGTCGGCCCAATTCCAACCCTAGGACCCAGATCGTAGAAAAAAGAAAGAGGAGACGCCGTGAAATAGGGAAACTCTTCTTCCCTTGTTGCTGGCTGGGAAACTCACTGAAGGAGTCGGAGGGGAGAGCCGTAGAGGGGAGGGATGGTCGGCGATGGGTTTGGGATAGATTGGAACTCTGGACGATGCGGTTTTCCTTTCCTAAACGGCAAGAAAAATCTTCCATTCTCCCTACAAATTTTTTTCCCTCCCAGCTCCTATGGCTGATTTCGAGGATGATCGAGCACACCTTCGGTGGTGGCTCTCGGTAATGAGCAAGCAAGTTCGATGAGGTCTCCCGTGGAGGCGGTTGAGAGGGGTCCTTCCGAGATGGGAGAGGTGGAGTCGTCATCGTTTGCGCCATCTTCATCAGAGTAGGGAAAGTATTTTATCAGCGGTATTTCATTGGAGGCGAGGGAGGAGGCGCTCGCAGAGAACTTCAAGAGGCACGTGGAGGTGAAGGAGGTGGTGGTCATGAGGGACAGGATCATGGGTAACTACCAGGGTTTTGGGTTTTGTTTGCTTTGGACCGTACCTCATCGATGGCCGCGCCGCCATCCATCTCCGGTTCGCTAAGCCCCTTCCCGATGACCACCTCCCGTGGCCGTCGGCAACCGTGGGGAACCTCGATTCGGTCGAGCCAATGAAAGAACAGGGGTTCAGGAGAAGAAGAGAAAGAAAGAAGAAGAAGAGAAGAAAGAAAGAAAAGAAAAAGGAAAAAGAAAAAAAAGGGAGAAAGAAATAGAGAAGAAAAAAAGAAAAAGAAAGAAAAAAATTGGGGACCTCTGTTCGGTGCAGGAAAAAAAGAGGAGAGAAAGAAGAGGAGAGAGAAAGAGAAAATAATAATAATAATAAATAGTGAGGGGAGCGATCGAAAAGTCTTTCTCTGAAAATTTGAGATTTTACGAGTAAAAGATTTGAGTTTACAATTTTTCTAGAATTATTTATTTAAATAAAATTATTTATTATTGTAGGAGAACAGCATTCTGAGTAGGAAGGTGTTGGGCAAACTTCGGGTATAGATTGATACCGGATACTTTTGGATTAGCTCATGAAGGTAAGAAAATTTGGACATGATCACCAGTCTTATATATGTATCTTTCATGACATGATTTGATCCGTGCATATAAGCATTGGCATGTATGATTTATTTTTGCATGGTATAGTTAATTTTTCATGATAAGCAGTGTGATTGGTGTTATTATTATTTATATTCCTGTATACCATGTTTTATCAAGTAAAGTTATCTTTGAATGGGTTGGACCATGATGCCGGTTGTTGCTGCCAAGATCGTCGTGGCTCGTAGCTGCTATCGGTGCCGGAGTGCGCTCCCTTCACCGTCTGACCATCTGGACCTGCAAAATAAGGGTTAGTGACCCGGGCCGGGGTTTCCGGTGGGGGCACTCCGACAGTCAAGTTAGTGACGATCTAGGGGAACAAATCCTCCTGGTCAAGCCCCTCTTGATGGACTCCACGCTAGGAGGAGTGAGTAGTGTGAGAGTGGGATGCAAGTATGTTGGGGGAAGAGCGGCCTGGCTAGAGGGATTCTCTGTTTGGCCTTTCCACCCATCCTTGCTTGGATTTGCTTGTGGTGCTGTGCTCTCTGGTTGAGCTTGCACTTGTGTTTGAGTGGTATTGCATGTGTTACCTCCTTTGTCTTGCTTCCATCGAGCTTTGTAGTCTAGGTTACCGTTGGGCGCTCGTCTTGGGATCTTCGCCGGGCTGTCAGGCACGTGCGGCGGTGTCCCGAGGCGCCTTTCCCGATCCGTGATAAAGAAAGCTGTCATGTGTTCTGCAATTCCCTCTAGTCGTCTCATTTCGGAAAACCTGGTATTACCTCGATTGGTGGGCCGCCGCCCCTGGGATTCGTATCTCCTGGTTGACTTCCTTTTCCAGGTAGTTCAGGTGGTTGGTGAGGAGCATGGCACCTCGATCAGTGGGCCTCTCCCCTTTTTGATGTAACCGGTGGCTGCAGGTGGTCACTGCGGTCTGGCGAATGTCTTAGTGCAATCCTCGGGCGGCTCGTCGATGTCCTGGGATGGCGGTGCTGTCCCTTGGTTTGCCGGTGCTTACGTCTGATCCGGGGGCTGAGCTAGGAAGGCAGGGCTAAACTCTGACCTAAGTATCCCGAGCTCGCGGGATTGCCTCGGCGGAGGAGGGCAGAGCGCGGGCCCGGTCCAGAGGGCTCGACCTCGGAGAGGCTCCACGTGGCGGAGGAGGGCTGAGCTCGACTCCGACCACGGGGCTCGATCTTTGAGGGCCTCGCTCAGGAGGGCAGAGTGCGGGCTCGATCCAGAGGGCTTGACCTCGAAGAGGCTCCACGTGGCGGAGGAGGGCTAAGCTCGACTCCGACCACGGGGCTTGATCTCCGAGGGGCTCATTCAGGAGGGTGGAATGCAGGCCCGGTCCAGAGGACTCGACCTCGAAGAGGCTCCACATGGCAGAGGAGGGCTGAGCTCGACTCCGACCACGGGGCTCGATCTCCGAGGGGCTTGCTCAGGAGGGCGGAGTGCGGGCCTAGTCCAGAGGGCTCAATCTCAAAGAGGCTCCATGTGGCAGAGGAGGGTTGACCTTGACTCCGACCACGGGGCTCGATTTCCGAGGGGCTCGCTCAGGAGGGCACCGCTCGGCTCCGGCCTAGGCATCCCGGGCTCACGGGTCCGACCTGGCGGAGGATGGAGCTCAGCTTCAACAGGCGGTCCCGTTGTCCTGGGGGAGCTCAGCCCGGTGAAGGAGTCCGAGCAGGGGAACTGACGCAACGTCTAGCACGGCGGCATTCCCTGACATGGCATCTGACAGCTATCCCACGACATCGGTCTTGCCATATCATTTGCTCCGTACTCCTGAGGCTCATTAGTGCGCGGTGCTCGCGCCAAAGTGAGTAATTGTGATGCCGACATGGAAAGGTAAAGATCTGGCGCAATGATGGCCATGATTGTTGGCGCTCCGTGGAATGGTCCTTCAGGCCAGTGCGGGGGTGCCACGTGTTCACGTCCGAAGAGCAGTTAATGTTGGCACAGAATTCAGAGCGATCGGGATGCCTTTTTTATCGATGGCCGGCACGTGGCGTAAATCCATTGGTGGAGAGGTCGTAACGGTATGGATGCGCTGGATCACTTCGAAATGAAAAGAAGTTCTTATCCAAAATATCTATTCTTTTAAATTCTCCGCACCCGCTGCAGTATCCGAGCCTTCTCCTTCCTCCCAGTTGCCTCAGATCTTCTAAGGAACCAGGTTAGTTTCCTCTTTCTTCCTCCTTTGTCAGAGTAAGGTCCTTCCTCCGAGTCTAGGGTTTCCCTCAGGTCGAGTCTGTCCCTTCATCCTCTTCTTCGAGTCCTTTGCTTCTCCTTTCTTCGGGGATGTCTTGCTTTGGCCCGAGCTTCTGCCCCTCCACCAACCAGGGCAAGGCTGGTCCTTCTGAGTGGAGGCCAGCATCTCCTTCTTCTTCTGGTGAGGAGGAGGATGCGTCTCATTTCATGTTCAGCAGGAGGTGACCTCCTGGTCCAGTACTGATCAGGGAACCAGGGTCCGGTCCTTCTCACCCTTCTCATCCTCTTCCCTTTTCTGATCTTGCTCCTGAGTTCGTATGGTCCTCAGGGCCTCGCGGGATCGCCTCGACGATCACCGCCGAGGAACTGGGGGCCATTCGGGATGTCATGGCATCTCGCACTCTATTCGGCTTTTGATCTCTCGTCCGGGGGAACGCGTCGCTTCCAGTGGCCCGGGCCGTATTGCTTTTTATGAGGAGACCTTTTCTGGGGGTCTCCGCTTTCCCTTCCATCCATTCTTCTTGTCAGTTCTGAATAATTACTGTTTGGTCCCTGCTCAGTTAGTACCAAACGCCATTAGGGTCATCTTTTCTTTTGTTGTGCTTTGTCACCTTCACGGGTTCGTTGCTCGGTTCTCTCTGTTCAGAGCTTTCTTGGCCCTGAAGCGCCACCCAACAGAGGACGGGTGGTGGTCCTTGTCTTCCCGCCCAAAGGGCATTAGGTTTGAGCTCCCCTCTTCCTTCAAGGGATGGAAGAGTAAGTTCTTTTTTGCCACGGTTGAGGGGGTCGATTGGGTCTGGAGTGACCCGGACCAGTCCCCCAACTGAAACGCTATGGTCGATGCGGCTGATCGGGATGACTATGAGCAACTCCGTACCACCCAGGTCCCTCCTCTCAAGGTTCTATTGTCATAGCAGAACCTCTCCGAAGCCGGGGTCAACCCAACGAATGGGTTGGGTGAGTTTGGCATGAACTTCTCTTCTTCTTTTTTTTGTTCTCCTTACATTGCTTTCTATGGGCTCTGACTATTGTATGGCTTGCATGCAGGCATGATTTTCACAGAGAGCGACCTGTTGGCGATCACCCGGAAGAGGCCGCCAACCGGGCTAGTTGAGGAGCCTCCGTCGAGACAGGTCCGGGGTGAGGGCGTGTCTGTAGCCGCTTTCATCGCAGTGGTTGACCAGAGTCGGCAGGGGACTGAAGCTGCTCCTGCCGCACCTGCTGGCTAGAGTTCGGGGGCGACTGAAGTTGCTCCTGCACCAGTGGAGAGGGCAGCGTCTACGGCACCGGGGCCAGTCTAGCGGGCTGTTTAGAAGATTCCAGAGCAGCATGGTTGACACGGGATGACCCCCACTGCGGAGCCCTAGGTGGTTGTCCAGGCAAGGGCTACAGCTGCTACCGCGGCATCCCCCAGTCCCCTGAGCCCAACTGTGATCGAGGTCTAGGATGGGGAGGTTTGGGCCGGGGCTGAGCTCTTGACCGAGGCGCCGCCTGCAAGGGTGTCAGGTCCCCGGCCTGCCCCTAGGGGCCCCGCCACTGGTGGGGCAAGGGCACCTATCCCCGGAGAGAGCAGAAGGGAGGAGGCGCGGCGCTGACTTCCGTTCAAGATGGGGCCAGAGAGTTCTTTTCTCCGGAACCCTACACTGGCCGTGCGCATGATAGATTTTTCAATCCAACCATGCGATCGGCAGGAGATGGCCGAGCTACGGCTAGGCGATGTGCTTAGCGCCATCTTCCCCCAGCTCTACTCGGTGAGTTGCTACACTTCTCTATTTCTCCTTCTTCTTTCTCTTTTTTTTTTGCTAACCTTTTACACGGTGCAGATTGGTGCCGAGGCCCTCTTCATCAGGGACTGCTGTCGAAATTGGCAGCGCAGTGAACAGCAGCAAGCGGCTGAGATTGAATCACTGAAGGCTGATCTGAAGGAGAGGGCCGGGGCGAACGAAGCGCTTGAGCAAAAGGTCAAGGACCTGGAGAAGCAGCTCGCCGATGCTGAGGGGCGAGCGAAGAAACTCCTGGAGTGTCTTGACCTGGAGCGGAGTCGCTCAAGGAAGAATGCTAACGAGGTCTCCCTTGTTGAGAAGAAGCTGAGGTGGTACAATGCCGAGGCCGATTGGTACAAGGAGACCGCTCAATCTGCTCAAGCTGAGCTGGCGGCAGGGAAGGAGAGGTTGGCCACGACCGAGAGGGCGGCAGAGGTGGCGACCAAGTCGGTGGAGGTGGCCAGGATGGAGGCCACCGAGGCAAGGAAGGATGCTGAAGGGGCCATCGCCAGGTACAAGGCCTCGAAGGAGTTCATCGTCGAAATCCATCAAACGATGTCGGACTCCTTCTACAAAGGCTTCATGTTCCTGCGCAGCCGGATCGAGATGTTCGTTCCTGATGAGGGTCGTGATGACCTCAGGTATCCTCTAGCCTCGAACATGGAGTCTGGTCAGGCGACAGTCATTGAAGAAGCTATGGCCTCCGAGCCTTCCTCGCCGACCGAGGCTGGGCCACCTGGGGTCGAAGTCATTCAGCCGGAGGTTCCCGGGAATGGGACCTCACAGCCTCAAGGTCCAGCTAGGGAGCCAGCCAGGGTGGAGTAGTTTTCTTTCTTGTTTTCATTTTTGTACTTGGTTGGGGTCACCTGGCATGTCGGGGATCCAAAAATATTTGTAGTTGACCTTTGTTAATAAAATGAGAATTTTTCTGCCACCTATTTCCGAGCATTGCCTATCTTTTCCCTCTTACCCTCTTTCTTTCTTTCTTCTCTCTTTCTTTTTTCTTTCTTCTCTTTTTTTTTTCTTGAGATGAGTGGGGAGAACAGAGAGGAGGGTTCCACTTTGTCTAGGATTTAATTGCCATACCTCAGTGTCAGCAAGCTGGGCACAAGATTTTGGCAGTTGAGAGTAGCTGGGCTCAAAGATTTCTTGGCTGGAGAGCTGGGCCCCGGTCCAAGGTGCCTTGGAGCTAGGCTCGAGGCTTTGGTGCCAGAGAGCTGTGCCCCGGTCTTGGGTGCTTGAGAGCTGGGCTCAGGTCTTGGGTGCCTTGGAGCTAGGCTCGAGGCTTTGGCATCTTGGAGTAGGGCTCGAAGACGTCAATGATTTAAGAGCAGCTTGGCTCGAGGATCCCTTGGACGGAGAGCTAGGCCCCGATCTTGGGTTGCCTGAGAGCTGGGCTCAAGTCTTGGCATCTCGGAGCTGGGGTCGAAGATGTTGATGAATTGAGAGCAGCTTGGCTCGAAGATCTCTTGGCCAGAGAACTGGGCCCTGGTCTTGGGTTTCCTGAGAGCTGGGCTCAGGTCTTGGCATCTCGGAGCTGGGCTCGAAGACATTAATGAATTGAGAGCAGCTTGGCTCGAAGATCCCTTGACCGGAGAGCTGGGCCCCGGTCTTGGGCTGCTTCACAGCTGGGCTCAGGTCTTGGTGTCTCGGAGCTGGGCTCGAAGACATTGATGAATTGAGAGCAGCTTGGCTCAAAGATCCCTTGGCCAAAGAGCTGGGCCCCGGTTTTGTGTTGCTGAGAGCTGGGCTCAGGTCTTGGCATCTTGGAGCTGGGCTCGAAGACGTTGATGAATTGAGGGCAGCTTGGCTCGAAGATCCCTTGGCCAAACAGCTGGGCCCCAGTCTTGGGTTACCTGAAAGCTGGGCTCAGGTCTTGGTATATCGAAGCTGGGCTCGAAGATGTTGATGAATTGAGAGCAGCTTGGCTCGAAGATCCCTTGGCTGGAGAGCTGGGCACCGGTCTTGGGTTGCCTGAGAGCTGGGCTCAGGTCTTGGCATCTTGGAGCTGGGCTCGAAGACATCTTGGAGGTTTCTCTGCAAGGCAGATAGATACTCGTGCAAAAGAAAAACCATTATTATTATTATTGGGGGAAAGCCTTATATTATTGATGGTATCTTTGCAAATTGCATGCATTCCACGTTCGAGGAAACCTGATGCCGTCGAGGTCCTCGAGGTAATAGGCCCCCTATGAGAGGGCCTCGCCACCTTGTAAGAGCCTTCCCAGTTCGGTGAGAGCTTGCCACACTCCTGGGGTTGAGATGCTTCTACCTGGCATAGCACCAAGTCTCTGGGTCTGAAGACTTTTGGCTTGACACGGGCATTGTAGTACCGGGCTACTCGTTGCCAGTATGCCGCCATTTGTATCCGGGCTTTATCCCTTGTTTCTTCGAGGAGATCCAGGTTGAGCAGGAGGTATGCCGAGTTTCGTGCCTCGTCATATTGCTGCACTCGTAGCGTGGGCACGCCGAGCTCAACCGGGATGACCGTCTTGGCACCGAAAACAAGGTTGAAGGGCGTCTCGTCGGTTGCCGTTCTAGACGTTGTGTGGTAGGCCCACAGGATGCTTGGAAGTTCTTCCGCCCACCTGCTCTTGGCTTGGTCCAGCCTGGTTCTGAGCCATTGAAGGATGGTCCGATTAGTCACCTCGGCTTCCCTGTTTGTTGAGGGTGAGCTACCGAGATGAATCGGTGTTGGACGCCATGTTCGACGCAGAACCCTTCGAACTCCCGATTATCGAATTATCGCCCGTTGTCAGTGATGATACAATGGGGGAGTCCAAAGTGGCAAATAATTGACTTCCAGAAGAATTAACGAACATTGGCTTTCACGATCCGGGCCAGTGGCTTTGCCTCGACCCACTTGGTGAAGTAGTCGATCGCCACTAGCAGGAATCTTCGCTGCCCTGGTGCAGGGAAAAACGGCCCCAAGATATCCATCCCCCACTGGGCAAAAGGCGAAGGGGCTGAAAGCTGGGAGATCGGCGCCGCCGGCTAGCGCTATATGTAAGCGTGGTGCTAGCATTTGTCGCACCTTTTAACGAAGTCAACGGCGTCTTCCCTCATGGTCTCCCAGAAGTACCCCTAACGAAGGACTTTATAAGCCAGCATTCTCCCTCCCACATGGTTCCCGCAGAGGCCTTCATGGATCTCCTAGAGCACGAAGGTTGCCTCTGTGGGCCTGAGGCACTTCAGGAGTGGGTAGGAGTAAGATCGACGGTAGAGCTGGCCCTCCATCAGAACGAAATGGGAGGCCTTCATTTTGACGAGGGATGCTTCTACGCGGTCCTCGGGTAGGGAGCCATCGGTGATGTACCTGATGTACCTGTCCATCCAGCTCGGCTTGGGGGTGACCTGATGCACTTCCTCTAGGCCTTCGTAGATTGGATTTTCGAGGTACTCAACGTAGACGCGTCCCAGCAATGAGTCCGGCAGGGTCGCGAACCTAGATAATGCATCCGCACATGCGTTCTCCCCACGGGGGATGTGGAAGATGTTGAAGTGCCGGAAGCCTGTCGTGCTCGAGCGAACCTGCTCCAGGTACTTCATCATCTGGGTCCCTAGCTTCATACTCTCTGGATACTTGTTTGGCAACCAGTTGGGAGTCGGTGAAGACTTTCATATTTTGCATACCCAGCTCTCGGGAGACTCTTAGACCCGCGAGGAGTGCCTCGTACTCCGCCTGGTTGTTTGTCGCGGCGAATTTGAAGCGGAGGGCGCATTCTGTCACAACCCCATCGCTATTAGTGAGGATGAGGCCTGCTCCGCTCCCACCGAAATTGGATGCGCCGTCCACGTGGAGGATCCAAGGCTCCTCCCCTAGTCCGAGCTCTGTTATTGTCTACTTTGGCTCCTCGGTGAACCCGGTGCACTCGACTACGAAGTCAGCTGGACTTGGGCCTTCTGCAAGGACCTTGGCCGGTACACTATGTTGAGCTCGCTGAGCAGCAAGGACCACTTGGCCAATCTCCTGGAAGTCTCAGGGTGGCTGTGTATGATCCTCAACGGTGGGTCCGTCATGACCACTATTGGGTGCGCTTGGAAGTAGGGCCTGAGACGCTTAGCAGATATTATTAGTGCAAAAATGAGTTTCTCTGAGCGAGTATACCTGATCTCCGCATCATGGAGGATTTTGCTGGTTAGTATACCGGCTTTTGAGATTTGTCCTCATCTGCACGGACGAGAACCGAGCTGACGGCTCCGGGTGTAACCACCAGATAGAGCAGGAGATCCTCCCCCTCTTCCGGCCTGGAAAGCAATGGGGGAGAGGTGAGAAATCTCTTTAGCTCCTCGAAGGCTGTCATGCACTCCTCCGTCCAAGTGAAGTCATGCATCTTGCACAGCACCTTGAAGAATGGAAGGCAACGGTCGACCGACCTCGAGATGAATCGGCTCAGGGCGATAATACGCCCCGTTAGGTGCTAGACCTGCTTCTTAGAGGTCGGGTGCTCCATGTCGACGATTGCTTGGACCTTCTCTAAGTTTGCTTCGATGCCTCTCTGAGTGACCATGAAGCCGAGGAACTTCCCTGCCGCCACTCCAAAGGCGCACTTCACTGGATTCAGCTTCATCCGATGCTGCCGCAGATTGTGGAAGGATTCGGTGAGGTCAGTGATATGGCTCGAGCTCGGCTTGCTCATGACAAGCATGTCATCCATATACACTTACATGTTCCGGCCAATTTGGTCCTTAAAGACCTTATTGATCAGATGCTGATATATGGCTCCTGCATTCTTCAGACCGAAGGGCATCATCTTGTGGCAGTATGTCCCTTGGTTGGTGATGAAGGTGGTGTGCTCCTCGTCCTCCGGGTGCATACGGATCTGCTTCTATCCGAAGAATACATCCTTGAAGGAGAGCAGCCTGTGGCTAGAGGTGGCATCCACCAGCTGGTCAATCTTTGGTAGAGGGAAGCTATCCTTCAGGCATGCTTTGTTGAGGTTGGTGTAGTCTACACAGATCCTCCACTTGCCATTGTTCTTCCTTACCATCACCACGTTCGCCAGCCAGCTCGGATATTGGACCTCCCGGATGAAACTGGTGGCTAGGAGTTTGTCCACTTCCTCCTTGATGGCTGCTTGCCTCTTCGGGTGAAGCTTCTCTTCTTCTGCCGAACTGGCCTGTGCTTTGTGTCAACACTCAGTTTGTGAGTAATGATGTCAGGAGGGATACCTGGCATGTCCGCCGCTGTCCAGGCGAATCATCCACACTTGCCCGCGGGAACTCCAGTAGTTGAGCCCTCTCCTCCTCGGATAGCTGGGCTCCAATATGCACCATCTTCGTGGGGTCATCCTCGAGTGGATATGAGAGCATGCGCTCGACCGGACCTCCCCTGGGGTCTTGGGCCCTTTGGTCGAGATCATCTGCCTTGGGATCATCCTCGGGGACCTTGGCCCCAGGAAGGGTTTGGAAGCAGTGCTACACCGGCTGGGATGCTCCCCTCATTTCTCCGACACCGTAGGGAGTGGGGAACTGTACAAGTAGCCTCTTGGTGGAGACAACGACGTTGAGCAGGTTGAGCCCAGGTCGGCCCAGGATCACGTTGTAGGTGGAAGGAAGCCTGACAACCATGAAAGTCATCATAATGGTGTTCTGCCAAGGTGGGGTCCCGGCGGTGACCGGAAAGTGATCTCTCCCTCCACCTTTACAGAATCACCTGTGAAACCAACAAAGAGAGTATGCACAGGTTTGAGTTGATCGAGAGAAAGGTTCATCCTAGAGAAGGTATCGTAAAAAAGCATATATGTGGAGCTTCCACTATCAACCATGATGTATTTCACAGGATGCTTTGCGATCATCATCTTGACGACCACGGCATCGTTATTTATATTTTTCTCCCCATCTTTCCCTTCCCTCATAAAGGGGAGTACATTCTCAGGATCCCTTGCCCCCCGAGCCTTCTTGGGCGCGCACGCAGCTCCCCAGGAGATCATACCCACCGACTTCTCGATAGGGCAGTTGTCGATTGTTAGAGCTGTCGGAAGAGTGACGAGCGCCTGGGATTCCACCTGAGGTCTGCCCCCCATGAACTTTTTGAGGTAGTCCCTTTTGATGAGTTCTTCAATTTTCCACTTGAGGTTGCGGCATTCCTCGGTGTCGTGGCCATGGTCGCAGTGAAAGCGATAGTACTTCATTTTATCACGGCCAGTGAAGGGCTTCATCAGAGACGGGCGTCTTAGGTAGTCCTCGCCTTCGATCTCCATGAGGATCTTCATTCTCGGGACGAGGAGGGGGGTGTAACTCTCCTCGGGAACGGGAGTGCCTTTCGGTATGGGTCCCCTCCGGGAGTTCGAAACCTGAGGTCCTGGTTTCCAGGTTCTGGGCATCTCGGTGGGGGTTGACTTCTTCGGTGGCTTCCTGTCGAGCTCCCGCCTCATACGATCCGCCTTCTCGGTGCAGATATACTTTTAGGCTCAGAGAAGGAGCTTGGAATAAGTCTTGGGGGGCTTCTTGTCGAGCGAGTAGGTCAGGCGGGAGATCCTGAGCCCTCGCTTTAGTGCCAGCATGGCAACTGGCTCATCAAGGTTGTAGATCTCCAACGCAGTAGCCTTGAAGCGGGCCACGTAGTCCCGCAGCGGTTCGCGGTCCTGCTGCCGGATGGAGAAGAGGCTGTCTACCTCTCGTGGCAAATTCCGACATGCATCAAAGTGGGCCACAAACTTTTGCCCTAACTGGGCGAAGGAGTTGATGCTCTTCAGCTCCAGGCGGGTGAACCACATCCGGACTGCCTTCCAGAGAGTAACAGGAAAAGCGATGCAGAGGAGGGCATCGGTGGCTCCCTAGATCCTCATGAGGGCCCGGTAGCTTTCCAGGGGGTCGGTGGTCCCATCGTAAGGATCCACCTACGGCATTCGGAATCGACTCGGAATCGGCTCCCCTTGGATTTCTTGGGAGAAAGGGGGACGGGCGTCGTAGCCCGCTGGCTCGCTAGCTGAGCCTGGCAAGTTGGCGAATCGATGGGATAACTCCGCCAACTTACGATCATGCTCCTCCAGGCACTTCTCCATCGCGTGCCTGATGGCTTCGTCAGTTGATCCCTCCGTCGAAGGAGACGGAGAAGGTGACATGGGTGCATGGCACCCGTGGCGGGGGGTCTTGCTTTTCCTACCTCGGTGGGGCTTGGATGCTGCCCACCCGAGGTTTGGTGAGCGGCTCTCCCTGTCGACAGACCCCGCTCATTGTATTTTTGCCAGAGTTTGATGGCTACCCCGGTTGTCAGTAATGGCCCGCGGCTGTGAAGGCTTTCCTTGGAAGGAATGCAGGTTATCGCAGGGGGCCGCGGGAGTTCCTGGCTGCTGGTGGGTAGCCAAGGACCAGTGCTGGTGCTGAAGCTGGCGCACTGCTGTGGCAAGAATCTACATTTGTTGGGCGAGTGCAGCCAGTTGAGACTCCACCGGAGGTAGTTGAATCAGAGCGGATGGCCCCGCCTCTGGGTTGTGCGGGTTCTCCCGGGAGGGGGAGTCCCCTGCACGACTGGTGGAGGCCTCTCGCGCCCGTGTCGTCACCATCCTTCCGTGGAACTTGCTTGTAGAAGAGAGAGGGGGGCTTGAACTAGATCAAGGACTGTTCACGGGAACACCCTCTACCTGACGCGCCAATTTGTTGCCGCTAAGATCGTCGTGGCTTGTAGCTGCTGTCAATGCCGGAGTGCACTCCCTTCGCTGTCTGATCATCCAGACCTGCAAAACAAGGGTTAGTGACATGGGCCGGGGTTTCTAGCAGGGGCACTCTGACGGTCAAGTCAGTGACGATCCAGGGAAATAGATCCTCTTGGTCGAGCCCCTCTTGATGGATTCCATGTTGGGAGGAGTGAGTAGTATGAGAGTGGGATGCAAGTGTGTCGGGAGAAGAGCGGCCTGGCTAGAGGAATTCTCTATGTGGCCTTTTTCGCCCGCCCTTGCTTGGATTTGCTTGTGGTGCTGTGCTCTCTTGTTGAGCTTGCACTAATGTTTGAGTGGTATTGCATGTGTTACCTCCTTTGTCTTGCTTCCATCGAGCTTTGTAGTCTAGGTTACCGTTGGGCGCTCGTCTTGGGATCTTCGTCGGGCTGTCAAGCACGTGCGGCGGTGTCCCGAGGTGCCTTTCCCAATTCATGATAAGGGAAGCTATCATGTATTCTGACATTCCCTCTGGTCGTCTCATTCTGGGAAACCTGGCAGTACCTCGATTGGTGGGCCACCGCCCCTGGGATTCGAATCTCATGGTTGACTTCTTCTTTTAGGTGGTTCAAGTGGTTGGTGAGGAGTGTGGCGCCTCGATCAATGGGCCTCTCCCTTTTCTGGTGAAACTGGTGGCTGCAGGTGGTCACTACGGTCTGGCGGATGTCTCAGTGCAATCCTTGGGCAGCTCGCCAGTGTCCTGGGATGGCAGTGCTGTCCCTTGGTTCGCTGGTGCTTACGTCTGATCCAGGGGCTGAGCTGGGAAGGTAGGGCTAAACTCCAACCTAAGTACCCCGAGCTCGCGGGATCGCCTCGGCGGAGGAGGGCAAAGTGCGGGCCCGGTCCAGAGGGCTCGACCTCAGAGAGGCTCCACGTGACGGAGGAGGGCTGAGCTCGACTCTGACCACGGGGCTTAATCTCCGAGGGGCTTGCTCAGGAGGGTGGAGTGCGGGCCCGGTCCAGAGGGCTCAACCTCGAAGAGGCTCCACGTGGTAGAGGAGGGCTGAGCTCGACTCTGACCATGGGGCTCGATCTCCGAGGGGCTCGTTCAAGAGGGCAGAGTGCGGGCCCGGTCCAGAGGGCTCGACCTCAAAGAGGCTCCACGTGGCGGAGGAGGGCTGAGCTCGACTCCGGCCACGGGGCTCGATCTCCGAGGGGCTCACTCAATAGGGCACCGCTCGGCTCTGGCCTAGGCATCCCGGGCTCGCAGGTCCGACCTAGCGAAGGACAGAGCTCAGCTTCGACAAGCGGTCCCGTTGTCCTGGGGGAGCTTAGCCCGGCGAAGGAGTCCGAGCAGGGGAACTGACATGGCGTCTAGCATGGCGGCTTTCCCTGACGTGGTGTCTGATAGCTACCCCACGTCAGCGGTCTTGCCACATCACCGGTTATTGAAAAATGGTAAACGACATGATTTGACATGATGATGTGAAAGGATAAAGTGTTAATTAAGAGAATATGGTATTTGGACTAGCCATGTCATAAGATCGTGGAAGAATATTCTTGGTCCCTAGTATCTTTTATGGACTTACTTTGTTCTAGGATCCTGGTGAAGACTTTAGCTGATGCTCCTCTTGTACAAAATTTTTAAAGAACATAATTTACTGGACTCTTACAGGACTCAATTGGACTGGACTGAGATCGAGACAACTCAACTTATTACAAGACTCACTCAACTTAACTAGACTGGATTAGTTACAAAACTTGATACATGATTAAGGGCTCAAAATTGATAAATGGCTCACAATGAGCTGACTCGCTCACTAAGCTTGAATGTAATCTCAAGCTTGACTCATGAGCCCTAATGGCATGAGTTGACTCTAGATACAGGACTCAAGTGTAATAAGGCCTAAAAATAAAACTCAAGGCCCAAATACAGGACTCAAATGGCTAACACAGCTAAATTATTGGACTTAGAGATAAATTTTGAATCATGGCTAAGGGACTCAAACTCAGGGACCCATAGTGAACTAGGGTTGACCTGATATCCCCATCAATTCTTTCAAGGTAGGAGGAACTCGACCCTGTCGAGTATAGGTTAGTCTTGTGCTGGTAGTAAGTCTGGGTGGAGGTGCTATGGGTCCTCTCGAGTAATCCATGAATCACCAGATTCTAGTCGACCATGCCATCGGACCAGGTAGCATTGATAGCCACGGCCCTGGATCATGATAGCTTGATCATCCAAGATACGCTCAATCTGTATTCCTCTTTAGGCAAATTTAGTGGACACTCATGTAAGGTTTCTCTCAAAGGATGAGTGAGGTCCAAAAATCTCACTAGGAATCACTGCCGGTTCCCTATACTCAACCAAGTTCACGATATTGAAGGTAGAGCTAATACCTAAATCCCAGGTCAGATCAAGCACATAGGCATTGGGTTTCACTTTCTTTATTACTCTAAAGGGTTCAACTTTGCGAGCATGAAGCTTCTTAACCATAACAAAATTTCCTACATTAAATTCCTTGGCTTTCTTTCAGAAATTAGCCAGTTTTTATATATTTCATTGCTTAAATTAATCTTTTGGCTAATGTCCTGATGCAAATGCTATGCAGAGGTCAGTGCAGGTGTGGATAGATGATTTAGGTCTGGGGACTTATTGGACTCAAACCAATACTTAATAGACTTGACTAGGCATTCCTATCGGAGAAAATTTATTAGACTCTTTGGGTCTAAACCTAACAGAATTTAGGATTTCTAGGTTTGACCCTGGTTTGACATGCACAAGAAAATTTACAATGAACCTCTAGTAAATGCCATGGAGTATGCCAAAAGTAAGATACAAACCTAACATGTGCAATAAATGTATGCAGTATGCTAATCTTAACAAAATAAAATCTAATGATCCTAGAAATGCTAGAGGTTTCGGGAAAGGGTAGAAAATAAGAGGTGGGTTCAGGGTTAGTCTGGTAAGATTAAAAAATAAGAAAAGGGTTCGGGGTTGATTGGAAAGAATAAGATACAAAAAGGGGTTTCCGGGATTAGTCCTAGACTAATAAGGTTGACCTTATGGGGTTGAGGTATATCTGAAGGGTTTGCATAATGGAAAAATAGGGCACTAATCTCAGGGAAGAGATCAATTGGAGTTAAAGGAGTGACTTCATCCTGAGGGCACTGATTTAAAGAGATCAGGTCCTTAATAAATTCTTTTGGTTCTTGGATTTCAGGACTGGGCTCTGTAATTGGGCTTTTTTCTAGTGCTCCTCAGGTAAGAGTGTAATAATAGGATTGGGTTCCTCATGGTCCTCTTCCTTCAACTATACTTCTAAGATGGGTTCTGTTTGGGTATCTACTGGGTCAACTAATTCTAGCTTTTTATAGGTATCTCAATTGGACTTAACTCATTAATGTCTCCTTTAGGTTCATCAATGGGCTTAGGAGTTTCTTCCTCTAAATCTTCAATAAGCTTATCATCTTCATACTCTGCTACCATACTTGGATCAGCCTCATATACCTTTTCTTAAAGCTCAACAATGGATTCAGACTCATCCTCATCTAGCTCACCTAAGTGTAGGGCACTGACTGGACACTGGCTAACAAAATGGCCTAGTTTGCGACATCTAAAACACACTCTCGGGGGATTGGAACTCTTCTGAACCTTTACAAACTTGCCTTTATCTTCCCTACGGGCCATAATGGTATTGGGCTGGGGTTGGCCGTGCTGGGCTGGTTAGGATCTGGTCCTGGGTTAGGGGCACTAGTCCTAAAGGGTTTAGGTTGACTAAAGGGAAATGGACTAACACTAAGCTCATATCTAGGGGTACTAATCCTATGGGATTCAAGTTGACTAGGGAAAACCTGATTGGTACTAGGCTGATACCTAGGGATTAGGGGTTCCTTGGGCTCATAGGATAAGGGTTCAGCTCTATGGATCTTGAGTTTATTAGGCTCATAGAAGGTGGGTGCATAGGTTCTAGAGTCATAGGCTTTGGGCTCAGATCAATAGGTTGTGGCTTTCTTATCCTGATCAATGAAATCATGATTAGGCTTCCTAAGGTTGGGCTCCTAGTATGGGTCAGAGTATGGGGTTCTCCTGGAATTCAACTCAGCATGGATCCTAAGGTCAGGCTCGGGCTTAGATCTGGTATAGGGCTTAGGGGTTTTCTCTAGGTTTCCTAATTGGTCTCCTACCTGGTCAAACCTATGGGTTGTTTGGGTAGTCGATTGGATCAATTAGTCAAGTCTATGATTTATTTGGGTATTGGATTGGTCGAACTTGAAGTTCATCTGGGTAAACTGGTTTTGGGATTGGGTATCGGACTGGTTAATCTGGGTGATTAATTGGGTAACCATCTGTTCATTCATGGCTTTTAGAAGAGTTTCAAGATTGGGTTCCATGGTTGAACTAGGTTTGGGCTTAGTCTGGTTGTACTGGACTCCTGACCTAGTGGTCATGCAATCAACCACTCAAAGTGGTATGGTGCATTCAAGCATGCAAGGATCAGTATGTTCTAGGGTTTGCTAGACCTAGAGCCAAAATTGAGTGGGTCGACTCAACTTACACTTAACTCAATAGCTAATCCTTCCATTGGCCAGGTAAGAGGTGGGGTAGTGGGAGGCTCCTCTGTCCGTAACAGGGTCATAATTAAAAATCATCAGTCCACTTAGGGCATTTACCTCTGGACCTCTAGACTTATACACCAATTTTCAGTAATAGTTGGGGAATTAGGTGCACTAGTTGGCTCACACAATTCGGACCCGACCTGTTGGTGTCCCTAAGCACTCTAGAGCAGTTAGATTGCTAATTGATTTTGGTTAAGGCTTGGGTTCTGATGCTGGGTGGTTGTTTTGGGCCCAGGACAGGTGATAAAATCCTGCCCTGATCTAAGAGAGGAAATTATCCTTAAAATTGATTAAATGAGATGATGAACACACTATGAGCCCTAATGCAACTAATAGAAAAGTATTTTTGATTTTTTATAAGATGGCAAATTAAGTTTAAGTGGGTTAAGTTAGTAAACAAAATTTGGATTTGGGTGAGGTAGGGTTTGGAAGTTGATTAGGTTTGGTTTGATCAAGTATGTAGAACAGAAATTAGGATTTGTTTGGAATAAAGTTTAGTTTGGTTTTCGGTGTAGAAAAAAATCAAAAAAAATTAAGAACAGAGGATGATCAGTGGAAATGATCCCTACTAAATTTCATATGAAGCAAGATTCAGATGATAGTGAAAAACCTAGGGTCTTCAGACTATATACAGAAATTTAGGATTTTCATTAGGGTTTCTAAGATGCAGATTTTTTTATATGTTTTTGTTTCTGTAAAAATAATTAAAAATCATAAAAAATATTAGGATTAAACAAAGAGTATGTCATGTAGATTTCAATGAAAAATAAAATCCCTAAGTTAATGAAATAGACCAAAAATCAGACCCCTAATGTAGAGACAGGATGCAGAAATTTCTAGGGTAAAAGAAAATAGGCATGAAAAAATTCTATATGCCTCAATAAATTATGAAAAATTTTTTTAAAAAAATACTATCAATTATGAAGAATCCATCAAAATAAGAATTAGGGTTTTCTGATCTATCTATATGTAGAAACAGTAAAAACAACAGACCACGTATGAGAATTATAGGATACAGAAACTAGCCCTAAAACATGCTCTGATACCAAATGATGCGAGACTATTTATGCATGCCAATTATTTTTCCATTATTAGGCATTTAGTTAGGAGTTTGTATCTTGAATTTCAAGCGAATATATTAAGTAAGAATTTTATAGAAAATCTGAAGTACATGCATGCAAAAAAAAACCCTAAAAGTAAAGAAATAGGACCACCAAGGCTAAGAAGCCCTGGTTAGGACTAGCTCTTCTACAATACCAGTACTAGAGGAGTCTAGGGGGTATACCTGGCAGAGATTTGAAGTTCAATCCATAAAGAGTTCACTCTACACTCTCGGATGCGACTTGAAAAATAAAGCTATCGATCCTGCGGATTCACGGCTTTCAATCCTGTGGCCTGAAAGCTAGTTAGATGGAATCCTTGGATTCGTGAACTCTGAGGGACCTACAAATCACCTAACACGAGTTAGAAAAATAAGAAAAAATAGTGTAGATGGCTAAAAGAAGAAGAAGGGGAAGAAGTTTGAGGATGGCATCTCAGAGATGAAGAGGGCTGGCGGCTTGGAGGCAGGGTGCATGGATCACATAGAAACCCTGAGGAATCACACAGATATCCTTAATCACACAAAAATTCACTCAAAATTTTGAGAAAAACTCAAGAGAAATTCATTCATAACAATTCATAATAATTGATCATTAGTTACAAGAGGGTGGAAGGGTGGGGTATTTATAGATGTTCACATGCCCTCTTCTAGTTAGGATAGGATTACAAACTTTGATAAGGAGAAGGATTACAAAGTAGCCTAGAACTAGGATTACATAATTTGAGTAGAAATAAAACAAAATCTCCTAGTTAGAAGTGGATTCTTCTCCTTCTTTGACTTGGTCAAGAGGTTTCCTTGTTGGGTTGGGAAGGAATATTTTTTCCTTTGACCCGGTCTTCCTTTTGGGTGCATGGGCTTGTCATGAATGGGCCTAGGGCACCAACTGCTTATGGGCTTCTGGGCTGGGGTGCCTGGGGGTAGTATATTTTTTGAGAATCTTGGTCTCTTAGGCTTGGATGCCTAATTGAACTTGGGATTAAATTTAGGGCAGCAAGGAGCATCTTCAACATGGATTTGGATGGCCTCTAAAGAGCTTTGGTGCATAGGCTTGATTCTGGTGGGCTGGAAATCCTAGATTGGGATGCTGGAAGAATATTCTTGGTCCTTGGTATCTTTTATGGACTTACTTTGTTCTGGGATCCTGGTGAAGACTTTAGCTGATGCTCCACCTCTTGTACAAAATTTTTAAAGAACACAACTTACTGGACTCTTACAAGACTCAATTGGACTGGATTGAGGTTGAGACAACTCAACTTATTACAGGACTCCCTCAACTTAACTGGACTGAATTAGTTACAAAACTTGATACATGAGTAAAGGCTCAAAATTGACAAATGGCTCACAATGAGCTGACTCGCTCAACAAAGCTTGAATGTAATCTCAAGCTTGACTCATGAGCCCTAATGGCATGAGTCAACGACTCTAGATACAGGACTCAAGTGTAACAAGGCCTGAAAACAAAACTCAAGACTCAAATATAGGACTCAAACGGCTAACACAGCCAGATTATTGGACTCAGAGATAAAATTTGAATCATGGCTAAGGGACTCAAACTCAGGGATCCATAGTGAACTAGGGTTGACCTAATATTCCCATCACAACCCCCTACTTTCTTCCTTCTTAGAGTGTGCAGGATAACCGAGCTTGGTAGTGGATTGGATTTGTGGAGAAATGATGAGTAGCTAGAGAGTTATTAATACCAAACAGATGACTGAAGGATGACCGAAATTATAACCATATAAGTTATGGTATTTTCTTATGAATTGTGATCAATAGTATTATGGAGGATTGAAGTTGAAATAAATTTTTTTTAGGCCTTGCATGATCTCTAAAATGTAATCTAAGATTTGTGCGGCCAGTCATGTAGTCAATTCCGATGCTGCATTCAAAACGTGATAGAGTGGTATCAGAGCTTAAGTTACGATGATTTGGGACTGTGGTATAAGTGATTAGGATATATATGAATGACATCAGAATTCAGGTCATGATTGTTCGAGACTGGGACATAAATGATTTGGAAATCACATGATGATTATTAGGATATGATAGAATGATATCAAAACTTAGGCTATGATTATTTAGGATGGTGATATAAGTAGTTGGGATATGACATAAATAGTATCGAAGTTAGAAGTATGATCACTTGGGACTGTGATAAAGTGATTAGGATATGATTTGAATATCAAAATCAGGTAATGATCATTATGGATTATGACTTAGTATCATGATCAGTCGGGACATGATAAAAGTTACAAGAATGAATTTGAAGTTGGATTTCAAATCTTTAGGTGTTATACGTAAGATCTGACTTATGATTAGAAATATGATTTTTGATTTATAATATAATTAATGGATTTGATCTAGGATGAATGTAAAGGACCGGATGATTTGTACTCTTTTGATCATGATAAGTAAGCATATGATGGATATAGAAGAGCTGGATGGGATATATCTTTGTTTTTGATAAGTGGGGTTGATCCAAGCATCAATAGTACTGACCTGGAATTATAGCATGTTTGTTAATAGGTTATGCTGAATAAGTAGGTATGACTATCAATTAAATGATTTTGGAATTCTAAACCTGATGTGGATGCGGATTATGATAATATGCTAGTTTTGTTATTAATTATTAGATTATAAATTTTAAAAATGTTGTAAGAAGATGTTTAGTATGTAGGTTATGCACGAGTTTTGAATATTATATAATTTCGTTACGTTAAGACCTAAAAATCAAGTACCCTAAGAGGTGGGATAATTTTATGATGAACCTATAGGTGGATTATTGTTATAAATATGTAATAAGGAATATATTTGGGATAATTCATAGATCGCTAATATATTGTTAGCAGATTAAAAATATATTATGTGCTCATGTCATGCACATCATGGTAGTATTTTTGATGGGTTAAGTTAGTAGTCTTGGATCGAACTACTCGATCATTTTATAATTGTTGGAGATTATTGGGGTATGTCAAGTTATAAGTTAAATTTAATATCTATGAGAAGATCTAAGTTACTCTACTACTGATGTGGTATTGAGCGAAGAAATTTGTATGGAAAGATTTATATGGGTTTAGCCTATGAAGGACAATATTTTGGGTAGTTTGTTAATTGATGCTAAGAGTAATGTAAGATAGTTCTATGAGCAATAATATGATTGATTCTATTTATAAGAGCATTGATTCAAGTCTTTTACTTTGTTAGAGTTAATGATAACTTTTTAAGAGAAGATTTGATCTAGATTATCTAATTAAATTATCAAGGAAAGTATGAATAATTCATACTTAGACTAGAGTTATTGAAGTCATAAAAGGATGATAAAATTTATGTAAGGTCTTTCAATATGGAAACTGAGTTAGGGTATATCCTGAAATGATATACCCAAGGCAGGGACATGATAAAGAAATTCAAAAGCTTTACCTTAGTAACTTCAGACCTTCCTGGTACCAATATAAGATAAGTTTTTGGAGGGGTTTATTTAGTAAACCTAGATAGTTTGGTAAAGTATATCAGAGTGCATCGTGAAAGCGTAGTGGTCTGAATTATCTTGAAATCAATTAAGAATGTTAACTCTAACTTTAAAAGTGATATGATGGGAGTACTGATTTGAATTTCGGTAATAAGATTTTAGTAATAAATGAAAAGATAATGTTACGGATCCTTGGGCTAGTCTATTGGTGTGGTCATGCAATTTTCATCAATAAGTTCACTTAATGTAGAGGACTAGTAAAATTTTTTGGAACATCTCTAAATCTCGAATAAAGGAGTGATGATTCTTGTACCCAGCTAGGATCGGAGATATTTTGATACCAAGCTCCTTTAGTTATGACATTATGATCTCATTAGTTAAAAAGGGCTTGAGATTTTTATAAGATAAAAGATTAATTATAAAATCATAGGTTAAGAGAATACATGCTATAGATTCTAAAGAGTGTCTAATGCTCAAAGTTCTTTTGTTGGTATTAATAGCATAGAACCGAGTTAATTATGATGTAGAGTTATCAAGAGAAATAAATTTTAGGGACGAAGAGTTCCTTATTTCAATTCGGGGTTAAGGCACTAATATTCATTTGAAGGAAATTGAAAAAATCCACTATGTAGATAGATGGTGATGATCAAATGAAAATGTTATATCATGTTGTTATGTAAAGGTCGTATAAGGAGAGCATTCTAAGAAGGAGATTACCTAAAAGCTTGAGAATGATGTTAGGATTGAGTATTTCTAAAATTTGGACTATCATGATGTTCTTGTAAAGTTAATTAAGGATAAATAATCATATCAAAATGTTGGTATTTATTTTGGAAAAGCTCAAGGGGGTTCAATATGTATTATAAATGGAAAAGATCATATATTAAGACTTGAGTAGCAAGTATCTTAAAAGGCAGGTTAACTGGAAGTTTGAGAATGACATGAAGGTTGGATATTTTTTTTGAAGGTTTAAAATCTTAATCAAGCTAATTTCAAGGATAAAATTATTTTAATGGGAGGAGAATGTGAAACCCGATTTTTGAACTTTTTGGGCCGAAGTCGGCAGGCCCAGCCGACTTCGACCTAGATCGCAGAAAAAAGAGAGAGGAGACACCGTGAAACAGGAGAACTCTTCTTCCCTTGTTGCCGGCTAGGAAACTTACCGGAGGAGTCGAAGGGGAGAGCCGTAGAGGAGAGGGATGGTCGGCGATGGGTTTGGGATATATTGGAACTCTGGACAATGCGGTTTTCCTTCCCTAAACGGCAAGGAAAATCTTCTATTCTTCCTACAAATTTCTTCCCCTCCCAGCTCCTATGGCCTGATTTCGAGGAAGACCGAGCACACCTTCGACGGTGGCTCTCGGTGGCGAGCAAGTAAGTTCGATGAGGTCCCCGTGGAGGCAGCTGAGAGAGGTCCTTCCGAGATGGGAGAGGTGGAGTCGTCGTCGTTTGCACCGTCTTCATCGGAGCAGGGGAAGTATTTTGTTAGTGGTATCTCGTCGGAGGCAAGGGAGGAGGCACTCACAGAGCACTTCAAGAGGTACGGGGAGATAAAGGAGGTGGTGGTCATGAGGGATAGGATCACGGGTAACTGCCAGGATTTCGGGTTTTGTTTGCCTTGGACCGTACCTCGTCGGTGGCCGCGCCGCTATCCATCTCTGGTCTGCCGAGCCGCTTCCCGATGACCACCTCCCGTGGCTGCCGGCAACTATGGGGAACCTCAGTTCAGTCAAGCCAATGGAAGAACAGGGAGCTTGGGAGAAAAAGAGAGAGAAAGAAGAAGAGAAGAAAGAAAGAAAAAAAGGAAAAAGAAAAAAGGGAGAAAGAAAAGAGAAGAAAAAAAGAAAAAGAAAAAAAAAATTAGGGACCTCTATTCGGTGGAGAAAAAAGAGATGAGGAGAGAGAAAGAAATAAGAGGAGAGAGAAAGAAGAGAGAGAAAGAGAAAATAATAATAATAATAAATAGTGAGGGGGATCGAAAAATCTTTCTCTAGGAATTTGAGATTTTACGGGTAAAAGATTTGAGTTTACAATTTTTCTAAGATTATTTATTTGAATAAAATTATTTATTGTTGTAGGGGAACAGCCTTCTGAATAAAAAGGTGTTGGACAAACTTTGGGTATGAATTGATACCGGATACTTTTGGATTAGCTCGTGAAGATAAGGAAATATGGACATGATCACCAGTATTATATATGTATCTTTCATGACATGATTTAATCCATGCATATGAACATTAGTATACATGATTTGTTTTTGCATGGTATGGTTGATTTTTCATGATGAACAATATGATTGGTGATATTATTATTTATGCTTCTGTATACCATATTTTATCAAGTAAAGTTATCTTTGAATGGGCTGAACCATGATGCAGGTTTTGAAAATTGGTAAATGACATGATTTGATATGATGATGTGAAAGGATAAAGTGTTAATTAAAAGAATACAGTATTTGGACTAGCCATACTAGTCACAAGTTGGACAATGATATTGCCAGTCACAGGCGGGATTGTGACAAATATTGTCAATCACAGGCATGGACAATGATATTGCAAGTCACAGGCATGGACAATGATATTGTCAGTCACAGGCATGAACACTGAGATTGCCAGTCATGGGCTGAAGCATGACCGTAGTTAGTTCAAAATCCTAAAGAAGAATGATAACTAATGGAAACATGGAAAGAAAAATATAGTTTTATCAAAGATTTTATTATACATGGTATTTGAGTTATTTGATTGCATGATATGATATACTATTATGTTTTTGTTATTTCTAGAATTATATTATTACTGGTGTGATCGTATGGAGACCTTACTGGGCTGACCTCTTACTTTCTTCCTTCTCAAAGTTGTACAAGATAATCGAGCTTGGTGGTGGATTGGATTTGTGAAGAAATGATGAGTAGCTAGAGAGTTATTAATATCAAATAGATGACCGAAGGATGATCGAAATTATAATCATATGAGTTATAGTATTTTCTTATAAATTGTGATCAATAATATTATGGATCAAGGGTTTGTGATCAATAATAAATTGAAGTTGAAATGAAATTTTTTTTAGGCCTTGCATGACCTCTAGAATGTAATCAAGGGTTTGTGCAGTCGGTTGCATAGCCGATTATGATGATGAATTCGAGATATGATAGCTTGCCAAAAGGAATACTTTCATCTTTTCCAGGGTTGGTGCCCTCCAAATAAATTTTGAAAAAGGGCATCTCATGCCACTGAAGTTAAAAAATTTATAGGAGTCTAATGCATCCATGATACAGGACGGTCTAATCAGGGTGAGGAGGCTACGCAGTGAATCTGTGTGATATAAGGTGCTTTGAAATTAGAACCTTACAAGAGGAAAACTATTCGGTTTAAAGACAAAGCACATCTGCTAACTTTAAAAACACTCGTACTACCTCATCACAAAATTGAACAAGATCTCCTAGGACATCTCCGATATGCACTCAAATTAAGTTTTCCCGCAAAACGTCAAGAACTCAATATCTAAAGAAATAAACGATAACAAAATCAAATACAAAGGAAATGGGATTAAAATAAGGTACATCAGAGGATTGAGACCTTGCGAATATTGCCATTTTGATTTGCTTACTACTGAAATGACAAGAGTCGAATTAGAATGTAAAGGGAATGCTCCTTAATTTCCACGTATAAGAATTGTTATTATTACAGAGAGGCAAGCACGTGCATCACGAAATCAATAATGCATGGATAGGTTTATAAGTATACATCGCAGTTTTATTGTGTGAAATCCATTCTGGAACTGTGCCTTTGCCCTTCTTGTCTAGGTTCCATATGCTTCTCTACACTGCCAACAACATGAATCTGACGTCAATCTGATGATTTCCTCCATCAAATCTTGCTGCAGCCGCTGCTTCTGCTTGTGCATAAGAAAGACAGATAGAAGGGAAAAAAAATGGCATGTTCATGGTGCCAAATGATATTTTTTTTGTTGGAAAAAAAATGATAAGTTATTTCTATCAAAGGAACCCTTGTGGTGGAATCAATATACATTGGTGCTACTTACTGAAATACAAAAAAAAAAAAAAAGAAGCTTACAATAGGAAAAGAAAATATAATTCGAATAAACTACAGAGAGAATCCAGAAAACATAAATTTAGTCTTCCATTATAAGACTTATAGGTGTTATAGGCATTGTATTCTCAGAAGAATAAGTACATCATAAGCTACATTTGACAGTATTTCCCACAAGACCAGGTTCTAATCTGTAATAGTAAAATTAACTTCGATGTTGAATATAATTTTCTTCCATATAACCACTGACTTCATTAATATGCACCACTTGCTAGGTACTCTACTACACTGATGATCCTTTTTTTTTTTTTTTGAGGGGATACAGTGATGATCCTAAAATAAATTTCTTACTTTGTGGAATGGTATCTTTACAACCATACAACATCCCATATCAGTTTAGCGGAGCTCTCACCTGAAGGATTTACAAAAGCCTCTGTAAGAGCATCGGTTCAATAAATCCTGACATGTGAAGATTTATCTTTAGAAAAGAATGCGAGGTTGTCTCTCAATCTCAATCCAACTGTAAGCACCAAGAAATTTTAAATTCCTCCAACATGAATTCTCTAAATCTGTGGCAGAATCACCGAGTTTTTTGAAAAGTCTTTGATGTTCTGAAAGAGCAAGTTCTACGTTTAATTTCAACCTTTGAACACTTTTCTGCAGCAACTTTCTGAGTTTTAGCTTAGTTTAATATATATATATATATATATATATATATCTGAGTTTTATAATCTGATTATCCTATCAAGTAAGGCTGTCCAAGTGGGACTGAAAGGATCATTTCTTTTATCAACACAGAACCTCCATTTAAGTCCCCTTTTCCACCCATTGGCACAAGCATCACCCTGGCTTCAACTTAGGATATCAGGTCATTATTATGAAAATTCCCTTTATCAAGTGACCTGGATGAACTAGATAAATTTAAAACCAAAAAGCAATATTGTTTATAACCATGCCTTTTTCTTTTCTTGTTTTCTTAAAAAAATCTGTAACCATGTCTAATTTGGAAGTCTCGAACATCTGGACCGCCACATTTCCCTCACAATGGTTGCCAGGGCCTCCAAGCAGAGGCTAACAGGAGCTATGTCAGCACTATATCCAATCCATACCCAAGTCACGCTGAAATCGCTGCAATAGCGTACCAGTAAATACTTAGCTTAGACCAGCCAATAATCTATGGGTGCTCTTCGGCATTTCATAAAACTAAAGTTTTTTGTTCTCTATTTTTTTTTTGGTTTTAACGATCAAGATGCATTTAAGGCACATCAGAAGAACCCGTTTTCATATATACGCTAACTGACTTTGAACACAGTTCTCATCATACGGTGGACACCTCGCAGCTTAGACTCGGTTTGAATGGATCAAGGCTAGATACCGGAGACAATATGCACCAATCCTTTGCAAAATCTAAAACACTTTAATGGTTTATTCATAAATTTTCAAGAAGGCAACTTGTCCATGTGCTTGCAGAGAATCAATAAATATTGATTCAAAAATCACAAATTACCAGATTTATTTTTTTCACGAACAAACAAAGCTTTGAAGAATCCAAAGCTAAATGCAGAAATTCCTCTAGCTCTGTTTCACAAAATTTTGGCATCATACACCAAGAAACACTAGTGAGATAGGAAAATCTACGAATTCTTTCGAGATGAAACAAGATTTTATTACTTCGGAGTGCAGGTTCCCATCATTCAGAAAAGTACCCGGAACTGAGGGGCATCGGAACCGGTAGCTGGGAGGATCTCCCACCGGCACGGCTCCAGCTCGTCGGAGACCGGGCAATATCCGGCCAGCGTCACCCTGTCGCCGGAGGCCATCGCCGACCCGAACTCGAAAACCGTCACGTCCAACGGCCGCCGCACCTCCACCGCCCCGTTCATTGCGGAGGCCTTTTCGGCAGGTGGAACCGAAGGCTCTGGATCTGAGACAACGGCCGCAGCGCCGCCCGTCGCGGCGGTGCCTCGCTTCCCTCTCCACCAGGACAAAAACCCCATCGGTCAGTGCGTGCGTGCGCGTCTGGGAGAGAGATACAATGGAGAGGGTTCGGGATTTAACGGTCGAGAATGGTTTAAGGGTTAATGCAACAGAGCATAGCATTGTGAAGCGATCCCTTAACGTGGGACCCTTGGCCACATTGGATCTCTTTTGCCACAGCGTAACACGCTGTTTGACTGTTTGTTTGCCACTTAAAAATACACGAATAGTCCTGCTAGATACTGAGTTTCCGACCATCTGAATCGCATGATAGATCTAGACATAGGTACATGCCGGACTATTAAGACACCAATGTACTCCATCAATAATAATTCAAAATATATATTAATTGGCATTAATCCTGCATTCCTCGTGATTGGGATCTGAAATTTCTTGCTTCCCCCTAATTAGACTATTATAATGTAATGTAACTAAATCTCATCTCTCAATTGTAAGCTGACACGTGGTATAGCAGGACCAATTTTAGTTGGACACTAATTTTTGAACTAGTCCATGGATTAGGGATACTTTTCTATTGGACTCAGGATTTTGAAAGTCCAACTCCAGCCTAAAAAAAAACCCTGGTAGGTCCAGACACAAACAAGCAATTAGCTCTCCGCCTTGTCTTTTTAGCTTTTCTTGTAAGTCGACCATTGCTTCTTAGAGGTCATACATTTCTTTTATTATTTTTGGTACTGATGTGGCGAGACCATTGACGTGAGTAATTGACGAGCGCCACGTCAAGAGATGCCGCCACGGCGGGCACCAAGGCAACATCTCAGTTCGGAGCACCTTGCCGAGCTGAGCTGAGCTCCCCCAGGACAGCAAGTCGAGCTCAGTCCTCCGCCAGGTCGAGCTCATGGTCTCGATGCCTAGATTAGAGCCGTCCTCCGCCCTCCAGAGCGAGACCCTCGGAGGCTAGTGCCCTGCGGTCGAGGTCGAGCCAAGAGCTCGCCCGTCGATGTGGAGCCTCTTCGAGCGCATGCCCTCTAAGCCGGGTCCGTCCTCCGCCCTCCAGAGCCAGACCCTCGGAGGCTAGTGCCTTGCGATCGAGGTCGAGCCAAGAGCTCGCCCCCCGATGTGGAGCCTCTCCGAGCGCGCGCCCTCTGGACCGGGTCCGTCCTCCGCCCTCCAGAGCGAGACCCTCGGAGGCTAGTGCCCTGCTGTCGAGGTCGAGCCAAGAGCTCGCCCGCCGATGTAGAGCCTCTCCAAGCACGCGCCCTCTGGACCAGATCCGTCCTCCGCCCCCTAGAGCGAAACCCTCGGAGGTTAGTGCCCTGCGGCCGAGGTCGAGCCAAGAGCTCGCCCGCTGATGTGGAGCCTCTCCGAGCGCACGCCCTCTGGACTGGGTCCATCCTCCGCCCTCCAGAGCGAGACCCTTGAAGGTTAGTGCCCTGTGGTCGTGGTCGAGCCAAGAGCTCACCCGCCGATGTGGAGCCTCTCCGAGTGCGCGCCCTCTGGACCGGGTTCGTCCTCCGCCCTCCAAAGCCAGACCCTCGGAGGTTAGTGCCCTGCATTCAAGGTCGAGCCAAGAGATCGCCCGCCGATGTGGAGCCTCTCCGAGTGTGTGCCCTCTGGACCGGGCCCGCACTCTCCCCTCCTCCACCAAGGTGATCGCACGAGCTCGGAGCGCCCAGACCAGAGCAAACCCTGCCATCCCAGGACACCGGCAAGCCGCCCGAGGACCACGGAACGGCGACCCCCATGCTGCCATAACTACCTGCCCGACCGTACTTCCAGGGGATGAGCCAGCCAAAAAGCACGCACCCCTAAGGTGGCGGTCCCTGGATCGAGGCTCTGCCAAACTTCCCGAAATGGAGCAACCAGAGAGGATGTCAGAAGGAATGGAAGCTTTCCCTACCACCTGTCAGGAAAGGCATCCCGTTCACGGCACGGAATCCTGTCCCATGCGCCTGCCAACCCAGCGAGGATCTCGAGGCAGACTCCAAACGGCCGGTTTTCAACTACAAAGAACGATCGACACCCCCAGAAGGGAGAGGAGAGGGGCCCGACCAGGAGGATCTGTTCCCCTAGATTGTCACTGACTTGACCATCGGAGTGCCCCCGTCGGAAATCCCGACCAGGGTCACTAACCCCTGTTTCGCAGGTCCAGGAGCAGAGAACCGCCAGGCAGTGAGAGGAGAGCACTCCGACACAGCAGCTACGGGCCACGACGGTCCTGGCGGCAACAGATTGGCATGCCAGGAAGGGGGAGATCGAGTAAGCCCTCCATTTCTCTACAAGCAAGCCAGGCGGAAGGATGGTGACGACAAGAGCAAGGGAGGCTTCCACCAGTCATGCGGGGGACTCCCCCTCTCGGGGAAACCCGCACCGCCAAGAAGTGGAGCCAACAGCTCCAGTCCAGCCACCTCCATCAGAAGCTCAGCTAGCCGCACTTGCCCAGCAGATGCAAGTTCTTGCCATGGCAGTGCGCCAGCTTCAGCACTAGCACCGGTTCGTGGCTACTCACCAGCAGCCAGGGACCCCGGCGGCCCATGCCGTAGCTCCCCGCGACAGCCTGCGCTCCTTCCAAGGAAGGCAGTTGCAACCGCGGGCCACCATTGACAACTGGGGCAGCCATCAAGCTCCGGCGAAAAGACAACGAGCCGGCTCTGCTGACAGAGAGAGCCGCTCACCAAACCTCGGGCAGGAGGTGCCCAGACCCCACCGAGGCAAGAAAAGCAAGACCCTCCGCCATGGGTGCCATACATCCATGTCACCTTCTCCGTCTCTTTCGATGGAGGGGTCCACTGATAAAGCCGCCAGGAGCGCGACGGGCAGGTGCCTGGAGGAACATAAATGCAAGCTGGCGGAGTTTGATCGCCGGTTCGCCAACATGCCGAGCTCCGCTAGTGAGCCAGTGGGCTATGATGCCCATCCCCCATTCTTCCAAGAAATCCAAGCGAAGCCGATCCCGCACCAGTTCCAGATGCCGCAAGTGGATCTTTACGATGGGACCACCGACCCCCTGGACCACCTGGAAAGCTACCGGACTTTCATGAGGGTCCAGGGGGCCACCGATGCCCTCCTCTACATCGCCTTCCTTTCTACTCTCCGGAAGGCCGCCCGGGTGTGGTTCACCCATCTGGAGCCGGAGAGCATCACCTCCTTTGCCCAGCTAGGGCAGAAGTTCGTGGCTCACTTCGATGCTTGCAAGAAGTTGCCACGAGAGGCAGACAGCCTCTTCTCCATCCGGCAGCAAGACCGTGAGCCCCTACGGGACTACGTGGCCCACTTCAAGGCCACCGCGTTGGAGATCTACAATCTTGAAGAGCCAGTGGCCATGCTGGCACTGAAGCGAGGGCTTAGGACCTTCCGCCTGACCTACTCGCTGGACAAGAAGCCTCCCAAGACCTACGCCGAGCTCCTTCTCTGGGTTCAAAAGTACATCCATGCAGAGGAGGCGGACCGTATGAGGCGGGAGCTCGATGGAGGACCCCCGAAGAAGTCGGCCCCTGCTGAAGTACCCGGGACCCGGAAGCCAGCACCCCAGGCTCAGAGCTCCTGGAGGGATCGGTCGAGACCGAGAGGGACCCCTGTCCCTGAGGAAAACTACACTCCTCTCCTCGCCCCGAGGACAAAAATCCTTATGGAGATCGAGGGCGAGGACTACTTGAGGCACCCGCCTCCATTGAAGCCTTTCGCTGGCCGTGACAAGACGAAGTACTACCGTTTTCACCGCGACCACGGCCACAACACCGAGGAATGTCGCAACCTCAAGTGGGAGAGATTGAGGAACTCATCAAGAGAGGTTACCTCAATAGATTCGTGGGGGGCAGACCTCAAGTGGAGTCCCAGGCGCTCGTCGCTCTCCCGCCAGCTCCAGCCATCGACAACCGCCCCATCGAGAAGCCAGTGGGCATGTTCTCCTGGGGAGCGACGCACGCATCCAAGAAGGCCCGGGGGGCAGGGGACTCTAAAAATGTACTCCCCTTTATAAGGGAGGGGGAATACGAGGGGAAAAATATAAATAATGATGCCGTGGTCGTCGAAATGACGATCGCGAAGTACCCTGTAAAGCGCATCATGGTTGATAGTGGAAGCTCCACAGACGTGCTTTTTTATGATGCCTTCTCCAGAATGAATCTCTCGCCCAATCAGCTTAGGCCCGTGAATACACCTCTTGTCGGTTTCACAGGCGATTCCATGGGAGTAGAAGGAGAAATCACTCTCCCAATCACTGCCAGAACCCCGCCTCGGCAGAGCACCGTTATAATGACTTTCACGGTTGTACGGCTTCCTTCCACCTACAACGTGATATTGGGTTGACCCGGGCTCAACTTGCTTGACGCCGTTGTCTCCACCAAGAGGCTACTTGCGCAATTCCCAACTCCCTACGGTGTCGGGGAGATGAGAGGAGCGCCCCAGCCGGTGCAACATTGCTTCCAGACTCTCCCTGGGGCCAAGATCTCTTAGGACGACCCCAGTACGGATGACCTCGACCAAAGGGCCCAAGACCCCAGAGGAGGCTCGGTCGAGTGCCTACTTTCCTATCCGCTTGGAGATGACCCTGCAAAGACAAGCAGATCGGAGCCCAGCTACACAAGGAGGAGAGGGCACACTTGCGGGGATTCCTGCGGGCGAACGCAAACGTGTTCGCCTAGATGACGGTAGACATGCCAGGTATTCCCCTGACATCATTACTCACAAATTGAGTATCGACCCAAAGCACAAGCCAGTTCGGCAAAAGAAAAGAAGTTTTGCCCCGGAGAGACAGGCGGCCATCAAAGAAGAGGTAGATAAGCTCCAGGCCACCAGTTTCATTCGAGAGGTCCAGTATCCGAGCTGGCTGGCGAATGTGGTGATGGTCAAGAAGAATAGTGGCAAATGGAGGATCTGTGTAGACTACACCGACCTCAATAAAGCTTGCTCGAAGGACAGCTTTTCTCTCCCGAAGATCGACCAGCTGGTGGATGCCACCTCGGGCCACCGGCTGCTCTCCTTTATGGATGCGTTCTCAGGATACAATCAAATTCGCATGCATCCGGAGGACGAGGAGCATACTGCCTTCATCACCGACCAGGGGACATACTGCTACAGGATGATGCCCTTTGGCTTGAAGAATGCGGGGGCTACCTATCAGCGCCTGGTCAGCAAGGTCTTCAAGAACCAAATTGGCCACAACATGGAGGTGTATGTGGACGACATGCTCGTCATGAGCAAGCCGGGCTCGAGCCATGTAGCCGACCTCACTGAGTCCTTCCACAACTTGCGGCAGCATCAAATGAAGCTGAACCCGGCGAAGTGCGCCTTTGGGATGGCCGCAAGAAAATTTCTCGGCTTCATGGTCACCCAAAGGGGCATTGAGGCAAACCCGGAGAAGGTACAGGCCATCATCGACATGGAGCATCCGACCTCCAAGAAGCAGGTCCAGCGCCTGATGGGACGCGTCGCTGCCCTCAGTAGATTCATCTCGAGGTCGGCCGACCATTGCCAGCCGTTCTTCAAGGCGCTGCGCAAGATGCACGACTTCACCTGGACCGAGGAGTGCAGGACAGCCTTCGAGGAGCTGAAGAACTTCCTCACCTCCCCTCCGTTGCTCTCCAAGCCGGAAGAGGGGGAGGAACTCCCATTGTACCTGGCGGTGACACCAGGAGCTATCAGCTAAGTTCTCGTCCACACAAACGAGAACAAATCTCAGAAGCCGGTGTACTACACCAGCAAGATCCTCCGCGATGCGGAGATCAGGTATACTCGTTCCAAAAAATTCATTTTTGTACTAATAATGTCTGCTAAGCATCTCAGGCCCTATTTCCAAGCACATCCAATAGTGGTGGTGACGGACCAGCAGCTGAGGACCATCCTCACCCGACCCGAGACATCCGAGAGGTTGGCTAAGTGGTCCCTGCTGCTCAATGAATTCGACATAGCGTACCAACCGAAGTCGTCATAAAAGGCCCAAGTCCTGGCCGACTTCGTGGTCGAGTGCACCGGGTTCACCGAGGAGCCAGAGCAGATAGCAACGGAGCCCTGGCTAGGAGAAGAGCCCTGGATTCTTCATGTAGATGGAGCATCCAATTCCGGCGGGAGCGAAGCCGGCCTCATCCTGACCAATGCCAATGGGGTTGTGGCGGAATGCGCCCTCCGTTTCAAGTTCACCGCGACCAATAACCAGGCGAAGTACGAGGCATTCCTCACATGCCTAAGAGTCTCCCGCGAGCTGGGTGTATAGGACTTAAAAATCTTCACCGACTCCCAACTGGTTGCCGGACAAGTATCCGGGGAATATGAAGCAAGGGACTCCCAAATGATGAAGTATCTGGAGCAAGTCTGCGCGAGCACGGCAAGCCTCCAGTGCTTCAGCATTTTTCACATCCCTCGAGGAGAGAATGCACGCACGGATGTGCTGTCCAGACTTGCGACCCTGCCAGACTCGTCACAGGGACGTGCCTACATCAAGCACCTTGAAAGCCCTAGCTACGAGAACCCGATGGAGGTACATCAAGTCACCCCTAAGCCGAGCTGGATGGACAAGTACATCCGGTACATCACTGACGGCACCCTGCTAGAAGACCGCGCGAAAGCCGCACTCGTCAGGAAGAAGGCTTCTCAGTTCGTCCTGATGGAGGGCCAACTCTACCGCCGATCTTACTCCTACCCACTCTTGAGATGTCTCAGGCCCGTCGAGGCAACCTTTGTGCTCCAAGAGATACACGAAGGCCTCTACAGGAATCATGTGGGAGGGAGGACACTGGCTTACAAAGCTCTCCGCCAGGGGTACTTTTGGAAGACCATGAGGGAGGACGCAACCGACTTCGTTAAGAGATGCGACAAATGCTAGCACCACGCCAACATCCAGTGCTAGCTGGCGGCGCCGATCTCCCAGCTCTCAACCCCTTGGCCCTTTGCCCAGTGGGGAATTGACATCTTGGGACCATTCCCCCCAGCATCAGGGCAGCGAAAGTTCCTGCTAGTGGCGATCGACTACTTCACCAAGTGGGTCAAGGCAGAGCCGCTAGCTCGGATCGCAGAAGCCAATGTCTGCCAGTTCTTTTGAAAGTCGATCATCTGTTGCTTCGGGCTCCCCCGTTGCATCATCACCGACAACGGGCGACAGTTTGACAACCACGAGTTCGAAGGGTTCTGCGTAGCCCACGGCATCCAACACCGGTTCATCTCGGTAGCTCACCCCCAAACAAACGGGGAGGCCAAGGTGACCAACCGGACCATCCTGCAAGGACTCCGAACCAGGCTGGACCAAGCTAAGGGCATGTGGGCAGAAGAACTCCCGAGCATCCTGTGGGCCTATCACACAATACCCAAGACGGCGACCAATGAAATGCCCTTCAACCTCATCTTCGGTGCCGAAGCAGTCGTCCCCGTCGAGCTCGGCATGCCTACGTTACGGGTGCAGCAGTATGATGAAGCACGGAACTCGGCGCATCTCCTGCTCAACCTGGACCTCCTTGAAGAAGCGAGGGACAAAGCCCGCCTACATATGGTGGCCTACCAACAAAGAGTGGCCCGATACTACAACGTCCGTGTTCGGACAAAAGCCTTTAAGCCCGGAGACCTGGTGCTGCAGCGGGCAGAAGCGTCCCAGCCTAGGGAGTGCGGCAAGCTCTCCCCGAACTGGGAGGGCCCCTACAAAGTGGCAGAAGCCCTCTCGCAAGGGGCCTACTACCTCGAAGATCTCGACGGTGTCAGGTTTTCCAGAACATGGAATGCCTGCAACTTGTGGAAATACTACCAATAATGTAAGGTTTCCCAACAATGAATAACAATGGTTTTTTTTTTCCGTGCAATTATCTGTTTGTCTTGCAGGAGAATGCCAATGGCATCCCCGAGCCCAGCTCCAGGATGCCAAAGAGGTCAAGGAGCCACGCTGCTCCCGATTGACAACGCCCTCGGGCCCAGCTCCAGGATGTCGAAGAATCAGCGAGCCACGTAGCTCCCACTTCCCAGTGCTCCCGAGCCTAGCTCCAAGGTGCCAGAGGAACTTCGAGCCACGTAGCTCTCCAACTCCAAGCATCCCCGAGCCCAGCTCCAGGACGTCAAAGAATCTCCGAGCCACGTAGCTCCCACTTCCCAGCATTCCCGAGCCCAGCTCCAGGGTGCCAGAGGAACTTCGAGCCACCTAGCTCTCCAACTCCAAGCATCCCCGAGCCCAGCTCCACGACGTCAAAGAATCTCCGAGCCACGTAGCTCCCATTTCCCGGCGTTCCCGAGCCCAGCTCCAAGGTACCAGAGGAACTTCGAGCCACATAGCTCTCCAACTCCAAGCATCCCCGAGCCCAGCTCCAGGACATCAAAGAATCTCCGAGCCACGTAGCTCCCACTTTCCAGCGTTCCCAAGCCCAACTCCAAGGCGCCAGAGGAACTTCGAGCCACGTAGCTCTCCAACTCCAAGCATCCCCGAGCCCAGCTCCAGGATGTCAAAGAATCTTCGAGCCACGTAGCTCCCACTTCCCGGCATTCCCGAGCCCAGCTCCAAGGGGCCAGAGGAACTTCGAGCCACGTAGCTCTCCAACTCTAAGCATCCCCGAGCCCAGCTCCAGGACGTCAAAGAATCTCCGAGCCACGTAGCTTCCACTTCCCAGCGTTCCCGAGCACAACTCCAGGATGCTAGAGGAACTTCGAGCCACGCAGCTCATGAGTAATCATCGTCCCCGAGCCCAGCTCCAGGACACCTTCTCAAGACCGGAGCTCAGATCTCCGACCAAAAGAACCTCGAGCCAAGCAGCTCTTTATCTCAAACATCTCCGAGCCTAGCTCTGAGACGCCAAGGGATCACGGGGCCACGCAGCTCCCGTCAATGCCTCGAGCCTAGCTCTAAGGCGCCAAAGACCTTAGCCAATGTCTCAGGCAATCCCTGGGCCCGAGCCTAGTTCCACGTCCAGGAAGGCCTCGAGCCTAGCTCTAAGGCAATCAAGACCGGTAACCCCCCTACCCTGATCTCCCCACTCGAAAAGAAAACGAGAGGGGAAGGAAAGAAAGGAAACAAAGGGGGGAAGCCCGGCAGCCCTCTTCTCTGATCTCCCCACTCAAAAAGAAGATGAGAGGGGAAGGAAAGAAAGAGAGCAAAACGGGGGTCCAGCCATCATCTTCTCCTCTGATCTCCCCACTCTAAAAAAAAAAAAATGAGATGAAAATGAATGAAGAGAAAAATGAAAGATGAATGAAAAATGAATGAGAGAAGAGTGAGGAAGGAAAGATGGAGAGAGAACAAGAAGAAAATACAATATCATCGAAGCTACCACTTTCAGCAGCTCTTAGCAACCATCGTCCTGAGCCCAGCTCTAGGACACCAACTTGAGATCGGAGCTCAGATCTCTAGCCTAGAGACCGCCGAGCTCAGCAACTCTCAGGTACCCCCTCTGATCTCCCCGTACATTAAAAAGAAAGACAAAAGTGGAAAGGGAGTGAAGGAGGGGAGGAGCCAAACAAGAGAAACGATTGCAAAGAATCTCTGCATTCCATTGATTAAGTGTCAACTACAAGTACCCTATGGGCCCCCGACATGCCGAGTGGCCCTGCTAAATACAGAAGAAGAAACAGAAAATGGCTATCCACTAGCCGGGTCGCCGGGCCGGGGGTCTCCATCAGCAGGGGCTTCTGATCGCGCGGCTTCAGACTCAGCTGGCGCGGCCTCCTCAACGCCCGCCTCCTGGTCTGAAGTACCGGGGTAGTCAAGGTAGCCGCGGCCTTCGACTGAGACGAACTCTTTGACCAGGCAGTGCAGGTACATGAAGCCTTTGAAGAAGGAGTCCGACGTCGTCTGCTGGATTTCGGCAAGGAACTCCTCCGAGGCCCTATACCTTTCCACCGCCTCCCTGGCTTCCTTCTTTGCTGCAGTCGCCTCGTGCCTGGCGTCCGCCACCGACTTGGCCGCCTCATCCACTGCCCTCTGAGCCACGACTGACTTCTCCTCCTATGCCGTCAATCAAGCCTAGAGAGACTGGGTGGTCCTTTTCTACCGAGCCGCCTCGGTCATGACCACGTCCAGCCTCTGTTCGGAGTCGACAAGCTCCTTAGCCTTCCTCATCGACTCCCCCTGCTCGTGGTCAAGTTTCTCCAGGAGCTCCTTTACTCGGCCCTCGGAGTCGGCGAGCCATCTCTCAAGGTCCTTGACCCGCCGGTCAAGCGCTTCCTTAGAGTCGGCCTTCCCCTTCAGATCGGTCTTCAACGACGCGATCTCGGCCACCTGCTGCTGCGCAGACCGCTCCCAGTTTCGGTAGCATCTCCTAATAAAGAGGGCCTCAACCCCCATCTGCATCACATCGGAAGTTAAAAAAAAAAAGAGAAAAGAAAAGAGAAGAAGAGAGATAGAGGACGGGGTTGCTTACCGTGTAGAGGTGGGAGAAGATGTTGTCGATCAAGACTCCAACCGGCAGCCCATCCATCTCCTCCCAGTCACACCGCTGGATGGAGAAGTCCATCATTTGGTAGGCCAGCGTGCGGTTTCCTCGCCTCGTCCCTCCTGCTCTCCCGAGGGGCAGATGCGCCCGCCACCCCAGCGGCAGGACTCCCGAAGCCCGGCCGGGGACCCGGCACCATCATGACCGAAAACCCCGCCACCAGAGGATCTCTGGGGCAGAACCTTCCTTCCTCAGCTTCAGTCATTGCCGAACCCGGGGGACAGGGCGGAGCAGTGGCAGCCACAGCATCGGCCCGGGCGACTACCGTGGGCTCCAAGACAGGGGCTCCTACAACCCCCTCTCCTTTCGAGGCAGTCGGCACGGCAGGATCAGACACCGGCGCTCCCTCCACCCGGGCCCGCCTCGAAGGGGGCTCGGCGACCACTCCAGTGGGTGGCCTCTTCCTGGAGACCGGTGACGGCTCGCCCTCCGAAAGGATTGACCCTACACACAGGAACTTGGAAGGTCAGCTTGAAAAAAAAAAAAAGAGAGAGAGAGAGAGAGAGGGAATGCATGTGAATGAAGAAGCTGAACTTACCTGGCCTCGGCGACGAGTCAACCCTGGCGTCGAGAAGGTTCTGCTCTGATAGCAGGACCTCCAAGGAAGGGATCTGGGCGGTGCGAAGCTGATCATAGTCATCCTGGTCGGCAACTTCGACCGCAGAGATTTGGTTTGGGGATCGGTCTTGCTCGCTCTAGGCCCAGTCGACCCCCTCGACGTCCGCAAAGAAGAACTTGCTCTTCCATCCCTTGATGGAAGAGGGAAGCTCGAACTTGATGCCCCTCAGGCGAGAAGACAAAGACCACCACCCGTCCTCGGTCGGGTGGCGTTTTAGGGTGAAGAATGCCCTGAACAGGGAGAACCGGGCAACGAACCCGTGGACGTGGCAGAGTACAATGAAAGAGAAGATCACCCTGATGGCATACGGCACCAACTGGACGGGGACCAAATGATAATTGCTTAGAACAGACTAAAAGAAAAGATGGAAGGGGAATCGGAGACCCCCAGAGAAAGTCCCCTCATAGAAGGCGAGACGCCTTGAGCCACTAGAAGTAACCCGTTCCCTGGGTCGGGGAACCATGAGACGAATGGAAGACGGGATCCCATAAGCATCCTGGCTGGCCTCCAGCTCCGTGGCGGAAATCGTCGAAGCGACCCCGCCCGGACCTGTTGACCGGACAGACTCGGGGGCTGGTTCAAGCAAAAGAGGACTGACAGGAAGAGAATGAACGACCTCCAGCTCCCCAATGGACACTGGAGGGGCAAGAAGGGCTGGTCTCATACTAATCTTAAACTACTCCCCCTTCGACTCCTCGTCAGAGGAGGAGAGCATCACCCTTCGGGCAGGAGACTCAGGACGAGACATACTGAACCAAGAAGGAAGATGAAGCCAATCTAGACCCCTAGAGATGAGAAGGACAGATGCAGATCGCGGGGGAAGAAGGGCCTGGACACAGCAATGAGCACGAAGGATTTGAAAGAAAGGGAGTTTTGGGTAAGAAATTTTTCTTTTCACTTCGAAAAGGCCCGTCAAACCTGCACTGTTGTGACCCCCTCGCCAACGGATCTGCTCCACGTGCTGTCCATCGACGAAAAAAAAGTCCTAGCCGCTCAGAATTCTATACCAGCATTAACTGCTCCTCGGACGTGGCCACGCGGTGCCCCCACAATGGCTTGCGGGGCCGTCCCTCGAAGTGCAAGTGACCGCGGCCATCATTGCACCGAATTTTCACCTCTCCACATCAGCATTACAGATACTCCTTTCGTCCCAAGCGCCATACACTAACGAGTCTCGAGAGTGGGGGGCAAATGATGTGGCGAGACCGCTGACGTGGGTAGCTGACGGGCGCCATGTCAAGAGATGCCGCCACGGCAGGCGCCAAGGCAACGCCTCAGTTCGGAGCACCTTGCCGAGCTGAGCTGAGCTCCCCCAGGATAGCAAGGCGAGCTCAGTCCTCCGCCAGGTCGAGCTCATGATCTCGACGCCTAAGTCAGAGCCGTCATCCGCCCTCCAGAGCGAGACCCTCGAAGGCTAGTACCCTGCGATCGAGGTCGAGCCAAGAGCTCGCCCGCTAATATGGAGCCTCTCCGAGCGCGCGTCCTCTGGGCCGGGTCCGTCCTTCGCCCTCCAGAGCGAGACCCTCGGAGGCTAGTGCCCAGCGATCGAGGTCGAGCCAAGAGCTAATCCGTCGATGTGGAGCCTCTCCGAGCACGCGCCCTCTGGACCGGGTCCATCCTCTGCCCTCCAGAGCGAGACCCTCGGAGGCTAGAGCCCTGCGGTCGAGATCGAGCCAAGAGCTCGCCCGTCGATGTGGAGCCTCTTCGAGCGCGCGCCCTCTGGACCGGGTCCGTCCTCCGTCCCCCAGAGCGAGACCCTCGGAGGTTAGTGCCCTGCGACCGAGGTCGAGCCAAGAGCTCGCCCGCCGATGTGGAGCCTCTCCGAGCGCGCGCCCTCTGGACCGGGTCCGTCCTCCGCCCTCCAGAGCGAGACCCTCGGAGGTTAGTGCCCTACGGTCGAGGTCGAGCCAAGAGCTCACCCGCCGATGTGGAGCCTCTCCGAGTGCACGCCCTCTGGATCGGGTCCGTCCTCCGCCCTCCAGAGCGAGACCCTCGGAGGTTAGTACCCTGCCGTCGAGATCAAGCCAAGAGCTCGCCCGCCGATGTGGAGCCTCTCCGAGTGCGTGCCCTCTGGACCGGGCCCGCACTCTCCCCTCCTCCACCAAGGTGATCGCACGAGCTCAGAGCGCCCAGACTGGAGCAAACCTTGCCATCCCAGGACACCGGTGAGCCACCCGAGGACCACGGAACGGCGCCCCCCATGCTGCCATAACTACCTGCCCGTCTATACTTCCAGGGGATGGGCCAGCCAGAGAGCACGCATCCCTAGGACGATGGCCCCCGGATCGAGGCTCTGCCAAACTTTCCAAAATGGAGCAACCAGAGAGGATGTCAAAAGGAATGGAAGCTTCCCCTACCACCTGTCAGGAAAGGTGTCCCGTTCACGGTACGGAATCCTGCCCCATGCGCCTGCCAACCCAGCGAGGATCCCGAGGCAGACTCTCAATGGCCGGTTTTCAACTACAAAGAACGATCGGCACCCCCAGAAGGGGGAGGTAACAACAACAACAGAAAAATATACCAATAGAGAAGAACTACCGTCTACCACCAACACACGCGCAAGCTCGACCAAGAGAGCGAAGCACTACCACCAACACCACGGTAGAAGGAAAGTCGCCGGGAAACAAGGAGAGGTGGAGGAATAGGGAACCCCTCTGTCCCCGCTATCACTCTCCCCCTGCTGCTTTTCTCCTTCACCAACACTTCTTTCACTCCTCCTAGTGCGGAGTCCATCAAGAGGGGCCCGACCAGGAGGATCTGTTCCCCTGTATCGTCACTAACTTGACCGTCGGAGTGCCCCCACTTGAAATCCCGGCCCGGGTCACTAACCTCTGTTTCGCAGGTTCAGGAGCAGAGGACCGCCAAGCAGCGAGAGGAGAGCACTCCGACGCAGCAGCTACGGGCCACGACGGTCCCGGCGGCAACAGGTACAAACCAGTGATCACAACAGTTTTGTGTAAGTGCAATCCAAATGATCGGAATATAAAATATTTTACAAGGTCCAAAGATAGGCATCACCCGTCGTCAGGTTCAATCATTAGAATAGTCAACAACAAAAGATGCAATCTAATCTACTACGCTTTCACCTATCAAAAGGCATATGAAATAAATACCATAATGGAATAACAAAGAAAGCTCCAGATATCTCGGAGAATCAGATAGATCTTGAGATACTTTGCTTCATCTCCGATCCAGTCGATGACCATGATAGAATCATTTTCAATAATAATTCTCTCCACCTGCAATTCCTGCATAGCATAAATAATGCCTTCCCGAGTAACTTGGATCTCAACTTTTGGGACCGATGGTTCAAAAAGATAAGACTCTCCTGCAGCCAGTAGCCTGGTATCCGGATCATGAATGATAAAGTCAGCACCTCCCTTACCTCTCTAACACTATCATCAAAGTTAACCTTGATAAACCCTAGTGGTAGGGGCTTTCAAGAAATGTAAAGAACCCTCCAACTCACTACAAGTGTAGCATGAAAGTCTCGGAAGTCAAGGCATCGACAATCGAGCGAGTAATGTTGAAAAGACAATACTACATAGCTAAAGACAGAGCTTTATCCAAGATCCAATGAGCAGGCACATTCTCAGCTTTGAACACCAAACTATTCATGGATAATTAAATTTGACAGGCAACAAATATTATCTTGCCCTTTTAAGTATCGATCGATCTCTCCATAGAGCTTCTATGAATTATGTCGAAAAGGACTCGGCCACAAAGCCACACCTTTCTTCCATGGTGAAGGATATCTCGCAAGATGTCATCTTTGAAATGCTCTCAAGGCTCCCAGTCAAGCCTCTCATAAGATTCAAAGCAACTTGCGAGGCATGGCTTGCTCTCATCTCCGAACCTTATTGCACGGCTTTGCATTATGTGTATTTCACAACAACTCCATCCTTTCTAATGCTACCATTGAAAGAAGATTTTTTCCAAGAGATCAGGGAGCTATATTTGTACAAGAAAAAAACTACATGTCTCTAAACTATAGCTTCACAGAAATCCACCTTGTAAAGATAAGTTTCTCATCATTAATGCGGTAGCCCGGTTGGTAAAGATCTTGTTTCACATCCAATCGGTCACGGGTTCAAGATATGATCTACGTGCGGTGACTCGATTAAATCCAAAAACTGCTTCTTGGAGCTCCTGAAAGATCAGGGTTTTTTTTTTTATATTCCCGTTCTATCGGTCTACCTGATGGAGTTGGTGCTTGCGGGGATAGCTACATGAGTTTGATCCCCCTATCCTTTTTCTCTATTAAAAAAAGAAAAGAAAAAAAAAAAAAAAATGAAGAAGACAAGTTTCTCTCGTTATATATATATATATATATGCAGTCTGCCACCTGATGGAGTAGGTGCTTGCGGGGATAGCTACACGAGTTTGATCCCCCTATCCTTTTTCTCTATTAAAAAAAAAGAAAAGGAAAAAAAAAAAATTGAAGAAGACAAGTTTCTCTCGTTATATATATAATATATATATATATTATATATATATATATATGCAGTCTGCCCAAGGGAAGCATAAGCCCACCTTACTCGGAACACATCTACGTGAGGTTTGACCTTGACTCATTGATGAACAAATACAGGGTTATTAGGGCCTTCGTCCGCAGTTTCGACGAGGACACCCGAGAGTATGATTTGGGATGTGAGGTCTTCACTTTGGGCGATGGTTCATCGAGAGCAATCGATGGCCTCCCCTTTACTATCGTTAGGCATTGTCCCGAGACGGTAGGTGGTCAAGTTGTTTAATGGCCAACCTACAAGAAAGAGCATGGAATGGCTAACCTTCGATTTAATCTTAGAGACGAGACGTTTAATTTTGGATGGTTCCAGCTCATCCCTTCAAGGAAGATGAGATCCACGTTCCTCGTATAGTAGCACCTGATTGGGATTTGGGCCATATTAATCATCGATTTGTGTCTCGTACCGTGGATATTTGGGTTTTGTATGCCTGTAACAATACATGGAGCATAATTTAGGGATCGTTGATCCTGTGGCAATGCGTGATGGAAAGATTTTGCTTAGCGCAGGCAACAGATTGTGGCTTATTTTGACCCAGGAAGCGAACCTTCGACTGCAGTGGTTGTCATTGGAGGCCCACCAAATGAGAAATATCCGTGGAAACAAGCTTGCATTGAGTTTTTTGAATGGATCTTTTCACTTCTTTGTTTCTCTTTATGCTGAGAGCCTGAGAGTCTAGTCTCTGTAATAAGTGGGTAGTCACTAATTTAAGGTAGAAATGGTCATTTTAACATTTTTTTTTTTCCAGACAAATCATTCATCCTTTCCTTGATATATTAGTGGAAATAATTCAGTTATTTCCTGGAAACCATTCAGTTAATTCCAAACTATCAGTGTCGGTGCTATGTGTTATCCATTAGTACGATTGTTACATGATAATGATGATTCCAACTATATGTGTTTTACTTTCTAATTCTTCAAGGACAACTTCAATTTGAAGCAATATCCTCTGATATACTTTCCACATTTTAGTGATTCCTAATGATATTTATTATACCAAATAATGTTGTTTGATCCATCATTTGGACTTGGTAACATACAAGAAAAAGGAAACTGAAAGCAAATAAAAAGCAGGAAACCTTGGGAGAGAAGAAAAACTTTCATAGCTCCAAAATGTTGCTTTCTCTTAGTTTAAATTGCCCACTCAATAACTTAAAGCAACTATTACCATCCACTGTCGCACACAGAGGTGCGGACACCCGATCTCCGCGTAGCGGTACCAAGGCACGAACCAACAGAATTAGTTAGATCTTATATAGCAGGATTCATATTCCAGCAAATCAATATCTCACTTAATAATCTTCAGAAACATCATATGTGCACAAGAAATCAGAGAATCTTGACCGATAGTATATAATTATGATAGAATAGTGCAAACAGAAGATGTAATGCACATTATAAAGCGGTTAAAATGATGTTAATTTTTTGGTTGCCAACTTGTTTCATTGTTTAACAACAGCTAGTATATATCAGAACATCTTCTTGCTTCAGCTTTCAAAGAAATTCTTTATATCAACAGCAGTGACGCGCAGGCTATTGAACAAGTTTCTTCCTGCTGATAAAAGTGATCATGGATAATCGATATCGGCATTCTATATATAGACGATAAATATAGTAAAAGAGCAAATTAAACCTTTGCATATATTTTGCACCAATATAATTGTGCACCATAAGTTGGGTTGGTGCCTCGGCGCCGCGCCTAGCCCAGTGCACCAGTGCATGGCCCAGCACTCGTGTGGCCGGCCAGGCCCTAAGTTTCTCGGTCCTCGATGGATCCCAGGTGCATAGATAGAGTGGTGCAATCTACACGCCGTTTGACCCGATCTACGGGTTGGTTTCATGGTCTACATGCATCTGATGCGCGATCGGGAGGCTAAGCGCGTTCCGTGCGGGGATTAGATGGATAGGGTCGATTTTGATCCTGACTTTGATCTACAGCATGATTAACATAATTGAATAATCAAAAATAATCCTAAAATTCAAATACGAGATAAAAAGGTTATAAGACTCTGATTTAGATACGGTTTGGACCGTTAGATTCTTGACGAGATGTTCTCGGAGGCTATAAAAATGATGGCGGAAGACTAGGATTATATGCGAAGATTTAGAAGAAGGTGGAGGATTTTCAAAAAACTTGTAGGAATGAGATTCGAGAGCTTGTAGAGAAGATTTAGAATTTTTTATCGAAAAAATTATACATGATTAAAAGTAGGATCGAGTTTTAATCTTATAAATTTTATATTTTATAATAAAATTTTGCATGTCCGATTAATTATATACTTTATTTTATTTTATTTTTTGTAATATCAATATCGATAATCATAATCTTAAAATAAAAATTCATATTCTATATAAATTTTTTTTGATAAATAGTATCAATATAATCGGTATCATGATAGTATATTAATTGGATCATTTTATTTCAAGTTTTCAATGGACTAATACGGTGATGAGTATAATAAATGAGGCCAATAAGAACGAGACAATATAATTAACAAAGTGTACGTTGTATGATATAATTTTTTTGGAAGAGTGTTTTGGTCATAGCACATAGCTATACAGATTAAATTGAAAGATAATTTCAATCGGAAAAACTGATCCAACCCAACTTAATCGAGGCACCCGATTAATATTTTGAATCGGAAAAGTTAGATCCGATTTTCATTGGTTATTTTTCAGGTTGGCGAATGTACGCGGCCATGGTGCTTTGTTGAGAGAGAGATATATATTACCCCCCAACCCCTCCACCAAAAATTAAAAAAAAATAAAAAATAGAGAGAGATATAGATCACAGCCATCCATTATCTCCGCTTCGGCACGAGCGCATTGCACGTGCGGACGATTTTTCCGTGGAACCTATCCGAGACCTCACCCTTCATCCCGAAACCTCTTCGTCCTCTCCTCCTCCTTCCTTCCGCCGCCTCCGCTGCGTGGTGGAGCAGTGGGGGGCTCCAGTGATGTCCTTCAGAGCACGGGAGATCTTCAATAAGGTCGTTCGGAAGTGGGAGACTCGGTGCCGGCGGAGGTGCTGGAATCGGTGAGGAAGAGCCTCCCCAACAACAAGCTCGTCATGGGCAGGGCCAAGCGCGGCATCTACGCAGGCCGCCATATCCAGTTCGGCAACAAGGTCAGCGAGGATGGCGGCAACAAGTACTTTTTCGATTACACCCTCAGTCTCCTCGATTCCGTGATTCCTTGATTCCTTTTTAGGGTTCTGTCTGATTTCCATTCTTTGATGTTCTATTTGGTTTTGACCTTACCTTGAATGTGTTAAAAACTTGATCTTTTAAAATCTTTTCTATTGTAAGTTCGTTAAAATGCTATCTTTGTTTAGATGGGCCTTGAGAAACTGATGCGTTGGTAGAAATGACGTGTATTATATGAGTATTTTATTTGTTTTTGTCGGGGGAAATTAATTTTAGTGGTTACAGGATATTTCTTGAAAGATTTTTGTGAGACTGGAATTGGAAAGTTTCTCAATGGTCGTTTCCTTGAATTATGTATAACTGTGCTGGTATTAGTGTATTGAAATGAGCGGTCGCATTTGCCTTTTCTGATGTTCGATCTTGGAGTCATCCACTGGATAAATTATTGTTTTAAGTCATTTCGTTGCTCAACCGGTTAATTGCAGTATATACCCATCATATCACCTTGAGATGGGTAAGCTTGCTATAGAACTTGTAGTAGTTAGTACTGATAGGCAGAATGTGGAAGAGAGTGAAAACTGTTTGGGTGATTGATCTTCAAAGTAACGTCTACGTCGTGTTTGTTGTGGAGGTTTCTATCTGGATCTTGCATGTGATCTAAAATTAGACAGATTCTTTGTTGGGTGTATGAAAGAAAGGCCTAGAACTAGATATATTGGCACCATCAAAGATGTACAAGTAAAAGGGCCCATGTAGTGCAGCAGAAATTTGGACGTATGGTTGTTTGATTTTGAGTGATAAAGAGTAGTTATGTGGGTAACGAGTACTTGCAGGTGGGGAAGCAACCCACCCTTTAAAAAAAAAAAAAAACTTGTTTATTTGGCTATTTTCCTTATGCTAGTGAATGTCTCTCATTTTGACCCAAACAATATAAACAGGTTTTGGGACAGCAAAAAAAAAAAAAGTGAATAGGTTGTGTTGATCTTGGGAAGCCTGTTGTTAGAATTGACAAATTGCTAGCATGAAGTGTCTGCTTAAAATTCTCTATCAGACTCTGTGGTGTCTGTTGCACCTATTGATTGCAATATGCTTGCTTGTGTGATTTGAGTATAAGCTCTTATATCTTTGCATGTGTCATGTTTAAGTGTTTGTAATTTTCAAGTGGATGTTTCTAATGTATCATAGTCTTTATGTGCTAGTGATTAATTTTGATTGTTAAATAGTGTTAGATATCACTAAACTTGTTACATGTTGGAGCATAGTTTTTTACAAAATTGAAAGCACAAAGTAGCTCTGTGGTCTAGATCTGAAGGCCAAAGTGCCAAACTAGGAAACATGGCTGACACCGGGTGATGCCTCACCTCTCATTGCTTGATGGAATTTATATTGTAACTAGTGTAACCTTTTTTGGATTTTTCTATATGAAATCTGATAGCAATTATTTCTTTATGACATTCTTCATTTTAGTTGCTTTTATTGTTGAAGTTTTCAATGTCAACATGAATAACACATAATTACGTTTATCTAAAAGTCTAAATAGAATAAAACGTATCGACTCCCTTGATCGAATTATCTCATCCTCTGGTTTTATTTCTTAGTAAGTTTTCAGAAGTTGTTATGTTTATCATGTGAGTTGTGGACTATCTAAGCAAGCATAATGTGCAACTAATTTGTGTTGATTTCCCATTTCTGGCAGTAGTATGACTTGAATCCTTTACAATATCAATCAGGGGAATATACCTCAAATGTACCATAAGATTTAAGCTTCTTTCTTGCTTGGATGATTTTGATGTTGTCGTCATTCCTTTAAATTTGTGATAGTGTCAGGAAATTTGCATCACATGCTTATTGCTATTTGAGGACAGTTCTTTATATTATTTAAATCTGTCACCGATATGACATATCCTTCATTTTCTGTGCGGAGTCTGCTCATTATACTATCAGCAAAAGAACCCAATCTGATATTTCAATATTCTTGTGATAAAGGTCTAGACGGACATGGAAGCCTAATGTACAAACAAAGCGCCTGTTCAGTTATATCCATGACAGACACATCCGGGTGAAGGTTACAACGCATGCTCTCAGGTGCATTGACAAAGCTGGTGGCATAGACGAGTACCTTCTGAAAACACCTTACCATAAAATGGAGACAGAGATGGGCTTAGTTTGGAAGGCCAAGGTTGAGAAGATGTATGAGCAGCTTGGGAATATGGAAGTGGGTTTCTTCTCTCCTGAAGAGGAAGCCAAGATTGAAAAGGGCTTCGAAGAACTCAAGATCGCCAAGAGGGATGCTCGAAGGGAAACAAGAAGAGCTCTAGCAAAACAAAGACTGATAGAAGAAGGAAGATTCGATAGTAATGAGACAACGGAAGCAAAGCAGATTGAGGAAGGGATGACCGATAATGTGAAGGTGGCTGAACAAAAGGCTCCTAACTTGTCATGATTGGTAGGTCAGCTAAATTATCTTTCTCTATTCTAGGTCGATAAAGCTATAGGAACTCACTGTTTTATATTTTGTAGCAGAATAGAGTTGAAGATGGAAAGCAGGTCATGAGGAGAGGATCAATAAATGCCATCACAAGCAGAGGGGCCTGACCAAGGCCTTCAAGGTGGACTTTTCTTTTATTAATCAAATGGCTTTGGTAGGTCTAGTCTTTTAGAACTGCATGGAACAATGTTGCTGATCTTTTGTTTGTAGGTGGTTATGACTTTTGGCCCTTAAAGTTTTGACTTAATTCGTTTCATATTGAAATTGTTAGTTGCATACAGGATTGAGAACTTGTACAGCTATTTTGTTTAGCTGAAAGATATTTCATGGTTCATGCAAGTTTGGCTGGATGGATTATTGGACTGTTTTGAAGCTTTTCTGTTGGCTTGCAGATTTTGTCATTGGAAAATTAATTTGATCTTGTGATTGCAGCAAATGCAATAGTCTTGAATTTATTGTCCTAATCGATCCATGGTTAGGTTGGACTTCCACGTTCTGCTTAATCCCGCCTGTCAAACCTGCAAACATATCTAGTTGAGATCCCCCAATTCTTTTCATCAAAGTCGAAGATTTATTGTTTTTCTCTGACATTTTTCCTCTTCCAGTTCTGATCTTTCCACCATGTCATATATGTGAACAGGGAAAATAAGACTAGTTTTGTAAGCTGATGGTAGCAGCCTGCTCAAATTGGAGAGAATTTTATAATGCTTAAACTGCAAGTATTTTGTTATCTGCAAAGAAGTTTGTCTGTGATTTTCATCATCATAACCAAATATTCATGGTGACTACCAAGTAACAAAAGCTTATGATGATCATTCAATTTCTAGAGCAGCTGGCTCTGACATTTAGGCATACCAGAAACATGAGGTCAAGTGCTTAATGATTAAGATAGGGTGCAAAGATCGGTTTTATCTACCGAATCCACCTCAGGCAAATACAAATTGAAGGCAGTATCATGTAAACCAGGAACAAAGAATAAGTTGTCTAAAGAGATGAGCTCCCTAAGAATAAGTCGTCTCAAGAGATGAGCTCCCTAAAAAGGGTTGCTTTGTCGAGCGTGTGTTGTCTCGGTGTTCCTCTTCAAAATGTCAGGGTGTATTTGGCTTGTGATTCGAGCCAGAATTGGAAAGAAAAATGGAATGGTCGTATTGGATTTATAATGCATCCGGCTCGTGACCAAAATTAGGAGTAAAATAAAATTTGAATACCAGAAGAGGGTAAGCATCGAGTTTTTGAGGATTAAGATATTTATATTTTCTTTTGAAATTGGAATATAAATAAAATAAAAAAAAATTAATCAAATTGTTGGAATGAGAGCCATTCATTCCTATTTCCATTTCTTGGTTCGACTCTCTCCAATCAAGCATATAGACAGACATTCCCATTGTAAAGTTTGCTTTTTAATCCGAGCTGCTAATCGGAGGTCGTAGCTCCATAAGAAATGCTAAACTAATATTTGATTCCTTTACTCATTCGTTGGAACTACTCCAAATTGTAAATATAGATAACCAACATTTGGAATACTCTATTACCAGGAATCTTGTCCATAACCAGTTTGATATTGACAAAGAATAAAGAGAAGGTTGACAATACACAACAGAGATAGCCTTCCTCTAGCGGCCTAGCCTAGTTTGGCAAGGACATCACCGAGGGCAGATTTGGTTGCTGCATAGTATTTCTCGGCTTCCGGTACACTCTTGATCTTCGCTGCATGATCAAGCTGACAAAAACGATGAGGCGAGAAACGTTAGATAGGCATAAGTGGGTTTGATGTGGAACGATTCAACTCATTCTCCTTTTTTTTTCCTACATTGTATGCCAATGTGTTTACCTCACCAATTGTAGCAAAGAGCCTCCCAGCAAGCTCCTTGAGGGGCTTCTTCTCTTCTTTGGGCTTTGCAGAGATAACAGTATTGAGGTCATAGCGAAGTAAAGAGGCCTTGAGGCGGAGGTCATTTTGGACGTAAGGCCATTGCTTCTTGTCTATCAATTCCTTAAGATTCACAATGTCCTTTGCCGAGTCTTTCGCCCTTGCCGCAGCTTGTGCTGGAGGAAGTGCCTGGATGTAGAATCTGTCCTTCAGTGGAAGGTCAAGGTCTCTTGGCTGGTCCGAATTTAGGGTCCCAGCTGTTTCATGCAAATTCATAGCAACGTTGAATTATGTACGTATGTATGTATGGATGTATATATATGTGTATGCATGCATATGTATGTGCAAATATTAAAGCACATTAGATATGAGTACGATAGAAGGCAACTGTGGATGGCACCGATAAAATGTAAGTGGTAACCATTTTTCTCTGCATGCATGTATTTTCAGGAGAACGAATGGAAGATATTTGAGCTAGAATTCAGTACCTCTATTCTTGCTAGCTCGAAGTATTTAAAAATTACTATTTTCGGATCGATTAATAGGAAACCATGTGTTGATGCAAACTTAAATTGTGTACGGAGGGATTGGATATATTCACAGACACCTATGTGATTTAATTGGAAACATTCATTCTTTTGTAATATTATTGCTTGGATGATTAAAAAGATCCATGGGGCACATATCGAAACTGTTCTATGGACCTATTTGATAAAGTTCTTTGATGTGTTAATTTAATTGGTAGGAAGTGAGGTATACATTAAGTTTGGTTCTGTCCTGGTTGTTCAGTTTTGGATTGACCAAATTTAGTTCTTCATTTCGTCATCCCTGCTATGTACAAGATAAAAAGTTGTAGTTAATTCAAGTTCTAAAACTACTAATTAACATACCGAGTACTCAAAGCAAATCAAATAAATCAGATCATCAATTACAGCAACTTATCTTGCAATTAACTGACTGAAGCAAACATATGTCAGATCAAATTTAGTGTATCAATTTAGCTTCTTGCTTTCTACTCCTTAACCCTGGACTAGCTGAATATTTTTTATTAGGTTGAAAGTCATCTGAGCTGTCTAACAATAAGCAAATTACATAATTTCAAGCTATTTCCTACATCACTCCAATTAGTGATCATATTTTAACATTTTATACTTATATTTTGAGCTAAGACGGTACATCCATGCATTCAGAAGATTCGAGTTTATCTTATGCGTGCGTCAAATAGTTTGCTTATGTCATACATGCAAAAATGGATGAGGTTATGAATCCAAAAATAGGGATCGCCAGAGCTTGGGAATCTATGCGGGACTTATCTATGAGAAAGCTCTGTCACTCTACCGGTTGGCAGAAGTCAAAATTCTCTAGTCCATCCGCCATCAGAGGTTTTGGCTTTCAAACTAGCATATCGTTTAATTCTTTAATATAAATTTTTATCTAAAAAATAAGTATAGAAACTTCTGATGAAGATATTTGACTGCTAAAGAGGAGTCAGGTGTAGGACAAAGAAAGTAAAATTTCTATCAGTTCAGATTAAAACTCTTCATGCAGTTTAAAAGGCTTGAAAAAATATCATCCAATTCCACATTATAAAGACCATCCCTTTTTTTTTTTTTTAGTGGTAAGACACGGTTCTAAAATTCTTTCAAAAACACAACATTCACTAGAAAAAGTTCCAAATAAACCCCAAAATGCACCAATTTAGTCCTTGACTACTAACCTCGTATAATTTGACTACCGTGACAAAGAAACAAGCAGTCTCCCCAAATGATCACCTACTACAAAACTATTTCACCAGTGCCTCCATTCAGTTGCATTATTTCAAAAGAGGAAAAGAATCATGGAGGAAAATATGGCAAGGAATTTAGAAAATAAATCTGGAAAAGGTTGCAGGATGAATGGGCCCAAGCACTTACGGAGTCCACCGGAGGGTGGGGGAGGTGGGCCCACCTTGATGGGCTTCACCTCCGCGAGGACGGCCTTGACGACTGCCCCGCCGGCCAACCCGGCGGCTGCAAGCCCCAGCACGGCTCGGCGCCCACCATGAGCCACCCCCACTCCCTCGCCCTCTGCCGGACCTTGATGGGCCCTCACCATCAGGCCGGCCCGGCCCACGGACACCCTGTAGTTCCCCGGCGGTGCCAGCCGGCTCGAGCCGCTGAGCTGTAGGCTTCCCTCGAGTACTGCTGGAGACGAGCCGCGTAAGCCAGCCATCGACGCCATAGCCTGCGCCATTTCCTGATCCCCGCTCTCTCTCTCTCTCTCTCCCCCTCCCGGTTTATGCCTCGGTGATAAGGGAGGGTGTGCGTGTTCGGGATTTTATTCGGAGGAGGGCGCTTTCATTCGGGCAGCGGGCGGGGATGCCTTATCTGCCCGTTAAAGAACTGGATAAGTTGGGAGCCACTGAGTGATGGACACGTGTCCGGTCTTGTGGTCTGGTGTATCATCGTATCAATGAGTTGGATTGGGTTGCTGCGGGACCATTAGGAGATCGACAAGTGTTTGGCGGCTTGGGCCTGCCAACATGCATGTTTTCAACCACATACCTGAACGCCATTTACCGTCACCAAAAATATTTTGCCCTTGAAGCCCTTCCGAAATACTGCCAAACCGCCGCTGATGCGGTCAAAATTTTCGCCAGGGAGTTGTAGCAAGTTAAAACATGTTATCCAACCAGCCATCCTCGTTTGCTTGAAACTAATCTGATATAAAATATATATATATATATAAATAAAATAATTGATGAATTTCAGGTTTATTTTCAAGAAAAAAAAAGATAAAACAAATATTATGAAACATTTGAGCAATTGATATTCGGTAAATATCTAAGTAATATAATTTATACTTTACAAAAATATCCCTAATACATCAAAGATACTAAATAGGATTATTTCCAACTAAGCATAGTAAATTTTATAAAAATTTGATTGGAGATGACATTGCTATCATGATATCATAAAATTATATTCTGTTAATAGATATATTTTTTGTAAATTTAAACATATTCCTATATAGAATCATCTTTAACAAAATATGGTTTTTTTTTTTTTTTTTTTTTTTCGGTATCACTTTTCTAGATAATTTTTACACTAATTAAACATAGCCAAAATTATATTTCTCTATAATCAATTTTTTTAGATAAATAATTTCTAAGAATTATTGAATTATTCTGTAATTTAATATAACCCAACCAAATGTAACCTAAAATTAACAAAATACCAAATAGGCATTTTAGGTTTTTAGGTTAAAGCCCGGTTGACATTGTTTTTAGAGGACTGAAAAATACTTTTTAGAGGATGAGAAGCTTTTTTTTTTTTTTTTTGGGGGGGGGATGATTATTACATCGGTCTATGATAAAATATATGGTACATATCTTATATATTGTACAAACATTATAATTTAGCCAATGCTGATTGGGAAACTGGTTTGTCATGATTGGACTTAGGCAAGACCGTATTGATCAGAAAAACTTGAAGCACTCTCACTATGATTTTTCAATACACTCATGAACAATGGTAATTGATGAATTAACTTTTGGGTCATGTGCATGCGTATTTTATTTGCAGTTAATCATTCAATCAAGATTCAACCTAATCTTGGCTTGTTGGGTCTTAATTTCTAGTATAGCCTTAGTAAGATGATAGACGGACTTTGTAACAATTGTTTCAATGAACTTTTTCCCTGAAAAGAAGTGCTTTTAAGAACTGGGATACATAATAACTTCTCGAACGTCCTCCTTTTTGACTGAACTGTTTTCTTTCCCCGGGGTGCTGGGTAGACGTTGTGGTCGAAACAGACCTTTAGCTCTCTAGCTGTCAACAATGTTCTCAAGATCTTTCTTCAAAAACATAACATTATAAAAATTGTGGACGCAAATCAATATTGTGAGCATTTTATTTTAATTTTGTATTGCCTTTCCCTGGGTTATAGAAGACGTACACATTTACTAGCAATAGCAGAAGAGGTTGGACTTGTTCCTGAAAATAAAATTAGGAAATCATGCATGACTCGTTTGGTGTCGACACTCACTCTGCAAGAAGAACGTCTCGGCCTATCAAGAGCTTTCATTTACTCAAGCCGTAGGTGGCAAAATATCCATTTTAGCATTTTATAGGACATGTTACGGGGTACTTCGAACATCATCTCAGATTATGCCCCAAGAGAAGCGAGTACACATTCCTTGTTCCTTTGGATATTGCTGTAGGATAGCTCGGATACGGATCCCATGAGCTCAACTAGCCCCGATAAAAACCTTCACACCCACCGACCCTCTTGCCATGCTGTATAATCAATTAACCTCCCTCTGAGATCGTTGCTCCTTTTCTTTGAGGCCTAAATCCTAGGATTTCAAACTACCTAGAAACCTGCTTGTTAGTCCGGGTCAAATTTTGAGGTATGTCCTGCATAGCTCACTCTGGATTCGAGGTGCACGCTCTTCCTCGCATGATCGGTCTTAGAAGTTCTAAATGACCTATCACCGAAGATAGCTATTAGCATCAATGAACTACTAGAAAATGCTTCCTCACCTGCGATCCTTGAGAGAGGATTCCGGTATTAATCCGGTAACGACACGATCATGACCCGACATGTAAGAGTTTTTTTTAATTATGGGCTACCATTAATTATTATTTAATTTTATCTTGTTTGTTAAAAATGAATTGATTTTATGATTTATGTTGATAGATATGTATCAATTTAATATTGTGTGTGATTCTTATGTTTGGACTTTGAGCACCTTATGTTGGTTGGCGTGGTTGACTTTGAGGTGGCACATTGTAGGCCTTAGTCCAACTTGATCCGTGATGGAAGGGCCTATTAGGGTTTGCTTATAAATAGGCTAGATCATCTCTCCACTCCTCATATTATTATTTTATATAAAATTTGTTCTCATGACTTGTCCCATCAAATAATCGCATGTTGAGAGAGGAAGACTGTAAAGGACTCTGCTTTTGGTATTTGCATGAGTATCGTAATTAAAGGTTTAGTGGATTAATGGCAAATACAGGTACGCATCCCAAATCTAAAATTATTATTTGTTTTATTGGATTTATGGATATATAGTTTGCTCAAATCAATTCTTGAAAATAATATTATTTTTGGTGCTCTAGAAATCATGTACAGAATCTTGGAATAATAATAAAAAAATTATAATTGGTATATCAGAGCAACTATGCATGATCTAGAACTTTTTTTATTTTTTAATTTATTTCATGGGGAAGGATCCTGGTTTCCTAGATTTTATCTTTTAATTTGTTTCTCCGTGTTGCCGCCAAGACCGCCGTGGCCCGTAGCTGCTGCGTCGAAGTGCGCTCCTCTCGCTGCCTGCCGGTCCTCTGCTCCTGGACCTACGAAACAGGGGTTAGTGACCCGGGCCGGGGTTTCCGGTGGGGGCACTCCGACGGTCAAGTCAGTGACGATATAGGGGAACAGATCCTCCTGGTCGGGCCCCTCTTGATGGACTCCGTACTAGGAGGAGTAGAATATGTGTCGGTGGAGGAGAAAAGTAGCAGGGGGAGAGTGATAGCGGGGATAGAGGGGTTCCCTGTCCCTCCGCTTCTCCTTGTTTCCCGGCAACTCTCCCTCGACCGTAGTGTTAGCGGTGGCACTTTGCTCTCTTGGTCGAGCTTGCGCTTGTGTTGATAGTGGACTGTAGTTCTTTTCTACTGGTATATTTTTCTGTTGTTACCTCCCCCTTTTTGGGGATGCCGATCGTTCTTTGTAGTTGAAAAATGGCCTTTGGGAGTCTGCCTTGGGATCCTCGCTGGATTGGCAGGCACATGGGGAAGGATTCCATGTCGTGGATGGGATGCCTTTCCTGACAGGTGGTAGGGGAAGCTTCCATTCCTTCTAACATCCTCTCTAGTTGCTCTATTTCGGGAAGTCTGGCAGAGCCTCGATCCGGGGGCCGCCGCCCTAGGGGTGCGTGCTCTCTGACTGGCCCATCCCCTGGAAGTACAGCCAGACAGGTAGTTATGGTGACATGGGAGGCGTCGTTCCGTGGTCCTCGGGTGGCTCGCCGGTGTCCTGGAATGGCGGGGTCTGCTCCAGTATGGGTGCTTCGAGCTCGTGCGGTCACCGTGGTGGAGGAGGGAAGAGTGCGGGCCCGGTCTAGAGTGCGGGCCCGGTCCAGAGGGCGCGTGCTCGGAGAGGCTCCACATCGATGGGCGAGTTCTTAGCTCGACCTCGATCACAGGGCACAAACCTTCGAGGGTCTTGCTCTGGAGGGTGGAGGACGGACCCGGTCCAGAGGGCGCGCGCTTGGAGAGGCTCCACATCGGCGGGCGAGCTCTTGGCTCGACCTCGACCGCAGGGCACAAGCCTCCGAGGGTCTCGTTCTGGAGGCGGAGGACGGACCCGGTCCAGAGGGCGCGCGCTCAGAGAGGCTCCACATCGGTGGGCGAGCTCTTGGCTCGACCTCGATCGCAAGGTACAAGCCTCCGAGGGTCTCGCTCTGGAGGGCAGAGGAGACCCGGTCCAGAGGGCGCGCTCTCGGAAAGGCTCCACATCGGCGGGCGAGCTCTTGGCTCGACCTCGACCGCAGGACACAAGCCTCCGAGGGTCTCGCTCTGGAGGGCGGAGGACGGACCCGGTACAGAGGGCGCATGCTCAGAGCGGCTCCACATCGACGGGCGAGCTCTTGGCTCGACCTCGACCGCAAGGCACAAGCCTCCGAGGGTCTCGCTCTGGAGGGCGGAGAACAGACTCGGTCCAGAAGGCGCACACTCGGAGAGGCTCCACATCGGCGGGCGAGCTCTTGGCTCAACCTCGACCGCAGGGCACAAACCTCCGAGGGTCTCGCTCTGGAGGGCAGAGGACGGCTCAGACCTAGGCGTCGAGCTTATGAGCTCGACCTGGTGGAGGACTGAGCTCGACTTGCTGTCCTGGGGGACTCAGCTCAGCTCGGTAAAGCACTCCGAATTGGGGTGTCGCCTTGGCATCCGTCATGGCGGCCTCTCTTAACATGGCGTCCGTCAGCTACCCACGTCAGCGGTCTCGCCACATCACTCCGATTTCCTCCTTTCACTTTTTTTCTCAATGATTCATGAAGGAATCGGTAGATCTCTTCATATCTATGACTTGACATCCTTCAGATCTATTGTCGAAAGTCTTTAGTACTGCCATTAAGTTTTTTCGGCCATGATAGGTTGATGGCTGTCAAGGGAAAACCAAAAATCATGGCTTTGGAGGGATCAAATTATATATATAAGAAAACCTACCTTCCCCTCTCCCTACGATCATGCTTTGAATCCCCTCTCATCATTTTCTACCATCAATGCTGGCGAGGGTAGCTATGGGATCTACCGTAGCAGAAGTCGGATCCTTGCTCTTCATCTTATTTTGCCTAGTTATGAATGAGAGGTAAAAAATTTGGTCCTAATCGATTCTTGGTTACCTTTCCCAACCACCAGGAAGTCCAAAATCCATTAACGGATATCGGATTTCAACCTATATAAAACCCAACCCATTAATTAAGTTAAATCTAATTAATGAAATTGGCTGAACCCATTTATATTGGATCAATTTTAATTTTGGGTTAAGATAAATTTTGTAATTAAACTCCTATCAAACTTTAAATTACATATGGATCTATGTAAATTATACATAGGTCCCTAAAGTTTTGAATATTACTCTCAAAATTTTATATCTAGGTCCCTATCATTTTCTAAACAAAATATTTTATAGAAAAGTTTTTATATTTCTGTAATTTATGATTTAGTCCTCTATTATTGATTTTTTGATAAAACACTATAACTTATTCGTTTTACATCTGATTTGAACGATTTTTAGATTGTTTGACTCATAATAATCTAAAAAATATTTTGGTTGAGTTCTTCATGCATGATAAAATATTTAAATAATTTATAAATTATTTATATATAATTTTACTCACTATTAAATAATTTAAGTATATTTTTGTATAGTTCTAAAAGATTCGAAGCACTCTATGAATTTTGAATAGCTGAGTCATTGAGGACTAATTATTTTATCTTTTAAATATTTTGGAATTGCATATTAACATATCAATTACAATTGATCCAAAAATGATTGTAATTAATTATGATACATATTATATATTATAATTCTCGTCCAAAGTTATTTTACAGTTTGAATGCAATATTATATTATGTTTTGATTAGTGGGGTATATGTTGTTAAGTATCCTATTCTGGATTGATTTTTTATGGTATACATGTGGTTATATCATTTTGTATTTGTTTGGGCATTTTTTTTCCTGTATAAATAATTTTATGAGTTGGTATAAATATTTATCACCAAAATAGTTTATTTATATTGTCCATGAAATTTTGTCTTTATAAGAAGGATATTTTCTGGTTATGGTATACAATCATCTGTCTAAAAGAATTTGTTGTATATTTTAACCGAAAAAGATTGCATGAGGCATTATGTTGTAAGGGTGCTCTATCTTTCGTAGGTTTATCTGTCTAAAGAGGATAGGTTCAAGAATATTAGGATATATTATTTGCTTATGACTTCATGAGTACTTATGCATTTTAAATGTTTTGCCTAGAGGAATATATAATATTATATTTAGACTTTATATATCATTTATGTATATGCCCATTTACTAATATTTTGCATTCCTACTATTTTTGATTATACAGTCATTTTTTGGTGTTGACAATAATAATGTTGCTGTTGAGGTCTTAATTAGATCAAATTATCAAAGATGGAGATATATTGGGCTTAGAAAATTTATTTATCCAAAGGAGACAGATTTTTGAATATCTTATATTTTCATTGTATTAACTTTTATTTTTTTAAAAAGAAATATATATATATCGGACCTAAGAAGTTTATCTACCTAAAGATGATAGATTTTTAAAAATCTTGTATTCTTTTTTATATTGACCTCATTATTGGAGTTCAAAAGCACATCATATTCTTTATTTAAAAGAGAGTTTTATGATGATTCACATGGCACTCTTGTTGAAAATGGCTTGTTATGTTTAAAACTCTTATTTATTTATTATTTGTACCTTAAATATGTTGCATCATACATGGTCATAATTTATTGTTTATGTATCTTATGCCATATTAGAGATCATAACTTGATGATTTCTGTTAGAAGGTTTGTGAATTTTGATGAATGGTGATTTCCAAAATAGGTCATTCATTGATATTTACAAGATCTTTCTATAAGATATTTAGAAAGGATTGAATGTCATTATATGTTGAAGAAAGATATCTTATGTGGATCACTTTCTTTTTTAAAAAAAGTTTTATAGTATTGAACTTAGGGCTCTTATTAAAATAATACTTATAAAAAAAATTCTGACATATATATTATCTATGTTTCTCTATTGATTAACTATATAAAGATTATTTAGCAGTTAATATATTTATATTCAATAGAGTTAATACTTTCATTATGAAGACTCTGAGTGGAATAATCTTATGAAAATTGAAATTATGCTAGCACTAAATATAATGGATGATAGATAGTGCATTGTATAATGATCCTCTATCTTGGATGACTTATAAAAGTACTCTAGAATAAAGATACCTATAAAAATGGTAAAGTGTGAATCATTTTGTTTGTAATATATCCTATTTTTCATGTAATATTTAAGAATGGTGATCTAATATGATTTATGACCTTATTAGTAAAAGATATGTAGAATATGATAAAAGAAAATCTAGATAATTGATAGATAGATAAATCAACGTAAGATATGATGGCATGATGGTGTTAGGGCTTATATTATGAAACTAGAGAGTATTGTATCTAAACTAAGTATTATGAGATCTTTGTCTGTAATACACTGGTTACTCATCATATTTTTTAAGTTATTGATGTATGGTTTAGTGAACTTAAAATCATATAAATGAAATAATTAGTAATTTTATCCCATTTCATTCAAAAATCTTAATACTTTTGAAAAATTAATAAAAGTATTGATATAGTATATCAGTCACATTCTAGGATCTCATACATAATAAATAAATAGTATTATTGAATATTTGTATAAGTATGGGATAGTTGTTTAATACATCATACCTGAAAACTCGTAAATAAATTAATGTGATTGAGAGGCAAAATCATAATATGAAGGATATGGTTTGAAGTATGATGAGTGGGAGCAATTTACCATGATATCTCTAGTATAAGACTCTAAAGACTACCATCTATATTTTGGATAAAGTACTTGGTAAAATAGTTACACAAGATACCTTTTAAATTTAAGGTTAGTAGGAAGTCCAATGTTATTTAATTTTATATTTGGAGCTATTCTGCAATACTTAATCATTAATATTCTATCAGTGAATAAATTTTAGATTTAAAATAATATGTTATTCAAATAGTTATCAAAATAATTTTAAATGAATATAGATTCTACTATCTTAATAGGGGTATAAAGAATATTCAGTTAAATCATGCCATAGTTATAGATTCTAATTTGCATGACAGTAGATGCTCCTATATTAAAAATATAAGATTAAAGAAAAAATAAGTTATTGATATAATTTTTTTTTATGTGAGAAAATGTTATATTTTGTCTTACTGGAGGACAATGGAAGAGCAACATCATATATATAAACTAATTATAGTACCTCCATTACTAGTTAATGTAGTACTAGTAAAGAAATTATATAATAAAAAATAAAAATATATCATTTCTTATGATAATTTGATTTCTTAATATATGAATGGCTGAGGGTTTGTTTTGTAGAAAAGGCATGAAAATTAAATCTAGCGGTGTTATTTGGATATACAGGCAAAGTTTGTGGCATATTGCAAAGTCACAATATATATTATTTTGATTATGGAACTTTGTCCTGGATCTTACAATTATCGATTTTATCTTAAAAAATTACTTAATATTTGTTATAATAATAGTGCAACTATGTTCTTTGAAGGAACAATAAAAATATTTTATTATCTCTATCTATGTAAAGATAGAATACTTGATAATCAGCGATTTTAGTTAAAATGAAGATATTTTGTAAAGTATATTTATACAAAGTCAATGTTTATCGATCTCATAATAAATGAATAAGATCTATAGTTTTCATGAAATATGTCAAGAATATGGATATTTTAAAATCTTTTGATTATTTGAATTAGTAGAAGTTTGATGTATTTATGCATCGACTTAATTGATAAATTTTATTTGTCATTGATTGCTTTATTAATGGATTGTAATCCAATGATACATAACTATCGAGTGCATATATATAAAGTCCATGTTAGTTGATTCTCTGATTAAGGATTTGAAATCCGTATGCTTTACAAAGTTTGTTAAAAATATGGACATGTTAAATTCTTTTGATATGCTTATTTAGTAAGAGTGATTTTGTATTTGTACTTTATTATTTGATTTTGTATTTGTACTTTATTATTACAAAACTTGTTTCATTTATATTTCTTCATGAATATTTATATATATTGTTGACATGATAATTGATATATTGCATTCCTATATGGTTTATATGTACATGTAAAATAAAATACAATATAGTATCTCAAGAATGTGTCTTTGTCTTGAGAATAACAGTTGTATAGATATATCTCATTTGTTATTTAAGAAATCTCAATATATTTGTTTGGAGACATACGGACTTCTTTTGAAGTCATGAAATTTTTCTAGTTTGTAATAAAGAATATGATTAAAGAAAAATCATGACTGTTGGTATATTTATATAATTCTTTTGTTATGATATATCTCTTGTTTATGTGTCTGCAGTATGAAAATTGTGACTAGGTATCGAGTCTCAAATATATTGTGCTATCTCGTCATTGATACCATGTTGAGTATGTGAGATAATGACTTGTTATTTTTAAGTTACTAAATTTCTCTTGTTTATTTTGTTTTCAAGCATGTTGAAGAAAGATTAGTGAACTGATAATGAAAATGGCATATTTTATCTTTGGATCACTTTTGGATGTTATTTTCTTGTTACATTACCATGCCAAGGCTCATGTCGATAGTATTGGTGGTACTTGTAACCATGGATAGGTCTTGTATCAAATAAGGGTTGCAATGACTTCCATGATTCGACATTATTGATACTGTTGGATTGAATCATTTGTAGGTACTGTTTATAGATTATATATTTTTGTGGCCACATACCGTGTTCAACCCAAAAGTTATTTTAAAATAAAATATTTTCAAAATTATAATTAATATTATCCAAGTGAAAGTATGTAAAAGTTTTTTCTAATTATGGGCTACCATTAATTATTATTTTATTTTATCTTAGTTGTTAAAAATGGATTGATATTATGATCTATATTGGTAGACATGTATATAGCTCAATGTTGTTTGTGATCCATATGTTTGGACTTTGAGCATCTTATGTTAGTTGGTGTGGTTGAAGCGATACAACATAGGCCTTAACCCAACTTGATCATAATGGAAGAGTCTGTTAGGATTTACTTATAAATAGACTAGGTCCCCTCTCCACTCTTTATATTATTATTTTATGTAAGATTTGTTCTTATGCTTGTTCCATCGAATAGCTGCCTGTTGAGAAAGGAAGAATGGAGAGAAGGACTCTGCTTTTGGTATTCGTGTGAGCTTCATGATTGAAGGTTTAGTAGATTAATGGCAAATGTAGTACGCATCCCAAATCTAAAATTATTATTTGTTCTATGAAATTTATGAATCTATGGTTTGCTTAAATCAATTCTTAGAAACAATATTATTTTTGGTATTCTAAAAATTATGCATAGGATCTTGGGATAACAAATTTTTTTTTACACGATATTTTCATGATTGCCCATTTTGCTCAGGTCTTTCTATAAATATCCAAGACTCCAAGGACCTTTGATAAGCAAATTTTTTTCATGCTCACTACTTTCCATTTATTTTATATCATTGACTTGAACATCAGAGTATCCGTACCGGGACCTCTCTCGGATGTAGATGTCTTTGCAAGTCACTTCAACAACTACTTTGGCCAGTCAATCTCTTCCTGATCTCAAAGCCGATATCTACTGTAACAGGATAATTTGTACCTCTATTTTATATGTGCTAAAATCTCTACCGTCACTTTTTCTTTTTTAATTCACAATCTCTTTCTATCTTGTAAATCCGAAATCATTCGATATCCCTACTTTGTAGCTCTTTTTCTTTCTCGATATAGCTGAAGGCCCTTTGAGCCTCCATTTTACAGTATATATATATATATATATATTTTATAGGACATGTTAATAGGTAAACCATGCTTCATTTTTCCAACACCATAGCAATTTTCAGGAAGTCATGAATACATTCCCTTTGGTGATGTCCAGAGGCCACACCCAAGATTGTGACTTGTGAACAAGATGATCACCCAAACGTCACACCCTTCCCTTGCTCGGAGAAGTTCATGGTTCAAGCCGTAAATGGTGCGTACATGAATATTTTAGGGTTGGTAATCTACTTCCAACCAGCCCAATGAGAAGGTTGATACACTCTCATTACAATGCAATAATCCGAACACGATGGGAAAGAGGAAGAGGAATTTATCTAGCGCACAACAGGGTGCACCATCCAATCTCACATCCTCTTGCAACAACTGTTCCAATTCCCCATCCAATTTGGGTCTTGCACCATTGTGAAATGTTATGGATTTTGAAATAGCAACCACGGTGCAAATTGACCGTTGATCAAGCACTACAATGTTCCAAAGTAGAAGTAGAGCTTTGCCTCAATCAGAGGCCATTTAAGCTACCAGGAACAACCAGGGCTCGATACTCCTTCAAAACAATGAACAGAACTATCCCAAATTTGCCTAGAAACACTGCAAGCTGGTTCCAAAGATTCCTCATCTATGACCTCATCTGCGACACATTTTTTTTTTTTTTTTTTACCTGAATAGAAAATTATTTATCGATCAATTGATTAAATACATTCGATGTTGTCAGTTTTTTGCGATCTCCTCCGGTTATTCCTTGGACTGCACCCTCCCTAAGACCAGCATACACGTATGCAAAAAGATGTCCCGCTGCACTGCAACATGAGCAGCAACTGGACCGTTAGAAGAATCCATCTTCTGTCCGGGGGCAATTTATCGGTCTTTCTTGGTGCGTCCATGAATCATCAAGTCACCGAGCATGCGAATGTTTTATCAAATCATTCCTCGTTATTTGATTTAAAATGGAGATTTCTAGAGCAGCAAAGATTTCCTATCGACTTGATAATGATAATGCCACAATTTAACTGTCGAATTAGTACAAACATTTACGCCATCCGGGTCATCACTTCCTTGAGAATAATTTCTGTATCCGCATAGCATGCCTCGGTCAAGGAATCGCTCTTCTTCTTCACCGCCTCATCAAGCTGTCAATTGATGAAAATTTACTTGTTAGACACCATTGGCTCATAGAAATCTCAACATCACTAAAATTATATGAAGTTTCTACTACTTCGTATCTTCTTGAAATTTCTGTTGTCATTAACATTGTTTTACGTATACCTGAAGTTAAAGCAAATTTAATGCAAATTATTGTTCTGAGGACAAACTTTCAATGTAGGTCGAGTCAAGCAGAGCGATGACTGGCCAAAAATAAACAAAAAAATAAAGTGCTCACCTTTTCGACACTGTCAAACAACCGGTTGGCGAGATCGGTGAGGGGCTGCTTCTGCTCCTCAGGAGCTGCAGAGATTAGCTTGTCGAAATCATAGTACATGACCGTAGATTTCAGGCAGAGGTACTTCCTGACATAGTTCCAGGCATCCTGCCCCAGTAGGTCCCCCAGAGCCAACAGATCGAATGCATGGTGCTTCAACCTGTAAGGAATTATTTGGGGCCCCAGTTTTGCCATGTAGATCCCTTTCCTCAGGAACGAACGCGTGCCTGTCTCCTTGTTGGCAATATCTGTGGGGGAAAAATCATTGTTAGTCATGCCTATCTCTTATCTCCACTCTTTTCAGTAGCGAAGATGCTGTATTCTAGACTTTCTGGGATCCGGAATGCCTGTGAGATGAAAGAGGAAACCAAATTAAGATGATGCAATGGACGAAGAAACATACCGCTAGTGACCGTTGGAGATGGTATTGGGCCAGTTAGCCACAACCCATTATTCTCCTCTTCGGCATATGAAATTCCAGTATCGATTAGATGGAGGAGTGTGACAGCAGCAAGGCCTACTACAGAAGCTCTCCTCGAAACTTGCAAGGAGATGCCGCCACTGCCGTTATGAAACTGTAACTGAGGTTCTTGGAACGCATCCATACTTTTGCTGGCAAACACCATTAGTCTTGATGACCGGTGGTTTGCTTTCCAATACTTTAACAGCCCGGTGGGAAACATTTGAGAAGTTCCGCGCAGATTAGACACAGCAGTAGCCATGGATTTGGAGGGAAGAAAAGTGGCTTGTAAGTGGATGTGTGCAAGGCTGTTAATGGATATAGTTCTGTTTTAAGGATATCAGGACTGGAGGCCACTGACCACTCAATTCATATCTATATGGAGAGCTATAAGGGTCGCTAGGTGCAAGGACAAATTGGACTGTAACGGTAATGAATTTAATATTTTTGTCATATTTGTACTATAGCTTAAGTGTGTGATTTAAAAGGTTCAGGAACTCTACCGTAGCTTTTTTTCCCAGCATAGAGTCTGGATAAACCGAAGTCGGCTAACGTCGCCGATTTATGGGAAACATGTGAGTTGCGAATGATTAAAAGTTGAACCAGTGGCTTTTACTCTAACATAATTTCTTGGGAGGTTCCATATAACCGAAGTCGGGCACTAAACTGCCGACTTTACGCGAAGCTTATGATACGATTTAATTAGTAGAAGTTCTAGTCGGGAGTATCGCTAGTTTTTCTCAGCGTGCTCCGGCGACCGCACGAAGCTCCAGCTCGGGGCACGTTTGTTTTGACATCCGGCCAAGGGCGTCCAAACAATTTCCTATTTTGCGAAGAGAAAAGTTGGTGTCTCGCGCCCCTGCGCTCCTCTCTCCCTCTCATGAAAGCCTCCCCTCTTCTCAAATCTCTCGACTTCCAACCCAGAATCCTCCCACCGTCGTACGTCTTCTCCCTCTATGTCCGTTTATTCGGTACTCATTCGGTAGACGGAGGTATCACAGAGCCTCTGAACTCCCTCCAATGTGGGTGTCACCTTCAAATCATCACCAACTCCAAATCAATAGAAAAAGGGCGGAACCTCCACGCCCACATGGTCTCCTCCGGCGTCCTCCTAGACAACACCTATCTGAGCACCAAGCTATGCGCTATGTATGCTAGCTGTGGGAGCATGGCTGATGCCCGAGTTGTATTCGACGGAATTTCTCTGAAGAACCACTTTTTGTGGAATATGATGGTCAGGGGCTATGCTTGCAGCGGTTTCCCCCTTAAATCTCTTTTCTTGTATCGCGACATGTTGAGATCCGGCAAAAAGGCAGATAATTTCACGTACCCATTTGTTCTGATGGCCTGTGGTGATCGATTGCTCATTGAAGTTGGTAAAAAAATTCATTCTCAGATAATTATTTGTGGGTATGAATCGGATGTTTATGTTAGTAATTCTCTTCTCTCGATGTACTCTAAATTTGGAGAAATGGGCCGTGCTCAGGAACTGTTTGATAAAATGCTGACAAAAGATTTAACTTCTTGGAACACTATAATTTCAGGTTATGCGAAGAATGATGACCCAGTAAGGGCTCTAGCGGTCTTTGCTGTTCTGGCTATGCGAGGAGGAGGAATGGACCGAACAACTCTGCTTAGCATACTGCCTGCCTGTGCCATTATGGCAGCATTAAAGCAAGGGCAGGAAATGCATGCTTACATGCTACGAAACAGTTTGGAATTTGATGAGTTTTTAATTAATGCTCTCATAGATGTCTATGTAAACTCTGACTTTATAGCTGGTGCGAGGTGTTTGTTCGAAAGGATAAGTAGGAAAGACATGGTCTCATGGAATTCCTTGATTTCTGGTTGTGCTCGTCATGGTGATGCTGTTGAAAGCTTAAAACTTTTCCATCATATGAACTCAGAAGGTATGGTTCCTGATGAGATTACTCTTATTTCAGTGCTTGGTGCTTGTGACCGGATAGCAGCATTGCAATTTGGCAGGAGTCTCCATGCTTATCTCACTAGAAAGGGATTTGATGACAGGATCATCATGGGGACTGCTCTTATAGATATGTATGCTAAGTGTGGAAGTTTAGATTGTTCTCGCCAAGCTTTTGATGAGATGCCAATGAAAAATCTGGTTTCTTGGACTGCCATGATTTCTGGATATGGACTTCATGGAAGGGGAAGGGAGGCTGTTGCTTGTTTCAATGAAATGAAGAAAAAAATGTGGGACCAGACAAGATAACATTCACCTCAGTTCTATCAGCATGTAGCCATGCAGGATTGGTTGACGAGGCTAAGGAGATTTTCCACCAAATGTCAATGGAATTTCAATAAGCCCTGGTGTTGAGCACTATTCATGTATGGTAGATCTTCTTGGACGAGCTGGCCATTTAGATGAAGCATATAAACTAATTTTGGACATGAATGTGCAACCTAATGTTGATGTTTGGGTCGCTTTTCTTTCTGCTTGCTGCATTCATCACAATGTTCAGCTGGCAGAAATTGCTGCTCAGAATGCTTTTCTTCTTAACCCAAAGGGCATTGGTGCTTTTGTTTCCCTTTCCAACTTATATGCTGCAGAAAAAAGGTGGAGTGACGTAGATAGAGTGAGAACTGCAGCAAGGATGCATGGACTGAAAAAACCACCTGGTTGCAGTCTCATTGAGTTGGATATGGAAATCCATAGGTTTCTGGTTGGAGACAAGTCACACCCACAATCCAAGTCCATATATGCCAAGTTGGATGAATTAAGACAACAATTGAATAAAGCTGGATATATCCCAGATACCAGCTCAGTGTTTTATGAGTTAGAGGAGCATGTGAAGGAAAAGATGCTCTGGGATCACAGTGAAAGGCTGGCTATTGCTTTTGCTCTATTAAATACATCTCCTGGAATGACCATTACGATCACAAAGAATCTTCGGGTATGTGGGGATTGCCACACGGCAACTAAACTGATCTCCAAGCTTGTCAGAAGAGAAATTGTTGTGAGGGATGCCCATCGGTTTCATCACTTTCACAATGGATCTTGCTCCTGTGGTGATTATTGGTGACCATATGCTTAATGGCAAGTCAACTTTAATTGAAAGATCATTAACTTTTGTAAGCCAATTCCTTTTATTGCTCACTGAATCATTCTTCATAATGTAGATTTCACTAATATTAGTAGGTGCGCAACTAATGATTTTTTTCCCCTAATCCATCTGTGCTTATGTTGTATTATGATTTTGTCATTACTATGTTGTGTAGCATATTTCTTTCCTAACCATATAACTATTTAACTTTTGAGTTATACTTCTTTACCTCTAGAATGATTCCCTCTTTATATTTTCTAGACTCTTTGAACTGTATGTTGTTATTGTTTTTCAAAACTTCAGCTATATGTTGATGCACAAAATGCTCAAAATTTCTTTGAACTCTAGTTCCCCCCTTCTTTTGTTGCACATGTATGTGTGGGGGATCTGGTTATACAGTAATTCTCTGGTTGCCTAACTTCCTTGCTTTCTGAGTCTGACTGCTGTCTCTAAAGTGTCCAAAGAGAATTTGAAAACCACCAGGCACTGCTTGCACTTTTCAGGAACATATAGATTAACTAACTATAAATGTTTCAGAACAGTGAAATTACAACATTGACTTCAAAATCCAATTGAATATTTTCAGCATCCATGATGCCCTAGAGTTTCTGCAGAAAGAGTGGCACAGATCTATTCCAATTGTTCAAGCTTAAGTGACCCATTCAAGTATACCAAAATGTTGAGTAATATGATGTGAATAACATGCAAAAAAAAGCCATTCAGAATATCAAATGGGAACAAACATCAAGAAAATTTGATCAACCCTTATTCACATGGTATTTAGCCAATACTCATATGTATATACGACCAGTGAAAGTATGAAATAGCATTAATAGCATTACCAGGATGCTTATTCATGGTGACCTTGCTCTTAGAAGAATCTTAATTCAATATCGAAGTTATTTTGTTGAATAATTCATCTACAAAATCAGCAAAATCACCACCCACGCTCATGTCTGTTACTGGATCAAATGGGAATGGCTCCATTGGTTCTGTGGCTTCCAGAATATCCTCTATTGGTATTTTTGGTTTTGACCTTTCCATAGGTTTAATGGGTTTGAAATACTTGCTTGGATCTGGACAGTAATCCTGAAACAAACATATTTGATTCAAACTACAATCTCTTTTTGCTAATTAATTGCACATTCTCTATTCGGGAACATACTAAGATTATGAAATGGAGTGAGAGTGACAGCCTTGAGAAGAATTTTACCTGATCAGCATGCATTTTCCTTACAAATGTCTTAAATATTCTGTAATTTTTGGCTTTCAATAGTTCATCTGATAGTCGGAGATATGTCATTGCAGTGACCCTTAGCTTCGGAGGCCCATCTCTGTTGACACCATTTGGCCTACAATTCCTCGATATCTGGTTATAGGCTTTTCTGTCATATCGGTTAAGTGCATTCTCACATGCGACTTCAATTCCCTCTCTCCATCCTGCGCTTAATACCTGACATACTTATTCAACTGTCTCATAAGTCCTATTATCAAACCATATACTCAGTCAAGTGCTTGGCATATTTATACCTTATACTTTTACCATTGCTTTACCTGCTGAACGAGTTCCTCAGGCCCACTCTTAGCTTCTGCAGGTTGCTCAGAATCTCTCATCTCAACACAAGTAAAGTTCAAGATAGCCTCATGTCTAGTAAGCATTCTTGCTATGGTTCGGTAGCCATCTCGATTGTTTAAGTTGTAGTATCCTGCAGTGAGCTCTGCTGCATGGTTGTCAACTCTATACCACCAGTGGATGCCAGAAACCTGTCATGGTAATAAACAACCTTATATATCAATATAAACAATAGTAGTCAGCAATTAAATACCAATACAAATTTAAATTGTGTTCATACTTTGGCTGCAAGCTTGGTTTTGCATCCTAAGAAGGCCTGATTGGCTGCATCAAGAATCTGATCTCCATGTTCTATCAACTTGTTTGAATACCAAGTTAGGAAAAAATTTCCTTTCTCTGTAAGATATGTCCCATTTTCTGCAAAAAACTTTGTAGAATCAGGTGTGCTATTGTATTCTCCTGCATCATCTGGCAATTCCCATTCAGGGTGTCCTGCCTTTGTTGCTGCCTCTTTGAAGTCTGCTTGGAGATATTTGTCGTAACACTGCAAGATTTATAAACATATGTTTTCACCAAAAATAGGTTTTCTAAAAATGAATTATACAAATATGTTTTAGATCCTTATTTCTGCATTCTTACGAAAAGGAAGGAAAAAATATTGCACAAGAAATTCAGTGATGGCGGGTGTAAACATTTTGAATGCAATCCAGGTATCCAATCCAATTAAAAAGGTCCTATTTGTTAGATCACTTAAATCCTTTTGCATCACTTAAGACAACTTGCAATCATAATTAGGAGTCTTTGTTGCTTTTAATTTCTGCTCTAACTTACAAGTCCTGTTTTGCCATTTATTCTTGATTTCATGCCATCTTTTTGTTATGATAAAACCACATTCTTTACATAGATCTTAGATATATCCATATTTAGCTTTGTACCTATCTCCAGCTTTCCTTGATCTACATGTGAATTCTGGATTTGCACTTAACATATTTGTGATCCTTCTGTTCACCTTTCACAAATTAGACTAAAACAAGGAGTTTTCTTTTGTTAATGACAGAGTACAAAAACTAATAATTGAAATCTTACCTGAAATTCTCCGATGCCTGGAAAAACCCATCCTTGTGGCTGTGGATAGGAGGGGTATCTTAGCTCTCCAGCAGGGCCAAGGCCCACCTCTATGTCTGAGATCAGACCAGCTTCCAAGAAATCCGCCATGTTTTCTCTGAAGCTCTTCATGTAGTCACTGTAGAGCTGTCATAATGGAAAAACACCATGTGAGTCCAATATTTGACCCTCTCTCGTTGATGCTTGATTAATAATTAGCTTCAGTATATACGATCAGATAATTATAACACATAAATACTTTTCTGGAAACAACTCCAAGGTATCTTGTGATAATATTCTCCAAGTTAATACCAAATATATCAATCACATATGAGATTTTTGTCAAAAGTTCTGGCCTGAGTTTTTGTTGGCTCGATTATGGAATATACATCTCTTGATATTTAGTTATTTTATTAATGCCTTGTTAATTTATTTGAATCTTTCTTTTTAAGTTATGAGAAAACGTGCATATTTTATCAAGATGTCACCAATAATTATTTTGTATTTTTCTATGTTTTACTCTTTAAACTTTCTTTTTTTTATGCCTTTTTTTTTAGAAAATCAATTTCAGATATTTTTGTTGGACGATTAGTGAGTTTGCAGTGTAAAAATTCTCAAGAAATAAGAAATGACTTTGTACTTATTTTTCTTGAACACTCATTTTTCTCTCTCTTTTTTTTTGAAAATAAATTTTCCTAATCAAAGAAGAAGAAGAAGAAGTTAAGATCTGATAAGGATGTCTACGAGATAAGATCCTACAGTTACAAAAGAGGTCTAAATTTTAAAGAGTTTGAACATCTACCTGTGGCTAACAATCCTGAATTTGACTTGAAACTATCAAGAAAAATCAATTGAAATTAAGATGTAATACACTTTTGTAGTATAGTTTCACATCCTATGATGGATTTGGTTTGCTAATCTAATTTTTTTTTCCAGGGAACTTTAGCGTAAATTCAATAAATTTCGTATCAACGTTTAACTCACAAAACTACAATGCCTAAATGCCTAACCTAGAAAACTAGGGCAATGCTCATTATTTAAATAATACTGCCAAATATAGACTCCAGGAAAGCATATAATAGCAAATATCAAGCCCTAGAATCACCGTATAAGTAAAGGTGAAAAAGAGAGTAAAATTAATCCAGCTATTCATTAAACAACTTGATTTTAATTTAAGAACGAGAGCATTTTGATCAATCCAACCTCTACTGCAGTGCGCCCACCAAAAAGGGGCTGGTTGTCCACTCCAACGGTGAGATACTCTTCGTTCCTGGTGCCGGCTCTGTTGGTGTAGAAGATATCCGGGTCTTTCTTACCAATATCACGAACCCACTGCGGTAATGGGATATTGACGATGTCTCCTATATTCCCACCACATTGATGGAAGGACATGATGACCTGCAGCTTAAGCCCTTCTTCCTCGACCATCTGGAACAACTGCCTGTAAGCACTCCAATCATATCCCTTTGGACCGTTGGCTTCGATGATTCCCCACCAAACATCCACCATGAGACCATCGACGTCTGCTGCTCTGAGTTTCCTGAGCTGAATCCTGAGCTCTTCGGGCTTCTCAATGACATTCTCAGCTGTGACAACACCCAACTGTTGGAGAGGTTCAGATCAAAGAAGAGATTATTACTGCAACCGAATCCATTTGGTTCTAGGCGTGATAAGAGAACTTACTGGGAGCATCACATATACTGAAACATAGTTGGCTAGCATTTTCTCCAGCTGTGAGAGAATGGTTGGCATCTGCATGGTTTGTGTTTGGAGGAAAACAAAAAAATTTAGTTCTTCCCCTTATGCTTGCCTTGAGAGAATGAAGAATAACGAAGTTGTTGCCTATCCTTTATATTGGAGAAGGGTCCCTTAATTTTTGGACGAGTAGCCCGTGGAACACTACTCACCGTAAATGTTTTATCTGGGTCCGTGCAAGATCTCACTTTCATATCGTATTGTTAGTGTTTTACAATCATTGACATCGAGTTGTCGACGCCACCCGACAATATCTTTATGAGCTTATTGTTCTTCCCATGGTAATATGATTGATTTCTTCTTCTCCTCCTTTTTTTTTTTTTTTTTATCTCCCTAAATTTGGGTAAAAATAAATGTCTTGTTATCAGTATGGTGCTTATTTGAAATGGTTCGGAAATAGCATGCGTGCCAAAATGTTTCAGGTCCCAACCATCGTACCAAAAGCAAGCTCCATTGCCATGTGAATTGCGGGGATACAGCTTCACACCGCAACCCCATCAAGTTCCGTGAAGAATTTCATCAATCCACCCACGTCATATTGCATGGTTCTTGTATTGGTAGTTAGGTTGGGCCTTATAAACTCCGCCCTCTTTTAACGTAAGCGCACGTACTTGGAGATTTATTTTGAGAAACCATCTATTAAGAACTTATTTACTAATTTTTGAGGGGAAATGAAGGAAGTGAAATACTTCCCACAACATTTATTATAATTGGAGTCTATGTTATAAGAGAGAGAGAGAGAGAGAGAGAGAAGATGAAAGTGGTTGATAAGTATGTGATTGACTTAGATCATGATGTTTAAGAGAAAAAATGTTCAATATATTTTTTTAAAAAAGGAGAACAAATGAATGGTATACTTTCTCCACATTAGAAACCAAAGTGGGTGCCAAATCCAAATTATGGTAGATTGTCTATGCTTTCAACGAAGTGATGGTCCCAATGCCCATCTGTATGTCATAATTTTTTTTAAAAAAAAATAATTAAAAAAAAAAGAATAAAAAAAGAATTGGCCTTATCCCTAACAGCAACTACTAGATGTTATGGGTACATGTTCCAGTCTATACAACTTACTCGATCTGTAGACAGGAGACTGCCAAATGTAATGTGGCGACCATGTTAATGATGAAACAATGCATTGCAATAGCAATACGATCTGGAAAGACTACCTTGTATTCTGGAGACATGCTTGGAGCCTCAGAGGTGACAGCCTGAGGAGCTCCAACCCTCTTAGACATGGTTGGACCACCCAACAAGAGACCATCACTAGTGTATACCTTCTTTGATCTCCCTGTAAAAACTTTTTGCCGCCCTCTCACCTGAATTCTCCCATGGAACTCTGGACTTGGTGACCAAGTTCTCTTCTCCAAGCCACCCAAATACGAGATGCTTGTCATTGTGAATGATGATCGAATACCTCTTCCCCAACTCTCGCAAAAGAACTCAATTCCATTCTTCTATGTTTTGGAGAGGAACAACTCTCCAGAACATGAGAGAATTAGTGGTGGGTATGATTCTTTTCTTGTAAAAATCTACAAAGCTTTGTATGGTTTGATTCCTTTTCTTTTTAGTTTGTGATGGACGTTAATTAATGTTCAACATCCAAATGTATTTTTCAAGTGCTTGTTTTCTGTGGTCTCTAGCTTGCAGATGAAGACAAGAAGTCTATTTTTCAAGAGAAAAGGTTGCGATGCATATGTTCCGTCCATTTATTACCACCATCCATCCATATTATACTGTTCTTTTTCCCGTTGCCTTTTCATTTTCGTTTTGGCCGTTTAATTATTTGCTGCTTTCAACTTCCTACTATCTTTCTTTTGGGAGAAACTGGTTTTCGGATCCTTCAAGGCAAGGGAATGCCATTGAGGGGCTTGCTCGAGCTAGTCCCCGATCACAGCTTGGCAACTAGACCAAGGTCTGCAAAACTTTCAATCAACATATCTCAATTTGGCAGCTTAATGTTTTATTGTTTAATAAACACTTATATTATGTCCCGAATTCAGCATCGGAATCGGCTACGTGACCAGTCGTACAATCCTATATTTTATCTTAAATATCATGCCAGGTCCAGGTACACAAAATTCACTTCATCCAAAAAGCACATCAATTTAATTAATATTATTTAAATAATTTAATAATAACTAAATAGTCCATTTATTTAAGTCAAGATCACTAAATGATCCACTGAGTTATTATATAAGTATCAGCAATAGATATAACTAAACAAAACTAACTAAACAATCTAATTGTTGGTATTCAGTCTCACGTCCAGCCCAATCTTTGTTATTTATCCAGAATCTCTGGAAGGAAAAATGGAAAAATAGGAAGTGAGCTTCACAGCACAGTAAGGTCTCCAAACAGTCACACCAATAATAATATAATTTGAAAATAACTGAAAAATAATAGTTTATCGGTTCATATAACCAAAATAACTCGAATATCAAGTATAACAAAATCTTTGATAACATTATATATATTTTTTAATGTTTTTCATTAGTTATCCTTCTTCTTTAGGATTCTGAACTAACCATAGCCACACTCCAGTCTATGACTGGCATACTATTGTCACACTCTTGCCTGTAACTAGTACACTATTCTCATGCTCTCGCTTGTGACTGGCACAATATTGTCACAATCTCGCCTGTGACTGGTACACAATTTATCACAATCCTACCTGTGACTGGCACATAATTTGTCACAATCCTGCATGTAACTGGCAACCTCAGTAACCACGGTCCCGCCCATGGCGTGGCTAATCCAAATACCATATTCTCTTGATTAACACTTTATCATTTTACATCATGCAGTCAAATCATGTCATTTACAGTTTTCTAATAAGTGGCATCATGGTCCAACCCATCCAAAGATAACTTTGCTTGATAAAACATGGTATACAAGAACATAAATAATAATAACATCAATCATACTATCCATCACGAGAAGTCAAAATATATCATACAAAAACAAATCATGCATGCCAATGCTCATATTCTCGGATCAAATCATGTCATATAAAATATATGTATACATATAACTGGTGATCATGTCTAGAAATCCTTACTTCATTAGAGACACTAACTATATCAGAAGCTCGCCTAATGCCCTTCTGCTCAGAAGGCAGTTCCCTTACAATGACAAATAATTTATTATTTTTTTTTCTACGATTTACTCGTAACACCCCAACTTCATGAATTTCCAGAAAGAAAGCTTTCCGATCCTCTCTTATAATATTCATTTATTTTATTTTATTTTCTTCTCTTTCTCTCTCTCCTCTCTCCTCATCTTCTCTCTCCTCTTTCTTTTTTTTTTTTTTTCTTTTTTTCTTTCTTCTTTTCTTTTTCTCTTCCCTTTTCTTTTTTCTTTTTCTTCTTCTCCTCCAAACCGAGACTTCTTTCCCCCTTCTCTCTTCTTCCTCGCCCACGATGATGGGGAGACTCTCGAGTGAGCCACCGGCGGCAGCTCTAGTAATAGAGACCACCCCGGTGACTCAAATCTCGGGTAAGTATCTCTCTTTTTTTTCTTCTTTCTTCTTCCCCCAGTTTCCTCCTTGGCTCGACTGAAGAGGCCTCCATCGTTCCATGGATGGAGATCGAAGGAGAGGTGGCGGTCCACCGGAATTTGACTAGAGGGAGCAGCAGGGGGGTCGGCTGGCGCATCCACGGCCGTTTCAGCCACGGGCAAAGAAACCGGGAGAGGAAAAAGGAGAATCCCTCCCATACAACCTATTAGTCATGAAAATCAAAAGCTTAGAGAGGGAAGACTTATCGGTGACGGTCCAGGAGAAGTCGGCCAGCGGAAAAGAGGGGAAGATCGATGGAAAAACGAGGAAAGAACGAGGTGATGGGAGAGGTTTTAAAGAGAAGAAATGAGGGAGTTCCCCTCACCATATAGAAAACAACCTCGGCCGACAAGTCCCCCTCCCCTCCACGACTCTCTACCAGCCAACCCCAACCTCTCCATGGCCCTCCTTCCCGGTTTTCTGCCGATTTTGGTGGCCGAAAAAATAGGGCTTCATCACTTGTTTCAATTTTTTTTCTGCGCATTGGGTTGAAGTTGGCTGGGCCTGCCAACTTCGGCCCAAAAGCCTGATTCTCACAACTTATTCATTAAATTGATATTGACAATTAGATAAATAAGTTTCAATGATTTATTTTGTTAATAAGTAACATTCAGTCATATATACATGGAATTCAAACTATTTTGGATCTGAAACCATGCTAGCTTCTTGGCAATTTTAAGAGCTTTTTTTTTTTGTCCTTTCGAGGGAATGATAACATCTATTAGAAATCAATTTTTATCAATTCAACAATAACGTGGCACCATCGAGAAATGTTAACATTGGTCCCAAATGTTAGCTGACAACCACTAGAATTCATTGTGATCATAGATAACTTATGTAAACAAGGGTTAAAAAAATAAAAAATATTAGCTCATTTATTAAATTGAGTAAACCTAGATGATTCGTGGATTTGAGGATGTGATATCGAGAAGGAGACTGGGGAGAAGCGGATATTTTTCCCCCAATCTGATAATAAGCCATAGGCTAGCCACCAGCTTAGCCACAAGTGAACCGCCCACTAACCCTAGCCTACTATTCAAGTGAAGAAAAATTATATCAGTTCATCTAATTAGGCTACATATCATAATTAATAATAGAGCTACATCGATTTTCAACACTACAAATATTTAATATAGCTCAATTTTTTAATTTTTTTAACAAAAAAATTACTTTTCTATATTATAATATCTTATTAGGTATTATAACTTTTCATTATTCTTTATGATATCCAAATATTTCTTTTGACTTTTTGCATCTGTATTATAACATTTTATCGGCTATTATAATTTTCTATTATTTTTTATGACATACGGTTATTTTTTATGACTTCTTTTGTTAATATTATGGCATCCTATTATTAAAAAAAGTTGAGTTTCATTAAAAGCCTGTAATGTAGGAGCCCTGTGCAATTATATTATTAATTATGACACGTGGCTCATTCCGATGAAGTGGTGTAATTTTCTTCACTATAAATAGTGGATAAAAATTTTCCTTAGGATCCATGTGGTTGGGGTTATCTGCCATGAAAAAATAAATCATATATTAGATTATCATATTTGATATGAAAAGCAAAGATGAGATATAGTAAAACAAGTGATAGATCTCATGCTTATTTTTATAAGAAAGAAAGTAAAACAAATATTATGAAGGTTGGTATTTTATAAATTTTTAAATGATTGTAATCCAGCATTAACAAAAATATCCCCAATAAAAATTATTTATAATTATTAAATTTTTTTTGATATTTTTTTAAATTCATTCAATGAAGAGCTTTTACAAAATAATTGAAATATAAATAGTATTATATAAAAGATTACATAAGTATAATTATTATATAAACTTTGATCGAGCATAATAATATAATCTTAGTATTGAAAATTATTTTTTGCTGACGAGCATATTTATAAATTTGATCATATTTCTATATAAATATATTTCTATATAGATATATCTTCAATCAAACATAGTAATTTTTTTTTGCAATATTTTTTTAAAATATTTTCACCAATCAAATATGATAAAAATTATTTTTTTCTGTAATTATTTTTTCAGATATATAATTTTCAGGAATTGTCAGATTATCTCGTTATTTAATATGCTCTAACCAAATAGATCCTTAGAGTTAATAATAGGTTGTTTATAATGGTGGCTGGGATTTATTACCTAAACAAGATCCGGCTAAAGCAAGCTTATGTTTTAGGACTGGCCTACCTTGGTCCGTTAGGCTTAATATCCAGGTTTAAGCTTGCCTAAAAGGATTGGGCAGAATGCTAGGCCATTAACAGGTTTACATTAACTTCGTTTAACTATTAAAAGAGCTACTACTGTAATAAAGAAAATATAAAAGAAAGGAGCTATAAAGAATCATTTTACTTTCTAATGGCTCTAACATATTCTCTTGCAGTAATTTAAGCAAGCAAGATACCGGTAATAATTTGGATGCGGAATACTCGTAGTTGAATAAACCTCGGACGTACGGACACTTAGGCACAAGAAGAACAAATGAGAAAAAAAAAAAAAAAAAGGAGAGAAAAGGCAACATTCATAATGTTCAATATCATATAAAATAGTGAATATATATATATATATATATATTTGAGAAAAATGGCATTTTTATTCGATTAATATTAAAAAATAGATAACGACCTGCATTAAATTCAGGACATATCCGAAAAGTAGCCTACCTCGATTTTCTCCGGTCGATTTGACGGGAAAGGATTCCTGTCCCGTTGCCCCATGAGGGCGCTACATAGATCAATCGGGAGAAGCAGGAATTTTTTTTTTAAAATAATATTTTTTTTATCGAAGTAGGTTGTTTAGGATATATTTATCGAAATAGGTGATTCATCTGACATGATAGATCTGGGCATCTGAGTTCATTTTTTAAAGATAAATTCAACTTCGTTTTTGAAAAGATAGATCCCATTCAATTTTTTTTTTAATTTAATTATTTTTTTAAATTTAATTATAATTTTGATGCGATATTTATTAATTGTGATGTGATCTTCGTCTTCGTCTGTTTTGAATTCGTCTTTCCAAACGAATTCAAACGAATTATTTTTTAAATTTTATAAATATTATTTTTTAAAATCTAATTAATAAATTTTAATTTTAAATAAATAAATAATAAAAAACTAGTATTAATTAAAATTTTATATATTATTTTTTTGTATATTAATTATTATATTATTTTGAAAAAATAGTAATTAAAAATAGTATTAATTAACTATATAAAATAATATTAATTTAAAATTAATAATAAATTAACCAAAAAATAACATTAATTAAAAATAATATTAATTAAAAGATATTATAATAATTTTACATTATAATAATATTTTATATTCTAAAATATAATAAATATATTATAATTTATTATATTAGAATATATAACAAAATTAATGTTATAATATTTTTTAAATTTTGTTAATTCGATTCCTTGCTTAGGATCGATGCTAGACCGGTGGCCAGACCCCGGTCCGGTCGCCTGTCCGGCAGCCGGTCCGGGTGTCGATCCGGCCACCAGGGTCCGACTACCGGTCCGACCGTCAGGATCCTGCTACCGGTCTAGCCTCAGTCATGCCACAGATCCGATCGCCGGTCCGGTCGTCGAGGTTCTGCCACCGATCCTGAGCAAGGGATCGGACTGATACCGGACTGTCGACCGAACTGGTACCGGGCTGGCGATTGAATAGTATCGACCTGGTGATTAATTTAATTTTTTCAAGAATTTTATACTATATTATAATATATATATATAATATAATAAATTATGTTATATTTATTATATTTTAGAATATAAAATAATTATTATATTATAACGTATATTATAATATATTATTATAATATCTTTTAATTAATATTATTTATAATTGATGTTATTTTTTAGTTAATTTATTATTAATTTTAAATTAATATTATTTTTATATAGTTAATTAATACTATTTTTAATTAATATTATTTTAAAATAATATAATAATTAATATTACCAAAAAATAATATATAAAATTTTAATTAATACTAATTTTTATTTATTTACTTATTTATTTAAAATTATAATTTATTAATTAGATTAAAAAATAATATTTATGAAATTTTAAAAAAAATTCGTTTGAATTTTCGTGTTGGAAAGATAAATTCAAACGAAGATAAAAGTCACATCATAATTAATGAATATCGCATCAAAATTATAATTAAATCTTAAAAGAAATAATTAAATTAAAAAATGTTGAATGAGATTCGTGTCTTTTAAAAAGACGAACTCAGATACCACATCGGATGAATCACCTATTTCGATAAATATATCTAAATAATTTTTTTTATTTTTTTTTTTAAAAATATTATTTTAAAAAGAATTCGGCGAAGTAGTGTACCCCATTTTTGAAATTTCTCCACCACGGATGATGATGGACACAGAATTCCTCCTATAGTCTTGAAATCAACTCCATGATCGCAACGGTCGTCGGGCTTACTATCCCGGTTCAGCCCCGCCCAAAGAATCGGACCGGCCTACGGGCCGTGAACAGGCCTAGAGAATATAAAACCGACTCCATGAGCGGAACATCAGATCAATGAGTTTACTCAATCCGAGCCGTCCGAGGGCGCAAACTTCATCATTTAAGCCCTCCGTCTCTCGGCACTAGGGTTTTCCTTGGTGCTCGGCGACTGCAGCTAGGGTTTTCCGAGGTTCGATCCGCTCGCCTTCCTTCTTTTCCTCTTAAACTCTCCTCTCCTCCTCCTGGATTCACCGATCAACGAAGGCTTTTTTGATCTTTTTCGGATCTTGTACTATCTTATCGCTGCTGATTTAGGTTCTCTTCTTCGTCCTCTCCTCCAATTTTTGAGATTTTGTGGCTTTTCTTCCCTCTTTTATTAGACTTTAATTGAATAGATAATCTTCATCAACATTGTTCCTTTGTAATGATTTTATTCTGTATGACGGGGTTCTTGGGTTTTGTCCCATCTTTAATCTCGTCTCGAATTGAATTAATTGGTCTATTTGGCTGTTTGAGAAGGAATAATAAGTTACTTAGAATTGACTGTGTGAGTAGAACGTGATGATATCTTAGTATCGTGCCCAAGAAAGCGAATTTTCAATTGGATTGTTTGATTCAAGTATAGTGCTTAACGTGATAAATTAGCATAGAGTAATTCTAATTTTGTCATTATAAATATCCATCTTATGATGCACAATGTTCTAATTCTTTAGTTGTCTTTTTTTTTTCTTGGTTTAGGTGGGTACGGATGGTTAGGAGAAAGAATAACGTTTTCAAATATAACTTTTGAATACGAAAAGAATGGCATTATAGAATTCACGACAATGGGATAACGTATGAGAACTTGTGCTCTGGTATGAAAATGATATATTGTTGTAGATTACCCGAGCATCTAATTTGGAATTCAAGAAAATGGTAATTTTCTTTAAAATGGAGTTCATTAGAAGATGGGATGTGGTGCCATCAGTTGTTCTCTGTCATCAAAACTTTTGGTGAAACAGATTGAATACCATTCGTTTGGATGTTGCAATGAGATCTGTGAGTCTGGAAAGTACATTAATGCTGTCTTTGATGTTGAGTTCCCAACCCATCCTTTCTGGACTAAGCTTTAGCTGGGGAGGTGAATTATTTCTTTTCACTTCAAGGAGCTGCGCGGTATCAATCCATATTCAAACTTTAGGAACAATGTTTTGGCCAGAACTTTCAATCTGGCACAGTTTCAAATCTTGAGTTCTTAATCAGCCACTGAGTACTTTCCCACTTTGTATTTTAGTTTTGGCCAAAACTCCCAAATTGGTACAGATTCAGGTTGGTTTTGGATGAACCTGGGGGTCTGAGAGTTCTGGCTGAAGCAGCAAAAAATGTTATTTAGCCTAATTTTTCTGGCGAAAACAGCAAATGTGTTCTCTAGCCTAAGTGGTGATGTTGATGCCTGAAGTAGAATCCACACATACTGATGTTTAAGGTTTTTCTTCTTCTTCAAAATGCTATACATGCATCATGATAATTATCATCATATTTTTCTTTGTCCTTTAAATAGTATTCATGAATCATTTGCTCCTTGGGCTAGAGTTTTATGGCAGTTATCTGGAGGATGTGGATATACTTTCTTCCTTCTTCTTTGGGCGTCAAATGTAACACTATGCACGAGGAAACCTGCAACAGATTCTTGATTTATTGTTTGATCTTTCTCTGAAAGGTTGCAACCACTTGGCAGTGATCATTGCAGTAAAAACAGAGTTCTAATGTTGCATTGCAGTTTCTGAACATATAAACTGATTTTGCCCTTTTTTGTTTTGGGGTTCAGTACCATGTTTTATTATAATAATGTATGAGTTGTCTTTTCATCCTTTGAATTTTAAAACTTTCTGTATTTTTTAATTACTTATCATGGAAGCTTTTTTCCTTGTTTTCTTGTGGCCTGTAGATTTTGATATGTATATTATCTTTTCTTTCTGTATGTTGCTAAACCTATGGCTTCAACTGGATCACCAGGCTTTCACGTCTCTTTTCACTGGGTTGCATTCCTTCTATCTGACCTATCAAGCATATTGGATATATATGGTTTTTCAACCACTGTACAATATGTAATATGATGATCATGTACTTTAGCTTTGTGATCACTAAGAGCTATTTTTCACATTTATGCTGCTGTTACTTGCATTAACTAAATATTATATATGCACCATTGTTAGTAATCATATTGCTATTAGCTTTTCTATGACACAACGGATAATTGCAGGGCATGACAAATGACATTTGTCAAAGTGGTCACTATTTTGATAAATGAAATTGATTAACTTCATCTATACTTATGGTCAAGGTTTTGATAAATGATATTGATTAACTTCATCTCTGCTTATGGTTTTCTTGAGCAGAAGAACGATTTTCTTGGGGCCTGTTTGGATGAATGGGCTGAAAATATCATTGGATTCGTGGATTGAACCAGTACAACTAGTTAGATTGTTGGATTACAAGCTAGGCTAGACCTATATCCACAAGCATCGAGGAATGATTTTGGAGTGGGTCGGCATGAATCCTATGGGAAGGGAAAAAAGAAAAACTTCAGTAGTTCTTTTTTTTTTTCCTTCTATGGGATCTGGGCTAGTCCACACTAAAACCATTCTTGCCTACTTATGGATATAGGCCTAGCCCAGTCTGTAATCTTACTATATAACTGCTTGTACTGGCCCAATCCATGAATCCAATGGGATTTTTAGCCCATTCATCTAACAGGCCCTTAACATGTTGTTTAACTTTCATGGATTGTTTCAGAACATCTACACAAGTTTGGTTAGTTTCTTGCTAATTTAACATGCTGATGTACATAGGAGTACGGCAGCAAAATGTATACAGCGAGGAAGAAAATCCAGAAGGAGAAGGATGTTGAACCTACTGAATTTGAGGAGACAGTTGCCCAGGTTAGTTTTGTAAATATAATGTATAGCCTTTATAAGACATTTAATGATTTGGATAAATTTTGGTTGTCTTTTTACAGGCCCTTTTTGACTTGGAGAACACTAATCAGGAGCTTAAAAGTGACTTGAAGGATCTTTACATTAACTCATCTATGTAAGGAAATTATTTCTTGAATCCATGTGATCTGTGTTATGTCATTTCAAGCATTGATCATTTTCTTTATAATTTATTTTTCAATAGTCAAATTGATGTTGCGGGGAACCGGAAAGCTGTTGTCATCTTTGTTCCATACAGACTCCGAAAAGCTTTCCGGAAAATTCATGTAAGGCTTGTCCGGGAAATGGAGAAGAAATTCAGTGGCAAGGTAAGAAAATTTTTGATTTTTTGACTGTTTTATGCTTTTCTTGATTTTGTAAGCTGAAAATTAGTTATTGATGTTGTTTGTAGGTATGCTTCATCTTTGTACAGTTAAACAATGGGTGACATGTTTTTACTTCTTGTTTTGTAGGATGTGATATTGATTGCTACTAGAAGGATACTGAGGCCACCAAAAAAAGGTTCTGCAGTAGTACGGCCTCGAAGCCGCACACTGACGCATGTGCATGAAGCAATGTTGGAGGACATTGTTTATCCGGCAGAGATTGTTGGAAAACGTATTCGATATCGTCTTGATGGGTCTAAGATCATCAAGGTATTGGAGGCATTCCTTGCACATTTAAGTGAATGAAAGAAATTTTTATGCGACACTGGTTCTGTTTTCTCTGCATAGTTCATGCATCGAGTTAATTCATTTTAGATATTGATTTATCGCACAAAGGTTGCTTTCACTTTTAGTGAAATGCTTTTTGATGTTTTTCATTTGCTAGGATTTACCGTCTGTGTTTCTGATGATTTAATGTCTTGACTTTTAGTAAATATAAGCTTAAAATGCTTTTTTTAATCTGATGAGGGGATAAGTCACCGCTAAGCAAACCATACAGTTTAGATTCTTTGGTGGATTGAAGCAAAACTTTGTGTCAAAGCATGAACCTTATTTTTTTCATTGATTGCTGATGCTGTAGCTTAAAGTGCTGTTTTTTACCTGCTACAGCAATGTGGCACCAATCGATTAACCAACCAAGTTGGTTTTCAGTGGCACTGAAGCAATATCTCATGTGTGGTAGCTTTAACCTTTTCTTTTTTTGGTCATAAATTAGTTGAGTGGATTAATGGTTATGTGGCTGTGGGTGGAGCCATATTCCGAATGTTGATGATAAATAGATTATGATAATGGGCATGGATCTAGGGAGTATTAATTCCCTACGAAAATTATTAGCAAAATATATACCCTTATTTTCACTTTTTAAAAATAAGGGGAGAATGAGTTCTTTGTACCTGCTGTCTTTATTCTTGTGTCTGGATACTTCTCTAAATTCGTTTTAGTTTTCCACCTCTCTTTTTTATTTTTCCCTGCTGCACCAGCTGCACCTTCTCTTTTGCTCCTGTGAGACTCCTTGTTCTGCCTCATTGAATATCTTGTACCATGGCAGATCTTCTTAGATCCAAAAGAGAGGAACAACACTGAGTATAAGTTGGAGAGCTTTGCAGCAGTATACCGCAAACTTACAGGAAAAAATGTGGTGTTTGAATACCCAGCTACTGAGGCATAAAGACATGTTGAGTAAAGCTTTTCTTAGACTTTTTGCTTTCTGTGATATTTGCAATAATTTGTGTTTTAATTATGATACTGTTGTTCAAGGACAAATTTATTGAGATCGAGGGTATTGTTGGTAGAGATGACTCTGGGAACTCATTGTCTTTCTAGTTATTTTTTTTAGCTGTTTTGAGTTAAATTGGATGGTGAAAGTTTGATTGAATATTAGCTCTGATGGTTGATGTTATTAGCAGCCTAGTTATGCTTAATCGCTTTGCTGCAATTTTTTCCTCTAGTTTTTTTGTCTGCGTACGTTGAATGAATAATGTGGTAGCCGCTGATCACATCTTTTCTCTGCAGTGTTTATATATTTGCACTAAGGTTGCCCTTCATTTTGGATGACTGCTTTGGGTTTTTGCTATAGGCTTCTTGTGCATGTCACCTTCTGTTTTGACTACTAATTCCTCAATGCCACCACAGAACTTTTTTTGTATTAAATCTTTTGTTGTTTCTCTCAATGTAAAAGCAGTTGGATTATTAGCTTTTGACAATCAATACTGTGGAGGTTTGTGAATGCCAAAAAATGTGATTTTGAAACACCTTTTGCTCTTTGACATGCTAATGCCACCCTTCAAGTGGAAAAGACAACATTCATGGAGTGTTTTTCTGAACTCGGAAATGTCTCCAATTAGTGTGGACTAGATATCAAGCGGTACATGGTAACTCATATTTGTTGTAAGATTCTTTCTAACATTCAATCTAGATGTGTGGTTTAGACTCCATTTTTAATCCACTAGCATTTGGTATGATATATTCTTGGTTTATACTTTTGGTCACATGACATATATAAAGAATTTCTGATTAATGACTTTGATCATGCGTTTTGCTATCTACTGGTAAAAGAAGGGTGAAACTGGAAGGCAAAGGGGAACCTAGAGCAGTTGTGAGTGGTTTTTTTTAATAATTTTATTTGCCAAGGTTGTAGAAGTTTGGGTGGGCATTAGAGGATGAGATAGGATATTTTTTTGACCTGGGTCTTTTGATTATTAGGACAAGATGGTGAGCTTCTGTGCTTTCAATTGTGTCCTGGCGGTCATGGATTCAAAATATAAAAATGGTCTCTGATGAGGGAGTAAGATTGATTGATCTTCATCAAATTTCATGATGGTGGAAGCTTTGTGCATTAGGTTGCTTTTTCTCTTTTTTTTAAAAAAAATCTTTTTATATAAGAATTTTTTAAATGCCAAAGGTAATTTTAGATCTAAAGTTTACATTTCTTGCAAAGTAAAAACTGAAGCTAAGTCGCAGGCCCAGACATTGGATCTGCATAAATTAGGTGCTGATGCATATTTTACAATAAAAAATTGTTAAAGATTTTTGGTATGTTCAATCTGAATAAGCCGCTAGCAAATAATAGGACTTTTATCATTATCCATAAAGTTATTGAAATCTCGGTTTGAGGAGAGGTTAGTACTCCTTGGACTTATATAATAGAATGTTCAACAGCTCAAATTTCAAGGGAGAAATCCTATTGCAGTTGTTATAGGAATTGCCCATTTTATAAAGTGTAAATGATGTGAATGGTCCGACAATGTTTAAAAGTTATCCAGTAAAGCTATTTTCTAGTTCAATCTCACGTTTCATTCTAATTCGTTATGCGGTGACTTATTACCATTTTGGATTCGAAACTCTCTCGTTATTTTTTTTGCATCATTTTGTTCTATTTCTTGGTTGTTCTAAGAATCCTACTTTGCCATTCAAATATGTCAGGAACTGACCATCTATCTTCCCCTATGTATATATCTAGCTTTGTACATACTCTTTTTTTAATAAAGCTGGTGGCGATGGTTCACGATCATCTGCCTCCATCACATTTCAAACAATAAAAGTAAAAAAAGTAGTCATCCAGGCTTAAGCTCCAACCCTTCTCACCGAGAACTTTGCTAATGTGAATTTCACTCTTCAGTCTTCTAGGCATTACCGTTCCCCTAGTTGGGACAACTTATGCTAGCATGGTCGATGGGGTAGTGAAGGGTGGAAACGCAAGTATGCCAGAGGAGGTACATCTCTAAGTTGGTTTATAGAGATCGAAGGTTCCGTGAGGCTCATGAGGTTTTAACAAGCGAATTTTAATAAGGATAGAAAGGATCTATGGGCGGACCAATCATTAGGTACGGTTGTCAAAGACTTTATTGATAAGCTTGTACCTTCAATCAGGGCTTCAATTTAATGGAGGAGAAGAGATGAGTATGGTCCGGGAGTGGGAATCTACAAGCCAAATATTCTTCTAAAAGTATATTTCTTTCCCGTTTCAAGCTAGAATGCTCAACAAGTCGAGCATGCTTTAAGAATTTTTTGGTTTGACAACCAATCATTTTCATTGTTATGCTATGCTACTTGACAACAACATGATCGGTCCCTTATGGTAAGAAGGGTATATCCCCATTTTGCAACAAGCGTCTCTGCTGACTCCACGAGGTCCATGATACATAATCCATCCTCTCTCTTAGACAAACAGGACAACCCTTAGAAGAAAGAAGATGATGGGAGGACTTCTTTCCAATGAAAACCTATTCCGATCTTGTCAAGCTAGTTAATCAGCTAGGTTGAATCAGATTCTTTCTGGTGCCCCTCCTAACTCCCTTATTTTTTCGGTTAACCATCCATCGTCGACACCTAGACCAGGAGAAGGTGAGAACCTCAATGTTGTAGCCAGCCATTTGTGGGGGCGGTTTTGCCATTAAATATTATACTGGTTGTTTACTTGCAAGTGGTCTCCAGCTCTTTCCGTGCCAAACTAAGAGGAGCAACCCGTGATGTAGGTCATCCTAACATAATGCCAAAAGCAGTCCGTGACATTTTTTTGCACGTTTTTTTTTCAGTTTAAACTCTATTTTTACTTGATTTGAATCTTTAAAATCTTATTAAAAATGTTCCTCGACGTAAAGATCAGTACAGGATCTCAAGATCTATAAAAAGGGGATAAACAGTTAGGAATAAAAAAGGTGAGCGGTAGCAGGGAACATCTAAAGAATTTTCTTAATAATTAAGTGTTTTGTGAAAGATTTGAATTTTTTATTGTGATATTTTTATGCGAAATTGAGAATATGTATTCTTTTCTTCTAAGTAATTATTTTTTTTTTTATGGTAATTAAGTTCTGCATGTATAATTAAATTATATTTATATGTCTTTTTTTTTTTTTATGGTATTAACTTTGTCGATAGGGATGCAATATTGAATGGGGATCCATATTCCGTATTATATGAAATTTTTTAATAAGTATTATGAAATCAAGTGGTGCGGTAATTGATGTGGCAGGATCGCTGCCACGTTGGACGAAGCTGCCACATCGAAGTCGAGCTCCTCTTCCCTGAGTCGGCCCCATCTCGGGCGAAGGGACTAACAGCCGAAGGATGCCGCCAAGCTATCCAAGGACTACGGAGAGGTGCCCACCAGGCCACAATAAGTGTCCCAGCTACCACTTATACCGAAAGGGAAAGAGTCTCTCGATCGAGGCGCTGCGCTCCCAATTGACCGTCTGTGTTACCCGAAAGAGGAAGTTAACCCAGGAGATTCGAATCCGGGGGGTGACTGCCCCCAATCAAAGCTTTGTCAGGTTTCCCAAAATGGAGCGACCAGAAGGAGGGTCAGGGCGCACGGTGCTGTTCCCTATCATGAATGAGGAAAGGCACATCGTGCATGGCAAGGAACGTCACCGCACGCGCCTGCAAACGAGGGGAGATCCCAAGGCAGGCGGCTGGCGACCATCCCGGCTTAAAGGAATTCTCCAAGGTTCTAAAAGGAGGTAAGTGACGAGGGGTTGGAAGGGACGGCATACAGGAGAACATCCGGCTACTAGAGACCCATTGGAAAGGTCTCGACGGACACTGCCATTCAGTCAGAGCTCTCTTTCGCTGCCACTTTCCTTGCTCTACTCTCAACCTGTTTATACTCTCCAGCTCATAAGTTTCTCCTCCTAGCATGGAGTTCATCTACGGGACTCGACCGGGATGATCTGTTCTTCTGGATCGTCACTGACTTGAGCGTCGGAATGCTCCCGCCAAGATCACCGGCCCGGGTCTCTCTGTTTTGTATGTCCGGGCGTGCGAGGAGCTTCTCGAGTGATGAGGATGCGATCCGATGTCGACTCCAATTACAGGCCTCGACGATCTTGGTGGCAACCGTAATAATTTTAAAAAATTTATTCTAAAAATTTTTTATCGAAGAAGTCCAAGTTTGCATAGGTACTGTCACTTGGATTAATTTTGACTTAAGAGAAGCGACATCGCATGAAACTCGGTAAGATGTTGGGTTTGAGCTTTCGTACAATTGCTAATCAAAAGATAATAATAATTATTACAAGAAAAACTTACTGTGTCCAACGCAGTGGCAATTTCCAAACCAACTTCATCTGAATTGACCTGATCCACATCAGATTTGCCCATCATGTTGTGGAATAGGTAGGGTTAGCCAATTCCATTCGAGTCAGGGCTCCTTCCTGGATATTTGAAAAATTATGTACCATGAATCATTTGATTTCATTAGCTTGGAACTAAAAGATGAGATAAGTCTCCGTAAGCATAATTTAAAAATTATTAAAAAAATGGTTGTTGTGTCAGGCATTCCCTGCTTACTGGTGGGTCAATGGGGTCCTGCTTGAGTCATACCCTATAAACCTTGGTATGTAGGGTCAACCTTATCTGTACCTGACTTGACCTGCTACTTACCACCCTTGTGTTTTGAAGGTAAGTGCTTCTCGGGTTTGAGCCAGCTGTTGCATTTGGAATGCTAGCTCAAAATCAACGTACATGTAACCCTCGATAGAATGTGATACGGGGGAATATTTTTGAAGCCTCCGAACCTATAATAGTTGAGGCATTTTTATACCAGACCGGGACATTAAGTTGAGATACAGTGAACAAGATATCTTCATATAAATCTTAAATTAAATTGGCTGACCTGTATACAGGACTAGGATTATTTTATATCAAGCTATCAACTTTCACTTGAAACTTATTCTCTATATGGCATGCTCTAACACCTCTATTAATGGCCTTTCGACACATATGACAATTGTACAGAAGAGGTCAAAAATGATAAATACTTTCACGTGGAGAACATATAAATATTAAAATTTCATACCTACTGTTGCCGCCTAGATTACCGTAGCCTGCAGCTCTTACGTGTCCTAAATGAGTGGACCTCCCGCCTGCATCACCAGGTTCGTCGATCGGAGACGATCAAGAGGAACATGCCCTCCTCTCCGAGACTTGGTGGAGTCACCGTGTTCGGAGGGATCGTTATGAGAATGAGAGTAGCAGGAGTTCTTAGAGGGGTCTTCTGATATTCCTCCTGTCCTTGTCCTGGCTCCTTCTGGCTTGCTTCGAGATCACCAGCCCCTGGAGGCTTGGAGTTGTTGGCCGTCCTGCTAGCCACTTCGGTGGGATGAGGTCCTCTCCCCGATCGCTCCCCGTGAATGGAGACCTGCAAAAAGTCCCGGCCGGGGGTACCGGCGGGGACACTCCGACATTCAAGTCAGTTGGGTTTTTCCTCTTGGGAACAGTCGGAGCTGTGTAGGAAAATAATGGCCCAGGAGCCGGTCAATGAGTGTGTGGTAGTTTTTCTTACCTTGGCCGAAGGTCCCTCTTACTTATTTATGAGATTGCTCCTGTCATTTGGGAAGGCGTTCTTTCTTGACATAGGCCTGTCAGGCTCCTGTAGGCCTAAGAGGTTAGGATTAGCCTGTGAAGCCATGATGGATTGGTGAACCTTCCTCTTCTGGGTGGTTCAGAAGGTTAGTGAAGGAGTGCAGTGCCTTGGATGTGGCACTCCTCCCTGATTAGTGTAAACAATGGCCTAGGAGGCTTTAATGTAGTCCTCCCTTGCAGGCGGTGCGCTATTGAACTTGTAGCAAGTCTGGTAGGGATGGTGACTTTACATGTTGAGGTTGCCATCCAGGTCTCCTTGTACCTATCCTTTGAGAAGCGTGTCGGGGTGGAGTCAAACGGATCGAGGCATGCGGACCGGGGCGAAGCGTGAGGAGACTCTTCGTGCACATGGACCGAGGTGCACAGAGCGAGACTACGTCGTAGAGGCTCTCATGCATGCGGACCGAGGTGCGTGGGGCCATACTGAAATGTTGGGCTGGAATCCGTGTGGGCGAAATCGTGCTGCTTCACAACATGCCGAGCCAGGATGCTCTGGAGTTGGACTTCATGCGGGTGTGCCCGAGGCGCCGAAGTGTCGAGCTGGCCAGGGTGCGACTCTCGTGCAACACATGGGCTGAGGAGAGTGTGCTCGAAGTGGGTGAAGGCATGCAGTGGGCGGAGCTGGAATCCACGCAGGGGTGAACGCCGCGAAGCCAAATGTGGTTGCTCCTTGGTGACGCGGGAGCCGTGCAAAGCGAGCTAACTGAGATGGGAGGAGCTGGACCGCAGGGCGCTGGCTGAGATGGGAAGAGTCGGACCGCTGTGGGCGGAGGCGCGCTGCTTCCCAGTGGCCGGATTGAGGTGGCCATGGAGTTGGAGAGCTCCATCTCGGTCACGGTGACCAGAAGCTTGTGAGATCGCAGTTGAAGGGGCTGGACTGCGCGCTGCTCCCGGTCGGAGCCGGGCTTGCCTAGGAGCCGGGCTGGAGCGTGGGTGGCCGCGGTCGTGCCTTCAGATGGTTCGGGATGAAGTCCGGACAGAGACTGGCACATCGTGAGCAGAGCTGGGCTGGAGCCGGAGTGCACCACTCCCGACCGGAGTCAGGCTTGTTGAGGTGCCAAACCGGGCGCGGGCGGTCATGGACATGCCTCCAGATAGTACGGACTGAAGGTCTAGATGGAGACAGGCGTGCCGCGAGTGGATTGAAGCTGGAGCGGATGGATTGCAGGATGTTCCGGACTGAAGGTTTGGACGGAGGCGGGTGTGCCGCGAGCGGAGCCGGGGTGCGCGGAGCCGGCATGCCGAGGTGGGCAGAGCCAGGACTACACCGGACTGAGGCGCGGGTGAATGGAGTCGGGGAGCTCCCGGTGCGTGCTACTTCCAAGCGGTGCACGGCCGTGCTGCCATGGAGCCGAGCTCCATGCATGGCCCGTCGGACTGGGGCGGGCGATTGAGGTGGGCACAGCCATGCAGGCACGCCTTCAGATCGCCGCGAGCGTACTCCAGACCCTTGCTGGCATGCCAGAACGGTCGGGGCACTAGGAGGCGGGCGTGCCGCGAGCGGAGTCGAGCTTCTCCCGTGGTCGGATTGGCGCGGGACTCCGAGTCATGCCAGATCGAGGTAGAGCTCCGTTTTATAGTTGGGCAGATGGATCGGAGTGCACCACTCCCGGCCAGAGCCGGGCCTGTCGAGGTGCCGCACCGGGCGCAGGCGATCACGGACGTGCCTCTGGACGGTCCGGACTGAAGGTCTGGACAGAGGTGGGAGTGCCATGAATGGATCGGAGCTGGAGCAGACGGACCCCGTGCGGGCGGAGGATGCCACACTTGGGAGGATGCCGCGCTTGTAGGCTCACGTGGTGCACCGAACCGAGAAGGGCTTGCCGGACGAGACACTAGGCCAGCCTTCACGTTGGTGAAGCCATGCTGGGGTAATGCAGCATGGAGGGCGCAGGGATGGAGCTGGACCAACTCGTCCGCGCACTGGGTGGAGCCGGACTTGGGGCATGGCACGGGCGATGCAGAGCTGGCTGAGATGCCGTGCAAGGGGCCTTTCTTCCCCTGCTGTGCTAGCGCACGAGGTGAGGTAGGACTCCACGCCGAACTGGGGCGCGGGATGAGCTGCCATAAAGCTGAACTCCATGCATGACCGAAATGGGCTGGTCGAGGTGCCGACCTGGCCGCCCTAGGAATCCGGAGGATGCTCACGGGGGTCTGGAGGCGTGCCCACATGGCTGCGCCCACCTCAGTTGCTTGCACCCAGTCCGGCGGTCCATGCATGGAGTCCGGCTCCATGGCAGCACGACCGCGTGTCGCCTGAAAGCAGCACGCGTTGGGAGCTCCCCAGCTCCATTCACCCGCACCTCAGCCCGGCACAGTCTTGGCTCCGCCCACCTCGGCACTCCGGCTCCGCGCACCCCGGCTTCGCTCGCGGCATGCTTGCCTCCATCCGGACCTTCAGTCCAGACCGTCCTGTGATCCGTCCACTCCAGCTTCGATCCGCTCGCGGCATGCCTGTCTCCGTCCGGACCGTCAGTCCGGACCATTCGGAGGCACGTCCGCGGCCTCCCGTGCCCGGTATGGCACCTCGACAAGCCCGGCTTCGACCGGGAGTGGCACACTCCGGCTCCAGCCCAGCTCCGCTCGTGGTGCACCAATCTCTGTCCGTACTTCAGCCCGAACCATCCGGAGGCACGACCGCAGCCACCCATGCTCCAGCTTGGCTCCTCGGCAAGCCAGGCTCCGGCCAGGAGTAGCGTGTTGTCCGGCCCCTGTAATGGCGGTCTCCCAAGCTCCTGGTCACTGTGACTGAGATGGAGCTCTCCAACTCTATGGTCGCCTCAGTCCGGTCGCTAGGGAGTAGCGTGCCTTCGCCCACCGTGGTCCGGCTCTTCCCATCTCAGCCAGTGGCCTGCGGTCTGACTCCTCCCATCTCAATTAGTGCGTTTCGCATGGTTCCCGCGTCACCAAGGAGCAGCCACATCTGGCTCCGCCCCAACGCCCGGCGTGGTGTTCACCCTTGCATGGAGTCCAGCTTCGCCCACGGCATACTTTCGCCCACTTCGAGCACACTCTCCTCATCCTGTGCATTGCACGAGAGCTGCACCCTGGCCAGCTCGGTACTTCGGCACCTCGGGCATGCCCGCCTGAAGTCCAGCTCCAAAGCATCCTGGCTCGGCACGTTGGAAAGCAGCATGATTTCGCCTGCACAGATTCTGGCCCAGCATTTTAGTATGGCCCCACGCACCTTGGTCCGCGTGCATGAGAGCCTCTGTAGGCCTAGTCTCGCTTCGTGCATGTCGATCCATGTGCACGGAGAGCCTCTGCCCGCCTTTTCTCGGTCTACATGCCTCGATCCGTTTGACTCCGCCCAGGCACGCTTTTCAAAGGGTAGGTATAAGGAGACCTGGATGGCAACCTCAACACGTAAAGTCACCATCCCTGTGAGACTTGCTACAAGTCCTGTAGCGTGCAGCCTGCAAGGGAGGACTACATTAAAGCCTCATAAGCCACTATTTACACTAATCAGGGAGGAGTGCCCTACCCGAGGCACTGCGCTCCTTCACCAACCTTCTGAACCATCTAGAAAAAGAAGGTTCACCAACCCATCATGGCCTCACAAGCTAATCCTAGCCTCTCAGGCCTACAGGAACCCCACAGACCTATGTCAAGAAGAGCACGCCTCCCCAAATAACAGGAGCAATCTTATAAATAGATAAGAGGGACCTCCGGCCAAAGAAAGAAAAACTACCACACGCTCATTGACTATCTCCCGTGCCATTATTCTCCTACACAGCTCCGACTATTTCCAAGAGGAAAAACCTAATTGACTTGAGCATCGGAGTGTCCCCGTCAGTACCCCCAGCCGGAACTTTTTGTAGGTCTCCATTCACAGGGAGCGACCGGGGAGAGAACCTCATCCCACCGTAGTGGCTAGCAGGACGGCCAACAACTCCAAGCCTCCAGGGGCTGGTGATCTCGAAGCAAGCCAGAAGGAGCCAAGACAAGGGAAGGAGGAATATCAAAAGACCCTTCCAAGAACTCCTGCTACTCTCATTCTCATAACGACCCCTCCGAACATAATGACTCCACCAAGTCCCGTAGAGGAGGGCCTGTTCCCCTTGATTGCCTCCGATCGATGAACCCGGTGATGCAGGCAAGAAGTCCACTCAACTAGGATACATAAGAGCTACAGGCCACGGCAATCTAGGCGGCAATAGATTGGCACGCTAGGAAAGGGGGCAGATCAAAGCTCCTCAATATGGTAGGATAATAGTAGCCACCTTTGTCCTTGGTCCCCGGAGGGCAGACTGGGGGCACGAGGATGGGGGCACGAGAGCTCCCCTCTCTCTCGGGGCTCCATGGAGTGGCCTCGAAAAAAGATCCTGAGCCATGAAGGGGGCATTGTTGTCCTCAACATGGCAGCGAGCGACAAACCAAAGATGGATCATCCCCAATAGATGCCACCTTCCAGTGTGCCATCCCCGATCTTTGGCTATATCAGATGGGGAATGCACCAAAGCCGGTACAAAAGGGGGATGTCGATGGTACCTCTGTTGGCAGAGAAGACCCAAACTGGCGCCAATGCCATGGATGGTTGGCCGCGCGAGTTTCAAAAAAAAAAAAAAGAGAAGAGAAAAGAAAGAAGAGGAGAAAAGAAAAAAGAAGAGAAGAAGAGAAGAAGAGAAGAGAGGGAGAAAGGGTCTGACCACCGTAATGGGGGAAGAAATTCATGCTTGTGGTCTTTTCAAACGCCTGTCACTTCTTAGGAGTCCTATTCTCTTATACAACAGACTTCTCCTCTCCCATGCAACAGAGTTCTCCTCTTATCCCATGCAACAGACTCCTCTTCTCCCATACAACAGAGCCCTACTCCCCCATACAACGGAGTCCTCTTCTCCTATGCAACGGAGTCCTCTTCTTCCATGCAACAGACCCATCTTCTACCACGTAACGGAGTCCATTGTCTTCTAAGATGGTGGTTGGCGAATTTAATTCTGGCCTTCTTAAGAAAGAAATATATTTTTATTTATTCATATGACCCGAGCTCAACAGGTAACTCCTTTCCCCACTATATTTGTAATATGAAAAACTATGTTTCAGTTGTACAGGAAAAGCTCATGTACTACCATCAAGGACAAGCATTATAGTCTGCTAGAGCTTGTCACTGCCTGCAAGGTTTCTTGACAAGAGCCAGGACCGGAAACTCCTGAAGCCCGGCATCTCAAGACCAGAAACTCCTGAAGCCCAGCATCTTAAGACTAGAAACTCCTGAAGCTCGACACCTCAAGATCGGAAACCCCAGCATCTCAAGACCGGAAACTCCTAAAGCCCGGCACCTTAAGATCGGAAACTCCGGCACTTCAAGATCGAAAATTTTGAAGCCTGGCACCTTAAGCCCGGAAACTTCCGAAGCCCGGCACCTAAAGCCATGGAACTTCCGGAGCCCCACATCTACCACTTGACTCTCAGTTCAGTTCTTGCCTTACTCACAGTCCGGAGATGTCCGTAGAGACTCCAAGAAGTCCCGCCATCTACCAAGAAACTCATAGTTTGGCATCCGCTGTACTTACAGTCCGGGGATGTCCATGGGAAGCTCTGGAGGTCCCACCGTCAATAGCTCGCCCCCTGGCATGGCGAACGAATGGGCCTGCCACCTTATCAAGGATGTAAGAATCCCTCCTCAATAATTAAAGTTCCTCTTTGGTGCAACTTTGTTCTTCACCAGTACAGGAGCTCATCCGTCCGACTCCAAGTCTGGCGAAGTAAGCCTAGAAACTTTCGAAGCCTGGCACCCAAAGCCAGGAAGCTTCTAAAGCCCTGCATTCAAACCAAGAGCTGAGGCCAAGCTCCTCACCGAAGCCAAGCATTTCACTGAGGCCAAGCTCCTCACTGAAGTCAAACCCCTTAATGAAGCCGAGTTCCTCACGGAGGTCAAGCTCTTATCCAAGACCAAGCTCCCTGCTGAGGTCAAAATTCTATTTGAAATGAAGAGTACCAACCCCCACCATGGTTGGGGAAGGCAGCGACGAGATGTGATTCCTAAAAGGTGGAAGCAGGGAAGGCCCCATCACCTTATGCACACCATGCAAGACCATGAAGTAGGATTTCATCCTCCACTCCATGCAAACATGATGCAAACAGTGATCAAGTCACTCCATGCAATGCAGGCGTTGGACAATACAAAGCTCACAAGTGCATGCACTGTACTGCTCCCCTCCTGAGGGCTTCCACAACACCATCGTCACCAACCTCATTAAACATTCTCGGTCGCTGGAATGCACGGGGTCGACCACCATGGAAGCTTGTGATGGCTTCACCTCCACCAACTGGAGTTTGCGATAGCCGCGCATACGCTAGCGGACTACCGCTCCTTGAGTTCCTCTGCTAGGATGGCTCCCCTGACGTCGAGCCTCTGGCCGGAGTCAAACCCCTGCTCCTTGAGTTCCTCCGCCAGGACGGCTCCCCCGAGGTCGAGCCTCTGGCCATAGTCGAACTCCTACTCCTTGAGTTCCTCCTCCAAGATGGCTCTCCTGAGGTCGACCCTCTGGCCAGAGTCGAACCCCTGCTCCTTGAGTTCCTCCACCAGGATGGCTCTCCTGAGGTCAAGCCTTTGGCCGGAATCGAACCCCTGCTCCTTGAGTTCCTCCGCCAGGATGGCTCCCCGAGGTCGAGCCTCTGGCCGGAGTCAAACCCCTGCTCTTTGAGTTCCTCCATCAGGATGGCTCTCCCGAGGTCGAGCCTCTGGCTGGAGTCGAACCCCTGCTCCTTGAGTTCCTCTGCCAGGATGGCTCCCCCGAGGTCGAGCCTCTGGCCGGAGTCGAACCCTTGCTCCTTGGGTCCTTCCACCAAGATGGCTCCCCCAAGTTCAAGCCTCTGGCCGAGACCAAGCTCCTGCTCCTCGAACCCTCCAGCAGCTTTTATGCCTTTATCAAAAGCTTGGAGGAGTGCTGTGAGCTCGGCCACGTCAATCATGTATGTGTGCACCCAAGTTGTGCACCTCACCAACCTCTTCCTCCTCGGCACCACCTTCTACCCGGCCTACGAGGAGTCAGGCTGAAGTACTAGCATCATCATCATGCAACATCATGTCTCACCCAGCCAACCGACCTTTGGTCAAGGTACAGGCAGGCTCTTAAAGTCCCACAGTTGACCATGACAGGTTAAGCTCCATCCAGCGACTGACTCCCTACAACCAGTACAAGGCCTGCTATAATATGGAGCCAAATGGATAAAGCTACTCCCTCCATCCAAAATGATGAGAATTAACATTTTGGACTCAGGGAGTGGGGGCATGGGGGCATCTGTTATAGTAGTGATAGATCCATTCGGCCAAGACATAGCATCATCTCTGTTGGCTGACATGGCCACGTACTTCGTGCCGCATCCCTAAGTCTCCCATCAAAAGAAGACAGTGGACTCGCTTGTTCTAAGGAAAGTCGACCCCTGTGGCGGCCAGGTCAGTATCCCAACAAGCCCACTTCGATCATGCATGGAGTTCAGCTTCATGGTAGCTCAGCTCGCGCTTCGGTCCGGCGTGGAGTCCTACCTCACCTCGCGCGCCAGCATGGCGGGGGAAGAAAGGACCCTCGCACGGCATCTCAGCCAGCTTTGCACCGCCCGCGCCACGCCCCAAGTCCGAGTCAGCCTAGTGCACGGACAGGTTGGTCCAGCTCCATCCCAATGCCCTCCGCGCTGCATTACCCCAGCATGACTCCGCCATCATGAAGGCTAGCTCAATGTCTCAATCCGGCAAGCCCTTCTTGGTCTGGCATGCCACGCGAGCCTCCAAGCACGGCGCCCTCCCAGGCATGGAGTCCTCCCCTGCGAGCCTCCAGCATGGCATCCTCCGGCCGCATGGGGTCCATCTGCTCCAGCTCCGATCCGCTCGCGACATGCCCGTCTCCGTCCGGACCTTCAGTCCAGACTATCCGAAGGCACGTTCGCGGTCGCCCATGCCCGGTGCGACACCTCGACAGGCCTGGCTCTGGCCGGAAGTGGTGCACTCCGGTCTGTCCGCCCAGCAATAAAAAGGAGCCCTACCTCGATCTGGCATGACTGGGAGTCCCGCGCCAGTCAGACCACGGGAGAAGCCCGGCACCGCTCGTGGCACGCCCGCCTCCTAGTGCCCCGACCATTCCGGCATGCCAGCAGGGGTCCGGAGGATGCTTGTGAGGGTCTGGAGGTGTTAGAAATAAACGTTGTGAAATAAAACTAGAAACAGTAAATATAAATTATATGCTCTATCCTAAAGCACTAAACGGTACTATATAGAACAGTAATATAAATACAATGAATCATAAAAATTATGTTTTAGGAATTCTTAGAACAGTAATATAAATACAAAGAATCATAAAAATTGAGTTTTAGGAATTCTGACCGGAGGCGTGCAGAGGCACTGTCCTAAGGCGATTCTCAGCCCTCGTGCAGGATTCAATCCGAGAACTCTGCTCCAAGATACAACCAGGTATCCCTTCTGCAGGCACGACTGTGAAGGGACTGACAACGGCTTCGCCCAGCAATGAAACAAAATTAAAAATTAGAAAATGAAAACCTAGAACACAAGAGAGTTCTAGATCGGGAAAACAACAGATTGAGAGAGATAGGAAGAGAGAAGTCCGTAGATTACCTATCTGTGATCTGACTCTATCCTTTTATAGATGGAGAAATGCCGTGAAGAAGAGACACCGCTCGGTGAAGACGCGACGCGGTACAGCGGAGGATGCGACGCTCGGAGAAGATCGCTGTTCAGAAGTCACGACGTTCGGAGAAGACGCGATGTAGTCCGGTATGGAAAACAAAAAAAAAATAAAAGAAAACCGGGCAAAAATAACACACCATGCCGCGCGTGCGAACCGGACCGGACCACGCGCGCGCGTGTGAGTGGCCCAAGACGGTACAAGGCCAAACGGAAGAGGGATCATATATAAATGTCTTTGGGATGCTCTCCTTTTCCCATGTGGGACTAAAAGAATAGCTTGGAGGGAATTTTGGGTTTTCCCTCCAAATCTCTAACAGGAGGCATGCCTGCATGGCTGTGCCCACCTCGGTCGCCCGCACTCAGTCCGGTGGGCCATGCATGGAGCCAGGCTCCATGGCAGCACACCGAGCATCGCCTGGGAGCAGTACGCACTGGGAGCTCCTCGGCTCCGTTCGCTTATGCCTCAGCCCGGCGCAGTCCTAGCTCCGCCCACCTCGACACGCCGACTCCGCGCACCTTGGCTCCGCTCGTAGCATGCCCGCCTTCGTCCGGACCTTCAGTCCGGACCGTCCTGCGATCCGTCCACTCCAGCTCCGATCCGCTCGAGGCATGCCTGTCTCTGTCTGGACCTTCAGTCCGGACTGTCCAGAGGCACGTCCGCGACCGCTCGTGCCCGGTGCGGTACCTTGACAAGCCCGGCTCCGGCTGGGAGTGGCGCACTCCGGCTCCGTCCGCTCCGGTCTGACTCTACCCATGGCTCAGCCCGTCTCATTCCACTGACACCCCGGTCCGACAAGTTCCGTGGCCAGGCTCAATTCCTGCATGGAGTTCATCTGCCCATCCAGGCTAGCGGGTCAGCCCGTGCGTCGGCATCGCGGGGAGCGGTCCGGCTCCACACGTCTCAGCCTGCACCTCGATCTGCCATGCCTCACGATGGCTCAGCATCTCAGTCCGGCATGCTCTGCGCCTGGCTCAGCCCGTGTGTCACTGGGGCAGCGCGTCCAGCCAGCCCACTCCGGCCACGTCTGCCCACGGCACGCTCACTTCAGTCCGGCATGTTGGGGAGCAGCACGATTTCGCCCACACGAATTTTGACCCAGCATTTTAGTCGGGCCCCACGCACCTTGGTCGGCATGTATGAGAGCCTCTACAAGCCTAGTCTCGCTCCGCATACCTCGATTCCTGTGCACAGAGAGCCTCCACCCACTCACCTCGATCCGCGTGCCTCAATCTTTTGACTCCGTCGCAAGCTCACCGTCCCTGCCATATAAGTCCTATAGTGCACTGCTTGCAAGGAAGGACTACATTAAAATTTCCGAGGCCACTGTTTACACTAATCAGGAAAAAGTGTTCCACTCGAGGCATTGCGCTCCTTCACCAACTTTCTGAACCATTCAGAAAAGGAAGGTTCACCAATCCATCGTGGCCTCATAGGATAATTCTAGCCTCTCAGGCCTACAGGAGTCTCACAGGTCTATGTCAAGAAGAACACGCCTCCCCAAATGATAGGAGCAATCTCATAAATAGGTAAGAGAGACCTCCAGCAAAGGTAAGAAAAACTACCACATGCTCATTGATTAGCTCCCGGGCCATTATTCTCCTACACAGCTCCGACTATTCCCAAGAGAAAAAATCCAACTGACTTGAGCATCAGAGTGTCCCCACCGGTACCCCTGACTTTTTGCAGGTCTCCATTCATGGGGAGCGACCGGGGAGAGGACCTCATTCCACCGAAGTGGCTAGCAGGATGGCTAACAACTCTAAGCCTCTAGGGGCTAGTGATCTCGAAGCAAGCCAGAAAGAGCTTAGACAAGGGCAGGAGGAATATCAGAAGATTCCTCCAAGAACTCCTGCTACTCTCATTCTTATAACGACCCCTCTGAACACGGTGACTCCACCAAGTCCCGTAGAGGAGGGCCTGTTCCCCTTGATCGCCTCCGATCGATGAACCTGGTGACGCAGGCAGGAAGTCTACTCACCTAGGACACATAAGAGCTACAGGCCATAGCGATATAGGCAGCAACACCTACTATCACTAGTAATGACCTCCTTCTTTCATAGAAATAGTTATTAGCATTAATAATACTACCAGAAATGCATCCCAAGGACCTCCGGCAAGCATTCATTTCCATGCTTACTACTTTCCATATGTTCCAAATTGCTGACTTGAGCATTGAAGTTTCTATAATGCGACCCCTCTAGGTTGTGGACCTTTTTATAGATTACTCCAGTGGTGACTCCAGTCAGTCAACCTTTTCTTCGATTTCAGAGCCACTATCTACCATAACAGATTGGCACTAGAAGAAGGGCTCATGCTATTTTTTGGAAAGCCAAGTGAGCATACAATGGTGCCATGTAGGGTTTCTCCATGGCATTCCAATGATACCTCTTTCAGAAATAAGGGAGCTCATGCCAATAATGAGGCCCCTGCATCGTCATCACAACCAGCATTTCCATCTCCACTAGCCATGGAGATAGGCACGGATCAATTCAATACACTAGTCCGAAGGTGCACATCCTGGTCACTGTCATGCATACTGTTGCCGATCTCGTTGCCACGGTCTGTAACTTCAGAGCTGGTGGCGGGATCAGACCGTCTCGCCTCGAGGTTTCCGGGCTCCCGATCCTGCAAGACAATGTCAGAAACCCTGGCCGGGGATCCCGACGAGGGAGCTCCGACGGTCAAGTTAGAAAACGGCGAGATGGAACAGAATCTCCAAGGTGGGCCCCCGAAGGAGTCCCAGGCTTAGAGATTATCTTAGCAAAAAAGGTCTCTGGAAGAGTGAAAATTGGGCCAAGTTCCTTCACCGAGCTTGCGCCAAGGAACCCCTCTCGGGATCTTGGATCCTATTTTTGGTGCCTTTTTCTTTTCCCAGCCTTTTTTCTCCTTACCTGGTTATCCGCTCTTCCCGTCCTTTTATCCCATCACGCTGCCTCCGGCCTCCCGCCCTTGGAAGGCTCCCTCTTCGCTTTCACCTCCTTCTCTCTCTCTCTCTCTTTCCCCTTTCCCCTTCGGGTCCAGGAACTCGGTGGCCTCCTTGTCTTGCTTGCCGAGCCCAGCGAGGAAAGGGTAGAGGGAGGACACCGGCCAGACCTTGGGCCGAGCGCGAGCGCTCTCCTTCCCAGGCATCGACAACGTCCGTCACTGGGTCCTGTCTGCCAGGACTTCGCCTCTCGGCTGTTGAACCCGTCGGGCCGATGTAAACGAGGTTTCGCGCATTGCTGCCGACCGTACCAGCGCTCCTCTCAAGGTACGGCACGTGCTGCCCGAGTGGTGGTCTCGGAACTCATGCCCATGCTTCTCGGTGTCCTCAGCACGCAGGGTAGCCGGCTTCGGCCAAGGTGGACCCCTCTTGGGCGGACACCTGGCGGAGCGGCAGAGGAGCGCTCGACTTTGGCCGAGGGGGAATCGTGTCCGGGCGCCACCTGGCGAAGGAGCAGGAAGGCCCGGCTCGACCTCGGTCGAGGTGGAACCGTCTCAGGGTGCCACCCGGCGAGGGAGCGAGGGGCCGCCGGCTTCGGCCGAGATGGACCCCTCCTGGGTGGACACCTGACAGAGCGGTAGAGGGGCGCTCGACTTCGGGCTAGGTGGACCCGTGTCCGGGCGCCACCTGGCGAAGGAGCAGGAAGGCCTGGCTCGACCTCGGCCGAGGTGGAACCGTCTCGGGGTGCCACCCGGCAAGGGAGCAAGGGGCCGCCGGCTTCGGTCGAGGTGGATCCCTCCTGGGCGGACACCTGGTGGAGCGGCAGAGGGGCGCTCGACTTCGATCGAGGTGGACCCGTGTCCGGGCGCCACCTGGCAAAGGAGCAGGAAGGCCCGGCTCGACCTCGGCCGAGGTGGAACCATCTCAGGGCGCCACTCGGCGAGGGAGCGAGGGGCCGCCGGCTTCGGCCGAGGTGGACCCCTCTTGGGCGGACACCTGGCGGAGCGGCAGAGGGGCGCTCGACTTCGGCCGAGGTGGACCAGTGTCCGGACACCACCTGGCGAAGGAGCAGGAAGGCCCGGCTCGACCTCGACCGAGGTGGAACCGTCTCAGGGCGCCACCCAGCGAGGGAGCGAGGGGCCGCCGGCTTCGACCGAGGTGGACCCCTCCTGGGCGGACACCTAGCGGAGCGGCAGAGGAGCGCTCGACTTCGGCCGAGGCGGACCCGTGTCCGGGCACCACCTGGCGAAGGAGCAGGAAGGCCCGGCCCGACCTCGACTTCGATCGCGGTGGAGCCACATCCGACCTTGCTGGACCGTTCCCGCTCTGTCGAAAAAATCCACGTAGTTCGGATCACGCCCGGTGGAATCTGAGACATGCCACGTCATCATAACGGCTGTAACACATACAATACAGTGAAATATCCCGTAAGAGGAACAACCTATTCCTAATCCACAATAACAGCTCCCTTTTGGGACTCAATAGTCATGGCCATCTCCCATGGCATTTCTTTTTTCATAAATTCTTGAATAGAGAAGGCATATGCAATGGAACATGCCCATAAGCTAAAGCAGACCTGACGAATATGAGGTGGAGTTCTATTTTCTTTTATTTCATTTAGAGATGGTACTTTCTGCTTAAAGAAAAGAAGAAAGAGAGAAATGGGGTAACATCTCTCTCTCATTCTTTGTCTCTTCAATCTCCTATATAAGAAGAAGAAAGAGAGAAGGGGTGGCATCTCTCTCTTTGACTCCCATCACTTTCATGTCTTTGTATAAGAACAGGAGAGAGGTGGCGCCCTCTTCCATCTTTTGGCCTATCATTGCCATCCATCAAGACTTATTAAAGCTTCATTTCCACTCAACCTGCAGAAAACCACCGACAGCCATCTCCTTCCCATGGAAAGCCACTAGGCCATCTCAGGCTCCTCTCCACCCGTGGAAAGTCACCGGCCACCATCTCCTCATCGTGGCAAGCAATCAGAGGCTGTCGGTTTGCCTTCTCTCCACCTATGGGACACTCGTCGCCCTTCATCAATTTTTCTTATGCTCTCTTCGGCATCAGTGCTGGTCTCCCTTGGGCCACCTTAAGAGCTCCCATATGAGAGTTTTCTTCAACCTCGGAGGTCACCTCAGATGGTCTTGTCACACTTCTATCCGAGTCAATGATCACCTCGATCATGGGAAGGCCTCATCGTGCAATCATCTCAGCCCCTCCTTTGGCTTGGTCCCAACTAGGTCGGTGATTGCCTCAACCACGAAAGGCCCTTGTTAGTAACTGCCTCGACCACTTTTTGGCTCATCCTAGATGCATCGGGGGTTGCCTCAGATGCAGAATCACCATGGTCATAGCTCAGTTCCAGCTACATCATAGATCGCTTTGGCAATAGAATGGTATGCGACACCATTCACCACCATGGTTTGAAGTGCATCGCTTTAGGCCTTTGGCTAAGCCTCCCAATGTCAATCTTTTTTGCTCAGTAGGTGCCAAGGCTTTATCTTGTAGCTCGGATTTGGCCGCGTTGGCCATCACTTCAGCTCCATCATTTTTCAGCCTCAATCTCATCTCGGTAGGCTAGCTTTTCTCTGCGGGGTTCAGCAGTTGCCTTGGCCATGAAGTAGCTTGGCCATGAAGTAGCAATGTCTAAAAGGATGACCTACATCACTTTAGCAAGCCTACAACCTTGGCAGTGCCTCAACCTCAACCACAAAAGGCCATGTCATGTGATTGACTTGGCCTTCTTTGACTTGTCCCAGAACATTGGTGACCACCTTATGCTACTCCTTCCGTGCCAGTACCCCATTCCTATGCTCCATCTAGACTGCAGCTGACCGCATGAAGGTGGAAACCCATTATGCTACCTGTAAGGAGCAGTTTGAGCTCGAAATTGAGACTTATGGGTTTGTAGTCATGAGTTTGTTAAGGAGACGAGGGCAGGCATATAAGAGCTTCAGATTCTCACCCCATCGCTCCTCAAAGGTAATTATTGAAGTGAGGGACACCCTCACCATGAAAAATGTTTAGCATTGATAGCTCGACCTTGACCTCAGCTCTCCTGACCATGCCACCGACTTCGCACTTGCCACCAACCTCGGCCTTCGCATCCATGATGATGCCAGTTGTGCAGAGGAGGTGGGCAATGCTATCATGGCCTTCTTCCTTGATCTCACATGCCGGACCCACCCTATGTGCCACATGTCCTCGGTCGCACCTCTTTCGACCACCATGGATTAGCGACTGCCTTGGCCACGAAGCAACAACATCCAAAGGGATACAGGAGCAACACTTAAGCAAGGCTACTAGAACTCAAGATCTTTTTGCACTAGTGATTTTGCTAGCCCGCGCGCATAAGTTTTTAACCAACTAGCCCTCTACATCGACCAGTGCTTCTCCGATAACCATGCTCACCTGCCACTTGTGGTGTCATCAGTTTGCAACCTCCATGCCCTCTGACTCACCCTCCTAGCTGGCTGCTTCACCTGTGCCACCTCCTTCCACCTAAACTTGGTTGGTTAGATTGGCAACCACCCTGCCTACGAAAAGGCCTTATCAACATGGAAAGTTTTTCAACAATGGAGCTTCAGTTTGATCTTCCCAAAAGCTTTGGATCATTAGCTCTTGAAAGCTTGGAAGGAGGGGATCTTAACATCGACGGTCTTAACATCGGCGGTCTTGATGGCAGCACCAAAACATTTCACCATATGGTGGTAGCTGGAGAGCGCGGCCTTCACCAAACTGCAAGAAAGACCCTAACCCAGAAAAATGCTTGGATAAGGACCGAGTGGTCACTCGTTGCATCCTAAACCAGTAAAAATACTCTAAACAAATCTCTGTTCATATTACTTTGTTTTTCTCCATGAAAGATGCAGGTGTTGCCAAGTAGGTACCTCTTCAACTAGACTACCTTAGCCGCATCCTTTGACTTGGTGACTGCCCCAACTTTAGTGACATCATCAGCAGGGTAGTTCTTCATTGGTTGGATCGGTGATTGTCTCGATCACAAGGTCGCTATAGGTGAGGCTCGATTTTGGCTGCATTGGTGATTGTCAGCCCCATTATCCACTCTACCATCTTTAGCCTTTATGGTGCTTCAGTAGGCCAAATCTTTGGATGGCTTTGCAACTACCCTAGGAGAAAAGCTACACCGTTTGGAAATAGTGTAATTGAGGTAGATGCACCAGTGGAGGCATCGACAAGATTGCAAACCTCGGCTGATCCACAACTGTAGCAATGCCACCAACACCACTAACTCCTTGCGCAACACTTGACCCACATGATTTCTAGCATGCAACAAACTCCCCATATTGCTGTTCACGTCGACATGGCTAACATGGTTCCGCATCCTAGTTAAAGAAGAAACCTTGCTTTTAGCATCTGCAATGCCTTCTTCGTCCTTGCTAAGATAGTTGGGAGCAACCAACCAAGTATCATTACCTTGCTGAAAGGAGTCTCGTTGGGTTGACGAGCTCACAGTGATGAGTATCTTGAGCTTACCTTGCATAGGTGCTTTGTCTCATCTTTGATTTCCTTAATGTTGTTGGCAATTTTACGGCTAGGGCACCTTCGGGAAGTAGAGAGGACTCAAAGTAATCCAGGTTGAGGCAAATATCAAGTCCAAGGCCAAGATGTGGGTCAGTCTCCTAAAGCCGACCCCCCAATAGATGACCACCCAAAAGTTGAGCTCTTGAAACAAAAAGACAAGGAAGTTGAGCCATTTGCCACTCTGATCTTCTTTCTAGTAGGTCTGCAAGGAGCAACCTTGCATCATGTTACTAGGGGGTGGTTCAGTGGTGAATCTAGAAACTAGGCATGCTGGCACCCTCTCGTGCTAAAGGCACTTATTAAGACTTGATATCAAACTCAGCATATTTATTTCTCAAGATATCCTCCTCCATTGACTCATCACCTGAATTCCTGTCTAAATTTAATCTTCTTGAAAAACTTCCATCTGTTTCTTTGACCTTCTTTTCTAGCAGGACCGCAAGACTGTGAAAAGCTAAGGAAAACTAATTAGATCCCGGGGTGACAAATACTATAACCGGGGGGTGGTTCAGTAGTGTTCCAGAAGCTTGCGTAGCCCGGCAACCTATTACCTAACACAGTTGGATGGATAGCCTTTGCCTCGCTCGTGGAGTTTTGAAAACCTTCGGGTGCATCACCAATAATGTATTTTTTCTATTTAAATAAATGATTTATAATTATTGTGTCTCTTTGTAAACTCAATAGGTCAAAGGTCCCACTCTTTTTATACATCAAAAAGTCTTTGACCCGATATTCAATGCTCGAATGCCTTTGTCTGAGCCTCAAGTTCAATACCTGAAAGCCTTGAGCCAGGTCACTTAATTTCAACTCCCAAAAATCTTAGACTGGGACAATGTTGGAGAGCTACACGCTTAACATCTAACACTCGAAAGCCTTTGATCGAGCCTTAATTTCAATGCTCGAAAGTCTTGGACCAGGCCTCTTAATTTTAACTCTTGAAAGCCTTGGACCAGGATAATATCAGAGAGCTATGCGCCCGATGTCCAATACTCGAAAGTTTTGGGCTGAGCCTCAATTTCAATACTAAAAAGTCTTAAGCCAAGCCTCTCAATTTTAGCTCCTGAAAGCCTTGGACTAGGACAATATTGAAGAGCTATGTGTCCGACATCCAATACTCAAAAATTTTTGGTCGAGCCTCAATTTCAATGCCTAAAAGTCTTGGGGCAGGCTTTTCAATTTCAACTCCTGAAAGCCTTGGATTGGGACAACGTCGGAGAGCTACGCACTTGACATCCAATACTCGAAAGCCTTTGCCTGAGACTCAATTTCAATGCCTGAAAGTCTTCGGCCAAGCTTCTCAATTTTAACTTCCAAAAGCTTTGGACTGAGAAAATGTCAGAGAACTACGTGCCTGACGTCTAATGCTCGAAAGCCTTTGATCGAGCCTCAATTTTAATGCCGAAATCCTTGGGCCAGGCCTCTTAATTTCAACTTTTGAAAGCCTTAGACTGAGACAACATCGAAAAGCTATTTTGAAAGCCTTAGACTGAGACAACATCGAAAAGCTATGCACCTAATGTCCAATGCTCAAAAGTCTTTGGCTGACCTCAATTTCAATGCTTGAAAGCCTTGGATCAGGCTTCTTAATTTCAATTCCCGAAAGCCTTTGATCGGGATGACATCAAAGAGCTACGTGCCCGACGTCTAACACTTGAAAGCCTTTGATCGAGCTTCAATTTCAATGCTTGAAAGTCTTGGGCTAAGTCTCTCAATTTTAACTCTCGAAAGTCTTGGGCTAGGACAATGTCGAAGAGCTGTTTGCCCAACGTCCAATGCTCGAAAGCCTTTAGCCAAGCCATAATTGCAATGCTTGTAAGCCTTTAGCCAGGCTCTCAACATCAACTTTCGAAAGCCTTTGGCTTGACTCAAAGACTGGAAAATCGACATTCTTTAATATATGCCTTGAATTAGCTTAGCATTCTGTAATATATACCTCGGATTGGCTAAGTATTCTTTAATATATGCCTCGGATTGGCTCGATATTCTCTAATATATGCTTCGGATTAACTTGGCATTTTCTAATATATGCCTCGGATTGGCTCGACGTTCTCTAATATTTCTAACATTTCCTTTGGATTGACATGGCATTCTCTAATTTTTGTCTCAGACTGACTCGCCATTCTTAAATAATGACTTAGATCGGAATCGGCATTATTGAATTATTATCTTAGCTTTGTTTTTTCCAAGCAGAGCCTTCAATTTTTATTAGCCATCTTAGCTTCATAATCAACTTTAATCTTGGAGATCTATTCTTCAACCTTTTGTTATTTGGCCTTTTACTTGACCTCCTTATCTTCTTCACTGCAACAGTATTATTATTAGTCTTCTTAATGTGACTTTCATGAACAAATTTTACAAAATCATGGTGGACTAATGCTTACTGGCTAGCAAATGATGATATACTAATGACATATTGTCAGCTTGGGAGTGAGCATCTCTAGATCCGAGGTATAGATTTAGTGATACTCCCTTCATTTGATCCCTTCCAAGCTCATACTCAGAATTAGGGATTATTGTTATTGGGAGATATTTTTGGAGCCTCGGACTTATAGTGACTAAGGCATTTTCATACCGGGCTAAGGTATTAAGTTGAGACATATTCATATAAGCATCAGATTGGGTTGTTTGACCCATATGCAGAATAAAGACCTTTCATGCCAAGTACCAGGTTTCATTTGAGCCTTACCATCTACATGACTCGCTTTAACATCTCTATTAATGACCTCCTGATACATATGGTAACCATACAGAAAATATCAAAAATGATAAATATTTTTACATGGAGATCATATAAAGACTAGAATTCTGTATTTGCTACTATTACTAATGACCTCCTTTTATAGGAACAGCTATCAGTATTAATAATACTGTTAGAAACTATATTATCTTTTGCGATCTTTGAGAGTGAATCGTGATAATAAATTTATAATAATATAATCATAGCTCAATATTTTCGAGATCACTGATTTTGTTCAGCTCCCTCCTATAAAATTTTAGAATTCAAAAATTTTTGATAAATAATATTTTTTATACTCATTATTTTTTATCTATTTTAGATCATTAATTTAAATATCAAAGTATCGGATCTCTCCTAGCCGTGAACGATGATTTCATCCCGTTAATCCCTTCTCCAATGTAAGTCTAACTCTTTCTATAAAAAAAAATCCCTTCTCCGAGCTGCTCCTGCCGCTAGGAAATACCCCCCGCACCCACGCAAGCTCATCAGTCAAAACTGGTGAGCTATTTAGCAGGGAAGCACTGGGGCCCGGGCCTGGAGATCATTAAATAAATGTACTTCTAATTAGGTTCGATGGTCCAACGCGCTACCCGTTTACTCTCTTCCGCTTGGCGACCGAACCCCGTCCCCCACATTCTCGCCTCCTCCGCCGTCGCGTCCCTTCCGCCCCCCACCGCCGAAGAGAGCCCGTTGTCATTCCGACCCTAGTGGAATTTACCGGTGATTCACGGAAGTTGATCGAGGGATCGGAGATGGGTTCTCCGCAGAACTCCAACTGGGTCTTCGATTGTCCTCTGATCGACGACATGTCCGTCGCCGGTGGCGATTTCCCGGCACCCGGGACCGGGTTCTACTGGATTCCCCAGGGAATTAACAGTTCCACCAATTCCAGGTATGCTGGCTTGGTTTCTTCCTGGTTTGACTCTTCTTGTTATCGGGTTTCTTGGATCGAGCTCTGGTCTTCTTTATATACTAAAAAATCAACATTTTTTTGATGGTGATTATCCTTTATTTCTTGGGATCTTTGGTTTTTTTATGCCTAATGTTGACCGTATTACTTGCCACTAACGGCTGGAGATTCTCCATAATTAGGGCTTTCTGTAATTGATGATGTGACCCCAACTTCTTGTGTTATCTTTGGTTCTCATGATTCTTGGAAAGAGATATATCCAGTAACATTAGGGTTCTTTGAGCATAAACTAATGTATGTATCACAAGGAGATCTTCTCTAGTTTAAATTGATACAGGATCATAAGAGGAATGTTGCAAGTTGTTGTGTTTGAAGCTCAGATTGTCAATTCATCAACGATTTTTCAGCTATCATTTGTCTACATTGCTTATATAATTAGCCGTCCTCTATATGTTCTAATTATGCTGCTATAGCCCCTTTGCAATCTATGAATGGGCCATCCTGCTCTTAATTTATCCATTTCAACCTGGTAGAAAGCATAGTCCCATCAAACAATATTAATATGCTGATGTTACGTTGAATTTTTGTGGGTAGCTATGAGACTCCTTTGCATTATTTTTAAATGAATTATCGGTCAAGCTTAATTTAGAAGATTTCATAATTGGTGTCATGATGGATGCTTTTTATGTTTTAATAGAAAGAAGGCATATGGAACATGTCCTAGGGGTCTTCCTTTGGTATTGCCAAGCTGACCTCTGATCGGATCACTTTGGATTAACCAGAGGTTGGCTTAAGTATTAGAGAAAATTTCTTTTCTTTTAATTGTTTCTTTTGCCTTTTTTTTTTTTGGCAGTGGCTAGTATTCTTACAAAGTTTGCCATGTATAGTTGCCTAATGGATATGCATATCCATGTTCTATATTGTTTAGTTAATAGCGAAGAAGTAGGCAAGGATATATATTGAATTTGCACAGGTGGAGGGGTCTTGAAATAACGTGGGTGTTATCAGTTTGTTGATGGATATGTGTAGGGAGAAGAGGTAATGTTGCTTCATATTAGGATGTAAAGATACTTGAGCTTGCTCTTTCAGAAAGCTGCAGGTGGTTCATGTAGCCCTTTTTTTTTTTTTTTATAATTTTTTTTAGGAGGTTTACAGATGATGGAGGAGTGTGATAGTGCAATTTGCAAATGGAGCTTGGGTAGTCAACTTGCTTAATTTACATCCAGCATTTAAAGATTTTAGCTGGAGATGAGACTTTCAGAGTAACTAATGACTTTTGTGTTAGGGTTTGAGGATACAAATTAGTGTTGAAAGTGATGATGGATCTGGAAAAATCTTGCTTAAGTTTCTCTCTTTTCCTTGTTAAATACCTTTTCCCTTTTTCTAGTAAAAAGAGATTTGAGAATCTGAATCAAGAGGTAATTGTAGAGTTTTGAATTATGTCTTGTGATGGCTGTTTGAGTTGGGAGATTGGTGTCCTTGGGTATATCTTGGTTACTGCAAGTTGGAGGCTGTGCTTATGGTTGCTTATGGTTGGATGGTATCTGCAGTTGACATATTTTGCTTGTACAAACCTTTTAAAGCGTGGAGCTGGAACATAGACTGAAGAGCCTGTATTTGGATCTGAATTTGGATTTGGATAATAGCATAGGTGCTAGATTGATGCTTGCTGTGGGAAGTACCATCATGGAGTGCATTGTTCGTGATAACTTTGCTGTTATTCCTAACAGAAAGGTTCCCTTGATCCAACAATCTGCTAGGTTTAAAAAAAAAAAGAAATCAAATATTTTCATTTTGGAAAGTATCCTAAAGTCAATATCAGTACTTGCATCTGGTGGTCTTTTAGACTAGAGATCTTGGTAACTAATTTTTGAAATCCCGCATGTTTCTTATTGCATAGTAACTTGGGGTGTTTGACAATATTGCAATGGACATATACGTAAGCAAAAAAAGGTTGAATCAGAACCCTAGGGTCTCTTGGAATATCCAAGTGAAATTTTCTCTCCAACTTTTTGTATTCTCATGCAGTTTTCTCATCTGCATGATTCCTAAAGAAAGGGTAATAAGAAATGCTGGAAAACATTATTTATAGTTTGTTTACTATTGGGAAAATGTTCATTAAATATTTATAAATCCTTGTAGTATGTTGCCATTTTCTCTCATTTTGCGATGATTACATTTTCATATTATCTGAGCTTCAAGTGTTACATGTTTTTAGATATTGCTTGCAATACCTGGGTGTCTTTGTTTGCCTTACCAAATAAAATTTCACTTTTTATTTTGGAAATGTTGTCTTATTTGAAGATATAGTTTTTCCTATGCTAAATTTCATACATTTAGTATGTTTTTCTTTGTCACCATATTTTCATTGTAGTGTTCTTAGGATTGTCATATTTCTGTAACATATGACTTTTTTTGGTCAGTGTGGAAATTAGTGGCTCCTTTGTAGAATCTGCTGGCATTAAAGAGTCAGGCTCCAAGAAACGGTTTGATTTATACACTATGAGCTCATAATGTCAAGTTAAAGTGTTTTTTTTAAGCTGTTTGTTTATTTGGTTTGAAGCTACTAAGCATTTCTGAGTTACAGTGTTAGGTCAGAATCTTCCGGTCAGCCTGGCTCCAAAGCCTGCAGGGAAAAAATGAGACGAGATAAGTTGAATAATAGGTATACATGCTGCCTGATACATATCTTATGATGTTTTTTAAAATCCTTGAATTTTTCTTCAAACTTCATCAGTTTTATTGCGAGCTTTCTTAACTTCGGCTTGATTATAAGGTTCTTGGAGTTGGGATCCATTTTGGAGCCTGGAAAACCGCCGAAGATGGACAAAGCAGTTATCTTAAGTGATGCTGTCCGCATGGTGACTCATTTACGCAGTGAAGCAGAAAAGTTGAAAGATTCAAATGAGGACCTCCAGGAGAAGATCAAAGAATTGAAGGTCCATTTTAATTTATCTTTCATATACTTCCCTATATCTATTATTAATGTGTTTGAACTATAAGTTGTTTGAGAAAGCCAGCCTTTTTTTTTTTTTTGTGTTGCAAATATATTCATGTCCATTGTAATGCATGAACATAAAGCCTCTGATTGTATTATATATTCTTTTACTATGCATGCATTTCATACCATGATATTTGCTTCTGGGTGTGTTTTCTTTATTATTTATACGTATCTATGTAGGCTTTGATGAGATAGTACATGCTTAAGATTTACGGTATATGAGCTTGGGATTTAAATTGTGTCATCCACGTTGAACACCTGTCACTGTGATTGGCTTATCCTTTTTCAATGCCTACATTGGTTTGAATGTTCATGTAATTCATTATGTAATTTATTGGTTTAAATTGCGATGAACTGCCCGGTTTTTGAGCAAATTTGGTTAGTCATGGGGATGAACTGTTTTATAATTTCTCTTGCAAGTGTACCACCCTTTGTCTCCTCATTTAGGTGTGCCTGATGCTGCCTTAACCTGTGCTCCACTTGGTGGTAGTACATCCCCCCTCCCCCCCCCCCCAACCCCAAAAAAATAAAGAAAAGAAAAAGAAAAAAAGACCTACCTGTTACATCTTTGATTGACCATGCAGAGCTCCCATGATGCCTCCAACATTGCTGCCATCATCCCCTCCTTTGTCATCACGCATGAGACCGCCAAATAGGACCAGGAAAGGTAAGGGGATGAGCATGGAGGTAATGGCAGTATTGATGCCTGACCGACATGGTGTTGCATGGTGTTTTGGTATGGTATGTACCAGTCCTGTATTGACCTGGTACTTGACTAGCATGGGACATGGTACCGGTTCTGCAATCCTTGTGTGCAGCAGTGGCTTAGCAAAAAGATTAAGACAACCTCTTGTGTCCTTTGGAAAATAATAACTTTGGATTATAAAATCTGAGACTAATTTACGGCATATCTGACCATCGGGTATAAAATTGGGTGCTCTCTGTGTTGTTGGGAATGAGTTTGGTTTACATGAGATGATCATAAAAGTAAAGGTTTTTGCAATTGAATTGATGCTTTGAATTTGTTTTTGTTGGAATTGATGACCGGATTTAGTAGTTCCATTATTATGTTATGAACTTATAAACTATGGAACATGGCTTTAAGTTTTTAAAGGTTAATGGTTGGGTAATGTGTCATTGTTTGATTGCTTCCATGCTTAGTTGTGGTATAGTAATATTTGGGAGATTTCTCAAGGAATCCCTTTATTCGTGCTTTGTTCTTAGTCACCAATTCAGCAAGAGTTTAGATTGAGCAATTTAATGATCTATATCATCACCACCACCAATAATTGATAGCATCATTACTTAATTTGTAATCCATGAGTATCCATCTGTGCATTGAATGTCAACAATGAACTTGTAAAATGTTTGGATGATTGAATAATTTATGATTATTTTGATTGCTAGAGAATAATCCGGAGACTTTTTTGGCCAATAAAGAAATCATGGATAATATTGAGACTAGCTCAATAATTTAGAGATATTTGCTTCTGTAGCTTATCTGTTTTTATGCATCTGAAATCTAAGAGCTAAAGTGTATTTAATCTTCTTATACTGCAGGCCGAGAAGAATGAGCTTCGTGATGAGAAACAGAGGTTGAAGGCAGAGAAGGAGAACCTAGAGCAGCAAATAAAGATCCTAAATGCTCGACCAAGCTTTGTAGCACACCCTCCTGTAATTCCAGCGGCCTTTTCTGCACAAGGGCAAACAGCAGCACACAAGCTGATGATGCCTGTCATTGGCTACCCTGGATTCCCCATGTGGCAATTCATGCCACCTGCGGATGTTGATACCTCACAGGATGCTGAATCGTGTCCTCCAGTTGCTTAAGATCATTGGATATCACTTTGATTAACTAATTTCTATATCAACTGCTTTAGCTTGTTTAAGATCCCATTGCTTCATTTCCATTTCAGGCTTAGCTTGTCAGTAGCATAACCATGAATCGAAGTTGTTTGGATTTCAAGTAAATTGGGAACCATCTAGTGGTTTAATTGTAAATTATAAATAAAAAGCTCCAGCTTTCCCGTAAGTATCAAAGGGAACCATGGAGATTCTCAGACCTGGAGCAAGACGGGTGAATATTGGAGAATATGGAGTGGTTTTGGTTCAGTGTAGAAATTTGTCTCCTAATTTTTCATGAGTATATCATTAATGGGATCAGTATTCTCAATGTATCTATATAAATGAAATATGCCTCAAAAGGGATGATTCAGCGATATGGCGTTGAAATTGTTCATCAATTTTCTCTGGGTTTGCAAGCCTGAATGCAGTTCTGCTCGTTTCACCTGCCTGTGCAGTAGATCAGTGAGGATCAAAGGTTAAAAGAGTGCTGAAAGGTATCAGGTGCTTTATAACTCAAATGAAGATTTGTGTCACAAGTGGATGATAGAACATCACAGCAGCTGCTTAACTACCACTATAATTGAAATAGAAATAAAAGATGATCATTCAATGTTCGCGGCAGCACGTATGGGAGAGAATATTTGAAGCAAGTTTGAGCAGTATATTGCCATGCTTTAATATTGAGGTTATTTATATTTTATTTCTTGATTGAAGCTTTTCTCAAGGACTTTTAAGTCTAAGATGACAATATTACCATTGATTAAGCAACATGTGTTATTGTGGAAATTTTCAAGTCTCTTTTTCTTCCTTCAATGGTTGCAACTTTTGCTTCATAAAATAGGTTAATCCTGCATGGATTCTATTTTGCATTTTATAAAGCACCAAGGAGGTTTTCACGGATAGCAATCTATATCCGTCAGATTTAGTTATATCTTATATCTATCCAGTTCCTCCGTCTAATAGTCGATTTTTAGTGAAATATTGAAAGGACTTGCATTGCATGGGACATGTATCAAATCAATGGATTGGTAAGTGTTTCTCATAAAAAAGATTGGTTAGCGATCTGAACCTATCATGTGAATTTCAATCGAGCAAATGCATGATTTTTGTTATACTTTAGATAGTTTGAATGTTTATGTTGTTTAATTGTTTCTCTCACATAACATGTTTACGACATGTACTTGCATTAGCGATTATATACATTCCCTAAGAAAAGGAATATATGCACACACGTGGCATTGAAGGGGCTCTAATAACTCATCCATTCACGATAGAATATTTAAATTAGTGTCAAAAAATCCCAAGATTTACACACTATGGTGATGTACTATTTTTTGCTAGATGGTGCTGTACTTCAAAATGAAGTTCTTCATATTATATTTTTCTGCTTGAGCTCTCGTGAGAAATTTACTTTGTACACGACGCATCGTAGGGATAATGTCAAGCTTGATCACGCTTTTGTGGTTTTCTGCACACTCTTTGAGCTTTAACTTCATGAAATTTGACTTTCTTGCATTAAATTAAATTATGCTTCATCTTATGTATTATATCAAAGGGAGATTTCTACAAACACGCACTTATAACCACTGGATTCAGTTAAATTCATCCATCTCCATCCTTCATGGTTTTATATGCTTAAGTAAATCTTCAGTGATGAGAGGATTCCAGTTGTTCTGGAACTGGTAGTCTACTAGATCGTTAAATGGGTACAGAACTAACTTGGAGAGACCCAAATGGATGGCAGGCTCATTTCTGCTGCGCTATAGACCCAGGTCACACAGGCCACGGCTGTAACCTGGTCGACGAGCAGCAAGCTAGGGTGGGCTTGATACCTGTCCATATCAGCCATTTCCATCCTTTAGAACTAGTATCTGTTGCCAATTAAATAATCAACAACAACCGATTCAATATTTATACAGCAACATCTGTTTAGAAGTCTAAACATTAACGTACGCAAGTCATTACAACAACAACAACAACTAATACGGAAGCATCTTTCTTTCCAACAACCACGACCGAGCATCCTTCCAACAACCACATGCAAGCTACTAGAGCTAACTAACAAAAGTCAAAAGGAATAGCTGCAACTAATATAAAGCATATTCTGCGGTTCTGCCGCAAGATGACACCCCCATCTGTGCCATCATTTGGTGCAATAGAAAATAATTGCCTATAATCAGAACCCACTAGAAAGAGGAAGCTACGAAAAGGTAGGAGGGAAACTACTACAATCATAACTTACTGCAGAGAGGAAATTAACAAGGAAATCATGGCCAGTTGTGAATTGAGAACTCAAGACGATCTCCATCATTAATCTTGTAATCTATCATTACATAACCAATTATCTGTTTTTTTTTTTGGTGAATGAGGGAGGCAAGAAGCCACCCAGTTTTTATCAAAAAAGGAGAGTAGTCACAAGGTACCGAGGAAAAGTTTTACCGGTCAAAAGAGCTAGCAAAATGTGCTCTCAAAATAATAGTTATGTCGAGTAGTTTACAAAAATTCGCAAATAGTGACAAAGCAATAACAAAGTTTTTTTTAAGGTGAAAACAACTCGCAAATTATGATACATGAATTAAAATACCAACTAGAAAGACTTAAAGTTGTATTATGGGATAGATTAATGATTTTAAATTCTATTATAATTTAGCATGCCCCTCCAACATCTTCATAGAATAGAGATGCTCCCAACTTAATAATCTTTGCATAGTTTTTTGAAGCACCATGTGGATTTAGCATTTCTTCCTCAAGAAGATGCATACATTTCTTTTATGTCAAATTTTTCAATATAAAGATGTCACCAATTGATCCATTGCTCTCCTGATTGAAGCATCAATCTACCTTTGCCTCCAATCCATCTAAAGATTATGTAATGAGGCGGGCCATCCTTTGATATTAAGCTGAATCATTAGCGTCGATCAAATACTCTAAGCAAAAGGGCATTTGATTAAAAGATGGGAGATGGATTCTAAATTAGCACTACATAGTATACACCCAGAGCTAACATGCCATCCTTTCTTAGCAAGAACTTTTTCTGTGTGGAGCTTGTTTTGAAGAGTGCGCCAAAGTTAGATTCTTATTGTTGCCGCCAAGATTGACGTGGCCCGTAGCTGCTGCGGGTGCTGGAGTGTGCTCCCTTCCCTGCCTGGTGGTCCTCTGGTCCTGGACCTGCGAAACAGGGATTAGTGACCCGGACCGGGGTTTCCGGTGGGGGCACTCCGACGGTCAAGTCAGTAACGATCCAGGAGAACAGATCCTCCTGGTCGGGCCCCTCTTGATGGACTCCGTGCAAGGAGGAGTAAAGGATATGAGAATGAAGACGAAAACGTAGCAGGAGGAGAATAATGGCGGGGACAGAGGGGTTCCTTATTCTACCGCCTCTCCTTGTTTCTCTCGTTTTCCTTCAGTAGTGGTGGTGGTGGTGCTTTGCCCTCTTGATCGAGCTTGCACTTGTGTTGGTATTGAGTTGTTGTTATCTTTTCCCCTTCTGGGGGCGTCGATCGTTCTTTGTAGTTGAAAAAATGGCCATTGGACGCTTGCCTCGGGATTCTCGCTGGGCTGGCAGGCACGTACGGCGGGATTCCGTGCTGTGGACGGGACGTCTTTCCTGACATATGGTAGGGGAAGCTTCCATTCGCTCTGACATCTTCTCCGGTTGCCCCATTCCGGGAAGCCTGGTAGAGCCTCGATCTGGGGGTCGCCGTCCCAGGGGTTCGTGCTCTCTGACTGGCCCATCCTCCTGGGAGTACGGGCAGATAGGCAATTATTGCGGTATGGGGGGCGCCGCTCCGTAGTCCTTTGGCGGCTCGCCGGTGTCCTGGGATGGCAGGGCTTGCTCCGATCCAGACGCTCCGAGCTTGCGAGGCCACCTCGGCTCCGGAGGGCAGGATACGGGCCCGGTCCAGAGGGCTCGCGCTTGGAGAGGCTCCACGTGGCGGAAGAGTGCTGAGCTTGACTCCGACCACAGGGCTCAACCTCCGAGGGTCTTGCTCTAGAGGGCAGAGTGCGGGCCCGGTCCAGAGGGCTTGCGCTTGGAGAGGCTCCATGTGGCAGTGCTGAGCTCGACTCCGACCACAGGGCTCAACCTCCGAGGGTCTCGCTCTGGAGGGCAGAGTGCGGGCTCCGGCCGAGCTGTCCCAAACTCGCGGGCTCGACCTGACGGAGGACGGAGTCGGCTCGCCGTCTCGAGGAGCCCAGCTCAGCTCGGTAGAGGAGACCGAGCAGGAGAATTGGCGTGGCATCTCCCCTTGACGTGGCTCCCGTCAGCTTCCCCACATCAGCGATCCCGCCACATCATTTGCTCTCCACTCCCGAGGCTCGTTAGTGCGCGGCGCCCGGGCCGAAGGGAGTAATTATGGTGCTGACATGGAAAGGCGGAGATTTGGCACAATGATGGCCGTTGCCGCTGGCGCTTTGGGAGACGGTCCTGCGGACCAATACGGGGGCGCCATGTGGCCACGTCCGAGGAGTAGTTATTGTTGACACAGAATTCAGAGCGACCGAGATGTCGTTTTCGTCGACGGGCAGCACATGGTGCGGATCCGTTGGCGGAGGGGTCGGGTTGGTACAAATCCATCAGGTCATTTCGAAATGAAAAGAAGTTTTTTACCCCAAAACCCCTATTCTCTCAAATCCTTTGCACCCGTTGCAGTGCTTGGACCCTTCTTTCTCTGCGATCCACTTCCGCCCTTCTCCCCTCTAAAGAACTAGGTCGGTCCTATTCTTCTTCCTCGGGTTCTTTTCGTAAGATGTCTCATCCCGGTCCTTCTGTTCAGGAGTTAATGTCTTCCTCCTTCGATGAGGAGTTGGAGAGGGTGCGGTTCGAGTTTAGTAGGAGACTGGCCCTTCTAGTCCGCCTCGTGTCCATTAGGGAGCCGGGGGCTGCTTCTTCTCATTCTTCTCATCTCCCTCCCCCACCTGAACCAGTTTCTGAGTCTGTTCGGTCAACAGGTCTAGGTGGGATCGCCTCGACGATTTCTGCCGCGGAGCTGGGGACCATTCGGGATGTCTATGGCATCCCACACTCTGTCCGGCTTCTAGTCCCTCGCCCCAAGGATAGGGTCACTTCAAGTGGCCCGGGCCGGATTGCCTTCTACGAGGAGACCTTCTCGGGAGGGCTTCGCTTTCCTTTCCACCCCTTCTTCATGTTTGTGCTGAGCAATTACTGCTTGGTCCCCGCTTAACTAGTCCCTAACGCCATTAGGACCATCTTCTCCTTCATTGTCCTCTACCATGTCCACGGGTTCGTCGCCCGATTTTTCTTGTTCAGGGCATTCTTTACCCTGAAATGCCACCCGATTGAGGACGGGTGGTGGTCCTTGTCCTCTCACCCAAAGGGCATTAGATTCGAGCTCCCCTCTTCCATCAAGGGATGGAAGAGCAGATTCTTCTTCACGGCCATCGAGGGAGTCATTGGGCTTGGAGTGATCCGGACCAATCCTCCAACCGAATCTCTGTGGTTGATGCAGCTGACCAAGATGACTATGAGCAGCTTCGCACCACTCAGATCCCTCCTCTCGAGGTCCTGCTGTCAAAGAAGAACCTCTTCGATGCCAGGGTCGATCTGTCGAGGGGGTCAGGTGAGTTTGGCCTAAGTTTTTCTTTCCTCCACATATGTTTTCTTTTCTCTTCATTTTAGGCTAACTTTCTTGGCTCCTGACCTGTGGTTTATCTATGTGCAGGGATGATCTTCTCGGAGAGTGACCTGTTGTGAATTACCAAGAAGAGGTCGCCCACCGGTATGGCTGATGAGCCTCCCCCGAGGCGGGCCCGGGTCAAGGGTGTATCGACGGCTGCCCCCGCCATGCCAGTTGCCTTGAAAAGGAGGGAGGCCGGGGAAGCTCCTGCACCGTCCGTGGCACCAGGATTGAGTCAGCGAGTGGTTCGAGGAGCTGAAGGGCGGACGAGGTCACAGGTCGAGGTCCATGTTCTGGAGCCCGAGGTGGTTGCCCGGGCTGGTGCTGCTACCATTGCCGTGCCCTCTCGCTCCCCGAGTCCGGCGATGATCGAGGTTGAGGGGGGAGAGGCCCGTACTGGAGCTCCTCCTACAACGGGGGCTCCGACTGCGATGGTGCCGGGCCCCCGACTGGTCCCTGGGGGTCCCGCCGCTGGGGAGATGGGCACCCCCGCTCCCTGAGAGAGCAGGAGGGACGAGGCGAGGCATCGTCTCCCGTTCAAGCTAGGGCCGGAGAGCTCCCTGCTTGACAATCGCGCCCTAGCCGCTCGCATGATGGACTTCTCCATCCAACCATGCGATCAGCAGGAGATAGCCGGGCTGCGGCTGGGAGATGTGATTGATAGCATCTTCCCCCAGCTTTACACGGTGAGCGACTTCGTTCTTTTCTTCCTCCCCTATTTTTTTTTCTTTTTTTTAAACAACCTTTTATATGGTGCAGGTCGGTGTCGAGGCCCTTTTCATCAGGAGCAGCTGTCGAAACTGGGAGCGAGCTAAACAGCAACAGGCAGCCAAAATCATGTCGCTGAAGGTTGACCTGAAGGGGAGGGCCGACTCTGAAGGGGTGCTTGATCGACGGGTCAAGGACCTCGAAAGATAACTCGCCGGCTCTGAGGGGCGAGCAAAGGAGCTTCAGGAAAGCCTCGACTGAAAGCAGGGTCAGTTAAGGAAAAAGGTCGAGGAGCTCGCCAACACTGAGCGGAGGTTGGGCATGTTCAATGCCGAGGCGGCCCGGTAAAAGGGGATCGCCTAGTCCCTTCAGGCCCAGCTGGCAGCAGAGAAGGAGAAGTCGGCCGTGACCCAGAGGGCGACCGAGGAGGTGACCAGGTCAGCTGGGGACGCCAGGCATGAGGTGGCCGTGGTGAAGAAAGAAGCTGAGGAGGCGGTCACGAGGTACAGGGCCTCGGAGGAGTTCCTCGCCGAGATCCAACAAACGACGTCGGACTCCTTCTTTAAGGGCTTCATGTACCTGCGCCACAAGGTTGAGGGGTTCGTCTCGGTTGAGGGCAGTGGCAGCCTCGGCTACCCCAGTACTTCGGACCAGGAGGCTGGTTTTGAGGAGGTCATCACTTTCGAGTCTTCTACGCCAGCCGAGGTTAGGGCCATACCGCCCGAAACCGGAGCCGCACAGCCGGAGGTCCCTGCAAACGGAAACTTCCAGCCCTGCAGCCTAGCTGAAGGGTCAGCCGGAGGGTAGTCCCTTTTTATTTCTTCTACATTTTGTTTTCTTTCTGTACTTGGTTGGGCCACTCGGCATGTCGAGGGCCCGTAGAATACTTGTAACTGGAATTTAGTTAATAAATTTTGAACTTCCTTACAACCTGCTTTCTGTTTGGCTCTCCCCTCTTTCTTTTTTCTTTCTTTCACTCCCCTTTCTCTTTCTCTTCTTCTTCCTTTTTTTTTTTGATGAGTGGGGAGATCAGAGAAGAGGGTTTCACCTCACCTGGGATCGAATCACTAGGCTTCACCGTTCGCGAGTCGGGTGCAAGGTTCTGGCAGTTGTGAGCTATTGGGCTCAGTAGTTCCTTGGCCGGGGAGCTGGGCTCCGGTTCAAGGTGCCTGAGATCTGGTCTCAGGTCTTGGATGCCTTGGAGCTAGGATCGAGGCCTTCCTGGCTGGGGTGCTGGGCCTTGGTCTAGGGATTGCCTGAGGATCATGCTCAGGTCTTTGGTGCCTTGGAGCTAGGCACGAGGCGTTGATAGGAGTTGCTTGGCCCCAAGATCCCTTGGCATCTCGGAGCTGGGCTCGAAGATGTTTGGGATTGAGAGTGGCTTGGATCGAAAGTCCCTTGGCCGGAGATCTGAGCTCCGGTCTTGGGTGATGAAATGAAAGTTTCGTTGCTGTATTTTCCTCTTGTTCTCTTTCTTTCCTTCCCCTCTCTTCTTTTTTCTCTCTTTTCCTTTTTTTTTTGATGAGTGGGGAGATTAGAGAAGAGGGTCACTGAATTTAGTTGCCTTGGATCTAGGCTCGAGGCCTTCCTGGTCGGAGAGCTGGGCTTTGGTCCAAGGGTTGCCTGAGGGCTTGGCTCAGGTCTTTGTCACCTTGGAGCTGGGCTCGAGGCGTTGATAGGAGCTGCTTGGCCCCAAGATCCCTTGGCGTCTCGGAGCTGGGCTTGGAGATGTTTGAGATTGAGAGCGGCATGGCTCGAAGGTCCTTTGGCCGGAGATCCGAGCTCCTGTCTTGGGTTGGCATCCTAGAGCTGGGCTTGGAGACGTTTGAGATTGAGAGCGGCATGGCTCGAAGGTCCCTTGGCCAAAGATCTGAGCTCCGGTCTTGGGTTGGCATCCTGGAGCTAGGCTCGGAGACGTTTGAGATTGAGAGCGGCATGGCTCGAAGGTCCCTTGGCCAAAGATTTGAGCTCCGGTCTTGGGTTGGCGTCTTGGAGCTGGGCTCGGAGATGTTTGAGATTGAGAGCGGCATGGCTCGAAGGTCCCTTGGCCAGAGATCTGAGCTCCGGTCTTGGGTTGGCGTCTTGGAGCTGGGCTCGGAGATGTTTGAGATTGAGAGCGGCATGGCTCGAAGGTCCCTTGGCCAGAGATCTGAGCTCCGGTCTTGGGTTGGCATCCTGGAGCTGGGCTCGGAGACGTTTGAGATTGAGAGCGGCATGGCTCGAAGGTCCCTTGGTCAGAGATCTGAGCTCCGGTCTTAGGTTGGCGTCCTAGAGCTGGGCTCGAAGATGTTTGAGATTGAGAGCTGCATGGCTCGAAGATCCTTTGACGTCTTGGAGCTGGGCTCGGAGACGTTTGAGATTGAGAGCGGCATGGCTCGAAGGTCCTTTGGACGGAGATCTGAGCTCCGGTCTTGGGTTGGCGTCTTGGAGTTGGGCTCGGGGACGTTGATAGGATTCTCCTGCAAGACAGATAAACACTTGTGCAAGAGAAAAACTATTGTCATTATTATTGCTGGGAAACCCTTACATCATTGATAGTATTTCTACAAGTTGCAGGCATTCCACATTCGAGGGAACCTGACGCCGCCAAGATCTTTGAGGTAATAGGCCCCTTGCAAGAGGGCTTCAGCTACTTTGTAGGGGCCTTCCCAGTTTGGTGAAAGCTTGCCGCACTCCCTGGGTTGAGACGCCTCTGCCCGTCGTAGCACCAAGTCTCCGGGCTTGAAAGCTTTTGGCCTGACCCGGGTGTTGTAATACCGGGCTACTCGTTGCCGATAGGCCACCATTCGTAGCCAGGCTTTATCCCTTGCTTCTTCGAGAAGGTCCAGGTTAAGCAGGAGGTGTGTTGAATTCCGTGTCTCATCATATTGCTGCACCCGTAACGTGGGTACATCGAGCTCGACCAGAATGACTGCTTCGGCACAGAAAACAAGGCTGAAGGGCGTCTCGTTGGTCACCATCCTGGGCATTGTGTGGTAGGCCCACAGGATGCTTGGGAGTTCTTCTGCCCACCTGCCCTTAGCTTGATCCAGCTTGGTCCTGAGTCCGTGGAGGATGGTCTGGTTGGTCACCTCGGCTTCTCCATTTGTCTGAGGGTGAGCCACTGATGTGAATCGGTGTTGGATGCCATGCTCCGTGCAGAACCCTTCGAACTCTCGATTGTTGAACTGTCGTCCGTTGTCGGTGATGATACAATGAAGGAGTCCGAAGCGACAAATGATTGACTTCTAGAAGAACTGATGGACATTGGCTTCCGCAATCCGAGCTAGCGGCTCTACTTCGACCCACTTAGTGAAGTAGTCGATCGCCACTAACAAGAATCTTCGCTGCCCTGGTGCTGGGGGAAACGGTCCCAAGATGTCCATTCCCCATTGGGCAAAGGGCCAAAGGGCTGAGAGTTGGGAGATCGGCGCCGCCGGTTGATGCTGTATATTCGCGTGGTGCTGGCACTTGTCGCACCTTTTAACGAAGTCGGCGGTGTCCTCTCTCATGGTCTCCCAGAAGTACCCCTGGCGAAGAGCTTTGTAAGCCAGCATTCTCCCACCCACGTGGTTCCCACAGAGGCCTTCGTGTATCTCTTAGAGTACAAAGGTTGCCTCGACGGGTCTGAGACATTTCAGGAGTGGGTAGGAGTAGGATCGGCGGTAGAGCTGGCCCTCCATCAGAACGAACCGGGAGGCCTTCTTCTTGACGAGGACAGCTTCTATGCAGTCTTCGAGCAAGGAGCCATCAGTGATGTACCGGATGTACTTGTCCATCCAGCTCGGCTCGGGGGTGACTTGATGCACTCTTGTCAAGCTCTCATAGTTGGGACTTTCAAGGTACTCGATGTAGGCGCATCCCAGCGACGAGTCCGGCAAGGTCGCAAGCCTAGACAGCGCATCCGCACGCACATTCTCCCCTCATAGGATATGGAAGATGCTAAAGCGTCGGAGGCCTGTCGTGCTTATGCGGACCTGCTCCAGGTACTTCATCATCTGGGTGTCCCTTGCTTCATATTCTCCGGAGACTTGTCCGGCAACCAGCTGGGAGTCGGTGAAGACTTTCAAGTCCTGCACACCCAGCTCGCGGGAGACTCTTAGGCCCGCGAGGAGTGCCTCGTACTCCGCCTGGTTATTAGTCATGGCAAACTTGAAGCGGAGGGTGCATTCTACCACAACCCTATCGCTATTAGTTAGGATGAGGCCTACTCCGCTCCCGCCAGAATTGGACGCTCCATCCACGTGGAGGATCCAAGGCTCTTCTCCTGGCCCGGACTCCGTCATTGTCTGCTCTGGCTCCTCGACGAACCCGGTGCACTCAACCAGGAAGTCGGCTAGGACTTGGGCCTTAGTTAAGACCTCGGTCGGTACACTATGTCGAATTCGCTGAGCAGTAGGGACCACTTAGCCAGTCTTCCAGAAGTCTTGGGTCGGCTAAGTATGGTCCTCAGCGGCTGGTCCGTCATGACCACTATTGGGTGTGCTTGGAAGTAGGGCCTGAGGCGCTTAGTAGACATTATTAGTGCAAAAATGAGTTTCTCGGAGCGAGTATACCTGATCTCCTCATCGCGGAGGATTTTGCTGGTGTAGTATACCAGCTTTTGAGATTTGTCCTCGTCCGCGTGAACGAGAACCGAGCTGACAGCTCTCGGTATGACCGCCAGGTACAGTAGAAGCTCCTCCCCCTCCTCCGGCCTGGAGAGCAATGGGGGGAGGCGAGAAAACTCTTCAGCTCCTCGAAGGCCGTTCTGCACTCCTCTGTCCAGGTGAAGTCATGCATCTTGCGCAGCGCCTTGAAAAATGGAAGGCAGCAGTCGGCCGACCTCGAAATGAATCTACTGAGGGCGGTGATACACCCCATCAGGCGCTGGACCTGCTTTTTGGAGGTCGGGTGCTCCATGTCAATGATGGCCTGAACCTTTTCTGGGTTCGTTTCGATGCCCCTCTGGGTGACCATGAAGCCGAGGAATTTTTCTGCCGCCACTCCAAAAGCGCACCTCGCCGGGTTTAGCTTCATCTGATGTTGCCACAGGTTGTGGAAAGATTCGGCGAGGTCAATGACATGGCTCGAGCTCGGCCTGCACATGACGAGCATGTCATCCACATACACTTGCATGTTGCGGCCAATTTGGTCCTTGAAGACCTTACTGACCAGGCGCTGATAGGTGGCTCTTGCATTCTTCAGACCGAAAGGCATCATCCTGTAGCAGTATGTCCCTTGATCGGTGATGAAGGTGGTGTGCTCCTCGTCTTCTGAATGCATACGGATCTGGTTATATCTGGAGAACACATCCATGAAGGAGAGCAGCCTGTGGCCAGAGGTGGCATCCACCAGCTGGTCGATCTTCGACAGAGGAAAGCTGTCCTTCGGGCAAGCTTTGTTGAGGTCAGTGTAATATACGCAGATCCTCCACTTGCCATTGTTCTTCCTTACCATGACCACATTCGCCAGCCAGCTCGGATACTGGATCTCTCGGACGAAACTGGCAACCAAGAGTTTATCGACTTCCTCCTTGATAGCTGCTTGTCTCTCTAGGGAGAAACTTCTCTTTTTCTGTCGAACTGGTTTGTGCCTCGGGTCAATACTCAATTTGTGAGTAATGATGTCAGGAGGGATACCTGGCATGTCTGCCACCATCCAGGTGAACACATCTGCGTTCGCCCGTAGGAACCCTAGCAGTTGGGCCCTTTCATCCTCGGGTAGCTGGGCTCCGATCTCCACCATCTTTGTGGGATCGTCTCCGAGCGGGTAAGAAAGTAAGCGCTCGATCGGGCCTCCCCTGGGATCTTGGGCCCTTTGATCGAGGTCATCTACACTGGGGTCATCCTCAGGGGCCTTGGCCCCAGGGAGGGTTTGGAAGCAATGCTGCACCGGCTGGGGTGCTCCCTTCATTTCTCCGACACCGTAGGGAGTAGGGAATTGTACAAGTAGCCTCTTGGTGGAGACAACGGTGTCGAGCAAGTTGAGCCCGGGCCGACCCAATATTACGTTGTAGGCAGAAGGGAGCCTTACAACCGTGAAAGTCATCATGATGGTGCTCTACGGGGTGAGGTTCTGGCAGTGACCGGGAGAGTGATTTCTCCTTCTATCCTTACGGAAACACCTCTAAAATAGGGACTGTTACAGTAGTAAACAAGATCCATTCGGCCCTGACACGCGTTCTCCTTGGAGGCTGGCGCGGCAACGTACTTCTCCACCTCGGCCCCAGCTCGGCCATATACTCCACCACCTCGGCCAGGTACTTCTTCACCTCGGCCAGGTACTTCTCCACCTCGGCCCCAGCTCGGCCATATACTCCACCACCTCGGCCAGGTACTTCTTCACCTCGGCCTCATCTCGGCCCCAGCTCGGCCATATACTCCACCACCTCGGCCAGGCACTTCCCCACCTCGGTCCCACCTCGGCGGGGAATCTCAGTACCTCGGCCTCACTTCGGTCATGAGAAATCCAACTTCGGCACGCCCGCGGCATGTGCCCAGTTCCAACTCGGCAAGCCCACGGCACGCCCAGATCATCTCAAGCCCACCGGCCTCCCTGGCTCAGCCCGGCGGGACCCCCCTCGGTCTGGCGCTCCCGCGCCACAGGTCGGCTCCGCGTGGGTACTTCTGCCCTCCCCGGCTCTGCCTAAGGGCGAAAGGTTCCCTGGCTCCGCTCGTCGCAGCCGAGCATGTCGACGAACATCCATGCAAGATTGCACGGGCGAGCTCTCCCATGCATGCCCAGCCTGCCAGGCCTCCGCCCGCACGTTGAACCGGCTCCCTCGGCTCGCGCAATAGCAACAGGGGAGGAGCCCGTCCGCCTGACCTTGCCGGCATGCCCACAGGGGAGGAGTCCCTCTACCTGACCTTGTTGGTGTACCCGCACGGCTCCCCTCGGCGACGCCGCGCTCCGGGTCTGCCTTCGCCAACTCCACCCTCCTGCTCAAATCCGGCAGCGGATCCAGCTCGGCCCGAGTGGCACCCCAGCAGTGCCTCACCGCGGCTCCGCCTGACCTCGTCGACGGCCCGGCTCGCCTCAGCCCAAGGCTGCCCCTGCTCCACCGGCGGTCCTGCTCCACCCCCGGCAACCTTGGACCCACCTCGGCACGTCCGGTCTCTCTAGCTCCGCATGGCAAGCGACCGCAGCAAGGCTCCGCCCGATCTCGCCCGCATGGCACTCCCCCGCGACAGGTCGGCGGTCCCGCATGGCTCCGGCCCCTCCCGATAGTTCTTCGGCGAGCGAACCCCCCTCCGGCTCCACATGCTCTTGACCGGCACCCAGTCCGGCAAGGGAGGCCTCCGCCCCCACGTCTGCCCGCTCCGGCTCAGCCCGATGGGACCCCCCTCGGTCTGGCGCCCCCGTGCCGCTCTGCTCGCTTCCGCCCTCCTGCTCCAGTCCGGCAGCGGATCCGGCTCATTAGATCCGGCACCAACACGCGTGCTCCTCTCCAACTCCACCTGAGCCCCGGGTCCCGTGGCTGGTTCGGCCTCACCGGCACGCCCAGCATGGCACCCCGGACGCCTCCGTGCCTAGCACGGCGCGGTCCCAGCATCTCCGAGCCCGGCGGCTCCGAGCTCGGCACCCACGCGCGTGCCCCTCTCCGGCTCCGACTCTGCTTGCGGGAGGCTGGCACCTCCGAGCCCGGCGCAGAACGCCCGGCTCCCTCGAGCCCGGGCCGGCACGCCCGACGCCGCCAGGCCCCAGCTCCTCTGGCGTTCAGCCGACCTCGGCAGTGCCTCGCGAGGCTCCGCCTGGCTTCACCCATGCATGACGTCCGGTTTGGCACGTGCCCGCGTGCCCAGCTCTGCTCGCCCATGTGGTGCCTGGTCCGGCATGCCCACGTGGCACCCCATTCCATCCATGCCTGCTCCGCACCCCAGCACGCCCGTGGTCCAGCTCCGCTCCCCACTATCTGGTTTCGACCAGGAGCAGCATGTGGGTCCCCGGCACGTGGGTTCGCATCCGCATGTATGGAGCCTTGCACACCGCGTCGATCAGCTTGAATGGAGGCCCCCACGGGCCTTCTCCCGGTCCGCGTGCCTGCATGGCAGCCTGGAGTAAAGTCCCGGCCAACTCGGCACTTCGACATCTCAGTCCAGCTCAGCCACTAAAGAGCATTGCACGGTTCTGTCTCATCCACGTGGGTCCGTCACTCTTTTGAAGGATCCCCAACCACGTGGGTCCTATAGCACGCCGCCTGACACGCCGTCTGCAAAGAAGGTTTGCATTTAAGTTTCCTAAACCACTCTTTACACTAACTAGTGAATAGTGCCATGTTCAAGGTACTGTACCCTTGCACCAACTCCCTGAACCATCCAAAAGAAGAAGGTTCACCAACCCATCATGGCCTCACAGGCTATCCTAGCCTGACAAGTCTACATCAAGACCAACACGCCTCTCCCGAACGACAGGAGCCACTCATCTACATAAAGACCAGCACGGAGAGGTAGGGGGGAGGTAAGAGACAATACACGCTCTTCATTCTTAGATGATCTATCACCCTCTGGCAGCGGAGAGTCCCCCAAGCTCTCCGCCTTAGAGTTCTCTTATTTCCTTCGATCTTCCCACTGACTTGATCGTCGGAGTGCCTTTGCCGGAATCCCCGGCGTAGGTCTCCCCTGTTTTGCAGGTATCGCCCGGCGGAGGGACAATAAGGAGGAAGATTACTCCTCACCGAAGAGGCCCACAGGAGGGCCACTACAATACAAAGCCCCCTTCATCCCCACGACTAAGACTATGTTCTCCTTGATCGTCTCCGACCAACGAGCCCGGTGACGCTGGCACGGAGCCCACTCACCTAGGCCACGTAAGAGCTACCGGCCACGGCGATCTAGGCGGCAACAGGGACAAATGAGACCATTATTGTTGATAAATCTATAAAAAGACTTTGTAGAGTATAAACCATTTTGGGTGAGTTTTCAAGTAGACTTATTAGCTAGGCATAAGGGTTTAATACGAGCAATCTACATTGAAGCATCTCAAGCTATTGTGATTGAACTAAAGTCAGCAGCCCTCTAATCTTGATCCTCCAAGACAAACATCTTCAAGATCATTGGAAAGCCAATGTACAATCTTGGTCCACTGCCAGCTGATACAAATCCTCAAACAAATGGAAACTAGTAGTTGCACCATACCACACATCCTTCCAGAATTGAAGTGTTGATCCATCACCTAATTTGAAAGAGATGGAATTCCAAAAGGCACTAAGTTGCTTGCAAAAAGCCCACTAAATCGTAGACATCCTCCTATTGCTTTTTTTTACTCTCATATCAAATTCCTTCTTTGCATATTAAGCATGCTTAACTTGCTTCCCCTAAGGATAATCCGAACTCATCATGAATTTCCATGCCTGTTTAGCAAAAAGTATAATATTTTATTGGGTGTGGAGCCATATCCATCCAAGCCCAGAAAGCCCATCCAGCCCAAGTGAAAAGAAAACCAACAAAAATAAAAAAAGAGCAACATGCTCGCCAGATCGAACCTGGCCCGACCCTCGTGCACGGGAGCACAGCCCAAGCCTGGCATGTGGGCGCGTGGGTGCGCAGCCTGGCCTGGTGCACGGGCGCATGGCCCAGGCCCACGCATGGGCACTCGCGCGGCCTAGCTCCAGGCGGCAGATGCAGGGGCATTTCCCCCTACATTTTGCATGGCTCATCATGGACCGCATGCATTTCTCCTTGTGTTTTGCATGGCTCACCATGGACTGCACGCGTTTCATGCGGTCCACGGGCATTTCGAGGCATTTCGGGACATTTTGGGCCATCAGATCGATAATTTGATGGCTGAGATCGATTACAGGTGATATCAGGCTTGATCTGAGACATTTTGACTCAGATTCGGATATGATTTGGACTGTCTTTTATCCTCTTCTCAATAAGAGATGCTAAAGAGTAGCAGAGAGGAAGAACAGAGAGCTAGGAAGAGGTTTTTACAACCCAGAAGAGTGGTCCATTGATTTTCCAAGAGAGAAAACAAGGGAAAGAGAGAGAGAAAGGTAGAGGGAGGGCAAGGATTTCTCCTATATTATTTTGTTCTTTCTTCTTTCTTCTTATTGGATTGGGGTTTGCATCCAGAGAGGGTTCTTTGTTGTAACAACTTCATGTATCCCTTCTTCATAGTGGAGATTTGATCCTGTGTGACCGTGGATGTAAGAGCAAGAGGCTTCGAACCATGTAATTCCTATGTGTTGCTCGTGCTTGCATTTTTATTTATTTTTCAGGTTTTCTTTTCATTTCTTCTACGAGTTTTTTGGCATCCCATTGCGCACCACATCCTAATAACTGGTATCAGAGCACTGGGTTCTAGTGTGAGCAATGGCAGGAGATGAAGGAAAGGCCAAGTTGACAAGTTTGATGGAAAAGATTTCAAATTTTAGAAGATGCAGTCGAGAATTATTTGTACCAAAAGAAGCTTCACTTACTGCTACTAGAGAAGTAACCCATCGAGATGTCACAAGCAGACTGGGATTTGCTGGACTGCCAGGCTTTGAGAGTCATCCATTTGATGTTGGCCAGGAACGTCGCATTCAATATCCTAAAGAAGATGATGATAGCTGGATTGATGCAGGTACTATCCAACATGTATGAGAAACCTTCGACCTCCAATAAAGTTTATCTCATGCATCGTCTGTTCAACTTGAAGATGAGTGAATGTGCATCCATAACTGATTACATCAATGAATTTAGCTTGATTACTAGCCAGTTGAGTTCAATTGACATTAGCTTTGAGGATGAAGTCCGTGCCCTAATATGTTATTCTCTTTGCCCAAGAGCTACGGTGCAACTGTGATAGCGGTGAGTAGTTTATGTGGCTCGAGCAAATTAAAGTTTGAAGAGGTCTGGAACTTGATTCTCAATGAAGATATAAAGAGAAAAGAAATCAAAGGGAACTCTGGCTCTGCCTTGGTCACTCAAGAAGGCAGAAGGAAGAACTACACAGCACAACAAAGGCTATGGAAGATCTAAGTCCAAGCAGAGGAGCCAGTCAAGATCGAAGGGTGATGGCTATTAGCATTGTGACAAGAAGGGGCACACCAGAAAGAACTATTGGGCAAGGAAGAATAAGGGATAGAACGAAGAGTTAGTCAATGGAGTGATCAAGATAATTGAAGATGCATTGGTTCTCAGCATGGACAGTTCGATGGAATCTTGGATCCTAAACTTTGGAGCTTCATTTCATTCTACCTTATTGAAGGAGTCTATGTGCAACTATACTGTCAGAGACTTTGAAAAAGTCTATCTTGTAGATGATGAGCCTTTGGATATTGTGAAAAAGGATGATGTACACATCAAGATGCTAGATCAATTAATTTGGAAGCTCAAGAATTTCAGATATGTCCCAGGATTGAAGAGAAACCTGATATCAGTTGGGTTGTTGGACTCAGAGGGGTACATTACAACTTTCATTGGTGGCTCTTAGAAGATCACCAAAGGTGCATGGTGATAGCACGAGGAAGTGAGTTGGGTACTCTATATATGACTGTAACACCAAGGATGCAGTGGCACTAGCACAGGCAGACTCGGAGTTATGTTACTACAGGTTGGGCCACATGAACGAGAAAAGAATGCAAGTACTACTGAAGAAGGACAAACTACCAGGTTTGAAGATGATAGATATTGGTTTTGCAAGAATTATATTCTTGAGAAGCAGAAGAGAGTCAGATTCTCCAAGATTGGCAGGGCACAGAGATTAAGAAAGCTGGAGTTTATACACACCAACGTGTGGGGTCTCTTCCTGGTTGCATCTTTTGGAGCTTCACGATACTATGTGACCTTCATTGATGACTCCACCAGAAAGATATGGGCTTATTTTTTAAGAATAAATCTGATGTATTCGATACTTTCAGGAAGTGGAAAAGCCTGATGGAGAATGAGTATGGATATAAAATAAAGTGCTTGAGATCAGACAATGGAGGCGAGTACAACAGCACCGAGTTCAAGAAGTTTTGCGCAACCAATGGGATCAAGATGGAAAAGATAGCTCCAAGCATGCCACAACAGAATAGGGTAGCTGAGCTCATGAACAGGATCTTGAACGAGAGAACCAGGAGCATGAGGCTCCATGCTGGATTATCCAAGATGTTTTGGGCAGAGATAGTTAGCACTGCTACCTATTTGATTAACAGGAGTCGCTCAGTCCTCCTTGAGTACAAGCTACTAGAAGAAGAGTGGATAGGAAAGTCAACAAGCTTATCTCACCTGAAGGTCTTCGATTGTGTCTCCTACATACATGTTAATGCAGAGAAGATAGACAAGCTTGATGCAAAGTCAGAGAGGTGCTTCTTCATTGGGTATGGCACTGATGAGTTCGGTTACAAGCTCTGGAGTGAGAAGGATAGGAAGATCATCAGGAGCAAGAACATTGTGTTCAATGAAAGAAGCCTATACAAGGACCAGAGTGTTCCAGATAGAGCATGATAGGCAAACAAGGAGAAAGAACAAGTAGAGCTGGAAGAGATCATGGAAGAGGACATTATCGAGGGAGCAAGAGATCCTAAACTTGAGCCAGAGACACCTTAGCTGAAAAGATCTATAAGGACCCTAAAATCATGTGTAAGGTATTCACCCTTGTTGCATTACCTGCTGTTGACAGATGGAGGAGAGCCCGAATGCTTTGATGAAGCCATGGAGAGCGAAGATTTGGTTAAGTAGGAGCTGGTGATGAAGGATGAGATGCAGTCCTTGATAAAAAATGAGACATAGAGCTCAACCGGCAGGAAAGAAAGCACTGCATAACATGTGGATCTACAAGATCAAGGAAGGTCACAATGGCAGCAAGAGGTACAAGACAAGGTTAGTTGTAAAAGGATTCCAACAGAAAGAAGCTATTGATTATACCAAGATCTTTTCTCCTATTATTAGGTTCTCTATAATAAGGATTATTCTAAGTATAGTAGCTCATGAAAATTTATACTTAGAACAACTTGATGTTACCATTGCTTTCCTGCATGGTGAGATAGATGATGACATTTATATGCAGCAATCGGTTAGCTTTATAGCCCCTGGTAAAGAAAACCTAGTATGCAAGCTGAAGAAGAGCTTGTATGGTTTAAAACAGGTCCCCTGATTATGGTACAAAAGGTTTGATGGATTCATGACTAATAGTGATTTTGCAAGGTGCCAGGAAGATCATTGCTGTTACTACAGGTCATTTAATGGCAGTTTCATATTCTACTCTTATATGTTGATGATATGCTGATAGCTGGATTGAGCATGTAGGAGATTGAAAGATGGAAGACAGAGTTGTCAAGAGAGTTTGCAATGAAGGACACGGGCATAATAAAGCATATACTTGGGTTAAGGATCGAAAGAGACAGGGCGACAGGTACACTGAAGCTAGTTCAGAGTAATTACATTGAAAAGGTACTGAACATGTTCAACATGGTAGATGCAAAGCCTCTGAAGAAACCTTTGGCCGTGCACTTCAAGCTTTCGAAAGAATGGTCACCCAAGGTTGATGATGAGCTGAAGACAATGGCCAGGATTTCATCTGCTTCAATGATCGGTAGCTTGATGTATGCGATGGTTTACACGAGGCCCGACATTGCACATGCAGTGGGAGCTATGAGCAAGTACATGGTAAATCCGAGCAAGCAACATTAGAAAGCTATCAAGTGGATCCTAAGATATCTGAATGGTACCAAGGATGTTGGCCTATGTTATCGGAGAGGCAGTCAGACTTTACAGGACTATGTTGATGTAGATCTAGGTGGTGATGTCGATACTAGGAGGAGCACGACAGGGCACATGTACATCATTGGCGAGAAAGCGATGAGCTGGATCTCGTAGTTGCAGAAGATCGTGGCTCTTTCTACCATCGAGGTGGAGTACGTTGCAATCATAGAAGCCATCAAAGAGATGATTTGGCTGCAGAAGTTACTGACAGAGTTGGGTAGAGAGCAGAGCTGTAGTGTTTTATTTTGTGACAGTCAAAGTGCTATCTATCTGGCAAAAGAATCCAATGTTCCATGCAAGGACGAAGCATATACCGCTAAGGTACCATTTTATCAGGACACTGCTTGAAAATGGATGTCTGTCACTGAGAAAGATCCAAGGATCGGAGAATTCGATGGATATGCTGACGAAGACAGTCATTGCAGAGAAATTGGGGCTATGCATGGCCTCAATTGGCCTCCAGAGCTAGTTGATTGAAGGTGCCGCACAGGATACTGACTTATTTTTATTTTTCTTTAGAAGTTTACTTTTGATGTTTTAGGTGGATGCAAGATTGAGTGTCTAAGTCTCCAAGTGGGAGAGTTGTTGGGTATGAAGCCATATTGTAGGATCGATGTCCCAACCAACTATCCAAAAGGAAGCTCCCTATTTAGAAGTAACGGTTTATCTTTCTTAAACCGACAGCGTAGCAACCCGGGGCACACGAGTTGACCCCCCCACCGAGCACCGCAGCACCAACCCATCATACTATCATCGAGCCAGCTCCCGTCTGGGGCAGAGGACCTTGGCACCCATCGTACTATCACCGAGCCGGCTCCCGTCTGGGGCAGAGGACCTTGGCATGGGCCCTAGCCTCATCTTAATAGTGGCACCCACCTTTCGTGGGCCTAGACCCCCATCTCGAGGGTGTGAGCTGGCCCCACCCAACAATCCCCCCAGCGAAAAACCCCTCGAGAATTTTGCCTGCGGGGACTCAAACCCGTGACCTCGGCTCTGATACCGATTATAGGATCGACGCCCTAACCAACTATCCAAAAAGAAGCACCCTATTTAGAAGTGGCGGTTTATCTTTCTTAAATCGGCAGCGCAGCAACCATGGAGTGCACGAGTCGACCCCCTCACCGAGTACTGCAGCACCAACCCAGCGTACTATCATCGAGCCAGCTCCCGCTTGTGACAGAGAACCTTGGCGTGGGCCCCAGCCTCACCTTAACAGTGGCACCCACCTTCCATGGGCCCAGACCCCCATCCCGAGGGTGTGAGCTAGCCCCACCTAATACATATCACCTAAGCCTAGAAAGCCCGTCCAACCCAAGTGAAAAGAAAACCAAAAAAAGAAAAAAAGTAGCAGGCCTGCCAGACTGGACCCGGCCCGACCCACATGCGCGGCCCAGGCCAGGTGCACGGGCGTGCAGCCCAGGCACGCGGGCTGGGCCACGTGCGTGCGCGCGCGCACGTGGGCCCGGCACATGGGTGCCTGGGCATGTCGCCCAGCCCGGTGTGCGGGCACGCGGGCGCGCGGCCCAGGCCCACGCGCGTGCGTGCGTGCATGTGGGCTTGGCCTAGCTCCGACGACGGATGTAGGGGCATTTCCCCTGTATTTCACGTGGCTCACTATGGACAGCATGCGTTTCATGCGATCCACGGGCATTTTAGGGCATTTGAGGCCGTCAGATCGATTATTCGATGGCTGAGATTGATTCCAAGTGATATTAGGCTCGATCTGAGGCATTTTGACTTGGATTTGGATACAATTTGGACTATTTGTGGTCCTCTTCTCAATAGGGGATGCCAGATAGCAATAGAGAGGAAGAACAGAGAGCCAGGGAGAGGTTTTTCGCAACCCAGAAGAGTGGTCCAAGGGTTTTCCAAGAGAGAAAACAAGAAAAAGAGAGAGAGAAAGGTAGAGAGAGGGCAAGGATTTCTCCTGTATTGTTTTGTTCGTTCTTCTTGTTGGGTTTGCATCTAAAAAGGGTTCTTTGTTGTAATAACTTCCTGTATCCCTTCTTCATAGTAAAAATTTGATCCTATATGGCCGTGGATGTATGAGCAAGAGGCTCCAAACCATGTAATCCTTATGTATTGCTTATGCTTGTATTTTTATTTATTTTTCAGGCTTTCTTTTCATTTTTTCTGTGAACTTTTCTGGCATTTTACTGTGCACCACATCCTAACATATTCATCTGATCGATATTTTTGATTCCTAACACACCCATCTCCTTGGTCTAGCACACATTATCCTATCTCACCAAACAATGGAATCCACTTAGTTTCTCTTTACCGTTCCAAAGAAATGCATGGTGCATCTGATCAATCTTACACAGCACCCACTTAGGAAAAAGGGAGAGTTGACAACATGGAGTTACTGAGGGTCACCCAGCCTCCCCACGAGCAATGTTTTCCTTTCCTGCTTACAAGTTTCTTGTTGATTCTCTCTAGAATTAGAAGCCAACAGAGCACAGGCAATTTACGATCATTGAGTGAGAGACAAGATAAGTAAAGGGGAATGATCCTTTCCTGTAATTTGTCATATTTGCAAATAGCGAGGCATCTCATCAAGCATATTCACATACACAAGAAAACTTTTATGAAAGTTAATTCTCGACCCCGATGCAACTTCTAAAGCTAACATAATAGCTTTCATTGCCATCAAGCTTTTTTTTTTCTCACTTGCACAGTATAGAAGAGTGCCATCTGCATATTGTAAACCTTTAATGCCCATAAATGCATAATTTGAACCAATGTCTTCAATTAGACCAAGAGAACCAGCCTTCTTGAGTAGCCTCGAGAGGATATTTATCACTACGATAAATAGAGCTAGAGATAGTGGGTCACCTTGCCATAGGCCCTGTTTGTATTGGATCTAAGAACTTGGCTTTCCATTCACCGAGATAGCAATTGAAGCTTAATATAATAGGCTATGAATCCAATCCACCCATTTTGAAGAAAATTCTCTAGCTTCGAGAATCGAGAATAATTTTTTTTAATTTACCTTTTCAAATACTTTCTTAAAATTCAATTTACATAGTACCTCTTTGTGGTCCATGTCATGTCTTGAACCCAACATCTAGGTCGGTTACATGACCGGCTGTATAAATTCTAGGCATCATCCTAAAGATCATGTTAGACCTGAAGTATAAAAAAATATCATCATCTCTAGAAATTGAAATTAAATAACTAAGTACAATCAAAATAAATTTATAGTAACCAAATGATCAATTTATTTGATTACATTGGTATTAGAAATATAACTAACTGATCAATCTAATAAATCTTGTACTCGAATCTCATGTTTGACCCGATCCACGTTATGCATCCTGACTCTGAAAGAAAAATAGAAGTGAGAGGGTGAGCTTTATAGTCTGTAAGGATTTTTATACATTCACATCAATAATAGTATGATTTGAAAATAATAAGAAAAAAATATTAGAAAAAAGAATTATAAAATATCATATCATGCAATCAAAACAACTCAACCATCACATGTGACAAAATCATGTTTCATTTTTATATTTCAGTTTAATTATCAATCTTTTTTAAGATTTTAGACTAATCATGATCAAGCTTTAGTCTATGACTGGCAATCTCAGTGTCACAATTTAGCCTATGACTGAAAATCTCATTATCACACTTTAACTTGTAATTGGCAATCTTATCATTACACTTTAACCTGTGACTGGCAATTTCAGTATCATGCTTCAGTCCATGATTAGTAATCTTAGTAACTACGATTCTACCCGTGGCATGGCTAGTCCAAATATCCCTTATTCTTATTTATCACTTTATCTAATATTAAACATGTTGTCAAATTATATTTTTTTCAAGATTTTTAATAACTAGAATCACAATCTAAATCATCCAAAATAATCATGTTTGATAGGAACATATCATATGAAAAATATAAATAGTAATACAGCAATCACAAATGTCTATCATGAGAAATCAAAATATATAATGCATAAACAATCATGCATGCCAATGCTCATATCCAAGGATCAAAATTATACCATATAAAATATATTTATAAATTGGTGATTATGTACAAAAATCCTTATCACTATTGGTGATAGACTTAATACACCATTTACCAATCTACACCCGAATCCTAATCTAGATGCTAAGAAACTTTCTCGACATCCTCTTGTCCAAAAAATTATTCTCCTATAATAATAATTTTAATATCAATAAATGATTCCATGGTATAGCAATTATAGATTTAGAACCTTTTATTCGTGTTTCATCAACGATCCACCCACTGATCCCTAGCCTCAACTTTATAATCTCTCTCATCCTTAGGAGAAAGAAATTTTCAGAGAGAAGATTTTAGAGAGAGAAGGTAGAGAGAAAATATTCTAGAGAGAAAGTTAATAGATCACTAATCTTGGAGAGAGAAAGAGAGGATAGTGTAGGGTTTTGCATGGTGCTCCCAAGCCTTGGAGAGACTTAGGAGGCCATGGCAGGGATGCTGAAGGTGATCCATAGGTGCTTGGAGGCATGCCAAGCGATTTCTGGAGGTGTTCTAGAGGGTCCTAGAGGTTTTTCAGGGAAGGCAACCATGTTTTGGAGGCTTATATTCTATGGGCCCCAAAGTCAAGTTGGGTCAGGGGGCTTGATCCAAGGTTGAGGGTTTTGTCATATTGATTTGTTGGGGGGAGCTTTTTGAGAGATTGTAACATAACCCAATTAGGTTATGGGGCTAGGTTGGTTAGTTCATTAGTAGTTGGTTGGATGGTTCGTCGGTTAGGTGGTTAGGTAGTTGGCCCAAGAGTTCTAACCATCCATGTGGACTAACAAATCAAGAACTCTAACTAACCAAGTGTTCTACTTGGTTTGGCGCAAGAAATCCAAGTTCTAACCGCCTAAGAAGTTAAGTCCCAACAACATAACCACCGCCCACCTATTTTAAGAAGAGAGGGGGCGTGCATTTTGGGATGGACCGGTGAGGCCTCTCGATTTAGGAGAAGGCCAACGGTTTGAGAGGGGATGAGAACGTCCCTTGGGGGTGTGACCGTGGGAGACCTCCTGGGTTTCAAGGAGGCCACGGTGATGGGCTTCAGAGAGGCGCATGTGAGGGAGATATCACGTGGAGGGCTTGGACCATGGGATGTTCCACGAGGCTTTGGAGAAGGGAACATGCGCTGAGGTATTGTCCACAGGTGGAGCTTCTTCTCAGGTTTCAGAGAGGAAGGGATGCATGTTGAGGTATTGTCCATGCATGACCGTACATGGGTTCTTGGGACATGAGGCCTGCAAGAGAGAAGACATGCGGGTGACGACGAAAAGTTTCTAGGGTATCAGAAAGGGTGCCGTGGGTTATTGTGTCTTGTCTTGTAACAAGATTCTTCTCCAAAGGATTAATAATATAATCTCTCTTTTTCTTCTACATACATCACTTCTCTATATCTCCTTTGTTGCATGATCTTGAATCAAAGAACAGGTTGTTTCTGCTGCGTATAGATGCTGATCTGGATCTCCCACCAAGTGGTATCAGTGCCTAGGAATCTCAATAATTGGTATCAGAGCGAGGTTCTCTCAGAGCGGGATTCGAGCATTAGGAGAGGAGGATTCAAGGAAGAAGGATGCTTTGCAGAAGAGGTCTGATATTGGCGTTATGTTTGCACAGTTGTCTGGGTGCACTGCAGAAGCACAGGTTGGTATTACAGTCATGGGGATAGAGCAGGAAGACATCAGTTTGAGGTTAGGAGTGCGGTGGAGCACGAGACTTAGGAGCTATGGAGCACGGGTTGATATTCCAGCTGGGGAGGCGAGGTGGCTTCAATGGGAAGATATTAGCTCTAGAGATAGTAGGATGGGTGCAGATGGTCATGCGGAGCTTATCAGGGATGGAGAAAGGAAGAGTCCAGTTTTCTCAGGTTTTGTCGCTGGATTAGAGAAGTTGGGATGAGCTCCTGGGTTTTGGAGGAGCCTGCAGGGTGTAGTGTATCTGAAACGGTCTTGGAGGGGTTTACGGGTTGCGAAGGATTTGAGGAGGTAGTGATGGGGTACGAGGTGCAGGTGCAGGCTCAATAGGGCATCATTGAGTGGCTGGTCTCGGGATTTTTTTCTGTGGCATTAGGGGGACTTCAATTTTAGGTGGAGCACCAGGGAGAGGTGGCTTCACAGGTGGAGCAGGATACGACACGAGTTCAGAGTGAGAGGTGCAGAGATACTGGCCATATTCTAGCATGAGCGCTAGGGGTGCACTTAGCCAGGTGAGCAGAGTGTGCGGAGATTGGCATGGCTTTGAGGAGATGGTATCAGGTAGAGCTCCAATTACAATGAGTGCCAGTTCAAGTTCGCTGTGGTCTCTCCAAGGAAGTCCAAGAAAAAAATTGGTGCAGCTGCTAGGTAGAAGAAATGCTACAATAGTGGTGCCAGGGTACAAGCAATGATCTTTAGCTATGGAGGCGGTCATCCCAAAGGCCTCCAAGGGCATGCAGCAGCTGAAGGGTGTTGGTAGAGGCAAGGAGATCCGCACAAGGAGCTGTTAGGACATTACCAGGTTTGCCAAGGCTTAGGGGCACCAAGGTAGAGATTATAGGGTTTTGCATGGTGCTCCCAAGTCTTGGGGAGACTTGGGAGGCTATGGCAGGGATGCTGGAGGCGATCCCTGGGTGATTGGAGGTGTGCCAAGCAGTTTCTAGAGGTGATCCAGAGGGTCCTGGAGGTTTTCCAGGGAAGGCAACCAAGTTTGGGAGGCTTATATCCTAAGGGCTCCAGAGTCAAGTTGGGTCAGGGGGCTTGATCCAGGGTTGAGGATTTTTTCATATTGATTTGTTAGGGAGAGTTTTTTAAGAGATTGTAACATAACCCAGTTGGGTTATGGGGTTAGTCCAAGGGTTAAGTTGGTTAGTAGATAGTTGGATGGTTGGTCTGTTAGGTGGTTAGGTAGTTGGCCTAAGAGTTCTAATCATCGATGTGGACTAACAAATAAAGAACTCTAACTAATCAAGTGTCATAATTGGTTTGGTCCAAGAAATCCAAGTCCTAACTGCCCAAGAAGTTGAGTCCCAACAACATAACCACCGCCCACCTATTTTAAGAAGAGAGGGGGCGTGCATTTTGGGATGGACTGATGAGGCCTCTCGATTTGGGAGAAGGCCAACAGTTTGAAAGGGGCTGAGAATGCCCCTTGGGGGCGTGACCATGGAAGACCTCCAGGGTTTCAAGGAGGCCACGGTGATGGGCTTCAGAGAGGTGCACGTGAAGAAGATATCACATGGAGGGCTTGGACTGTGGGGTGTTCCGTGGGGCTTTGGAGAAGGGAACCTGCATTAAGGTATTGTCCACAGGTGGAGCTTCTTCTCGGGTTTCAGAGAGGAAGGGATGCACGTTGAGGTATTATCCATGCATGACCGTACGTGGGTTCTTGGGATGTGAGGCCTGCAAGAGAGAAGCGTGCAGGTGATGGCGAGAAGCTTCTGGGATTTTAGAAAGGGTGCCGTGGGGTATTGTGTCTTGTCTTGTAACAAGATTCTTCTCCAAAGGATTAATAATACAATCTCTCTTTTTCTTCTACATACATCTCTTCTCTATATCTCTTTTGTTGCATGATCTTGAATATAAGAACATGTTGTTTCTGCTGTGTATAGGCATTGATCTGGATCTCCCACCAAGTGGTATCAGTGCCTAGGAATCTCAATAGATAGAGGAAAGAGAGAGATTTTTCTCTTTTTCTTTTTTTTTCTTCTCCTCTTTTTTTCTTTTCTTCCTCCCTCTTCTTCTTCCTTCTCTCAAGCTAAAGACTTTGTTCCCCCTCCCCCCTCCTTTCCTTTTTTTTCTTAACCACAATGGTGGAGGCCCTTAACTTACCACCTATAGTGGCTCCTGATAGCAGCGAGACCCCCCGGTGGCTATCCCATCATCGACGGTTGATAGAGTGAGAAAAGAAAAAGGGAAGGTCATGTTTTGCCACAGATCCGACACCCTGCCAGTCTAATTCATGTCGGTGACCCATCCGAAAGAAGGGAGAGAAGAGGCAGGGGGCTTACCTTGGCTTCGATGAGTCCCACAGTCAATCATTGGAGAAACTTCAAAGATTCATCCTTGAAATCAGAAGTAATCGAAGCTTTTCCTTATCAAAATAGATGGTAATAGGTCATCGGTGATAGATGGGGTTTGGGCATGGCAAGCAGAGGGGAGGAGAGATCCTTTTTGAAAGGTTTTGGGGTTGCATCCTTGATGGAGTAGGAGAAGGGAAACTCCTTTTCCTTATTGATGTCGGGAAGGTGAAGACTCTGATAAGGAGTCTTCCTTCCCCTCTTTTATTTTTCCATTTTTGTTATTTTGAACCAGTATTATATTCTCCATCATTAAAATAATTTTGTTCTCGAAATTAACATACCTAAAGTTCAAAAAATTATGGATATTTGTCTCTCATTTCTGCATTAAGTTCCAATGTTGCCCCTTTTCACTATGGTTACTCTATTGTACCTTCTTGTGCGATAAGGGTCCGATGCCATAATTCCTAATCCTTTTGTCGATAATCCATATTGGAATCTCCTAATAGGTCAGATCCTCATGAAAATGCAATAGCTCATACTCTACTGCATGAATAGGATTTGGAATATACTTTTGTAGCATCGATACATGAAATACATTATGTATACCTGATAAAGCCAGTGATAGTGCTAATCGATAAGCCAGCTTCCTGACTTTATCCAAAATTTCAAACAGACTCACATACCTTAGGCTCAATTTGCCATGCATTTCGAACCTTATCATGTCTTTGGTGGAAGAAATTCTCAAGAAAATATATTCACCTACTTGAAATTCTAGCTCTCTTTTTCTCTTGTTAGTATAGTTCTTTTGTTTGCTCTAAGTTATATGAAGCCATTCCCTAATCACTTATACCTTATCTAGGTTTGCTGTATTATCTTTGGATCCAATAAATTTCTTTTTCCTACATTATCCTAGCAAATAGAAGATCTACATTTCTTGCCATTCAATGTTTTAAAAGGTACCATTTGGATGCTTACTTGATAACTATTATTATAAATAAACTCTATCAATGACAATGGCTATCCCAGGTATGACTCGAGTTCATGATGTAAGCTCTTAGCATATCTTCCAGAATCTGGATGATTCATTCTGATTGTCCATCGATTTGGAGATAGAAGGCTGTACTAAAATTCAATTTAGTATCCAGAGCTTTGTAAAGACTCTACCAAAATTGTGAAATAAATCTACTATCCTAATCTGACATAATAATAAGTACTCCATGCAATCTCATGATTGTTCTATATACAAACTTGCTAATCTTTTTAAAAGGAGTCCGACTCGAAAGAATAAGAAATGAGCTGATTTTGTCAATTGATCTATAATCATCCATATTGCATTATTACTTTTAGGAATTTTGGACAAACCCACCACAAAGTCTATAATAATATGTTTCTATTTCCACTGAGGGATCATAAGAGATTGCATTAGTTCGACAGGTCTTTGATGCTCAACTTTTTCTTGTTGATATACTAGGAATTAAGTTATATACTGTGTTATATCATTTTTTATATTAGATTACCAAAAGTTTTTTCTTAAATTTCAGTACATTCTAGTTCCTCCTGGGTGCATCGTATAAGCTAAATTGTGAACCTCTTCTAAAATTTCATTCTTTAATTCTTGAATTTTAAGCACACACTATCTGCAACCAAGCCTCAAAATATCATCCATATGTATATAGAATTCAAATTGGACACCAGGCTCCACTGTTTCTCTAATTTTCTATAATTCTATATCTTCTTTTTGAGCTGATTTAATTTTTTCAATTAGGATAGACTCCACCTTAAGATTAGCTAGTTGAATTTCAGGATTATGTAGTTATACCTCAATTTTAGATCTCTCCAAATCTAACACAATGTGCTTTTGATTAGTAATTAAAGCTGCTAACTTATTTGAAAACTTCTTACTTAAAGCATTAGCTATAATATTTTCCTTTCTTAGACGATAATTAATAGTCAGGTCATAATTTTTTAGTCACCTAACCATCTTTTTTGTCTCAAGTTTAGCTCATTCTGGCTAAAAGATATATTTTAAGCTTTTATGATCTATAAAAATCTCATAGTGCCCACCGTACAAGTAATGCCTCCATGTTTTTAGAGCAAAAATCATAACTATTAGTTTCAAATTATGTGCAGGATAGTTCAACTCATATAGCCTCAACTGTCTAGAGACATAAGCTATGACTTTTTCATTTTGCATTAGGATACAATCAAGATCTTTATGAGATGCATCTCAATATATGGTAAAATCTTCTATTCTAGTAGGAACAGTTAGCACTGGAGCTATCATCAATCATCTTTTTAATTCTTGAAAATTTTACTCACATTCATTTGTCCATTCGAAATTTACTCACTTTTGGACCAAGCGGGTTAGAGGCATGGTAATAAGAGAAAATTCTTTTATGAATCTTCGATAATATCTTGTCATCCATAAGAAATTGCAAACTTCAGACGTATTAGTAGGTCTTTCTCAATTTACTATGGTCTCAACTTTCTTTGAATCAATATAGACACCTTTCTTAGAGATGACATGCCCGAGAAAAGAGATATTATCTAATTAGAATTTATACTTTTGTAACTTGGCATACAACTTTTTCTCCTTGAGGGTTTGTAATACTATTCTTAGATGTTTTTCATGCACTTATGGGATCCTTGAGTAAATTAATATGTTATCAATGAATACCACTACAAACTGATCCAAATAAGATTTGAACACATGATTCATGAGATCTATAAAAGCTACAGATGCATTTATCAAACTAAAAGGCATGACTAGAAACTTATAATATCCATATCTAGTTTTAAAGACTGTCTTAGGTACATCCTTAATTTTTATCTTTAATTGATGGTGGCTAGAATGAAGATCAATTTTTGAAAATACTTATGCCCCTTGTAGTTGATAAAAAAAGTCATCAATCATCGATAAGGGATATTTATTTCGTACTGTTCATTCTTCTTCACAAATAATACCAGAGCATCTTAGGGAGATATATTAGGTTTAATAAATCCTTTATCTATCATTTCTTGCAATTGCTCATTGAGTTCTTTCAATTTAGCTGGAGCCATCATGTACAAAGCTTTATAGATGGATCCAGTACCAGGTATGAGATCAATGTAGAACTTGATCTTTCTATCGGAGGTAAACATGTCAGGTTATTTGGAAAAACTTCCAAAAAATCTTTCATAATAGAAATGTCCTATAATTTGAGTTCTTTTTATTGTGTATCTATTATTATGGCTAGAGACTCTTCATAGCCCTTCCTAAGTAGTTGCTTGGTATGAATGGCTGAAATTACCATCCGATGAGAGGATGACTTACTATCCATAAAGTCAAACTCTGGTTGGCCAGGGACTTGGAACTTCACTACTTTCTCAAAGCAATCAATGAAAGCATTGTATGCCACTAACCAATCCATTCCAAGGATTATATCAAATTTTTTATCTCTAGGACTATCAAATCTACTTTAATCTCTCTACCTTTGATACTCAATTTGCAGTCCTTGCAGATTAAGTTGACTAGGATGACATCTCCACTTGGAATGGAGATATAGAGATCAGTTTCTAAGGGTATAAGAGATAACTCATTATTTTTTCTAATCAAACTAGCTGATATAAAAAAAATGAGTAGCACCAGCATCAGATAGAATATAAACACTAATAGATGATAATCTAATTATACCTGCCACCACCAAATTAGAAGCATTGGCATCCTGCTGTGTAAGTGCATATATCCATCCTTGGGTTCTAGGCTTCTATTGTCTTCCTCTTTGTTGATGTCAATCTTGAGGTACTCGGTTGACAAGAATTTTTTGAAAAGCTTGAGATGCTTGGTGCTGTGACTCCCTTTCAATGCGATACATAATAGTCTTGTGACCCTCCTTACCGTAATTATAATATTTCTCTCCTGGTCATGTACAGTTTCACTGATAGTGAGGCCCACCACACTTATAATACTTGATATCATCTTTTTATTGAGCCTTATCATTTGGAGCAACATTGTCAAACTTTCTAACTTTTGCACTAGTATTCTTATTATATTGACCTTGGTGTTCTCCCGATTTGGACGTCTTCTTTAAAACTTTTTTCCTTTCTACTTGAGTGATGTCCAAATCTTTTTCTATCACTAATGCTTTGTTGATGACTTCCTTATAAGTGGATAGCTCGAATACAGTTATCTGTTATTGATCTGACCTCTAAGTCTATTCTCAAATTTTTTAGTCCAAATCTCTTTGTTTGCTATCACTATTGAAGCATATCTAAACAATTCTTCAAACTTTACTACATATTAAATAACTATCATACTATCCTGTTTCAGGCGATCGAACTCTTGAAATTTTTGAAATTGGATGCTTTGAAAAAGGTCTCTCATAAAAGACCCTCCTAAAGCCTTCCCAAGTAAAACATGCATCATTTGGTCCTAACTTTTTGAGCTCCATATTCCATCAATCAGCAACCTTATCTTGTAACATGAAAGTGGCAAAATTAATCTTTTCCTCTATTAGACATCTTAGGACCTGTAACACTTTCTATCGCTTTCAACCAATCCTTAGTCTTCATAGGGTCAAAAGTCTTCTTGAATACCGATGGAGCATACTTTTTGAAATCCATCGGGATGATTTGACACTCTTGCTAGATCTTGGCTCTCTACTGTCACTGAGAAGTCCCTTGTTACTATTGCTATTGTAGTAGTTATTGTATAAACTGTTATTACTATTGCATGAGTTATTATTGCTGCTGTTGCACCTTTACTATCATTATTATATCAGTCTTAGCAGTGGCTTATTGTTGCACCAGTAGTTGCATAAATTGGGAGAGGCCAACTTATTTCCTAGGCTGAACTTCAGGTCTATCCAAGGTTCCCATTTCTATCATCTTAGTTTCTGGAGTATTGTCCATGAGATTGTGTAGTTGTCCTTGTTGGTGCATACCATTATCTCGTGATGGTCCAGCATCTTCTTGCCAATTTGAGGGCTTCCAGGTATTTAAGCCATCTACAAATCATGTAGGCCTTGCAGCACCTCCACATTTGCCTCCACACATTATGGGATCTTGCACCAATCATTGTTAGCACTCATGTATTACTTGAGTCTATATAATTAATTATATTATATTATCCTACCCTAATCTAATGATTGATCCACACTCTCTCTTTGAACTTATATCCTAGGCAAGGGCGGACCGCCGGGGGGACCTTGGACCCCCTAATTTTTTTAAATTTTTTTTATAAGTTAAGATTTTTTGTAAACTTTTAAATATGTATAAGGGTGGACCGCCGGGAGGGCAAGGGGGCCCTTGGCCCCCCTATTTTTTTTAAAGTTTTTTTATAAATTAAGATTTTATGTAAACTTTTAAATATATATATATATTTATATATTTGGCCCTTCTAAACTTGGGGATATTAAATATAACTTGAAGAATCTTAGAAAAAAATTTTCAAATGGAACAAATACTATTAATCAGCTTTCTTTACTTGAAAGTTGGATCACTACCAATTTTATTTTTTATTTTCATTAAATTTTTTTCATAATTTTTTAGAAGAAGACAAAGAATCTTCTTTTGTTTACTCAACCAGCGCCAGTCTCTAGAATTCGCCATGGTCAAAGCCACTGCACGCAGTCAACACCATTCCATTCACCATATCGATGAATAAAATGGTGGCCGAACTTGTCATGTCATACGATCGACGAGAACGCTCCCACGACAAGACCAGGCAATTGCGCATATACAAGGCTAGATACCATCGATGCACTGGCCTATGACTACCATCTCGGTGGCCTTCGTCAGCCTTGCCGCACTGATGAACACCGGGTGCGGTGAAGTCGCACACCGTCTTAGTGACCGGTTCCATCGCAAAGCATAATCGGATCTTGGAGGGCACAGACGGGTGGGCGCCCATCATATCTCAGGCTCCCACCAATGCTACTGTACTCACATCCTATCACCTTTGGCATCATCGCTCGATGGATGTCACATCCCGTTATGCAGTGCCAACGGTACTCGATGCTATGCTGCCACTACTATGGTCGGTGCACGCGCATCCTCTACGAGTCCGTAACATTTTTTACTCTTCCGATTTTAACTACTACTATAGAAAAAATATTTTCAAAAATGAAGATTGTCAAGACCAGATTATGCAACAAAATGGAAGATGATTTTGTTTATCGATTATTTAGTCACTATATTGATAAGGAGATAGCTGAAAATTTTATAATAGATTTTATTATTAATGAATTTAATTTTATAAAATAAGATAAGTATAATTTAAATAATATTTATAAAAAATATTTAAATTAATTTAAATTATTTATTAATATATATATATTTTTGGCTCCCTTAGAAAAACTGGTGTGGTCCGCCCTTGATCCTAGGACCCTACAACCAAGGCTCTGATACCACTCTATTATGCCTCGAACCCAACATCTGGGTAGGCTTGCAATCGGCCACACAAATCCTAAGCATCGTCCTATAAATTATGCTAAGCCTAAAGTATACAAGAATCTCATCATCTCCAGAAACTGAAACTAAATAACCAAGTACCATCAAAATTAAATAACCAAATGATAAACTTGTTCAATTATATTGGTATCAGAAATAGAACTAACCAATCAATTTAATAAATTTTGTACTCGAATCTCATGTTCGACTTGATCCATGCTATGCATTCTGCAATTCTAAAAAAAAAGAGAAGTGAGGGGGTGAGCTTTACAGTCCAGTAAGAATTTTTTTATAGTTATATCAATAATAGTATGATTTGAAAATAATAAGAAAATAATAGTAGAATAAGAAACCATAAAATATCATGTCATGCAATCAAAATAATTTAACCACCACAAGTGATAAAATCATATTTTATTTTCATATTTTAGTTTAATCATCTATCTTTTTTAAAATTTTGAAATAATTATGATCATACTTCAGTCCATGACTTACAATCTCAGTATCACATATTAGCTTGTAACTGGCAATCACATTATTACACTTCGGCTTGTGATCGTCAATCTCATTATCATATTTTAACTTATAACTGGCAATCTTAGTATTATGCTTCAATGCATGACTGACAATCTCAGTAACCATGATCCTACCCGTAGTATGACTAGTCCAAATATCCCTTATTTTTGGTTATCATTTTATTTAATCTATAATATGTTGTCAAATTTTTTTTTTTTTTAAGATTTTTAATAACCAGTATCATAATCCAAATCATCTAAAATAATCATGTTTGATAGAAACATATCATATGAAAAATATAATTAGCTCACAAATATCCATCATGAAAAATTGAAATATATAATGCATAAATAATCATGCATGCTAATGCTCATATCCAAGGATCAAAATCATACCATATAAAATATATTTACAAATCGATGATTATGTACAAAAATCTTTACCTCTACTAGTGACAAACTTAATGTGCTAGATACCAATCTGCACCTGATCCTGACCTAAATACTAAGGGACTCTTTCGACGTCCTCTTGCTCAAAAAATTATTTTTCTACAATAATAATCTTAATATCAATAAATAATTCTATGGCATAGTAATTATAGATTTAAAACTTTCTATCCGATTTTATCAGCGATCCACCCATTAATCCTAGCCCCAACTTCACAATCTCCCTCATCCCCAGGAGAGATAAACATTTAGAGAGAAGATTATAGAGAGAAGGTATAGAGAAAAAAATGTTCTAGAGAGAAAATTAATAGATCACTAATCTTGGAGAAAGAAAGAGGGGAGAGAGGGAAAAGAGGTTTTTTTTGTTCTTTTCTTTTTCTTCTCCTATTTTTTCTTTTATTTTCTTCTTCCCACTTCTTCTTCCTTCTCTCAAGTCGAAGACTTTGTCCCCCCTCCTTTCCTCTTCTCTTGACCATAATGGTGGAGGCCCTCGGCTTGCCACCTACAGTGGCTCCTGATAGTGGCAAGCCCCCCCGGTGATATCCCATCATCAGCAGTCAACAGAACGAGAAAAGAAAAAAGGGAAGGCCTTGTTTTGCCACATATTCAGCATCCTACCAATCCAATTCATGTTGGCAACCCATCCAAAAGAAGGGAGAGAAGAGGGAGGGAGGCTTACCTTAGTTCCAACGAGGTCCCATGATTGATCATTGGAGAAACTTTGAAGATCCATCCCTAAAATCAGAAGTAATCAGAGCTTTTCCTCATCGAAATTGATTGTAATAGGTTGCCAGTGATGGACGAGGTTTGGGCATAGCGAGCAGAGGGGAGGAGAGGTCCTTTTTAAAAGGTTTTGAAGCTACATCTTTGCTGGAGTAGAAGGGGAATTCTCTTTCCTTGTTGATATCGGAGAAGGGAAATATTTTAATTAGGAGTCTTCTTTCCCCTCTTTTATTTTTTTATTTTTATTATTTCAAACCAGGAATTACATGTTGGGGCTAATATGGTGCTCCAAGTCTTGTTTGGAGTCACACAGGTCTGGAAACTGGTTTATAAGTTTCCAGGGCTTTGAGTCAAGTTCGGTCAGGGTCTTAATCCAGGGTAGAGAGAACTAGTGAGACATGGATGTACATGGGCTCGGTTTGAGTTTTCTCGAGTAACTCAGAAGGGGGAGTTTTTTAGGGCTAGGTCAGTTGTGACCTAAGGTTAGTCTCTTTTGTATATAAAGAACGATGGGAACGTCGGGAAATAAGATGAGAAGACACGATCCCTTTTCTCCTCCAAAAAAATCCTAGCCTCTCTTCTTAACTTCTGGTTCTTTCTCGTGTGTGCCCCAATGGGGGCTCGCCTCCGCAACGGGAGCGGATGGCGCACCCCATCTCTTCCCTGGTAATTGTTTCCTTTCTGCCATGGTAACATCAAGGAGAATCCCGGGCATTTCATGGAGCGGTCTTGCTCCAACAATTGGTATCAGAGCCGATCTTGATGCGGTGGCGTGAAGGATGTAGGGAAGAGGATGTCATGAGGATGGTGCCGAGATCTGGAGGTGAGGATCTACTGCCCTTCCTGGAAATGGAGACGGAGAAGAACCCGTAGATCTGGAGGTGCAGATCCTGCATGGATCTGGGCGATGCATGGTCGCAGGCGCGGTACAGGGTCGCAGAGCATGGGTGTAACGTAGGGCTAGGCCATGACGCAGGGCACGAGCGCGGCACAGGGTGGCATGGGCATGGCACAGGGCGGCGTGGGCACTGTGCAGGCCTCTGGTGTGGCGAGGTTGCGCGGGCTCGCCCATCGCAGCGTTTGGCGGAAAGCACAGGGCATCGCATGGTTCCCCGGAGGCTGGGATCGGTGGCGGGAAGTTGCCGAGGAGGTGCTCGATACCGATCAGCCATAGATTGGGTGACACGACATGCGGGCGGTCACCGGACGTGCGGATGGCATGCGGGCAGTCATCGGAGGCGCGGCACGACCGCGGGCGGTCACCGGAGTCGCGGCGCGGTGGCTGGGGCCGACGGCAGCGGCCGGAGGAGCTGTGGTCCACGATTTCTGCTATGGATCGAGAGCCATGGCAGCAGGTAGACCGGCTTGGCATGCATGGACCATTGGGTCGGTTCACGGTGGATCGACAGTTCAAGCATCTCAGGTCACTCTATGCTCTGAAATTCATGCTAATGATTTTTTGGCGATTCCGGGCTCAATTGAACTTCGATTTGAGCCCTGTCTATATTGTTGGATTTCATTTTTCGAGCTCTTCATATTGAGCTAGGTTAGATCCGATGATGAAGTCAGATCATAGGATATGTGGAGATCATGGTGCAGTAGCCGTGTGTGAGGGCAGCACGTGCAGGATGGTTCCATCTTCGGCACTCCTTGGCGGACAGAGGTTCATGGTATTGGAAGCAGTGTGGAGGTTTGCTGGTAGAGCATATCTTGCCTAAGATGATGGATCCGGTGGTGCAGGAGTTCGCGACGATGGTGCAGAGCTGTGGATCTTGTGCTATGGAGTGATGGCAGGTCGAGTGATCTACGGTTTAGCACAGGTGGAGTGATACATACCAGGGATCTTTCAGAGCATGAGTGGTAGCTCCATCGATAGTGGACCAAGCTCTTGGTCACTATGGAGGAGAGCGATCGATAATACTCCAGCTACCTTGATCGTGATGGAGCTAGACATGGCTGGTATCCCGCATGGTTGGAGGTCGGTCTCGGGAGATGGATATCTCAGGGAGATCGGAGTATATCAGCAGGGACGGTACCAGAGGCCTCTCAGGAAGACAGGGGACAGTCTTAGAGAGTGCCGGAGGTATCGGGCAGTCGGGAGTGTCCCAGTATGGCGACTTTCTCCTAGGGATAGCGATTGGAGCTGATGGGGCTGGCAGCTCAGGGAGACCGGGGATAGGTCTCTTAGAGCACCAGGGATATCATGCAGCCGAGAGACAGGCTGGGACATGATGGAGCAGCCACTGGAGATGGTTGCTGGGTTAGAGGAGTTGGGATGAGCTCCTGGGTTTCGGAGGTTCCTGCAGGGTTGCAGAGTATCCGAAATGGTCTCGGAGAGGTCCGCGATGATGCGGAGGGTCCGAGGAGACAGCGACTAGGTATGAGGTTCAGGTGCAGGCTCAGCAGGGCAGCGTTTAGTTGCTGGCCTCGGGGTTTACTTCTACGGCATCAAGTGGACTTTTGTTTTAGGTGGAGCACTGGTTGGAGGTGTCTTCACGACTGGAGAGAGAGTTTTGGCACACGTTCAGAGCTGGAGGTGTAGGGATACTGGCCAGATCCTAGCACGAGTGCCACAGGTACACTTAGCTAGGTGGAGTAGAGTGTGCAGTGATTGGCGTGGCTCTGTGGAGACAGTGTCAAGTGGAGCTCTAGGTGCAGTGAGTGCCAGTTCAGGATCGTTGCGGGTCTTTCCAGGAAGTCCATGGTGAGTGATGTAGCTGCTTAGCAGAAGGGAGCCTACAATAGAGATCTCAAGTTGGTGCTATGAAGCATGTACAGGTTGGTCCCAATGGACTGTACTAATCTTCAGCTATGGAGGCGATCATCCCAAAGGTCTCCAAGGGAGTTCAAAAGCTGAAGAGGTATGACATTGGCGTTAGATTTGCACAACTGTCTGGGTGTACTGTGGAAGCATGGGTTGGTGTTGCAGTCACGGGGATAGAGCACGAAGACATCAGTTCGAGGTCAGGAGTGCGGTGGAGCACAAGTCTCAAGAGCTGAGGAGCACGGGTCGATGTTCCAGCTAGGGAGGCGAGGTGGCTTCGACGGAAAGATGTCAGATCTGGAGATAGCAGGAAGGGTGCAGACGGTCATGTTGAGCTTGTCAAGACTTATAGCACCAAGGTGAAGATTGTTGGGCTAGTGTGGTGCTCCAAGTCTTGTTTGGAGTCACACAGGTCTGGAAACTGGTTTATAAGTTTCCAAGACTTTGAGTCTTGTTGGGTCAGGGTCTTGACACAGGGTAAAGAGAACTAGTGAGACATGGGTGTACATGAGTTCGAATTTGAGTTTTCTCAAGTGACTCAGAGGGAAAAGTTTTTTAGGGCTAGGTCGGTTGTGATCTAGGATTAGTCTCTTTTGTATATAAAGAACGATGGGAACGTCGGGAAATAAGATGAGAAGACGCGATCCCTTTTCTCCTCCAAAAAAATCCTAGTCTCTCTTCTCATCTTCTGGTTCTCTCGTGTGTTCCCCCAATGGGGGCTCGCCTCCGCAACGGGAGCGGATGGCGTGCCCCATCTCTTCCCTGGTTATTGTTTCCTTTCCGTCATGACGACATCAAGAAGAATCCCGGATATTTTATGGAGCGGTCTTGCTCCAACAATTACAATCCATTCTTTTATAATAGGTGATCATCTTATTAGTACCAAAAAAAAAAAAAAAAAAAAAAGAAAAGTTTTCGGCGATGGACCTACTTTTTATAAATGTCGATTGATGATCAACAATAAGGAAGGGAAGGAATTTGACTAGTTTGTGGCTAATGATCTGCATAACCAATTATCCAATCCTTTGCCAGCAGATAAGTACGTGAAGTGCCAACCGTGGACAAGCTCCACTAGCCATCACATCATTTTCTCCTCCTCTCCCTCTCTCTCTTTGATGTGATGGAGAGATCGAATACATCCAAAATAATAATAATAATATGAAAGCTAAATGTCGAAGAGGGATCAAGAAATTGCAGAACTAGTAGGCCAAAATCAATTTCTCCCATGTTGGGACCAATAAAGCAGCCAGTCCTATAACTTCCTTCTTTCACTTCGCGATACCGTAATCTATCATTACATAACCAATTTCTAATCCTTTGAAAGCTAGCGGATAACTGAAGTACCAATCGTGGACTGGCTCCTCCAGCCATCACATCATTTCCTCCTCACTATCTCTTTGAATGTGAAGGAGGGATCGAAACATCCAAAGAAATTTGAGAGCAAAATATCAAAGAGAGATTAAAGAATTGGAGGACATGTGAACCATGAGTTTTAAGATTTTTGGGCCGAAGTTGGCAAGCCCAGCCAAGAAAAAAAATTTAGAAAAAATGGAATTGGAACAGGAGACTCGTTCTTCCCCTTATTCGACCGGGTGTTTCACAAGAGAAGGAGCTAAGAGAGCCATGAAGAGTAGGATCAAGGCCGGTGATGAGTTGGAGTGGGATGGGGACCTTCGATCGACGGGTTTCTTTCCTCCATGGCAAAGAAAAATCTTCCATTCTTCCTACAAATATCTTCCTTCCTAGTTCCTACGCCCCGATTCCGAGGATGATCGAGCACACCTTCGGCGATGGCTCTCGGTGGCGTGCAAGCGAGTTCGGTGAGGGCTCTATGGAGGCGGTTGAGAGGGGTCCTTCCGAGATGGAGGAAGGGGAGTCGTCGTTGTTCTCGCCATCCTCATCCTTGATGGTGCCCCTCTTGGCAGCCGGTGGGGGCTGGCGATTTCGAGAGCGGCGCAGGTGAAGGAGGAGAAGGAGGCATGGTGGAAGGAGGCGATGGAGAGGATGAGGAACACTAGGATCTCGGCCCATATCGACTTCGAGAAGATGACCCTCACGGAGAGGATCCTCTACTATACGGGGAGGATCCACGAGATCCACGAAGTCCATGGATAGGATGGGGTCGGTGCTAAGATGGATTCCATGGACCTCGAGAGAGAAGAAGAGGATCGGAAAGAAGGAAAAAAGAGAGAGGGGGGACTGTTCGGCGGAGACGAAGGAGAGGAGAAGGGAATGGAAAAAGGAAAAAAAGAAAGAAGGAAAGAAAAGAAAAGGTGAAAAAAAAAGGAAAAAGGAAAAAGAAATGAAAAGAAAAGAGAGAGGGAAAAAAAGATAGAAAAAAATGAGGAGAGAGGAGAAAGAAGACGAGGAGAGAAAGAGGAGAGAAAAGGAGGAGAGAGAAGATGAGAAGAGAAAGAAGAGAGAGAAAGAGAAGAGGGAAAGATGAGAGAGAAAGATGAGAGAGGAAGAGAGAGAAAGAGGAGAGAGAAAGAAAAAAATATTGAAGGGGGGAGATCGAAAAGCTTTCTTAAAATTCATGAAGTTAGGATTTTATAGATAAAAGATTTTGGTTTATAAATTTTTCTAGAATTATTTATGTTTAAAAATTATTATTGTAGAGAGCAGCTTTCTGAGCAGAAGGGCATTGTGCGGGTTCCGGGTATGGACCAATATTAGGCATATTAGTTGTCTCTAGTAAGATAAGGATATCTAGACATGATCACTAGTTTTATACGTATAGCTTATATGACATGATTCGATCCGAGCACATGAGCATTAGTATGCATGGTTATTTTCGCATGATATATCTTGACTTCTTGTGATAGATAGTATGATAGATGTTATTATTATTTATGTTCCTGTATACCATATTTTAATGAGTAAAGTTATTTTTGGATGGGTTAAACCATGATATCGATTATTGAAAAATTGTAAATGACATGATTTGACTATATAAAGTGAGTTGATGAAGTGTTAATTAAGAGAATATGGTATTTGGACTAGCCATGCTATGGGATCGTGGTTACATAGCCTGGGCCAAGAACTTTGTACGTGGAATAGCAGGCTACGGATGGATAGTACGTGGGATAGCCTGAGCCACGGACTTAGTACGTGGGCTAGCCTAGCCATGAACGGATAGTACATGGTCAATTATGTAGTTGCCAGTCATGGGCTGGAGCATGACCATGGTTAGTCCAGAACCCTAAAGAAGAAGGATAACTAATGGAAACAATAAAAGAAAACATGCTATTATTATTGATTTTGTTATACTTAACATTTAAGTTGTTTTGGTTGCATGATCTGATAAACTGTTATTTTCCAATTATTTTCAAGTTGTACTATTATTGGTATAACTATTTGAAGATCTTACTGGGTTGTAAAGCTCACAACCCCCTACTTTGTTCCTTCTCAGAGTTATGCAGAATATTCAAGCTTCGTAGTGGATTGGATTCATGGTGAAGTGATGCGTATCAAGGATCAGGTTGGGTGTAAGATTGAACATCAATGTTTTTTAGATGGTTTAGTTAGTTTTGTTTAGTTAGATCTGTTGTTGATACTTATGTAATAACCTAGTGGATCATTTAGTGATTTTGACTTGAGTAAATTGATTTTTTTATTATTAAATTGTTTAGGTAATGTTGGTTTAATTGCTTCGATTTTAAATGAAGTGACTCTTGTGTACCTAGGCCTTGCATGATCTCTAGGATAAAATCCAGGGTTATGTGGCCGGTCACGTAGCCGATTTCGATGCTGGATTCGAGGCGTGACAGAGTGGTATCAGAGCTTAAATTATGATCATTTGGGATGATAATACAAGTGGTTACAATAATAATAATAATAATAATATGATGGTTATTGGGATATGACAGAATGATATTAGAGCTTAGGTTACGATGATTTGAGATTGTGGTATAAGTGATTAGGATAGATATGAGTAACATCGGAATTCAGGTCATGATTGTTTGAGACTGGACATAGGTGATTTGGAAATCATATGGTGGTGATCAAGATATGACATAAGTGATGTTGAAGCTTAAATATGATTACTTGGAACGGTGACATAAATGATTAGGATATGATTTGAATATTAAAATTTGGGTAATGATCATTATAGATTATGACTTAGTATCATGATCAGTCAGAACATGATACAAGTTACAAGAATGAATTTGAAGTTGGGTTTCTAATCTGATATGACATATGATTGGTGCAAGGAAAGAACATGGTTTTTTGTCTGTAATATAAGTAATGGAATTGATCTAGGATGAATGTAAAGGGCTGGATAATTTGTACTCTTTGATCATGATAAGTAAGCATATGATGGATATAGAAGAGTTGGATGGGATATATCCTTACCTTTGATAAGTGGGTTTGATCAAGCATCAAGAGTACTGGCCTAGAATTATAGCGTGTTTGTTAATAGGTCATGCTGAATAAGTAGGTTCAATTATCAATCGAACGATTTTGAAATTCTAAATTTGTTAGGGATGCAAATCATAATAATATGCTAGTTTTGTTGTTAATTATTGGATTGTAAATTCTGGGACTATTGTAAGAAGATGTTTAGAATATAAGTTAGGAAAGAGTTTAATGATATTAGAATGGATATATTTTCGATGAATCTGTATGTGGATTATCATTGAAAATATATATAAGGAAAAATATGTTTGGGATGATGTATAGCTTTGTATCTTTCTGTTGGTAGATTAGATTATATTATGTTGGCATGGCATTCATATTTTGATAAGAATCTTGATAGTCTATGTTAGTAATTGTGGATTAGATTACTGGATCTATCCTATAATTGTTGGAGATTATTGGGTATGTTAAACTCCAAGTCAAATTAAGATCTATAAGAAGATCTAGATTATCATGTTACTGGATTATAGTAAACAAAGAAATTGATATTGGAAGACTTATATAGGTTCAGCCTATGAGGAAAAATATTTTAGGTAGTTTGTTAATTGATGTTAAGAGTTATAGTAAGATAGTTTCATGAGCAATAATATAATTGATTATATTCATAAGAGCATTGATTGAAAGCCATGTGCTTGTTAGAGTTAATGATAACTTTTTAAGAGAAAAACTGATCTAGATTGTCTAATTAAATTGTCAAGAAATGTATGATTAATCCGGACTTGGATTAGAGTAATTGAAGTCATAAAAGGATGGTGAAATTTATGCAAGGACTTTCAATATGAAAATTGGGTCAGGGTAAACCTTGATATGATATGCCTAAGATGTTAATGAGATAAAGAGACTCAACAGCTTTATTTTAATAACTTGAGATCTTCCTAGCACCAAAATAAGATAAATATTTAGGAGAATTCATTTAGTGAACCTAGATGGTTAGTGGAAATATAGTAGTTTGAGTTATCTTGAAATCAATCAAGAACGTTATCTTTAATTTTAGAAGTGTTATGATGTGAGTACTGATTTGAATTTCAGTAACAAGATTTTTGTAATAAATGAAAATATAATGTTACTGATCCTTGGGTTAGTCTATAGGTGTGGCCATATAACTCTAGCATAAATCTTAGACATCTCTAAATCTAGAATAAAGAAGTGCTGATCCTTACCCAGCTAGGGTTGGGGATATTTTGATACCAAGCTCCTTTAGTTATGATGTTTATGATTTCTTTATTTAAGGAGGGTTCGAGATTTTAATAAGATAAAAGACTAATTGTAAAATCATGGAGAGGCTTACGAGAAGAAAGAATGCTAAAGACTATTACAAATGTCTAGTTGTTGATTAAGAATAGATTGGATCGATTATGATTTCATGTAGAGTTAACCAAGAGAAATAAATCTCAGAGGCAAAGAAATTATGTACTTAATTTGGGGTTGAGACGTTAATATTTATTTGAAAGAGACTAAGAGAATTCAGTATGTACCATAAATCATAATGAGCAAGAATTGAGATGTGATGTAATTTTGTTATGTTTGGGACTTATGAAGAAAATATTCTAAGAAAGGAAATATTGAAAGCTTGAGGATGATGTTAAGGATGGGTATTTATAAATTTGGATTATCATGATATTCTTATAAAGTTAATTAAGGATACTTAATCGCATCAAAAGGTTAGTATTATTTTGGAAGAGCTCAAGAAAATTCGATATGTATTGTAAATGGAATAGATCAAGTTAGAATTTTATATAATTTTGTTACGTTAAAACTTTAGAAGCAAGTACCTTAAGAGACAGACTAATTGTGAGTTTGAGAATGATATGAAGTTGGTTACTTCTAAGGTTTAAGATCTCAAGCAAGTTAATTTCAAGGATAAAATTATTTTAATGGGGGGAGAATGTGAACTCCGGGTTTTTGGGCTTTTGGGCCAAAGTTGGTAGGCCTAGCTGACTTTGACCCAGAACGAGAAAAAAAAATTTGGGGGAAATGGAGTTGGAATAGGGGGCTCGTTCTTCCCCTTATCCTACTGGGTGTTTCGTTGGAAAAGGTGCTGGAGAAGGCACTGGGAGAGCTGTGAAGGGTAGGGTCAAGGCCGGCGATGAGTTGGAGTGGGTTGGGGACCTTTGATCGATGGGTTTCTTTCCTCCACGGCAAGGGGAAATCTTTTGTTCTCCCTATAAATATCTTCCCTCCCAGCTCCTATGGCCTGATTTCGAGGATGATTGAGCACACCTTCGATGATGGCTCTCGGTGGCATGCAAGCGGGTTCGGTGTGGTCCCCATGGAGGCGGTCGAGAGGGGTCCTTCCAAGATGGGGGAAGGGGGAGTCATCATTGTTCTCTCCATCCTCATCCTTGATGGTGCTCCTCTTGGCAGCCAGCGGGGGCTGGCGATGTTGAGCACGGTGCGGGTGAAGGAGGAGGAGGCATGGTGGAAGGAGACGATGGAGAGGAGAGGAACATCGGGATCTCGGCCCACTTCGACTATGGGAAGACGACCCTCATGGAGAGGATCCTCTATTATACGGGAGGATCCATGAGATCCATGAAATCCACGGGAAGGATGGGGTCGGCGCCAAGATGGATTCCATGGACCTCGAGAGAGAAGAAGAGGATTGGAAAGAAGAAAAAGAGAGAGAGAGAGGGGGGATTGTTCGGCGGAGATGAAGGAGAGGAGAAGGGAACGGGAAAAGAAAAAAAAAGAAAAGGAAAGAAGGAAAGAAACGGGAAAAGAAAAAAAAGAAAAGGAAAGAAGGAAAGAAAAGAAAACGGGAAAAATAAAAAGGAAAAGGAAAAAGAAATGAAAAAAAAGAGAAAAAGAGAGGGAAAAAAGAAAGAAAAAAAAGATGAAAAGAGAGAGGAGAGAGAAGATGAGGAGTGAAAAGATAAGGAGAGAGAAAGAAGAGAGAGAAAGAGGAGAGAGAAAGATAGAGAAAGAGGAGAGAGAAATAAAAAAATATTGAAGGGGGAGATTGAAAAACTTTCTTGGAATTCGTGAAGTTAGGATTTTATAGGTAAAAGATTTTGATTTACAAATTTTTCTAAGATTATTTATATTTAAAAATTGTTATTGTAGGGGACAGCCTTTTGAGCAGAAGGGCATTGTGCGAGTTCCAAATATGGATCAGGCATATTAGTTAATGAGGTAAGGATATCTGGATATGATCACTAGTTTTATACATGTATCTTATATGACATGATTTGATCCGAGCATATGAACATTGGCATGCATGATTGTTTTCGCATGGTATATCTTGACTTCTTGTGATAGATAGTATGATAAATGTTATTATTATTTATGTTCCTGTATACCATATTTTAACGAGTAAAGTTATCTTTGGATGGATTAGACCATGATATCGATTATTGGAAAACTGTAAATGACATGATTTGACTACATGAAGTGAGTTGAAGTGTTAATTAAGAGAATACGATATTTGATATAGCTATTCTATGGGATTGTGGTTACACAGCCTGAGCTACGTGCTTTGTACGTGAAACAGCTGACCACGGGCGGATAGTATGTGTGACAGCCTAAGCTACGGGTGTAGTATGTGGGCTAGCCTGGTGACGAGCGGATAGTACATGATCGATTATGAGGTTGCCAGCTAGGACTGGAGTGTTGCCGATCTCACTGCCGTGCCTGTAGCTTCAGAGCTGGTGACTTGATCAGGCCGTCTCGCCTCAAGATCTCCGGGCTCACGATCCTGCAAGACAAGGTCAGAGACCCTGGCCGGGGATCCCGGCGAGGGGGCTCCGACGGTCAAGTTAGAAAATGGCGAGATGGAACAGAGTCTCCAAGGTGGGCCCCTGAAGGAGTCCCAGGCTTGGAGATTATCTTTGTAAAGAAGGTCTCAGGAAGAGTAGAAATTGGGCCAGGTTCCTCCACCGTGCTTGTGCCAAGGGTCCCTCTCGGGATCTTGGATCCTGCTCTTGGTGTCTCTCCTTTTCCCAGCCCTTTTTCCTCTTACCTAGCCGTCCGCTCTTCCCATCCTTTTATCCATCACACTGCCTCCAGCTTCCCGCCCCTGGGAGGCTCCCTCTCGCTTTCACCTCCTTCCCTCCCTCTCTTCCCCCTTTCCCCTTTGGGTCTAAGAACCCGGCGGCCTCCTTGTCTTGCTTGCCGAGCCTAGCGAGGAAAGGGTGGGGGGAGGATGCTGGCCAGATCTTGGGGGCCGAGCGCGAGCGCTCTCTTTTCCAGGTGCCGACAACGCCCGTTACCGGGTCCTGTCTTGCTAGGATTTTGCTTCTCGGCTGCAGAACCTGTCAGGCCGATGTAAACGAGGTTTCGCGCGTTGCTGTCGACCGTACCGGCACTCATCTCAGGGTGCGGTGCATGCTGCTCGAGGGGCAGTCTCGGAACTCATGCTTTTGCTCCTCGGCGGCCTCACCACGCGGGGCGCTCGACTTCGGCCGAGGTGGGCCCCTCCTGGGTGGACATCTGGCGAAGGAGCAGCAGAGGGCCCGGCTCGACCTCGGCCGAGGTGGCACCGTCTCAAGGCACCATCCGGCGAGGGAGGAAGGGGCCGCCGGCTTCGGCAGAGATGGACCCCTCCTGGGCGGACACCTGGCGGAGCGGCAGAGAGGCGCTTGACTTCGATCGAGGTGGACCCCTCTTGGGCGGACACTTGGCGAAGGAGCAGCAGAGGGCCCGGCTCGACCTCGGCCGAGGTGGCACCGTCTCAGGGCACCACCCGGCGAGGGAGGAAGGGGCCGTCGGCTTCGGCCGAGGTGGACACCTCCTAGGCGGACACCTGGCGGAGCCCTAGAGAGGTGCTCGACTTCGGTCGAAGTGGACCCCTCCTAGGCGGACACCTGACGAAGGAGCAGTAGAGGGCCCAGCTCGACCTCGGTCGAGGTGGACACCTCCTGGGAGGACACCTGGCGGAGCGGCAGAGAGGCGCTCGACTTCGACCGAGGTGGACCCCTCCTGGGCGGACACCTGGCGAAAGAGCAGCAGAGGGCCCGGCTCAACCTCGGCCGAGGTGGCACCGTCTCACGGCGCTACCCGGCGAGGGAGGAAGGGGCCGCCAGCTTCGGTAGAGGTGGACACCTCCTGGGCGGACACCTGGCGGAGCGGCATAGAGGCGCTCGACTTCGGCCGAGGTGGACCCCTCTTGGGCGGACACCTGGCGAAGGAGCAGCAGAGGGCCCGGCTCGACCTCGGCCGAGGTGGCACCGTCTCAGGGTGCCACCCGGCGAGGGAGGAAGGGACCGCCGGCTTCGGCTGAGGTGGACACCTCCTGGACGGACACCTAGCGGAGCGGCAGAGAGGCGCTCGACTTCGGCCGAGGTGGAGCCCTCCTGGGCGGACACATGGCGAAGGAGCAGCAGAGGGCCCGGCTCGACCTCGACCGAGGTGGCACCATCTCAGGGAACCACCCGGCGAGGGAGAAAGGGGCCGCCGGCTTCGACCGAGATGGACACCTCCTGGGCGGACACCTGGCGGAGCCACAGAGAAGCGCTCGACTTCGGCCGAGGTGGACCCCTCCTGGGCGGACACCTGGCGAAGGAGCAGCAGAGGGCCCGGCTCGACCTCGACCGAGGTGGCACCGTCTCAGGGCGCCACCCGGCGAGGGAGGAAGGGGCCGTCGGCTTCGGTCGAGGTGGACACCTCCTGGGCGGATACCCGGCGGAGCGGTAGAGAGCCGCTCGACTTCGACCGAGGTGGACCCCTCTTGGGCGGACACTTGGCGAAGAAGCAGCAGAGGGCCCGGCTCGACCTCGGCTGAGGTGGCACCGTCTCAGGGTGCCACCCGGCAAGGGAGGAAGGGGCCGCCGGCTTCGGCCGAGGTGGACCCCTCCTGGGCGGACACCTAGCGGAGCGGCAGAGAGGCGCTCGACTTCAGCCGAGGTGGACCCCTCCTGGGTGGACACCTGGCGAAGGAGCAGCAGAGGGCCCGGCTCGACCTTGGCTGGGGTGGCACCGTCTCAGGGCGCCACCTGGCGATGGAGGAAGGGGCCGCCGGCTTCGGTCGAGGTGGACCCCTCCTGGACGGACACCTGGTGGAGCGACAGAGAAGCGCTCGACTTTGGGCGAGGTGGACCCCTCCTGGGCGGACACCTGGCGAAGGAGCAAGTTGGCCCGGCCCGACCTCGACTTTGGCCGAGGTGGGCCCACATCTGACCTTGCTGGACCATCCCCGTTCCGCCGAAAAAATTTCACGTGGCTCGAATCACGTCTGGCGGAATCTGAGACATGCCACGTCATTGTAACGGCCGTAACATGGAGCATGACCGTGGTTGGTCCAGAACCCTAAAGAAGAAGGATAACTAATGGAAACACTAAAAGAAAACATGATGTTATCATTAGTTTTGTTATACTTGACATTTGGATTGTTTTGGTTGCATGATATGATAAACTATTGTTTTGCAGTTATTTTCAAGTTATATTATTATTGGTATGACTATTTGGAGACCTTACTGGACTATAAAGCTCACAATCCCTACTTTTTCTTTCTCATAGTTGTGCAGGATATTCGAGCTTGGTAGTGGATTGGATTCGTGGTGAAGTGATGCATATCAAGGATCGGGTTGGGCGTGAGACTAAACATCAATTTTTTTAGATAGTTTAGCTAGTTTTGTTTAATTAGATCTGTTATTGATATTTATGTAATAACTCAGTGGATTATTTAGCGGTTTTGACTTGAATAAATGGATTCTTTTATTATTAAATTGTTTAAGTAATGTTGGTTTAATCACTGCAATTTTAAATGAAGTGACTCTTGTGTACCTAGGTCTTGCATGATGTCTAGGATAAAATCTAGGGTTATGTGACTGATCACGTAGCCGATTTCGATGCTGGATTCGAGTCGTGACAGACAGGCTAAATCCAATATCTTGTATGTTCACTACAGTAAAATAGAGAATTACCGACTGTTTTCTCCCGATGCTTCTGTGAAGCGTCGGGAAGTCCCAGGAACCCGCCGATGCTTTTTGAAAGTGTTGGTAATCTGTGAAACCCGTCGACGCTTTTAAGAGTCGACAATTCCTCTATTTACCGATGCTTATAAGCGTTGCCATCCAGGAATCCGCCGACGCTTTTGAAAAGCGTCGGTATGCTCCTCAACAAGCCGACGCTTTTAAGCACCGACAATTCCCGACCAGAAATCCGCCAACGCTTTTGAAAAGCGTCGGTATGCACTCAACCTGCCGACGCTTAAAAGCGTCGGTGGAATAAGCATCGCCGGACTCCCCTCTTTTTCCATGATGAGCCCTAGTTTTCATCAGATATCATCCGCCGCCACCCTAACCCTTTTCTTCCTCCTCCCTCTCCCTCCTCCATCTCCGGTGCGCTGCCCGAGCCAACCACCGCCTCCTCCCTACCGGCCCACCGATCGAAGCCCCTCCCTCCCTTTTCTTCCTCCTCCCTCTTCCTCCTCCTTCATCTCCGGTGCGCTGCCCGAGAAGTTTCTTTTGGGTGGCAGGGAAGGCACACCTCCCTTTTCTTCCTCCGATCCGTGCCCTAGATCCACGCTCGATCCGCCGGGCAACCTTGTCCTCCATCGATCCCTCCCTCCTCCGGCCGGTAGCTCCTCCATCTCTTCCGTCAACTTCTCGCGCGCCGACCACCTCGATCCCTCTCTGTTCATCAAATCCCTGGGTTTGCTTTCGGTATTTATTTTGTTTTGTTTTATTTTTTTTTATTATTACTTGTGAGAAAGACATTATGTACTGGTGTGCGGCAGGCCAGCTTATCCTCAGGGTTGTGATCCGGCGGGGAATTTCATTTTTTTTGGTAACGATCTCGCAGGGTTTGCAACCAGCATTTCCCAGAATTCAGGTAATCCACCAGTGCCTACCCCGCTTTTCCATGCACCTATCGGTACTTTAATTATCAAAGAAACAAAAAAAAAAAAAAATCTCCACCCCAAAATTTTATCTGCGAGATCCATTGTACCATATGCACTTATGAGTATTTTAGTTGCAGCAGATTTTTTTAAAAAAAAGGAATTTGAATTATAGTACTGTAAGTTATCTTGCTAGGCTCCGCTCATGTGGAGGATAAGTAGGTGCTTTCTTTTTATAGATTGAATGGCATGTCATCAAGTTTCTTCTAGAAATTTCTGAAGCAATTCAGTTCTACTGGCGTGGTGTCTATAAATATTATTGTTTTCCTTCAGGGGATATGTATGGATTTATATGTATATATTCCAGAACTTTTGATTGTGATTTTAGCTCAAATACCCAATATTTTGTTAGAGGATTGCCATTATTTACGGATAACTGTAGCTCAAATACCCAATATTTTTTATTTTTTAATTATATTCATATCAAATTTATATAAGTGCTTTACTTTTTTTTTTTAAAAAAAAAAAATTATGATCATCCTTCAACAAGGTATGTGCAAGGACAAGGATCTGAGTGCCATCTAGAACTTCCAGTTGCTGTTGGATTATGCTTTTCAGCTGCCTGATATAAATGAGAAGTATCCTGGTGGATGCGGGAGTACTCTCATTTCACTCGAAGCCACATGTATGAGGTTTATATTGAAATAGGAGCATAATTTTCGTGGATTAGGTGAATACACAAGCCACGGAGAAGTTGAATCAGGGATTGAAGATCCAGGATTCTTTGCGGTGCACACGGTTTGCATCATAAAACGTTGTGTTGTACTTGGTGGCTACCATCAGTCTTGGAAGTTAGGATGGCTATTTAATAGCGATATGCTGGATATCGCACATAATGCTGTTTTATTTGACAACCGTCCATTTTCTAATGGCAGTTATCGAGTTTTGCACAATACTTTATGGTGCAAATTGTGTATACAGCTGAGAATTTCTGCTTGGGATTAAAAAGAGATGTATAAGTAGAGAGCTTTGGGAACTTTTCATTAGTCTTTGGTATGGAATTCTCCTTCGCTTTTACGTAAGGATATTAGGGTTTGTTTTTGCTCAGAAAAGAATATTAGGTGTTCGTTGAAAACTCAACTTACATGACCTGAATAATATTCCATTCGAACTCCTGAAGCCTCCCTTACCTGATGTGTAATATTAATGTTCAATTACTTTATATATAATATGACAATAGCTAGAAATTCCTGTAGCTGAGGACATGGCGAATATTTATTGGTTGGGAATTGTGGGCCCTCATCCCTTTTTTATATTCAAGGCCCTCATTCAATGTAACGAGCTCCGAACTGTGGTTTAAAATTTCACCTAGTGGTGCTTGCGTTCAGCATTTTTGTGGAGTCACGAGCCTGAAGGTAATTAAGCCCCACCGCGGGGTTTCACCTGCGATGATCCACTACAAGAGGATGAGATTATGCCTTACTTGCTGCCAACCCCTCATTAGAGGCCCTTGCAATTTATTGCAACTGCCAATCCCTCATTGGAACATGTAGTGCGAGCCACATGTCACCATTAATATTGCACATATTCCAAAAGGATGCCAGGTATACCGCACTGATGCCCATGAGACCAAATTAATGGATTACTCGCAAGGGACATAGATCTGATAGCCAAATGCCAACAAAGAGAATGTGCAGTGCACTCATGTCGATCTACTTTTTTTTTTTTTTTTTTTTGGCTGTTACAAAGGAGGCATATGCCTGAAATAAAAAGATAAACAGATAAAACAAGAAACTCATGAGACTTACAACTCACTCATAACCGCTTGTGAGAGGACCCATAAGCATCGGGTCAGCATTAAATTAATCCAACAGGTTTGGGATTATAGAATTTCCCTCCCAGTACACATCATTAAGCCTGCTATTCTTCTCAATAAATTAGGGTAGCCTTTAAAGGCTTGTAACACAACTTTCATTTGCAATGCTTCTGCTTGTCAAGTGTCGGCCACGCTACAGATTCATCAATTGGTTGTTTCAAAGTTCATCCATTGTTTTGGTAAACCAAATTCGTTCATATTTGATCATGGGTCAGGCTTTCCTTTTTAGAATCTACATATTACCTATAATTAATCACTTTTTTAACTTAATCGTTTCATATCTATCTTGCAAATCCTTAAACGATGTACTACCATTGCCATGAAAATCCTGGGAGAGGATAGAGCGTGTTTGAAATCTATGGAACTTGTATGAACTAGGGATTAGATGAAAATGCACTTTATCTCCAACCTCGCCTTAGGGCGAGGTCCATAGGCTCATGCTCAACATGCCAGCTAATGATCAAGTAATGCTCAATTTTACAGCTTCAATAAAGTTTTGTGGTTTACTGTTAATATTTTATGGCATAACTCATCTACTATAATTACTTTTTAGATTAAATCTTTGAATAATAATAATAATAATAATATTATTATTATTATTATTATTTTGCATAAATAACATATACATTTAGGTGTGTATTTCTTTATTCATACAATCTTAGCTATACAACTCTAAGACTCTGCACCTCGATTTGGTACACATCCTGATTCTGGTTAAAGAATTCATCAGGGCTGTCACTAACTCATAACTCTAGATCCAACTTAGACCCTACTTGGATCCAATCCAAATCTTCTGACCTCTGCCTAGATGTGGGTCTAAAGATAGAGCCATATACATACATACACATATGCACGCGCGCACGCGCACTTTATCTTGAATCTGTGTCTTAAAGTTAAGCCTCGCATAACCAAATACTGTGTAATCAGGGGGAAAAAAAAAAAAGGATAAGAAGTGTTGGTTCGCGGCCTTAACTTCCAAAACCCGGGGGAGGGAGGCGTGTAAGGAGAAAAATGTGCCAATACGTGGTCTCCGTCAAAATGATGGTTTTTGTATCTGCGTTTCTTCCTCGCATGCAGGACTTCAGGATTCTAGTGAACAGGAAAAATGTGTAGAATCGAACTCTTGTCGGCCCTGTAAAAATCTTGCTAACAGTTAGACATTTAAAATACTAAAAAATGAAAAAAAAAAAAAGAAAAGAAAAGAAAAGAAAAAGAGAGGTGGGATCAACCTATGGTAGAAGAAAGCGGATGATAAGACACTAATACGGAGAGGGAAGCAGAACAGAAATATCATATGAAAGGTCTTTCTTTATTAATGAAAATTCAATATATAGTAAAATGGATAGATATGGATGTTTTCTCAGTTGTGTCCTCACCTTTTCCTTTTGAACTTTGTAATTATAGATAGAAGTTGTGTCATTAATGGCTTGTTCAGTGACTCTTGCTAGGGACCGAAATCAGACCCAATCATTACGTGACCTGATGTACACACTGTGGGTCGGGTAAGGAATGGGATCGCTAAACCTGATTGACCTTATGATTTCTCTCTTAATTATCTGGACCTGATCCTGTACCAGTTATTAATAAGTAAAGTCTAGGTCAAAATTTATACCCAAACCCCTCATAAAGTCAGAGTCCGCATGCATTAGGAGGTAGCGGATCCAACTCAACGTGATTGCACCTCTGGATTTCATAATAATTTCTTTATATTATAACATTCATATATAATTATAGCTCAAAATTGCCGGTGGCGCCGGCTTGTAACCCGAGTGGAGGCAGCAAGGTGATGGAAGTCGGTGTTGGACCTCATATTTGGGAGACAATCATAAAAAGAGCTGCAACAATGCCTTGAGTGAATCTACGTACCATCCACGTTTGAACTCGAAAAAGGGGATGTCTTCGAATGGGCGAAAACAACCCAGCAGCTTTCGAGGAGTACCTTTCACAGCACCTATAGCCCGGCAACCATCACTTTCCGATCAATTTGTTTTATCTAAAATCCTAATCCGTTGAAAAGTTGTTCTCCTTTTATCATGGGTTGATCAATTTACATCCAAGAATTTATGATGGGCGCTTTTTCGAGGGAGAAGATCGAGAGATTGATGTCGGGGACAAGAAAGTTATTCTGCCAAGGGTAGCTCCAAAGGACCAGACCCTCTATTTATTTTCTCACGCAACAAATAATAAAATGAAGGTATTTCTTGTTGAAGGACAAAGATCCATATATAATATAATCCCTAGGAGAAACAGCTCAAAAAACTATCCATATCAGAAAAACAAATGGAAAAATAGAGAGCAAGCGGCTCAACAAAATAGGATTCGGTTCAGATTACGGATCACCTCTCATGGAGCCAAAACCAAGAGCATCCCCACCCCGAACCCCATTGCGAGCTTTATATTCTGACCAAGGCCATTAGCTGCTGACCCCGGGGGTGGTGTCGGGGAAGTGGTCACCGGCAAATCTGAAGCTGGAGGCTCGGAGGACGGAGAAACTGTCGGTGGCGAGCTCGAAGGGGCATTTGATGATGCAGCCTTGGAAGGTTCGGAAGGTGTCGGTGCTTCGGTTGGTGAGGAAGAAATGGAGAGGGGTGGAGAAGCAGTCGGCGCTTCGGTTGGTGGGGAGGAAACGGGGAGGGGTGGAGAAGCAGCAGGGGCTGTTGGTGGAGTTGCCGTCGTGGCGGCAACCACGTCGATCTCGACCTTCATTCCTTGGCTGCAGTGCCCTGGTATCCCGCAGATGAAGTATCTCTTCCCCGGCGAAGAGAGCGCGACGACGGTGCTCCCACCTGTGTAAGTGTTCGTCGGTTTGCTTGTCGAGCATGCATCGTATTCCGCCTTCGACACCTCAAGCACGTCATGAGCCGATGTGTATTTGAAAGCTGCATTCCCCCAAAGAACAAGAAGAGATTAACGACGGCTGATCTGAGTGAGAGGCATGAGGTTGTAGTTATTAACCAAGTAGCAGTTCTCTTATAATTTCTACATGCCAGTTTAGTAAACAGGAGTAGGGGACTTTAGCTTAGTCGAACCAGAAAACTGGATACAAAAATATTCCAGAGATTTTATCCCTCCACATGGTGTTAGATTTTTGAGTGGGTGTAATTATGTTCAGTTATGGACCTAAGTAGTTGTACTAGGTTTTGTCCATCGTTAATTACTCTGGAAATCGTTTGTTGCAAGGAAGAATATTAATAGGCTCTCAATGCCTGAAGGATTTTATTGGGCAGGAATGAAAGCATACAGGAAAGATATCAAAACTAGAAACGGAGCAACCAACCATGAGCCAAACTACTCTTGAAACAAATTAAACGATGCATGACATACATACGAACGTACATACATATACATATTAGTATGTAGTATGTTCATATAATGGATGTCATGGATTGGTGTTGAGTTGATTGTTACACAGGACCGCTGCTATAGCAAGAGAGACCTGCTTTGAGCCCCAAAAGACTAGTGGAAACTAGATAAGCTAAGGGCAACTAGGAGCTAGCAATCTATAAAATGGCAACCGATCGAATTTGATATAGGAGTGTGTGAATGCAGTCTTTGAATGCAAAGACTTGTGTTTATTTGTGACATGCATGAAAATGACAAGCCCACGAGCCAATTTGAATGAATGTACATTTTGTTTCTCTCAAAAAGAAAAAAAAGGGAGAAGAAGAATGGTGACGATAATCCATTGCAAAAACCATGGAATAAGCAAATGCAAAATGTGGATGTAGGGTGTAACTTACTCAGGCTGTCCCCAACGGTGAACGTCTGGGTTGCAGCCCATGCTGCAAGGCTGGTGCTCAGATCCCACCCACCATTTGGCCTCCAACGTTAAAACTCGAACCAATTGCCACCTGAACGAGAGCTGCTATCGTCGCAACACTTATAAAACCTCTCAATGCCACCATCTTTGCCTACGAGGATACAAAACGAGGTGAATGAAAGGAAAGAATGATCTGGAATTCCCTCGCAGCCAGTTGAGAACATATATAGAATCTGCAAGTGGAAACAATTAATGCACAGACCTTGATGATCAAGGGTTAGCCATAAAATATACAATGGAAAACGCGTTGTGACGGGTAGATGCCGCCAAGGGTTGTTGGGTTGAATGTGCCTAGAAGTTGGCAGGCCTCTGATTCCAACTTGCACGGGTTTGCGTCTTTGGTAAACTTGAAAGCTGTGAAGCCATGTGCTTTGGCTCGTCGATGAGGACCTCCTTTACGATTCAAAATTGCGAGTAGTCTTTGCACAGCTGGAGCTCGTGACCTGGACCATGCTCTTATGAAATTATCATGTGAATGCGCCAAATCCAAATAGTTTATGAGTGTTTTTGGTGAACAGCATTTATTGAAAACAAATTTATATTCATGCATCAAATTGATGTGAAGTAGAGATTGGTCAGTGTGGCCAATCACATCGAAACCGCATTTTGAACTGCTGTGATGGATATATATATTTTTTTCATATTTTATATATATTTTATTTCCTCACTCCTGTATTTTTTATTAAATTGGCATAATAAATCTGTCTTACCCCCACCCCCCCCACCCAAAAAAAAAAAGAAGAAAGATTAGTTAGCTTTAATCAATGATGTTTCCCAAGATTCGCGCAGCCCTAACTTATATTTCATAAGCTGTTCTAGAATCATGCGATGACTGTTCAACTTTGGTAGTATTAATATTCATACAGCATATGGCTGTACTTAAACTAATATAGAGTTTGAATTCCATGGAAAGCATCACTTCCTATATAACCATATTTAACAGATGTCATTATTTCTTGCCTAAATTGGAATGAAAAAATTTTCATGAAACTTTAGATCTGAAAGATAAGAATACCGTGGAAAGGTTTTTGGTAAAACCATATCAATCTATAAGAATGCAAGATAAGAATACGGATCATTCTGACCCATATAAATTGCCTTGGGAAAAAGATTCCGTTCATTAGTCTCCAATAGGAATTTTTCTGCAGCCTAGGGCTTATATGCTATCACCATGGAGCAAACGCTCCTCTGAAGGTAAAAAAAAACTATGTGAACATGGATCCAATAATTCTGTCATAGACAAAAGAAATGATTAGGTAATATCCAGATCTGGTGTCTTCCAAACTTTAAAAAAGTGGGTGCAGTTTCACATGCAACCCTTTCCCATGCATGGACCATTCCTAACCCTTCTGACATCATAAAGCGTGGTCCCTCCCAACAAATCCACAAGGTCTGCCCGGTTGAACAATAACTACATCTTGAATCAATGTTCCCCTCCTATATTAATTAAAGACTCACTTCCATCTTCTTCTTCCTCTTCCCTTTTTCTTTTTCTTTTCTTTTTTTTTCAATTGTACATGCATAAGGGAAGATGTAGTCTTGCAATTTTTATAGCCATCTAGCTAGGCCTGCTGCATGAATCCAGTCCTCGAACCCAAAATTTGATTCATTTGTTTGTACATCGGATTTGGTGTTCCATCAACGTGCAGTTGTTTTTCTGCTTGTAAACTATAATTTAGACCCCTAGAAGGAGAACCTTATTATGACAAGTACTCTCATCTTTTGTGCATCAAATTTTATTCGATGATATGAGAAAAGAAGCACTAGCTTGTTAGGAACTTACATTTGGAGAAGATGTCATTTATCAGGCCATACCACATATAACTATCACCGATATCCTGGTCACACAAGAATAGTGCATAAAATTGTCTTCTTGAACCAGCTCCTGTAAGTCAGTAGATAGTAACCCTGCTCTTTTCCTAGCTCGAATACAGATTCTCTGATCTTTAGTAACAGACGAAGACGTTTATATGTACCTAGATGCATATATGTATCTTTGGCACAGCTGCTTGATGGGTATGAAGGTCTGACCAATAACTATACTCGCATGCTTGGCTTGAGTTCCAATATTTCCTGTTTCTGCTGCAATACTTTTTGGTTACACTTTCTACAGCAATATTAAGTTGGTATTGCTGAAATACCTCCAGGCAAGGCTTTGGTAATTGCATCTAGAAGACTGCCCTTCCATCCTGGAACCGAGGCATGACCAATTAATTATTGAATACCCAACTAAGAAATGGAGTAAAGTCAACTTCCTTATGATAAAATTGGAAGTACTTTGCAGTGATATTATAACGTGATCCCACTACTTGGATTGGAAAGGACAACGTGACTTCAGTTTTTGTTCATATAAGAGCAGGATTTGAGTTAAATTTTCTCTCAATATATAGCACACACATATTTATAACTATTATGGTATATATTTGTGGTGGACGACGACTATTAGACACATTTTATATAGAATGTTTAGATCAGCTCTGGTTGGTTTGGAGCTATATCAAGCATGGATAACATGGGGACAATGTCAACCAGGTGATGGTTCCCCTTGATGCTTGGTCTAAATAACAAGTCCTTCAACTTTTGGACCATAGATGTTTTCTGTTCGTTCTAGAAATAAGAGATCGACTGCTCCATCATTTTATATCACTTATTTTTTTTTTTTTTGATTGAATGGGAAAGCGAAAGCCACCCAGAAACTATAATTGAATTAAAAGAAAAACTACAATGTAGGGTCAGTTATGAGAAAGCTTTCAGAAACAGCTCCGAATAGGAAAAAAACAAAGAAACAAAGCAGAACATTGAACAAAAGAAAATCAGAGAAAGACTCATTCGGATAACTGTTAGAATATTTGTGAAAAAAGAGAAATAAAAGAGAAACAAATTTATTTTCTCTGTTTCAATTTTATTTGATATATCTTAGAGATTATTTATAATGATACATAAGTGCAATACAAAAAATAATTATAACTAATACAAAACTAGACAAATAAAGAAAAGTAATAACAACCGATAAATAATGATATTAACAAAAAAAAAATTACAGAATTATACTATCAAAGAAAAATATTATAAAAATTATATTAATAAAAAAAATTATTATAGACTGATATGTGATTCTTAAAATTATACTAATACTTCTTCTCAAACTCAAAGTGGTACTATATATGCCAACTTGAATTTGAAATTATTATGTTTCTTGTAGGCAAAAACATCATATAACAAAACCGGTGCTCAAAAAAAGACTTCTGAAGATTGATGATCTTCGCAGACAAAAATATCATAGAAAAAAAGATTGGTATTAAAAGTGAAGGTAATCGACAATCGATTATCCTCGTAGATAAAAAATTTCATATAAAAAAGATTAGTGCTAAAATAGAAGATAGTCAAAGATCAATAATCCTCGTAGACAAAAATGTTATAAGAAAAAAAATGTTTCAAACGGGATAATGAAGGAGCCAAAGAAAGAAATATGTCCAAAAAAATGAAAATGATTTAGCGAAAGAGCTAAAAATAAAAAAATATCAAAAATAGCTTTAAACTTGATAACAAAATATCCAAAAAAAATCTCAAATTGAATAGCAAATTGTCTTAAAATAATAAAAAACTGGATAGTGAAGAAGTCAGAGATAGAAAATGTCCTAAAAAAATGCAAAGATGGTGAAGAACATCTATGGATTTATATAATAATAAAGAATCTTCAAGTTATCTACTAAAAAAATGGATGATTTGTAGATCCATTGAAAATAAAAGATCTGTACAAAAATAAAAATTAATTGATGGTAATGATCGGTTTCTCTGATATCATATTAAAATATTTATAAAAAAATAAGAGAAAAAATTAAATTTATTATCTCTGTTTTAATTTTACTCAATACATTTCAAAAATTATTTATAATAATATATAAATATTATATAGAAAAATAATAACAACATGATCAAACTAATAGAGAAAAATAATAACAAGCAATATAGAAATTATGTTAACAAAGATAAATGATACATAATCACACTAACAAAGAAAATATTATGTAATCACATTAATAAAGAAAATTATTATGAATTGCTATGTGATTTCTAAAATTATAAAAATATGTAGAATTAGAGAAAAATGAATGTATTATCTATATTTCAATTTTATAAGATATATCTCATGAGTTAATTATAATGGTTTATAAATATCGTACGAGAAAAATAATAATAACTAGTTTAAAATCAGACTAATAAAGAAAAATAATAACGGTCGAGACAGAATTATACCAAAAAAGATATAGAATTAGATAATAAAGAAAAAATATTATAAAATTATATTAATAAAAAAATTATTATAGATTGATATATTATCTCTAATATTATGCAAACAATAATAGAATCCCATAGAATCCAACACTAGCAACCCAATGGAGGGGAAAGAGATTTTAACCGGTTACAAGCACTGCAATGGCTCTCGGTAGATTTCTGACAGCCCAAGCAATTCTGCTGTTGAGAAGAATGCAGAATGTTTTGGCAAAACACAAACAATGGAGCAAGACAACTTCAGAAAGATCCGGCGCCTATTCCCCTCTTGCCAAATGGGCCGTTGAATATTCAATTCCTCTTCCTCCAAGTCGTCCACAGAGTTCACAAGCTTGATGGCCAGACCTTGATGCGCAAACAAGTCAAAATTGGAAACTCAAATCTCCTCGAGAACGGGCATTTCAGAAAAAGACAGAGGGTGCTCTCTTTATTTCTCACACAGAGCATGCAGCCATTGCTTTCTATATCACAATTTTAAAATAGAACTAAAAAAACGATAAGATCATTTCAGATACGGAACCTAACAAAGAATCCAGTTTATATACCTGCGCCTCTCATGGAGGAAAAAAAGATGACGAGTACGAGCCATTAGGTGGTCCTTGACATGTTATCATGCGAAAATTCTGAGCCATGAAAACTTAGTAGGCCTGTAAGTTGAACGAGACTACCAATATAAAGAAAGAGGTGATCACCATGTATCACGCCCCGGCCCTATGCCCGAATCAGGCATATGACAGATGGCCGCATTTTTTCATGTTTCAGTCTCAATGAAAATAGAAATGCAAGACCTATCTTACTAATTAACAATCGGCAGTGGTAGAAAATAAATTCACTATTTATTTATTTATTTCTAAAGTTTTCCATCAAAACTAATAAGGAGATAAAATTCAACTAAAAACCAAGGATATAGTATGAGCAAAGTTCAACTAAAATATAAGATAAAACATAAACTAAAAAAGTAATACCTAAGTCCTAGCTCCTCACTGATTGATTCTAAAGCCTGATTGATCTTACGGATCTGTAAAAATATAGAAAATATGGGGAGAGCTTTACAGGCTCGGTAAGTTATCATCATCTCTAATATATGCATAAATATGTCGATAATAATTTGCAAACATAAATAAATCATACATAACAAGATAATCATCACCATGATAAAATAAATAGCAACACATGCAATATGCATATTTAATTACCAAATAACATAATTATGAATGACCAACCTGATGTGGTGGGATTGCTGACATGGAGGAACCGGCAGGCACCACGTCAAGAAAGGACGCCGCGTCGGACGTCGCGTCAACTCTCCAGCCCGGATTCCACTACCGAGCTAAGCTAAGCTCCCTCAATATGGCGAGCCGAACTCTGTCCTCCACCAGGTCGGGTCCGCGAGCTCGGGATGCCTAGGTCGGAGCCGCATCCTGCCCTCCAGAGCGAGACCCTAGGAGGTTAGTGCCCTGTGGTCGAGGTCGAGCTCAGCGCTCACCCGCCAATGTGGAGCCTCTCCGAGCGTGCGCCCTTTGGATCGGGTCCACCTTCTGTCCTCCAGAGCGAGACCCTCGGAGGTTAGTGTAATACCGGGCTTGGGCTGAAGTCGGCAGGCCCAGCCGACTTCAACCCAAACCAGTAAAAAAAAAAAAAAATGAGCGACAGAGACGGAACAGGGGAGGGGAGTTCGTCGGGGTTTTCACAGGAGGACTCGGAGGGAAGGGTCGTGAGAGGTGAGGGAGGAGGTCGGCGAAGGATCCGTGAGGGTTTGGGACTCGGTGGTAGGGTTTTAAACGATGAGGGAACGCTCAAATTTTTTTTAAAAACCCCTCACCGCCGCCTCTCGAGCCACCTCCACACTCCTTCTCTCTCTCCGACGAGCGACCGAGAATCCCAGACGCCGCCAGTAAGTTTTCTTCCCATTTAAATCCAATTTATGGGAGAATTTTGATATTTTTTTCTTTAGATTTCCGGTTAGTTGGGGTCGTTCGCCGCCGCCACCGTCGTCGCCGCCTGCCCTTGGTCCGTGAAGGCCCTGTGACAACCACTCCATGGTTGTCGGCAGCTGGGGGGAGGGAGAGGCTGGATCGGCCGGATCAAGGAGGCAGGGGGGAAGGTTGTTCGAGAGAAAGAAAAGAAAAGAGAAGAAAGAAAGGAAGAAAAAAAAAAGGGGTGGGGTGTTTTTGTACTATCCGGAAAAAAAATAATAATTAAAAAAATAATAAATAAATAAAATAATAATAAAGAAAGAGGAGAGAGAAAGAGGAGAGAGAATGAAGAGAAAGAAAGAGGAGAGAGAAAGGAGAGAGAAAGAGGAGAGAGAAGGAAAAGAGAGAAAGAGGAGAGAGAAGGAGGAGAGAAAAGGAAGATGAGAGAGGAAGAAGATAGAGAATCAAGGAATTTTCTCGAGATTCGTGAAATTTGAAAATTTAGTTTTTTAAATTAATTAAATTATTTATTAATGTAGGGAATCAGTCTACTAAGCAGGAAAGCATCGCGTAAAATTCGGGTACTGACTAATATCGGATATACTAAGAATAGTGTGTTAAGGTAAGGAATTTTGTACTGATCATTCCTTTATGCTTGAATTTATTATGGTCTAATTTGATCTAGCATATATATTTTATGTATTTGCACGTGTGGTACTATATAACATGGCATAGTTGTTTTCTTGAGATAGACATTGTGGTTTTATTATCGGTATTTCATGCATGATGTTATAAAAAAATTGATATCCGGATGGGTTGGACTATGATACCGGATTGTTAAATAGGTTAAATCATGAAACTGGATATCGAGTGGGTGGGACCACGATATCGGTTATTAAAATGGGTTGGACCACGATATCGGTTATCGAGTGGGTTGGACCACGATACCGGTTATCGAGAGGTCATAAAAGATATGTTTTGACAAGTATTAATGAAGTAAATATAGTTTTTGGTCTAGCCATGCTACAGTAGCACCGTGGTTATACAGCCTGAGCCATGGGCTTTGTACGTGGGAGCCGGTCATGGGCGGATAGTACGTGGGACAGCCGAGCCACGGGCTTAGTACGTGAGCAGGACCGACCATAGTATGCATGGTCGCTTTGTGGTTGCCAGTCATGGGCTGGTACATGACCGTGGCTAGTCCAGAACCCTAAAGATAAAGGTTCAATAATGGGAATTCTAAAGAAAAAATGTAAAAATATCAAGGTGTGTAATACATGAGGCCTAAATCATTTGATTGCATACTGGTACTTTATTATTTCAGAAATTTATATTATTAATTGGAATGATCTATGGATACCTTACTGGGCTGTTAAGCTCACTTCTTACCTTTTGATTTTTCAGAGACTCAGGATGCATGACAGGATTTGGACTGGGCGTGAGACAAATTTCCATATATGCTAAGTTAGTTAGAGTTAATTTCGGTTACTGATGTTTGTGAATTAGTAGACCAATTAGTAATGTCGACTAAATAAATTGATTGTACACTTGTTACTTGATTGTTTATATAATAATAGTTTTAATTTGATATGGTTGACTTTTGGTGTACCCAGGCCTTGCATGATCTCTAGGATAAAACCTAGAGTTTGTGTGGCCGATCACGTAGCCGATTCTGGTGCTGGATTCGGGGCATGACAGTTAGTGCCCGGGTGGTCGAGGTTGAGCTCAGCACTCACCCGCCAACGTGGAGCCTCTCCGAGCGCGCGCCCTCTGGACCGGGTCCGCCTCCTGCCCTCCAGAGCGAGACCCTCGGAGGTTAGTGCCCTGTGGTCGAGGTCGAGCTCAGCGCTCACCCGCCAATGTGGAGCCTCTCCGAGCGCGCGCCCTCTGGACCGGGTCCATCTTCTGCCCTCTAGAGCGAGACCCTCGGAGGTTAGTGCCTTGTGGTCGAGGTCGAGCTCAGCGCTCACCCGCCAATGTGGAGCCTCTCCGAGCGCGCGCCCTCTGGACCGGGTCCGTCTTCTACCCTCCAGAGTGAGACCTTCAGAGGTTAGTGCCCTGTGGTCGAGGTCGAGCTCAGCGCTTACCCGCCAATGTGGATCCTCTCCGAGCGCGCGCCCTCTGGATCGGGCCCGCACATTGCCCTCCTCCACCAAGACACCCCCGCAAGCTCAAAGCGCCTAGGTCGGAGCGAGCCCTGCCATTCCAGCTCAGCCCCAGCTCGGATGAGGTCCTCACCAATCCAGAACACTGGCGGGCCGCCCGAGGACTGCATTGGAGCGCCCCCCAGGCCGCACTGACCACCTGCAACCACCAGTTACACTAGAAGGGAAAGAAGTATGCTAATCGAGACGCCACATTCCTCACCAACCACCCGGATCACCCAGGAGAGGAAGCCAACCGAGATATTCGAATCCCATGGACGGCGGCCCACCACTCAAGGCACTGCCAGGTTTCCTAGAATGAGGCGACCAAGAGGAGTGTCGGAGCGCCTGACAACTCTCCTTATCATGAATCAGGAAAGACTCCTCGGGACACCGCCGCATGCGCCTGACAGCCCGGCAGGGATCCCGAGACAAGCTCTTAACGGTAACCTAGCTGCAACGAACTCGGAGGTAACACGACAACAACAACAACAACTCCAACACACAAAAAAAGAACAAGCCAAGACAAAAAAAAGAGGAAGAACACATAGGTGCAATCCCCACGAGGAAGAGGGGCATGGCACCACCAACACAGGGACAAGCCCAACCAAGAGAGCAAAGCACCACCACCACTACCACAATCGAGGGGAAGCCAGGGAAACAAGGAGAAGCAGAGGAACAGGGAACCCCTCTGTCCCCGCTATCATTCTCCCCGTGCAATGTTTCCGTCCTCACACGCACTCTTTACTCCTCCTAGTGCGGAGTCCAACAAGAGGGGCCCGACCAAGAGGATCTGTTCTCCTGGATCGTCACTAATTTGACCGTCGAAGTGCCCCCGCCGGAAACCCGGCCTGGGTCACTAACCCTTATTTCACAGGTCCAGGAGCAGAGGGCCACCGGGCAGCAAAGGGAGCGCACTCCGGCACCGGCAGGAGCAATGGGCCACGACGATCTTGGCGGTAACAGATTGTCATGCCAAGTAGGGGGGACAGGACAGGCGAGATCAAGCCTTCCACCTCTTTATAGAGCAACACCCCATGAAAGGACGGTGATGAGACGAACTCGAAAGGCCTCTATCAGCCATGCAAGGGGTTCCTCCTTCTCAAGGGCACCCATGTCACCTTCTCCATCCCCTTCGGCAAAAGGATCCGCTGATGGAACCGTCAGGCATGCAGCGGAAATGCTCCTGGAGAAGTATGAGCACAAGCTGGCAGAGCTTTCCCGCCGGTCCACCGCTATGCAAGGCTCAACCAGCGAGCCACCGGGCTACGATGCCTGCCATCCTTGAAATCTTTCACTGGCCGTGACGAGACGAAGTAGTGTCGCCCTCACTGCGATCACAGTCGTGCCACCAGGGAATGCCGCAATCTCAAGTAGGAGGTCGAGAAGCTCATCAAGAAAGGCTACCTCAAATGGTTCATGGGGGGCAAACCTCAAGCGGGGTCCTGGGTGCTTGCCGCCCTCCCACCGGCTCCAACCATCAACAACTTCCCCACCGCGAAGCCGGTGGACGTGGTCACCGGGGGAGCTGCGGTGCATCCAAGGAAACCTAGGGGGCACGGGACCCAGAGAATGTACTTCCCATTATGCTGGGAGAAGAAAGGTAAATAAGGACGTCGTGGTCGTCAGGATGACGATTGCAAACCATCGCAGGCAAGCCCCTGCATGGTGGCCGAAACTCCATCACGAGGGGCATGTTACCTCAAAGATCTCGACGGTGTCAGGCTCCCCCAAAAGAGAAGGGTTTGCAGCCTACGAAGATGCCACCCACAAGGTAAGGGTTTTTATCGATAATAGATAATGATTTTTCCTTGCACGAGTATCCATGTGTCTGGCAGGAAAGAATCAACGACGCCCCCGAGTCCATCTCCAAGACGTCAAAGGATCTTCGAGCCATGCAGCTCTTAACCTCGAGCATCCCTGAGCCCAGCTTCAGGACGTCAAAGGATCTTCGAGCTATACAATTCTTAACCTCGAGCGTCCCCGAGCCCAGCTCTAGGATGTCAAAGGATTTTCGAGCCATGCAGCTCTCAAGCTCAAGCATCCCCGAGCCCAGCTCTAGGACATTAAGGAATCTCCGAGCCATGCAACTCTCAGCCTCGAGCATCCCCGAGCCCAACTCCAGGACGTCAAAGGATCTTCGAGCCATGCAGCTCTTAACCTCAAGCATCCCCGAGCCCAGCTCCAGGACATCAAAGGATCTTCGAGCCATGCAGCTCTCAGCCTCGAGCATCCCCGAGCCCAGCTCCAGGATGTCAAAGGATCTTCGAGCCATGCAGCTCTTAGCCTCGAGCATCCCCGAGCCCAGCTCCAGGATGTCAAAGGATCTTCTAGCCGTGCAGCTCTCAATCTCGAGCATCCCCGAGCCCAGCTCCAGGATGTCAAAGGATCTTCGAGCCATGCAGCTCTTAACCTCGAGCATCCCCGAGCCCAGCTCCAGGATGTCAAAGGATCTTCGAGCCATGTAGCTCTCAATCTCGAGCATCCCCGAGCCCAGCTCCAAGACGTCGAAGGATCTTCGAGCCATGTAGCTCTCAACCTCGAGCATCCCCGAGCCCAGCTCCGAGATGCCAATGGATCATGGGGCCAAGTAGCTCCCATCAATGCCTCGAGCCTAACTCCAAGGTGCCAAAGACCTGAGCCAAGCACTCAGGCAACCCCTGGGCCCGAGCCTAGCTCCACATCCAGGAAGGCCTCGAGCCAAGCTCCAAGGCAATTAAGTCCGGTAACCTTCTTCTCTGATCTCCCCACTCGAAAAGAAGACGAGAGGGAAAGGAAAGAAAGAGAACGAGAGGGGAGCCCGGCAAAAACCCTCTTCTCTGATCTCCCCACTCGAAAAGAAGACGAGAATGGAAGGAAAGAAAGAGAACGAGAGGGGCACATGGCAAGAACCCTCTTCTCTGATCTCCCCACTCCAAAAAAAAAAAAGAAAAAAAGAAAAAAGAAGAAAGAAAGAAGAAGGAAAAGGAAAAAAGGAGGGGGGAAGGAAAGAAAGAGAACGAGAGGGGGACAAGCCGCCATTCCTCAGTCAACAACATCCCCGAGCCCAGCTCCAGGATACCTTCTCAAGACCGGAGCTCAGATCTCCGGCCAAGAGAACTTCGAGCCAAGCAGCTCTTAGCCAACAACGTCCCCGAGCCCAGCTCCAGGACACCTACTCAAGACTGGAGCTCAGATTTCCGGCCAAGAGAACTTCGAGCCAAGCAGCTCTCAATCAACAACGTCCCTGAGCCCAGCTCCAGGACACCTTCTCAAGACCGGAGCTCAGATCTCCGGCCAAGAGAACTTCGAGCCAAGCACCTCTCAGTCAACAACGTCCTCGAGCCCAGCTCCAGGACACCTTCTCAAGACCGGAGCTCAGATCTCCGGCCAAGAGAACTTCGAAACAAGCAGCTCTCAGTCAACAACGTCCCCGAGCCAAGCTCCAGGACACCTACTCAAGACCGGAGCTCAGACCTCCGGCCAAGGGACCTACGAGCACAGCAGCATTCAAGTGTCATGAACCTGCGCCCAGCTTGCCAACGTTGAAGTCTAATAACCCAACCTCAGGCAAGGTGAGGCCCCTCTCTCTGATCTCCCCGCTCATGCACAAAAGAAAGAAGAGGAAGAGAAAGAAGAGAGGGGAGAGAAAGAAAGAGAAGAAGAAGGAAAGAACCAGACAAAGAAAATAGATGTTAGAGAAACTCAAGTTTCATTGATTGAGCATAAGTTACAAGTGTCCTGCGGGTCCCCGACATGCCGGGTGACCCTGACTAAGTACAAGAAACAAAAATACAAAATGGGGGAAAAAAAAAAGGGGGCTACTCCACGCTAGCCGGCCTCCCTGCTGAGCTCTGGGGCTGAGTGTCTCCACCTTCAGGAACCTCCGGTTGAGCAGCTCTCCCCTCGGATGGTTCAGCCTCGGCTGGCATCGAAGACTCTGAGGCCATGGCTTCCTCCTTGGCCTCCTCCTCTGGCCTAGCATATGAGGCCAAAGAATATCTGAGGCAATCGTGGCTCTTCTCGGGGACAAGCGCCTCGACTTGACCGTGCAAAAACATGAAGCCCTTGTAGAAGGAGTCCGATGCCATATGCTGAATCTCGGCGATGAACTCCTCCGAGGCCTTGAATTTTGTGATGGCATCCTCGGCGCCCTTCTTGGCCTCAGCAGCCACCCTCCTCGACTCGACGGCCTCCAGCCTAGTTGCCTCCGTCGACCTGGCCGCCTCCTTTGCCGCCTTCTCGGCTGCGGCAAGTTTCTCCCTCCCAGCTGCCAGCTCCGCCTGGGCAGCTCGGGAGGCCTCCTTGTGCCGATCTCTTCGGCACTGTACCAGATTAGTTTTTTCTCGACAATGGAGAGATCGTCGACGGCCTTCTTCGAGCGGCTTCGCTCAAAGTCGCGGGCCTCAAGGAGCTTCTTCGCTCGCCCCTCGGCATCGGCGAGCTGCTGCTCAAGGTCCTTGACCTTTAGTTCAAGGGCCTCGTTCGCCCTGACCTTCCCCTTCAGGTCGGCTTTCAAGGACTCAATCTTGGCAGCCTGTTGCCGCTCGAGACGCTCCCAGCTCTGGTAGCGGTCCTTGATGTAGAGGGTCTCGGCATCGATCTGCACCAAGAAAAGAGGTTGGATAAAAAAAAAAAAAAAAGAAAAAAAAGGAGAAAAGCGAGGAAGGAACAGCTTACCGAATAAAGCTGGGGGAAGATGGCGCTGATGACATCGATCAGCCGCATCTCGGCCATGTCCTGTCGATCTCATGTCTGGATGGAGAAGTCCATCATGCGCTCGGCTAGCTCGGGGCTCCGGAGGAACGAGCTGTCTGGCCCCATCTTGAAGGGGAGATGGCGTCGCCCCTCCTCCCTTCAACCTTCTACCGGAGTGGGCGGCCTTGTCCCGGTAACTGCAGGACCGCGGGGGGCAGGCTAAGAAGCGGACGTCGACGCAAGCGGCACCTCGGTCGTGGTCCTGGTGGTGGCCCGGACCTCCTCATCCCTGACCTCGACAACCAGTGGACTCGGAGATCGGTGGGGTGCAGCAGCCGCAGCTGCGGCCCTCGCTCGGACCAAGACTTCGGGCTTCGCAGTAGGGGCCTGCTAGGCTGGCCTCGGTGCCACAAAAGCCACCCTCTCCACCGGCGCAGGAGCGGCGCGCATTGCCTCCGAACTCGGGCTGGCTGGAGCAGCCGAGCTCAGGCCATGCACCATAGTGGGGGCAGCCACAGGAATGCTCTCGCCCCAGGCTCGCCTCGATGAAGGCTCCCCGACCAGCCCGATCGGCGGCCTCTTCCGGGTGATCGCCAGCAGATCATTCTCGAAGAAAATCATCCATGCATGCAAGTCATATAATAGTTAGAGTCCATGGAAAACAATGCAAGAAATGCAAATATAAAGAAAGAAGGAAGTTCAGGTCGAACTCACCCAACCCATTCGTTGGGTCGACCCTGGAGTCGCTGAGGTTCTGCTCAGATAACATGACCTCGAGGGAAGGAATTTGGGCTTTGCAGAGCTGCTCGTAATCATCCCGGTCAGCCGCATCGACCACGGAATTTCAGTTGGGGGACTTGTCCGGATCACTCCAGACCCAGTCGACCCCCTCAACCTCAACAAAGAAAACTTACCCTTCCATCCCCTGATGGAAGAGAGGAGCTCAAACTTGATGCCCTTCGGGCGGGAGGACAAGGACCACCACCCATCCTCGGTTGGGTGGCGCTTCAGGGCGAAGAAGGCCCTGAACAAGAAAAACCGGGCAACGAACCCGTGGAGGTGGCAGAGCACAATGAAAGAAAAATGACTCTAATAGTGTTTGGCACTAACTGAGCAGGGACTAAACGGTAATTGTCCAAGATGGACAGGAAGAAAAGGTGGAAAGGAAATCGGAGACCCCCAGAGAAGGTCCCCTCATAAAAAGCAAGACGGCTCGGGCCACTGGAAGTGACCCGTTCCTCTGGACGAGGGATCATGAGCCGGACAGAAGACGGGATGCCATAGGCATCCCGAACAGTTCTTAGTTCCTCGGCAGTGATCATTGAGGCGACTCCACCAGGACCTGTGGACCTAACGGACTCAGAAGCAGGAACAGAAGAAGGAGGAGGGAGAGAAGAACCGGATCCTGGTTCCTTGATGAGTATCGGACCGGAAGGACGCCTCCTACTGAGCTCGAAGCGAGCTGCATCTTCCTCCCCGTCAGAGGAAGAGGAAGAAGACGCCGGCCTCCGCTCAGAAGGATCGGCCTCGCTCTAATCAGTGGAGGGGCGGAAGCCCGGGCCAAAATGGGACATCCTCAAGAACAAGGGGAATGAAGGACTCGAAGTGGGGGACGGAAGAGGAGACTCCACCTGAAGAAGACCCCAGACTCGGAGGAAAAACCCTATTCTAGCAGGGGGAGAAGGAAGAAGAAACTGACCTGGTTCCTTAGAAAACTCGGGGCAACTGGGAGGAAGAAGGAAGCTTGGGTAGCAGTAGCAGCAGGCACGGAGAATTCAAAAAGAATAGATGTTTCGGATAAGGCCTTCTTTTCATTTCGAAATGACCCGATGGATTCGTACCGATTCAACCCTTCTGCCAACAGATCCATCCCACGTGCTGTCCATCGACAAAAACGGCATCCCGGCCGCTCTGAATTCTGTGCCAACATTAACTGCTTCTCGGACATGGCCACATGGTACCCCCGGATTGGTCTGCAGGGCCGCTTCCCGAAGCACCAGCAATTATGGCCATTACCGTGCCAGATTTTTGCCTTTCCATGTTAGCTCCGTAATTACTCCCTTCGACCCGAGCGCAACGCACTAACGAGTCTCGGGAGTCGGGGGCAAATGATGTGGTGGGATTGCTGACGTAGAGGTACCGGCAGGCGCCATGTCAAGAAAGGACATCGCATCGGACGTCGTGTCAACTCTCCAGCCCGGATTCCACTACCGAACTGAGCTGAGCTCCCTCAATATGGCAAGTCAAACTCTGTCCTCCGCCAGGTCGGGTCTGCGAGCTTGGGATGCCTAGGTCGAAGCCGCATCCTGCCCTCCAGAGCGAGACCCTTGAAGGTTAGTGCCCTGTGGTCGAGGTCGAGCTCAGCGCTCACCTGCCAATGTGGAGCCTCTCCGAGCACGCGCCCTTTGGACTGGGTCCGCCTTCTGCCCTCCAGAGCGAGACCCTCGGAGGTTAGTGCCCTGTGGTCGAGGTCGAGCTCAGCACTCACCCGTCAATGTGGAGCCTCTCCGAGCGCGCGCCCTCTGGACCGGGTCCGCCTCCTGCCCTCTAGAGCGAGACCCTCGGAGGTTAGTGCCCTGTGGTCGAGGTCGAGCTCAGCGCTCACCCGCCAATGTGGAGCCTCTCCGAGCGCGCGCCCTCTGGGCCGAGTCCATCTTCTGCCCTCTAGAGCGAGACCCTCAGATGTTAGTGCCCTGTGGTCGAGGTCGAGCTCAGCGCTTACTCACCAATGTGGAGCCTCTCCGAGCACGCGCCCTCTGGACCGGGTTCGTCTTCTACCCTCCAGAGTGAGACCCTCAGAGATTAGTGCCCTGTGGTCGAGGTCGAGCTTAGCACTCACCTGCCAATATGGAGCCTCTCCGAGCACGTGCCCTCCAGACCGGGCCCGCACACTGCCCTCCTCCACCAAGACGCCCTCGCAAGCTCAGAGCGCCTAGTTTAGAGCGATCCCTGCCATTCCAGCTCAGCTCCAGCTCGGACGAGGTCCTCACCAACCCAGAACACCGGCGGGCCGCCCGAGGACTACACTGGAGCGCCCCCTAGGCCGCATTGACCGCCTGCAACCGCCAGTTACACTAGAAGGGAAAGAAGCACGCTGATCGAGGTGCCACATTCCTCACCAACCAACCGGGTCACCCAAGAGAGGAAGCCAACCGGGAGATTCGAATCCCATGGGCAGCGGCCCACCATTCAAGGCACTGCCAGGTTTCTTGGAATGAGGCGACCAAGAGGAGTGTCAGAGTGCCTGACAACTCCCCTTATCATGAATCAGGAAAGACTCCTCAGGACACCGCCGCATCTGCCTGACAGCCCGGCGGGGATCCCGAGACAAGCTCTCAATGGTAACCTAGCTGCAACGAACTCGGAGGTAACACGACAATAACAACAACAACTCCAACACACAAAAAAAAAAAGAACAAGCCAAGACAAAAAAAGAGGAAGAACACATGTGCAATCCCCGTGAGGAAGAGGGGCATGGCACCACCAACACAGGGGCAAGCCCAACCAAGAGGGCAAAGCACCACCACCACTACCACAGTCGAGGGAAAGCCAGGGAAACAAGGAGAAGTGGAGGAACAGGGAACCCCTCTGTCCCCGCTATCATTCTCCCCCTGCAATGTTTCCGTCCTCACACACACTCTTTACTCCTCCTAGTGTGGAGTCTAACAAGAGGGGCCCGACCAGGAGGATCTGTTCTCCTAGATCGTCACTGATTTGACCGTCGAAGTGCCCCCGCTGGAAACCCCGGCCTGGGTCACTAATCCTTGTTTCGCAGGTCCAGGAACAGAGGGCCGCCGGGCAGCAAAGGGAGCGCACTCCGGCACCGGCAGGAGCTACGGACCACGATGATCTCGACGGTAACACAACCATTTCTATTTTACTTTCTTAGTCTCTTTAACTATGGCCACGATCAGTACGCAGCTAACTCCGAAAGAGACTAGATCTTAGTTACACATACCATCCATTGTCATGTGCCAGTGATCGCTCTACTGAAGGCCCAGAAGGAATCTATCTCTGATATCATATGAGAAGTCATGCATCCTCAGCATGTGCTAGCGATCACTCCATAAGACTAAAATCAAAATGAAACTAACTCCTGACTACATATACTGTCCATCGATTATATACCAGTAATCGTCCTACTGGAGGCCCGAAAGGAGACTAGGTCCTTGTGTGATCATAGTCGGACTAGAGAGCGTTAACATCAACATACATAACAATTTATACAATTCAATACAAATCAAATTATGCTATACATATTTAACATTCATAACATTCATAACATATCATAGAACATATTTAACATATAATACTAGAGAACAAGAGAACTTACTTGAAAAAAATTTATCAATATATTACCTATTCGAGTCTCAACTTTGATACTGTTTATCGATAAGAAAGATAAAAATCCTGGCAAGATTAATCATGTAATCAATTTTCTATCTAAAATATATTAGTATAGAAAAATTGGCTCTTAGTCCAGTCTGGATCACTAAAGAGTTGATTTAAATTTTATTATTATTTTTGATATTTTATTTTTTTCTTCTTCCTTCTTCTTTTTCTATATCTTTCTCTCTCTTCTTTCTCTCTCCTCTCTCTTCTCTTTCTCTCTCTCTTTTTCTCTTTTTTCTCCTCTTTTCTCTCTTCTTTTTCTCTCTCTCTTCTTCTTCTCTCTCTTCTTTTTTCTTTCCTTCTTCTTTCTCTTTTCTTCTTTCCCTTTCTTTCTTTTCTCTTTCTCTCTCTCTCTCTCCTCTCTCTTCTCCTTTTTTTTTTTTCTTTCTCTCTCCTTTTTTTCTTTTCTCTCTCTTCTTCTTTCTCTCTTTTTTTTCTTTATCTTTTCTTCTTTATCTTTGTTTACTTTTTTTCTTTTTTTTTCCTTCTTCCTTCTTTCCCTTCCCGCTTCCTTCCTAGTTTGGCTTGAATAGACCTTTCATGGTTCTCGAAAACCATGGGAGGGTGGAGAACAGGGAGAGGGCTCGCCAGCTTGGCCGGATGGAGAGGAATCGGATGGCGCGGTCATCGGCGTCCGTCCGATTCAAGAAAGTCAAGAGAAAACTAAGAAAAAATTGCTTTTTATTCCATTCTTCCTACGAGAGATCTAAAGTACGGAACTCATCGACGTTTGACAAAACCTTCGGCCGCTTATCGGAAAGGAAGAAGATGATGGAATAGAGGTCAGTCTGTGCTTGCTTAGAGGCGGTGAGAGGGGTAAAAATTTATAGGAGAGAACGGAGGGATTTTTCTTACCGTATGGAAGAACTCGATCGATCGAATCTCTCGATCCCATTCTTCATGCTACCAGCCTTCTCCCTCCCATCCACAGTTGTCCGATCGAGAAATCCGGCGATCTTCTCGCTCGAATAAATAGGGGCTTCATCTCTTATTTCGCCAGAAATTTTTTTTTTTTTTTTTGAACTGAAAGTCGACCGGCACTGTCGACTTTAATCCAGGGCGGCCCAATAATGGGTTGGAGTACTTCACACCATGCACTCGAAGAAGCTTGATACCCATAATGATTGGCCATGAAGGCGAAGGAAAGCAACAACTCCACTTTAATCAAGAAACAATAATTTTTTCCAATCCATTAAGGCAGAAGGTTATCATAAATTTGACAAACCTCATAGCCACTAGATTGACCTCTAAGCCAACGGGCTCAAATTCTTCCTATGCGTATTTTATTTTTCAAAAAGAAACAGGCGGTCCTTGTAAAATAACCCCTAACCAGACAAGATAAGAAGAAAGGAACCACGAAATTTTGATGAACATCATGAATATTGGGACCATCGATCTTTGCTGCTTGTTCTACAAATAAGACGTTGGTCTTTAGTTGTATATCGCAATGGTAAAACAGAACAAGAAGAGGGTAAGATCGATCATTTCAGAACCAGTACCTAACAAAGATTCCAGTTTATATACAGTCTCTTAAGAAGGAAAAATGGTGAAAATAAACCTGTGGAATTGGGACCATCACTTCGTTTTCGGAACAAGATGGCTGTTGCATTCTGCTTGACTCAATTGATGGAAATAACAATGTACTCTCTATATTCTTTCTGAGCATAATGGATGCAAGTCCTTGCCTAACTTTTCTGCTTGTCGGCATCCCCATCACAGCATCGATCATATTTAACAGCTTAAGTTCAGGAGATAGTTGGCCAGGAAAAAATATCATATACCATAATCATAAGTGTTGAAAATCAAATTTAGTAAAAAGACAGAACAAAGCATCCATCTTTAAATATATTTATGCATCAAGATCAAAAAAAATAATAAAATAATAATTACATCAAAATAGATAAATCATAGAAGAAAATCAAGATTTACATGGTTCGACTGTGCCTACATCTACGGAGTATGCAACTGCACTATAAAAAAAAAAATTATCAATATAAGCGATTATACTTTTCAAATTTTTTATATCAATATTTTAATAAAAAAGCATAAAATAAAAATTTTTTAAAAATATTTATTCACAAAATTTTCTTGCAGACATCATTGCCACCGCTACCGTAAATCCCAAAGGCCACTGTCATTGTCTCGTGCAAAACCCAAAATCTCTCGGTCAAAATAACCTTTTAAAGAGCTCCAAAATGTATAGACCATGCATGACCGCATGGTCATGCCTCCTCCCGTGAGTACCACGACTCCCATGCTGTCACGCCACAATTTTGTTGCATTTATGCCGTGTAGGGTCATGCTTTCGTTGGCATTTCATGAGCCAAGATACCAACAACAATTTTTATCTCGACTCGACATTCCGTCCTCTACATAATTTTGAGAACTTGTAAATAATCTCGTTCCCATATCCTAAGACCTTCACATCTCAGTGTTCCTTAATATTAGCTAAGTCCAGACAATAATGCTAGAAATTGACTACTAGAAGTGACTTGATCATCATATTTTTAGTATTTTTCTTAATAGAAATCTTGACTAATTGATTGCAATTGCTTGTAACAAATTTTCTAAGCTTGTGATATTGGATATCTATATGCTTTGTTCTAGTATGTGATATGTTGGATCCTTTGTAAGACATATAACATTTTGACTATCATAATATATACGAAGTCTTTTGTGCAATATTAAGTTCCTTGACCAAATCTTGAAACCAAAATACCTTATTAGTAGGCTCAACTGTAGTTATATATGTTGTCTCTATTGTTGACAATGCCATGATATCCTAAGCATCACTTTCCAACTGATAAGACCGCTACCTAAAGTGAAGACATGACCCATGGTTGATCTTCTCCTATCAAGATCACCTGCATAATCTGAATCAACAAAATTAACTAAAACATCAGTGTTAGTGCTTTTCTGAAATAGTAAACCAAAATTTGATGTACCCTTCAAATAACACATAACTCATTTAATTCTATTCCAATGCTCTTTTTCTAAATATGCCATGTATCTGTTCAAAACACTAATAGCCTATAACAAATCAGGTCTAGTACAAATCATAGCATATATTAAATATCCAACCATACTAGCATACGGTACACTGAGCATCTCCTAACATTTTTCCTTAGACTGAGGACATTGCTACATAGAGAGTCTAAAATGTTGAGCTAGAGGTATACTTACTATCTTAGCCTCCTTCATATTGAATCTAGCTAATACCTTCTCTATGTATCCCATCTAAGGCAACCATAGCTTCCCATCCTACGGTCTTTGTGAATCTCCGTCCGTAGGATCTTCTTGGCACTTCCTAGGTCTTTCATTTCAAACTCAAAATTAAGTTAATGTTTCAACTTAGAAATCTCTTACATATGCTTACATGCTATAAACATATTATCAACATATAGCATTAGCAGTGCAATAGAACCGTTACTCAAAAAATGGAAATAGATACAACTATCATATCTGCTCCTCATGTAGCTATGTGTCACCATAAAGATATCAAATGTCTTATATCATTAACGCGGAGCTTGCTTCAAACTATAAAGCGACTTCTTCAATTTGTACACCAGCTTTTTATTGCCTTTTATACAATACCATCTGGCTACAATACATAGATCTCCTTATCTAGATTACCGTATAGGAAAGCAATCATCACATCAAGCTGCTCTAGCTCTAAATCCAACATAGCCACCATAGAAAGCATAATCCTAATAGAACAATGCTTAATAACTAGAGAAAATATCTCATCAAAATCTATTACTTTTTTCTGACTATAGCTTTTCACTATCAATTTAGCCTTATACCTTGGTGGTTTACCTTCTGATGAAGCTTTCTTTTTTCTATACACCCACTTGTTGTTGATACCTTTTTACCCTTAAAAAGAGTGACAAGTTTCTAAGTTTCATTTTTATGAAGAAAATTCATCTCTTTCTCAATAGCAATCTACCACTTGTCACTTTTTTTACTCTACCAAGCCTCCTGAAAAAACATTGGATCACTAGAAATAACAAGAAATGCATAAATAACTATATCGTTCAACCTTAATGGCAGTTTAACTTCCCTTTTAGCCCTTTCTGTAGTAATAAAGTAAGGCTCCTTTAGTTCTTGTGGTTGTATAATTTCTATGTCATGTTCTAAAGATTTCCTCGAACCAGTATTATTGCTGTTAGTTTTGATCAGTGCCTCCACCTGAATCGAGATACTAGGTTTCTTCATATTTTAAACCTGATGCTGAATTTTCTTCTTCGATATTAAAACTTCATCAAATATTATATCTTTATTGAGCTCCACCTTCTAAATAATTAGATTCCAAAGTCTGTAGCCTTTCACACCAACTTTATACCTGAGATAAATACAAGATTTAGACTTCACATCAAGCTTAGTCTTTTAATCTTCCTATATCAATATATATATAGGATAACCAAATATATGAATGTTAGAGTAATTAATTGGCTTACTAGACTAATCCTCCATGGTGTTTTGAGTCCCAATGATATTGAAGGAGAACGATTTACTAAGAAGCATGCGGTGTTTATTGCTTCGGTCCAAAATTACTTTGGAATATCTGCAAACAATCTCATGCAATGAGCTCTTTCAAGCAGTATCTTGTTTATCCTTTCAGGTACTCTATTTTGCTATGTCTTGCCTGGGATAGTAAAGTGCCAAACTATGCCTTCCTTTTGATAGTAATTTATAAATTCTTTGAAGGTGTATTCCCTACCATTATTCGTGCGGAGAACCTTTATCTACTTGCCTATTTACTTTTCAACTTCAGCTTTCTAGCACTTCAATTTTTCAAATATTTCTGACTTATTCTTCAAGAAATAAACCTAAACCTTCCTAGAGAAGTCATCAATAAAAATGATAGAGTACCTAGCTCCTCTAAAAGATATGACCAGTGCTACTCTCCAGATATCTGAATGAATGTATTCAAAGATCTGTGTGCTCCTTTTGGTTGAGGTGATAAACTTTACCTTGCATTGTTTACTAAGAATACATGTTTCATAGAAATCAAGTTTGTAAGATTTAATACCCTTGAGTAAATCTTTATTATACAATTCTAATATCCATTTTGATTCACATGTCCAAGCCTAGCATGCCACAACAATGTAGCATCATCATTATCAGAAGAGGATGTAATAGCAACGTCACTGATAATAGTTTTTTCAATCAACTTATATAGGAAACCTGTCTTTTCTCCCTTTATCAATATTAAGGCACCACATTTAATTTTTAATATGCCATTAGTACCAACAAATGTACATCCATTTGCATCTAAGGTACCAAGAGAGGCAAGACTCTTTCTCAAATCAAGAATATACCTGATATCTGTCAAAGTCCTTACAATTCCATCAAACATCTTAATTTTGATTATTCTTATCCTAACAGTTCTGCACTCGGTATTATTATCCATAAGAACTCTACCGCCATCATGAGATGTATAAGAAACAAACTAATCTTTATGTAGGCACATATGATAAGAATAACTAGAATCAAGAATCCAAGTATCTAAAAAATCCATATCTAAGGAGATAGTCAATATATCTCCATCTTTTTCAAACTTAGTAGCAACTCCAGCCTTATTAGTATTCTGTTTTGGCTTGGACTTTAATTTGGGACAATTCATCTTCTAATGACTTTCTTGCTTACAATAATGACACTTATCATTTTGTCCTCTTGACTGGGATCTGAAATTATTCTCTGTCACCTTTTTCTTTTCAACAGTCTCTTTCTTGATCCAAGTCCTTTGCCATCAAACTATCACTACATCAACTTTGTGCCTAGCCTCATTTGATGGCAAGGTTGTCTTGACCTTTTCTTTTTTCAAAGTATCTTTGCCATATAAGATGGTGATCACCAAATGGTCATAGGACTTAGATAAAGATGAAAGAAGAATAATAGTCTGATTTTCTTTTTCCACCTTCACTCGCAAACTGTGAAGCTATGAAATTAACTTATTAAATACATTTAAATGCTCCAAAAGTCATCCCCTTAAGACAAATGTAAGCTATAAAGTTGCTTTTTCAAATATAATTTATTTGTAAGAGATTTTGTCATATAAAGATTATCTAATTTTTTTTCATAAATCAGAGATAGTTTTGCTATCTTCAATACTATACATTACCTCATCTACCAAACAAAGTACAATAGTGCTGGAAGCATTCAGATCAAGTTCTAACCATTCATCTGCACTAGTAATACTTGATTTTTTCTTGGGAAGAAGAGCTTTATGAAGGTTTTGTTGAATCAGGATTTTACTCTCTTCTTTCATAAGTTAAAGTCATTTTACCGTCAAATTTCTCAATTTCTAATTTTGTTGACATCTTGAGTGTATACACTAGATCAACTTAGCAGAAATATACAAGAAAACTTAGCTTTGACACAAGATATTGACACAATCTGACTGTATTCGGGTGTGAATATAGTGAAAATTTCAAGTGGTAACTTGGATAGTGGACATAGAAGCTGGGTTGCTCCGAACCACTATAAACCTTGTGTGTTTGTATTGTGATTCTCTGATTTCTTTTAGCTTTTGCATTTAACTTTTAATCACAACACACAACACTCTGAAAAGGAATCTCAATTGCACATTATCTGCTTTAATTTTTTTAAATACCTAATTCACCCCCCTCTTAGGTAGCCACCTGAGCAACAGTGTCCGACAGCCCCGGGTACTTGAGTAGTGATTGCGTGAACGACCGTTTATACAAGGTTCCATCAAGGACGACGTACTTTGAGGCAGTCCAGCGTACATGCTTGGCTTCAATCTCATCCTCCAACAGGGTCCCTTCGATGAGGAATGCAAGGATGGAGTCCATCCAAGAGGCTTCCCGCTCCACTTGATGGATTCCGACCGTCTCTTCAACAATGCTTGGGCATTGCAGGTACTCCACAAAGGTTCTGTTGGAGGAGTTGGTGACGACAATAGCCAGTCGTGACAAGGCGTCCGCCCGAAAGTTCTGCATTCAAGGTATATGAAAAATCTTGAAAAATTTAAGACGAGTCACAAGACTTTGTACCTTGCCCAAGTATTTAGCCAAGGTCAGATCTCTCGCCTCGAATTCACCCCTCACTTGGTTTACTACCAATTGGAAATTGGAGAAGGCCCTGATCTGACTGATGCCCAGCTCATCGGCTATTCTTAATCCTGCAAGGAGGGCTTCATATTTTGCCTGATTGTTTGATACCTGAAATATAAAATGCAAGGCATACTCCAGGCTCTGTCCGTCGAGGTCGGCCAGGATTAGGCCCGCTCCATATCTAGCAAGGTTAGATGCCCCATCCACATGGAGCATCTAGGCGGGCTCTGCTTCTTCAATAGTGTCTTCCTCAGGTGTGTCGGCTAATAGTGAAGGTGCTTCCTGTCTCCAAGTAAACTCCGTATTGAAGTCGACGATCACCTGAGCCTTCTTGTCCAACCGAGGTTGAAAAGAGATATCAAATTCACCCAGCTTGACAGCCCACTTGGCCAGCCGACCGGAGGTATCGGGGCTCCTGAGGATCGCCCTAAGAGGTTGATCAGTCAGGACGACGATTGGATATGCTTGAAAGTAAGGGCGCAATTGCTTGGCTGCTATGATGAGGGATTAAGCAAGCTTCTACATCATGGAGTATCTTGTTTCGGCATCATGGAGAACTTTGCTGATGTAGTAGATAGGCCTTTGCTGGTTGTTCTCCCCTATCCGAATGAGGACGGAGCTCACCACCTCGTTCGATGCCGACAGATACAAGTATAGGGGCTCTCCCTCTATAGGCTTAGCAAGCAAGGGAGGGGTCTTCAGGTACTCCTTCAATGCCTCAAAGGCTGACCGACACTCGTCGGACCACTAGAAACGATCCGACTACCGCAGGGTTTTGAAAAAAGGGAGAAACTTCTCGGTCGACCTGGAGATGAAGTGGCTGAGAGAGGTTATTCGGCCTGTAAGTTCTTGTACTTGTTTCTTGTTAGTCGGATGCCCCATGTCGAGGATGGCCATGATTTTATCAGGGTTGATCTCGATTCCTCTCTACGCGACCAGAAAGCCAAGAAATTTTCTGGAGGTCACTCCAAAAGTGTACTTGGTCGGGTTCAGCTTCATCAAGTGATGCCTCAGGGCATCGAAGGATTCTTGCAGATCTTTGATATGGTCAGCTCTTCAGAGGCTCTCGACTATCATATCGTCAACATATGCCTCCATGTTTCTTTCAAGCTGCCCTTCAAAAACCTGGTTGATTAGTCTTTGAAAAGCGGCTTCGGCATTCTTCAGATCAAAGGGCATCATTTTGTAGCAGTATAGCCCTTTATTAGTGATAAAGACTATCTTCTCCTCATCCTCCGGGTGCATTCTGATTTAGTTGTACCCGGAGAAGGCATCCATAAAGCTCAGAAGTCGGTGCCCGACAGTGGCGTCCACCAGTTGATTAATTTTTGGTAAGAAAAAGCTATCCTTCGGACAAGCATTGTTGAGATCGATGTAGTCCATGCATATCCTTCATTTTCCATTAGCTTTTTTTACCATAACAACATTTGCCAACCAGTCGGAGTAATGAGCTTCTCTGATGAAGCAAGCATCGGAGAGCTTCCTAACATCCTCATCAATCACCCTCTGTCTTTCAAGGACGAAGCTCCTCTTCTTTTTACTGATAGGCTTATAAGCTGGATCCACCTTGAGCTGGTGAGTTATGATCTCCGACGGGATGCCTAGCATGTCCGATGCTAACCAAGCAAAGACGTCGGCATTATCCCATAAAAAGTTAACCAACTCTGATTTAGCCTCTTCGCTGAGCATACTTTCAATCTGCAGGACCTTAGTGGGATCTTCTTCCTAAAGAGGTACAAGCAGGATCTTCTCGACTGGTTGCCCGCAGTAATTAACATCTGCCCTGGGTCCAAGCTGTTCCAAGGTGGAACGGTCTTCAGATTGTGTGTCCTGGATGGTCAGACACTGCCTGGCCATCCTATGATCTCCCCTCATTACTCTGACCCCATTCTGGGTCGAAAATTTTGCCAGCATGTGGTAGGTAGACACGATGGCCCGAAATTTGTTAAGTGCTGGCCATCCCAAGATGGCGTTGTAGGCTGAAGCTGTGCGTACGACCACAAAATTGATGGGAAGAGTCTTTTGAAAAGGTTCTGACCCGATTGTAACGGGCAGAGTTATTTCTCCTTCCACGTCGACGAAGTTCCCTTTGAACCCAGTCAACGACATTGGGGATTCTTGCAACCTGGCCCTAGGCATGTTCATCCTGACAAAAACATCATACAATAAAACTTCCATGGAGCTTCCATTATCTATGAGGATCCTTCTTACATCATAGTTGGCAATCACTGCCGACACAACCACAGGGTCATTCCCAGGGATCTGGGCCTCTAAGAGGTCTTCGTCGGAGAAACTAATTATATTAGATTCCGGGGCCTCTTGACAATGTCTTGGTCTTCTTCACTCCTCTAGTCCGACCGACGGTGGAGCATACCGACATTTCTGTTGGTGGGGCGCTAGTTGGGCAGCTCTATTTCCTTCAAGGGGTCCCTGGCAGTAGAGGTTTCAGTCCGATTCCTCTGGGGTCAGACGTACTTGTGCAGGTATCCCCGTCTGATCAGATCTTCGATCGCATCCTTCAGCTGGAGGCAGTCTTCGGTGATGTGCCCAAGGTCGCGATGGAACCAGCAGTACTTGTCCATGTTCCTTGATGCGGAGGGACTCCTCATCGGACGAGGCCTTTGCAAGAATGTCTCGTTCTCGATCTCCATGAAAATTTTCTCCCTCAGGAGGGAGAGAAGAGCATAAGTCTCGAACTTCCTGGAAAAGTCCTTCGGCTTTGGGCTGCGGCGTCGGGTTGAGTTGATGACATCGTTGGGAGGTCGGACTTCAGGAGCCTTGTCACTCTATTTCTTAGGGGCCGACCTTCCTTCAGCCTAGTGTCGGCTCATCGCTTATTCTTCTGCTAGGACGTATTTCTGCGCCCGAGCCAGCAGTTCGGAGTAGCTTGTCTGAAATTTTTTATCCAAGGAGAAGGTGAGCTTGGACGATCGCAGCCCATTCTTGAAGGCCGACATAGCTACATCTTCATTGAGGTCCGGGACCTCCATGGCCGCCGAATTGAATAGGGCCATGTAGTCCCGGAGGGTCTCTCCCTCCTTTTAATGCACGAGGAAGAGGCAGTCCGTGTTCCTCCCGGGCTGCAAGTCCTGAAATGAGACAGAAACAGTTTTTTCAGCTGGGGGAATGAGTGAATCGTACCTTTTTCGAATGAAGGAGAACCACATCCGAGCTACCTTCTTGAGCGTCGCAAGGAAGGTAATGCAGTGGAGGGCATCAGAGGCATCCTGTACCATCATGTAGGCCTTGTAAGTGCCCAGATGATCCAGCGGGTCGGTGGTGCTATCGTAGGCATCCACTTGAGGGATTTTGAAGTGGCGGGGGATAACTTCCCCCATGATTCTGGTGGAAAAAGGCGAACAAGAGTCGTACGCCTGCACTCCATCGGCCTTCTGCTGATCGACCAACTCAGGGATCTGCTCCTCCATGCACTGGAGATTGCTGGTATAGTCCCTCGGGTCCTCGCTATGGCACTGATCACCATCAGGAACCGAGTCTATGGAGGATAGCAAGGCAAACCTCGCCCTCTTTCCATCACCGTGAACCCCTGAGACCTTCGGGGCTCCGGTGCACCTTCGGGGCTCCGGTGCTAAGTAGGAGCGGAATTGAGGTGCTCCCTGTTGTCGACTTCCCTCGACAGGAGGCAGATGATTAGTTTGAGATGCCGTAAGGGGTTGTTGCTTATTGTTGGCTACATCTTGGAGGTTCTGAACCGCGATAGCAAGGGTGTCGATGCGGTTCAGAAGGGTTTGGAACTGATGTTGTCCCAGGGTGATGGTAGGTTGGGTGACATCATTCTCCCTGGGAGGATCTTCTGATATTGATGGTGAGTGACCTCTCCTGATAGAGATATTCTGGGCTCTTCCTTTCACCATTGCTTCACTTGGCAGCGGATTCCTCCTTTTAGAGAAAGGAAACTAGAATGAAGGTTCAAGCCCTTCCTCTAGCGCCAATCTGTTGCTGTCAAGTCTCCCGGACCGGGTTCTCTTGGCTTGGCTGGAGCACTCCTCTCCCGGATCTTGCAAAGAAGTCCCACGGGCCGGTGGTGTTCCGGCGGGGGACACTCCGATGGCTAAGTTAGCGGGGGCCTTAGAGTAATAGAATGGAGGAATCAAAAGAAAGATAGCTCGTGGGGAAGGAAAAGTGCCCTTACCATTCGAAGTTCCCCGTTTACCTTATATAGGAGCGGAACACTACCAAATTCTATTAAGGGCTAGGCTGGAAATGTCCGATCTGCCCCTAGGAGAATCAGGGTGGTGGCCAGGTGGCACCAGGACGTGGCCACGTCCTGGGATCTATTACAACAGAATTCTGGTACCAGTTGGAAGGGGCTTCTGGAACCTTCTGATTAGTATGGGTATGGCTGAAGCAGGTCAGTCGGACCTCGAACGGGTCGGTCGGACCCCTGGTGGAGTGGGTCGTTCGAACCTCTGCTGGAGTTGGTCGCTTGGACCTTTGCTGGAGTGGATCGTTCGGACTTCTGGCAAAGTGGATCGGTCGAACCCCTGCTGGAGTGGGTCGTTCGGATCTCTGGCAAAGTGGGTCGGTCGGACCCCTGCTGGAATGGGTCATTCGAACCTCTAGTGAAGTGGGTCGTTTAGATTTCTGGTGGAGTGGGTTGCTCGGACCTCTGCTGGAGTGGGTCATTCGGACCTCTGGCAAAGTGGATCAGTCGGACCTCTGCTAGAGTGGATCGTTCGGACCTCTAGCAAAGTGGATCGGCCGGACCTTTATTGGAGTGAGTCGGTCAGCCCTCTGTTGGAGTGAGTCGGTCGGCCCTTAGTCCGGTTCAGAGAAAAGTTGATTTGGTATAACAATATCCATTACCAAAATGAAATCATGTTGGTTGAAGTTGAATATAGTTTTTGTAGTTGGCTTAATAAATCCCGTATTATGCACTTACTTAGTATTTATTTGCAAATCAAACGCAGAAGTTTGTAATTCAACAGCAGCAGGCATGCCTAGGCGGGTATTCAGAGCATGGAACTACGTACCATATATAATGACTTGTGGACGAGAGGGTTCATGCAAGTGTTGCGTGTTCCAACCAAGAGAACTCCAGTCCATGAAACTATTAAGCACTTTGGTCCAAGCTAAGATTTTAACGCCATTAAACAGATGTTCGCCTAAGCCTGGCCTTCTGATAGTATAACCAGAGTTGAAAGCCAAATTCCGTGAGCATAGGCGCGGGGAAGAGAGAGAGAGAGAGAGAGAGATTAATATCTTCTTTCTTTCTTTCTTTTATCATATTTTTCTCCTTTTCCAGATATATTTGATGGAACGTTGGGCGGACCGCACCAACTTTTCTGAGAAGAGTCAAAAAAAATATAAAAATAAAAATATTAATAAATAATTAAAATTAATTTAAATATTTTTTATAAATATTATTTGAATTATATTTATTTTATTTCATAAAATTAAATTTATTAACAATGGCTCCCTATGACTCCGCACTGCTTTGCTCCAAAGAGATTAATTAAAATTATTAACCTATAAAAAAAAAGAGATTAAAATTAAGAAAACGGCTCTCTCTCCAGATATGGGACAGATGAGGCAGCTAGGCCTAAATTCAGAGGACTAATATCAGATTACAAATTCACACCTTCCTCTTCTACATTAACACTTGTGGAGCTCTCTTGCTAAGAAGCAGAATACCGCTTATACGTATAACATGCAGAGGCTTATAGAAAGCTTAACAAGGTGGTTTGAAGCCCATGTAGGTCCCAGTAGTGTATTGTCTCCAAACACCAATTGCTCCAAAGCAAGTAATTGAAACCGTACTTAGAACCATCACCATGCTAACCATAAACACAATGAGAGACACCCTACCTAACTTTTCTATGGCTTTGTCTATGATAGCCAACCCAAGAGCTGAAGCCACAAAAGAAACCGCTGCATAAATTGAGGCTTGACCGATCCCCTTCATGCCCAGGATGACATACTGAACCATGGACATCGAAGCTGAGAACAGAACAATCAAAGTGGTTGTCGCTGCCGTAATCTGCAAATCAAGAGTTAAAGCAAATGTACTAATAACGAAAGATATACTATAAATGGAAGTCAAATGCAACAAGACTTTTGCTATAATAGGGTCAACTTTAATTGCTCAGGAAGTTGAAAATGTTATAAATATATGTTAAAAGCTCGATAAGTTGATACAATCAGCAGTACTCCATGATCCTGAAAGTTTAGAAGTAGCCTAATAGTGTAAATTTATGGCAACTCTGGGCTGCTGTTGAGTCTAAACATAATGAGAAAAGACGATGAACAAACCTCATTATGAATCAAGTTTGCAACCTGATTATGAATAAAGTTTTCACAGTAGCTATTTGGGCTATACTTTGCAACCTTCTTTTGATTCAACCCCCTGCTGGTACTATTTAGACTATCTATTCATCCTGGAGACAACTCTTGCTAAGAGTCGAAAGCAAGCTGGTTTTATGTTGACTGCAGCAGTTACTTGGTGCTGCTTGCTTGAAAGGAATGGAAGAATGTTTTTTCGAATCTCTTCCAACTCCAATTCGGTTGACTCTAAAGTCGTTTGGACTTTTAATAATTGATTTGTACTTTTCTCCACATAATTAAAGACCTTTCATCTTGTGCCTTTGGTTGTCACTGTTACTGCTGTGGGATTGGCTTCGTCTTGAAATGCTGCTTGCCTAATTCTTTTGATGGTTTGTGATGGCTCTATGCCACTTTACTTTGCTTTCCTTCTTTCGGAGACGATGATGAAGTCTTGCAGTTGGTGACCTTATAAAGAATTCATTGCTGTTACATTGATATTTAGATATTACTTTCTGAGTCTCTTTTTTGTCCTGGCTGCCATGTTTTGGATATTACCTGTGCTTATCCGAGCCTCCACTTTTTCTATCGATCATTTTGATTTTTTACATTGCATATTCTATTGTAATTGTTACGCCCGTTCGGCTTGTCCCGGGTCGGACCGGCTTCGGGCGCCCAGTCGGCCGACTCACGTGTAGAGTCCGACCCCATGATGGCTGATCCGGGAGCTTCGCGGACTGGCGGGTGCCTCACCATCCGCGCATCGCCCCTCTTCACGACCCCGGTCGGCTTCTGGGGTCCTGCCGATGGCCTTGGTCGGCTTCTGGGAGACCAGCCGACCCCAGCCCGAAGCTTTTAGGAGTCACTCTTTCCCTCCTCGACAAGCTCTGACATTCTGTTGTAACAAACTCTAGCACGTGGCCACGACCCTTGTTGCCAGGCCACCACTCTGACACTTCTGCCACGCCGCCAGCCCACGACCTCGTCGCCACGCCCCTCCTGGGAGCATAGTCGGGCTTTCCCTGCCTGCTCTGCAACGGAATTTGGCAGTATTCCGTGCCTATAAGAGGCACCCGGGGGACCTCTGCGAAAGAGGGTAACGCTTTTCCTTTCTCTTCTCGAGCTCTCTTTCCAGCTTCTTCCCGTTCTGTTGCTCCAACCCTCCTCTAATTTAAGCATCGTAGTGTCCTCCGCCGGAGTCCCTCCGGCACCCAGGGAATTTTTTTGCAGGTTGACCGGTCGAGAAGCTCTCCAGCGCGTCCACCAAACCCGGTCCAGGAGGAACGGCGGCAACAGTAATCATTCTCAGGAAAGAAGCTTTTTTGTTTGCCTTTTGTACTTAACCTTTGTAATTACTTGGGTTCTTTCTTAATAAAATCCTTGGTGAGTAGTTGGATGTTCCTTCTACTCTCTCATTCATCCAAAAAAGAAAACTCAAGTAATGAAAAAATAAAAAATATCATTTAAGTTGTAGCTGACTGTTTTCGCTTGTAAACATCCCAAAAGGATTATTGTATTTGAAATATGGCCAATAGCAATTTTAAGAGAAAACCAAGCTAGGAATTGGATAATTTTATTTTCTCTGGTCAATTATCAGGTCAAGAAGTCATGACCAGGAGAAGAATAGATTTACAAGCAGTAAAACAAATAAGAAGTTTTTTTTTTTTTTTCCAAAAATATATGATAAGGCTTTTTCTAAAAGAATCCAGGTTATGAATTTGAGTAACATAAGGGAAAAGAGAATTACCTGTGGAGGTATCCCTATATGAAGAAGGACGGGGTTTATGAGCAAACCCCCACCAATGCCAAAAAGGCCACCTAAAGCCCCCGTGAAGAGGGCAGCTGAAGGAAAAACAAACATGGGCAAGGCTTCAATCTTTGTTTCTGCTGCGATGTCCTGTATAATAAAATCGTTGATTCATGCCACAGCAAATCTGACAGACAGAGAAGCACCACAGCAAATATATATCTGTTAACCAACCTTGCCATCTATATCTTGTTGACTTCGAGGTTGTAATCTTTTCTTCTTCTTGTCATACAGAATATATGCTGTAAACCCAACGCCAATAGGAACTTGGGATAATGTGATGAGCCAATATGCAACTCCACATGGTTTTATGTTTGTAACACCCTGAAGAGAGAATTTGATCAATTGAAGTTAGGTGGTTACTCATCACAGAGTCACAAATGACTGAGAGGAATTGAAGAATGAAAAAACTTAATTGGCAGCCTCTTCAAGCATCAAATCCATTTACGTGGGGAAGTTTAAGAATCCAGTGTGATTGTGGCTTTTGGCAGCCAACAATGCAACGTCTAAGAAAGAGCAAGGAACGCACACAAGCACTTGGTAGTTCCTTCAAATGGTCGTGCATGAATAAATGAACCTTATAATCTTGCATACATACAGTCATTTTTAAGTGTTTTTTCTTCGATGTTTCTAGCATAAAATGATGTTTGGATCGCAAGGATAGGATTGGTGTTAATGTACCCCATGGTTCGGCATTTGAGAAGGTTATTCACGGAAACTGGAAGCACATCATAAGGTGGAAGATGTCTTTGTTGTTCTACCATATTTCTGCATGAATTGTTGATACTATGCAGAGCGAGCCTTCAAAATACTAATTCACCTAGATGCCAGCACAGCATGTGAATGGTTAGGAGGTAATTAAACAGAAGTATTGAGTTGTGGATTTGGAAATGAAGCTCTAATCAAAGATCAAGAAAACTGGAAAAGATGTTGCAAAAAGTCTGGTCCTTGTGACAGAAAAGTGGTGGTTGCTGTGGAAAGGAGAAATGAGAATAACCAGAAATGGTTTGAAGGAGAAGAAACCTACGGCCTTTCCTTCAGTGACAGAAACCATCACATGATAATTACACAATCCTTACAATAACAACAACGACAACAAAGTGGAAAGCAAGGCACAAACATATTTACTTGAACAAACATTAAACAGTCATAGGATTTGTCCCCAGGAAGATACAAATTTTAATGGATTTTTAATAGCGACGGTCATTTCTATTTATTGCTAATTAAGGCAGCTGATATTTCAATAATGAGTATCAATACCACAATTACTTCAATCAGGAGGGAGAGAATAATTTTATTGACATGCTTAATTCGAATATCTCTAAAGAAATTTAAAAAAAAAATCTTTTCAACCAGGTGTTGCATGACCAAATTACGACTTCTAAAAGTAATTTGGTTTCCTTATATAGCAGATCTTATTTTTTAACCTTGTCCATCACTATTCATAGTTGTCAAAATGATTCATATTGAATCCGATGATCCTTCAAAATTAATAATATTTTTATAATAATTTGTTGGAGATAAAGATTTTTTTAAAAGGTTTTTTTGATGGACAGAATATGAGAGGAAGAATTGATTCAATCTCATTCTTAATTTTTTTTTTTTTTTTTTTGTTACCTTATATGATGGCAATCTCATCTATTTAGATTACAAAATATCTCTTGAACTCCCATCATTAATTCAACGCTTCCTCTTTCCAATATATCTTATAGAAAATTGCACATACTTAGTGAAACACACATACTAATTAATTACATAGAAAATAGATATTGTGCTTAGGAAATCCAGCACATTAACTCTCAACATTCTCCCTCTTAATGTGCTGACCTTGAACTCCCAAAAGTTCTCTAAGCTGCTGTAATTTTTCTGTTGGTAAAGCTTTTGTAAAAATATCAACTAGTTGCTCACTTGTCTTGCAAAACTGGACTTGAACTTCACCTTCTTCAATTGCTTCTCGAATGAAATGATGCTTGATTGCAATATGCCGAGTGTGGCTATGAAATATTGGATTCTTTGCCATAGATATTGCTGATTTGTTATTACAAAATAATTCGGTAGCTTCCTCTTGCTTTTCATCAATATCTTTAAAATTCTTTTTAACCAAATTATTTGTGAAGTAGCCATAGAAGCTGAAATATATTCGACTTCAATAGAAGATTGTGCAACTGATTTTTGCTTTTTTGAACTCCATGAGAGTACACCCGAACCAAGTAAAAATACATAGCCAGACATGCTCTTTATATCATTAATGCATCCTTCTCGATCACTATCACAAAAGCCAATTAACTTCACATTAGTATTACTAGAAAATTTAATTCCATAATCCAAAGTCCCTTGCAAGTATCTTAGGACCCTTTTAGCTACTCCAAGATGAATGCGACTTGGACTGGCCATGAATCTTAAGAGTAAACTTGTTACAAACATAATATCCGGTCTTGTAGCTGTGAGATATAATAACTTTCTGACCAAACTTCTATAGAGAGCTATATCTATCTTCTTTTCACCATCATCTTTTCTTAGTTTTTCATTTATAACAAGTGGATTTGCTACTGATTTACAGCCAAACATACCAAACTTCTTGAGAATATCAATTATGTATTTTTTTTGACAAAGAAAAACTCCATCTTCAGCTTGATAAATCTCCATACCAAGGAAATGATGTAGGAGACTCATGTCACTCATGTCATATTTCTTCATCATATCATTTTTGAAGTCTTCAATTATCTTTTTATTATTTCCTGTAAACACCAAGTCATCGACATATGATACAACAATAAGGATATTAGAATCACCTTGCTTCCTGACATATAAGGTAGGCTCACTTTTGCTTCTTTCAAAGCCTCTTTGATTGAAGTAACCATCAATCTCTTCATACCATGCTCTCGGTGCTTGTTTCAGCCCATAAAGAGCTTTTTTGAGTTTGTACACTATATCCTCCTTGCCTTTGATAATGAATCATTGTGGTTATTTAACATAGATATCTTCCTTCAATTCTCCATTCAAGAAAGCTGATTTGATATCAAGTTGATATAGTAACCAACACTTTTGAGCAGCAAGAGAAATAAGAACTCTAATTGTATTCAAACAAGCAACCAATGCAAATGTTTATTTATAGCCGATGCCGGGCTGTTGTGAATACTTTTTTGCCACCAATCTTGTCTTTTTTCTTTGAATGGAACCATCAGCATTATACTTGATCTTGTAGATCCATTTAACTCCTACAATATCCTTATATTTTGGTTTGTTAACAAGTTCCCATGTATTGTTCTTCTTGATGAATAAAATTTCTTCTTCCATAACCTTCTTCCAAGCTTCTTCTTTGATAGCTTCTTTAAAATTTTCAGGTTCAAGTACACAAAAGTTGCAGCTTTGATAAATATCATCCAAACTTCTTAATTTCTTTGATATTAACATAGGAGTAGAGGAACTTGAACTTGGAGATGGAGGGCCAGAAGTTGATGAAGTACTCTCACCATTTTCATTTGAATGCGTTGATTTTGTGCCAAAACCATCAATTATGACACACATGCTATTGCCATTGCCATCCTTCCACTTAATTGAAGCTTCTTCATTGAAAATAACATCCTGGCTAATGATAATCTTCTTATTTTCCAAATTATACAACCTCTAGCCCTTTGATTTTGAGCTATAGCTGACGAAGATGCATTTCTCACTTGTTTCATCTAGCTTCCTTCTTTTCTCCTTTGGAATTTGAGCATAACAAACTGAATCAAAAACTTTTAAGTGCCGTATAGATGGTTTTCTTCCACTACAAGCCTTAATTAAAGTTAAATTATTCAATGCCTTCGTTGGACATCAATTGAGAAGGTACACAGCAGTGTATACAATTTTAGCTCAAAAATTCTTTGACATGCCTTTGTCATATAGCATTGCCTTGGCCATCTCTACCACTGTTTGATTTTTTTGTTCACAAACTCCATTTTATTGTGGAGAGTATCCAATTGTAAGCTGCCCGCCAATGCCTTCATTCTTACAAAACTTGTTAAAATCATTAGAATTATATTCTTTCCCATTATCACTTCGAAGCACCTTAATTGTATTGCCACTTTGATTTTCAACAAGTCTTTTAAACTTTTGAAATAGACCCAAGTCATATAGGAATAATCATCAATAAACAAGATGAAGTACCTATTCTGAGCATGTGACGGTGTCTCCACTAGTCCACATATATCGATATGCACTAACTCCAAAACTTGTTTTGCTCTCCAAGCTCCTCCTTTTGGAAATGATTGTCGATGGTGCTTCTCTAGTGCACACCCATAACATGCTTCTTGTTTTTCCTCAATACTTGGAAGCCCTTGGACTATATTCTTTTGAGAAAGCAACTTGAGGCTACCAAAGTTCAAATGCCCCAACCTTTTTGCCATAGCCATGATTTATCCACCATGTTCACCTTCATTGCAGCCTCCTTAGATACTTTGAGATTAAGTGAAAAACTTATATTTACCATTTTTATTCTTTATAGAACTTGCTTCTTTTGTTTGTTATCTAATATGATACATTCTCCATCTTCAAAGTGAATAGAATATCCATGCTCCATGAGCTATATACTCAACACTAAGCAAACATTGATCCAATTCAGGAACAAAAAGAATGTCATGAATATGTTCAGCACCTCTCTTGGATTGAACACCAATAGTGCATTTTTCCTTTACTTCCACCAATGCTCCATTGCCAAGTCTCACTTGCAAATGATAACTTGTATCCATGTCAAGAAAGATACCTTTTATTTGTAGTCATGTGATGACTACAGCCGCTATCAATGAACCACTGATCTTTTTTCTGCTCTACCATACTTTGACATGCAAAAAATAGGTTACCTTCATCTTTTTTCTCCTCAATGTAAATTGCTTGTTAATTAGAATTAAAGCAATAATCCTTTTTCAAATGGCCGAACTTCTTGCAGTTGTGGTATCATGGCTTTCCCTTGAACCAAAATCCTTGTCTTCATGACTGCTTCTATTACAAATTCTGCACTTCTTTTGGAAGTTGTTACCTTCAATTTTTCGATCATAACTTCCTCTACCTCTTCCTCTTGAATTTCTTCCTTTTCTTCTACCATACCTTCCACCTCTAAATGATTCTTGAGACCTTTTTTCTGCATTTCTAGAATCAAGATTGAGTATTGATTGAAAAGTACTCTCAATAGATTTTTCAGAGTGTCGATTCAATCTTTGCTTATAGAATTTTAGCAAGCCTATCAATTCTTCAATACTTATGATGGAAATGTCTTTAGTGTTTTTAATTACAGCAAACTTGAGCTCAAACTTAAAGGTAAAGAGACTAGAATATTCTCATTTAATCTCTTGTCAAGAATGTCATCACCATAACTCTTCATTTGATTAACAAGTTGAACAAGCTTGTTGTAGAATTCCTCCAATATCTCTTTCTTATTCATCTTCAAATTTTCAAACTCCCTTCGAAGATATTGGAGTTTAACATCTCGAATCTTTTGATCTCCTTGATGTTCATTCTGCAAGATCTTCCAAGCTTGCTTTGCTTTTGTTGCTCGAATAATCTTCAGAAAGATTGTATCTGAGACTCCTTGCTAAATTTTTGAGAGGACTATTGCATATTTTTGCTGCAACTTTTCAAGTTGCTTAGCTTGATCAGCTTGGTTGGTTGGTATTGAACTTGAGGCTAGTTCTTCCTTATTATAACCTTATTCAATAATGCTCCAAAGACCTAATGATTTAAAGATTGTCTTCATTTTAATAGCCCAAAAATCATAGTTGTCGTTGATGAAAATCGAAACAGAGTACTGCTGCAGAATTTGATTCAAATTAGCCATAGCTTCTTTTATTTGTTTGATTTTTTTTGTAGAAACCTCCGATCTACAAGCTCTGATACCAAAATGTTGGAGATAATGAATTTTCTAAAAGATTTTTTTGATGGACAAAATATGAGAGATATAATTGATTCAATCTCATTCTTAATAATTTTTTTTTTTATGTTACCTTCATGATGGCAATCTTTTCTATTTAGATTACAAAATATCTCTTGAACTCCTATTATTAATTCAACTCTTCCTCTTTCTAATATATTTTATAGAAAATTGCACATACTTAGTGAAACACACATACTAATTAATTACATAGGAAATAAATATTGTGCTTAGAAAATTCAGCATATTAACTCTCAACATAATTCAACACTCCTTCCATTTTTTTATATTGATGTTTGAGTAAACTTTTGAAAAACAGTTCAAGCAGGAAAAAAAAAAAAAGAAAAGGGAGATATGCAATTGTATGCACATATGATAGTATCTTTTAGGGATGGCAATAAAATCCAAACCCATGGATACCCGACCTGACCCGACCTGATTGGACCGGGTAGTCAACGCTTTGACTGGATTTGGACCGGGTTTGGATAAAACCCGAATGCTTAACTTTGGATTTGGGCCGGGACTGGGTAGATATACACCCGACCCGAACCCAGCCCGAATTATTTTAATATTTAAATATATATATATAATTAATATATATTTTATTAATTATAATTATTAGTTATTAAATTTTAAAATACTTGAACCTTATACCCTAATCATTATATATATATATATATTGAAAAAAAATTTTCATCATATTCTATTCAGGGTAAATTCAAAACAAGATCATAATTAATAGTTTACCAACTTCATAATATAAATTTTAATTGAATATGAAATTAAATGCTGTTAAACTAAAAATGTAGTTAAATTTTATTTGTTTAATGTATATATAATTTATAAAATTATAGATGATTTTAAAGTTGATAAAAATGAAAAAATATTTAATATGACTCAGTAGGGTTCGGACCGGGTAAACCCGATTACCCGATACCCAATTGAGATGGATTTGGATAAAAAAAAATCCAGTCCCAATAATATTTGGATCGAGTTCAGATAGTACATTAAATATTTGGATTTGAATTTGAGTAATCATATACCCGGCTCGAATCCGATCCATTGCCATCCCTAATATCTTTTAATGTCTAAAGTTAATCGTCTTTAACATCTACCCAGCCAGCAACAAAGTGAACAGAGTCCAAGCCGACAAAAACTTGTTGCATGCGTCCCTCCACGCAACCCCACCCACCCTTGTCACGGCCTTCGTGGACCAACCCGATTGGGCTAGCGTCCATGTCCTATGAGGTCATGTCAGCTAAATTATTAGACCCACTTAACGTGATCTGATGCAAATGATAAAACCACGGTAACTCTATCCAAACCTACATACTCCCAACAGGGCAAAAACATATGGGTAATGTTTGGATTAAAAAAAAAAAAAAAACTTATTCCTAAAATAGGAATACTAATTAGTTACTCACTCTTATTATTCTATATTTCAGTTTGGTTGCAAATTTGGAATGACAACTTTATTCTAGTGTAATTCATGCTATAAGACCTACCATATAAAAAGAAAATGACCTGTAATAATGTAACAACCCCGAAAAACAAAAATGAATGAAGCCCGGCCAGCCCAGACCCATCTTCCAACCCAGCGCACAGCCCAGGCACGAGCGCGCGGGCGAGCACGAGCGGGCGCGCGGCACGGGCAAGTGAGGGCATGAGCGAGATGCGGGCGATCGAGCAAGCACGACGGGCGTGTGCGAGCGCTGACGATGCGGAGGGGCACGCAGGGCGCAGCCTGGCCTGTTGCGTGAGCGTGCGGCCCAGGCCCACACGCACGGTGCATGCAGGCACGTGGGCTCGGCCTAGTCGGAAGCGGCGCTAGTAGAAGCGTTTCCCTCACCGTTTCCCATCGGTTTCGCCCGGCTCATAGCGGTCCATGGAGTTTTTGATCGATCTGAACCGTCCGATCGCCTGATCGAATGGCTAAAATGGATCCGAGAGAAAATTGGATTGATCAGAGACTTTTGGATTCGAATTTTAATGCAGTTTGAGGCGTCGATCTCATATCTGATGGTCGAAAAAGTTTCTTGATTGTTTTGGACTTTTGATATGAGGTTTGAGGCGGTTTTGGACTGATTTGTTCTTCTTTTTAACGAGGGTCGCCGAGACGCTGAGGGTTAATTCGAGTGCAGAGAGCCGGAGAGCCAGGAAGAGAGAGGAAGAGGAGAGAGAAAGAGAAGGGAGAAAGAGGTGAGAGGAAGAGGAGAGAGAAAGAGAAGGGAGAAAGAGGTGAGAGGAAGAGGAGAGAGAAAGAGAAGGGAGAAAGAGGTGAGAGGAAGAGGAGGGAGAAAGAGGTGAGAGGAAGAGGAGAGAGAAAGAGAAGGGAGAAAGAGGTGAGAGAAAGAGGAGGGAGAAAGAGAAGGAAGAAAGAGGAGAGAGAAAGAGTGGAAGGAAGGGAGAAAAAATATAAATTTTGAAGTGGGAGATCAAAAAGCCTTTTTCTTGAAATCCATGTATTTAGGATTTTATAGCCTTCTGAGCAGAAAGGTGTTGGACGAACTCCAGGTACAGATTGATACTGAGTATTTTGGGTTAGCTCTTGAAAGTAAGAATTCTGGACAAGATCACCGGTTCTACATATTATTTTATATGGCATGGTTTTGATCCGAGTATATGAGTATTGGCATGCATGATTTGTTGTTGCATAGTATAGTTGAGTTTTCATGATGGACGATATAATTATGGTTATTATTATTTATATTTCTGGATATTATGTTTATCAAACAAAATCATTTTTGATGGTTTGGATCGTGATGTCGGTCATTGAAAGATTTGAGATTTCATGATTTGACATCATAATGTGGTGTGACATCATGATATGATTTGATAGGATAATGTGAAAGGATTAAGAGTTAATTAAGAGAATACAGTGTTTAGACTAGCCATGCCATGGGGTCGTGGTTACACAGCCAGAGCCACGGGCTTAGTACGTGGGCTAGCCTGGCCATGGACAAATTGTACATGGTCGATTATGAGATTGCCCGTCACATGCTAAAGTGTGACAATGAGCTTGCCAGTCACAGGCTGAAGAATGACACTGAGATTGCCAATTGTGAGCTGAAGCATGACCATGGTTAGTCCAGAACCCTAAAGAATATGGATTATTAAATTAAAATATAAAAAGGAAACATGATTTTGATAAAAGGCTTTGACAAATATGACATTTGAGTTGCTTGGTTGCATGGCATGATATACTCTATCTTCTTGCTATTTTTAAGTTATATTATTATTTATGATGACTGTTTGGAGACCTTACTGGGTTCTAAAGCTCACAACCCTCCATTTGTTTTTCCTTCTCAGAGTTCGGCAGGATATTTGAGCTTGGTCATGAATGAGATTCGTGAAGAAATGATGAGTAGTTAGAGAGTTATTAATACCAAGCAGATGACTAAAGGATGATGAAAATTGAACCTTATATGTTGTACTATTTTCTTTGTGTTAGATAATTTCTTAATTTGTGATCAATAATATTATGAAGCATTGAGATTATAATGAAAAATTTGTAGGCCTTGCATGATCTCTAGGATAAAACCTAGGATTGTGCGGCCGGTCGCGTAGCAGATTCCGGTGCTAGATTTGGGACATGACAGAGTGGTATCAAAGCTTAGGTTATGATCATTTGGGATTGTGATGCAAGTGATTTTAAATAATAATGACATGATAGTTATTAGGATATGTCAAGAATAGTGTTAGAGCTTAGGTTGTGGTGATTTGGGACTATGACATAAGTGATTATAATAGATATGAGTGGTATTGAATTTAGGTCATGATTATTTGAAATTGTGATATAAGAGATTAAGAAATTAACATGATGATTAGTAAGACATGACAGAAATTTCTGGAAGGATTTATTAGTGAACCTAGATAGTTTAGTAAATTATATCAGAGTGCACAGTGAAAGCATAGTGATTTAAGAATATTAACTCTAACTTTAGAAGTGTTATGATGAGAGCACCGATTTAAATCTTAATCAAGCTAATTTCGAGGACGAAATTATTTTAAGGGAGGAGAATGTAACAACCCCCCCAAAAAAAAGAATGAAGCCTGGTCGGCCCAGACCCATGCTTCTGGCCGAGTGCGCAGCCCAGGCACGGTGGCCGCACGGCACTGGCAAGCGAGGGCATGAGCGAGACGCGGGTGATCGAGCAAGCATGGCGGGCGTGTGTAAGCGCTGGCGATGCGGACGGGCACGCGGGGCGCAGCCCGGTCCGTTGCGCGAGCGTGCGAGGCACGGCCCAAGCCCACGTGCGTGGTGTGCACAAGCGCGTGGGCTCGGCCCAGCCGAACGCGGCACTCGTAAAAGCGTTTCCCCCACCGTTTTCCATCGATTTTGCACGGCTCACAGTGGTCCATGGGGTTTCTGATCGATCTGGACCGTTCGATCACCTGATCGAACGGTTAAGATGGATCCAAGAGAAAATAGGCTGGATCAGAGGCTTTTGGATTCGAATTTTAATGCGGTTTGAGGTGTCGATTTCAGATCTAACGGTCGAAAAAATTTCTTGATGGTTTTGGACTGATTTGTTCTTCTTTCTAACGAGGGTCGTCGAGACGCCGAGGATTAATTCTAGTGCAGAGAGCCAAGAAGAGAGAGGAAGAGGAGAGAGAAAGAGGAGAGAGAAAGAGTAGAAGGAAGGGAGAAAAAAATATAAATTTTGAAGTGGGAGATCAAATAGCTTTTTTCTCGAAATTCGTGTAGTTAGGATTTTATAGCCTTCTGAGCAGAAAGGTGTTGGACGAACTCTAGATATAGATTGGTACCGGGTATTTTGGGTTAGCGTTTGAAAGTAAGGATTCTGTACATAATCACCAGTTCTACATATTATTTTACATGGCATAGTTTTGATCAAGTACATGAGCATTGGCATACATGATTTGTTGTTGCATGGTGTAGTTGAGTTTTCATGATGGACGATATGATTATGGTTATTATTATTTATATTTCTGGATATTATATTTATCAAACAAAATTATTTTTAATAGTTTGGATCGTGATGCCGGTCATTGAAAGATTTGAGATTTCATGGTTTGACATCATGATGTGGTGTGACATCATGATATGATTTGACAGGATAATGTGAAAGGATAAAGAGTTAATTAAGAGAATATGGTATTTGGGCTAGCCATGCCACGGGATCGTGGTTACATAGCCAGAGCCACGAGCTTAGTACGTAGACTAGCCTAGCCATGGACAGATTGTACGTGGTCGATTGTAAATTGCCCGTCACAGACTGAAGTGTGACAATGAGCTTGCCAGTCACAGGCTGAAGTGTGAAACTGAGATTGCTAATCGTAAGCTGAAGCATGACCATGGTTAGTCCAGAACCCTAAAGAAGATGGATGATTAAATTGAAATATAAAAAGGAAACATAATTTTGATAAAAGGCTTTGACAAATATGACATTTGAGTTGCTTGGATATACTCCTATCTTTTTGCTATTTTTAAGTTATATTGTTATTGATGATGACTGTTTGGAGACCTTACTGGGCTGTAAAGCTCACAACCCTCCATTTGTTTTTCCTTCTCAAAATTCGGCAAGATATTTGAACTAGGTGATGAATGAGATTCGTGAAGAAATGATGAGTAGTTAGAGAGTTATTAATACCAAGCAGATAACTAAAGGATGATAGAAATTGAACCTTATATGTTGTACTATTTCCTTTGTATTAGGTAATTTTTTATAATTTGTGATCAATAATATTATGAAGCATTGAGGTTATAATAAAAAATTTGTAGGCCTTGCATTATCCGTAGGATAAAACCTAGGATTGTGCGGCCGGTCGCGTAGCTGATTCCGGTGCTAGATTCGGGACGTGATAAATAAAATATTCCATGATCCATCATGGAATAGCTATTCTAGAATACTAAGAGTTGACCGGAATGATTTATTCTAGATGGTCCTTGTAACTATGTAGAGAAATAAGTTAGAATAAAAATTTATTCGGAATGAAATTGAGGTAACAAGATACCACCATAGGGTAGATTTGTCCAGTATTGCCCATGCTAAAAATTTGAAAGCATTATATTCAACATAATATTTGCTATTTTGTAAAAATGAACAGTGGCAGACACGAGCCAACATAGCTAGATTTACCTAATTATCATGTCAAGCTGAATCAAAGAACTGGATCATTGAAACTACAAAGAAAGAACATAGTTGCAACAAATTAGAAGTTGACCGCATAAGGATGTATTCCTCCTTTTAGTTCAGATACCACTAGCCACAAATGCCAAATGCACTAGAAGGATCACCGTTGTAGTTAGCTTAAAGTCGGCTGCCTAGGCTAGAGAATGGAGGGGAAACATCAAAGTCTTTGAAAGTTGCATATGGGTTCAAGTAGAAAGTCATTTGGCCTAAAGAGTACATCGTGCCACGTGGTGGATTTAATACTTTATTTGTATGGTATTTTCTAGCAGAACGGAACCGCATTGGTAATTTCTGCTTCGCATGGAAACATATGGAGTGCAAGCAAGGAGACAAACAATGAGGAGAATGAAGGAATCTTACCTTCCGGGCCTTATCTCCGAGGAGGACATGTAGCGCAAAGAAACAGAGCCATATCATCAGCAAGACCGCCAGATCCTTCCAGGGAACCCTCAGCCCACCCTCTTCTCTCCCACCCAATAGTGGCTCCTCCATCCCCTTCTCATCCACTTCATTCCCAACCCTCTCAAGCCTAAAAGCCTCACCTCTCCTCGCCTCCTCTGTCTCTAATCTCCAGTACTTGAACCCAGCACTGCAGGTCTTAAAGGTGGAGCTTGCAAGGAAGGCGGCAAAAAGGGCAGTGATTAGCCACTCGGGGAACATAAGGTTGCAAACCACCCCAATACTCACCCCTAAGAGCATGCATGGCTCCGAGAGCAGACAAATCTCATAGTTGATCAAGGACTTGCCTCCAGGACCTTTGCTTGTGAAGAAGATGTTATATAACACATTGGATAGTGACCCTGCCGCGACCATGAAGGCTGAGTAACTGGTGGATGACTTGAGGTCTAGGCCAGCCACGAGGTTCAGGATGGGGAGGTAGAGGGAGCCACCGCCAACCCCTCCAGCACTCGAAACGGAGGCTGCTACGAAACAGAGGATCCATGAAATAATTATACGGTACTCTGCCCTTGACTCTTCCTCTTGGAGCTCCAATTGATGCTTCCCCCGGTGAGATAATTGGGGGAGGAGGTGCTCTAGGCCATGGGGCTGGGACATGGGTTGGGTCCCTTGGCTAGCGGAGAGGTGAGCCATGGTGAGGATGGTGAGTGGGAGGAGCTTCTGCCTGAGAAAATCTTGGGAATTCCTCATTCCTCTGGGAGTTTTGGTGCTGGAGTGGAGGACATCTCTTGGGGCTGTGGCCCTTATATGCACATATTTTTTGTGGCAGAAGACTTCGATGGTTGTTGTGTGTTCCGAAACAAAATTTATGATAAGAACGCACATAACCACTTCAGAGTTTAAGAAGTTCTTTTTTTTTTTATTTTAAAAAAAAAAAGTTCAAGAAGTCCTGATCTATTACCTTTTTATTTTATACCAGTAATCCGAAATATATGTTTAATTTTATTATTTTTTTTTTTTTGGTAAAGCAAAACGGGAGAGTTAGATCCCGGACATGGTCATTCCTAGACGGTCCCTCAATCCCAGTCAGAAAATGTTCGATACACAGTATATATTAATTTTTTCATGACCATTCCCCTATCCGAAGATGAGTACGTCGACTTGACTATCACTGGTATCATGGTATCAGTCGAGTGAACGGAATTTATTATACATATCCCTAACATTTTCTTACTACTATCGATCAACAGAAATTCTAGAATTATTTTATTAATTTTTTTATTTTTTATTTTACTTTTAGATTTTTTTGTCACTCGAATTCCTGCCGACTGGTTGAGAAAAATCTCGCAACCAACACTCAAAAGTAATTAAATATTTTTATAATAGCATAGCCCGCAAGGGGGGTGGGTATATGAATGTAACCGAGTAATACAAGTGGTAATTATAGATACAATAGCAAATGTCACTGTTGCTGTGGAAAAAATAAGGGGATGTTTCTAGTCTTCGTGGGCGTCGCACACTACTTGTAATAATGCCAAGCTGTTCGGCTTATGGTCCCAAAAATAAATAAAATAAAATAAATAAATAAATAATAATAAAAATAAAATTACAGCACATGGCTTGAAACCTGAATGTCCACCTTGTGGCCGTCCAACTTAAAATATTTTACCAAAAGTTAAAATATACTTCAACGGTGGAATCCTCTTTATTCTGATAACAAGAGAGTAATAAATCCAAATAAGAATTATTGAGGAGTCGACTCCATCCAGACCTACCATGTATCACATAAGTTACCGGTAAAAAATAGTCTCCACCGAGCTCCTACCAATTCTTTTGAGATTGGATGGAGGCTGAAAGCAGCCACCTAATTTTTATTAAATAGTAAAAAAATATAAAAGATAAGTTATAAAAAATAAACAAGAGGGAAGGAATCATTCAGGACTTGTCAACCACTAAGAATTATAGAAAATATTTAGATCTTAGCAAAGATAAAAAATGGAAAAGCTATAGGAATAAAATAATCATAATCTATGGACTGAGATAGAGATCGTCCGTAGTTTGAATGCGATGAACTTCTAAAGTAAAACAACAAAAATGCCACCGAGTCTCTGGAAATGAATATAATGACTATGATAAAGATTATTATATGAGAACAAGAACAGGTTCCATACAGTACAAAATTTTGCCATGCTCTCGAAATACTTTATCATCACAAAGTAGTGACCAGGTATTACAAAATTGCAAATTTTCAAAAGCTACAGAGAATTGGGATGCTTCACGACCGACAAGATTTCTAGCATTTCTTTCTTTCCAACGACTCCAAGTAAACACTTGGATGAGCATTAGCATAATTGGACAAGTATCCAAAGTAAAAAAACTTTTTTGTCCAAATCTAACAAAATCCTTTAAAAGAATGGTAACACGGAGGAATTCCAAGTTGAGAGCATACCAATTTTCATATTGAGCTACAAAAATGAGCACACTAAAAACAAATGATCTAATGCTTCAACTAGATATTGGCATAACAAACATCCCCCACTGGTTTTCCAAGCTTTCTACTAATTGTTACGCATGTGTTGACCCTTCCTTTCCAACAGAGCCACAGAAAGTATTTAATTTAAGTGATAATTTGGCACTTCATAGAAGGCCGGCAAACCAACATTTGACACCTCTCCTATTTAAGAACCAGTAAAGGATGATTTATACGGAAAATTTATCTTGATTGCCTTGTCTCCATTGAATTTCATTATCTTCATTTAAAAATGTGATTGATCCAAACAATGATATCAAGAGATTTAGTTGTTTTTTAAAGTCACTGGAAGTATTGTTAATTGATTTAATTTTCCATGAGTTAGTCCAAGAATTGAAATAATTATCATAATTCTATTTTTCATTAATCAACGGTTATAAACAAGTGGAAACATGATGTTAGGAGGGACTTCGTGTACCTGGCTATCCTTCTAAAAAGAAGTTGCCATATCATTTCCCACCTTAAAATGGTTTCTATTCAGAATAAGAAACCGATCAAGGAGGTAACAATTTGCTACTACCTCCATCAATTTCCTATTATCACTTATAACACTACAATAAAAAGGGTAAAGGCCGATATTTTTCTACCGACGCTTCTGGGGAGCGTCGGGAACAACCCAGAACCCGTCGACATTTTTGAAAAGCATCGGCATCCTACGGAACCCGCCGACATTTTTGAAAAGCATCGGCATCCTACGGAACCCGCTGACGCTTTTAAGCATCGGCATCCTACGGAACCCGCCGACGCTTTTAAGCATCGGCAAATACCGATACTTAAAAGCGTCGGCATCCTCCGAACCCGTCGATGCTTTTGAAAAGCGTCGGCATCCTCCGGAACCCGTCGACGCTTTTAAGCGTCGGCTAGTACCGATGCTTAAAAGCGTCGCCAAAAAGCATCGCCGGATTTTCCAAAACCCATTTCCTCCCGCTCGAGCCCTAGATCCTGCTCGATTTCCCCCCTCCCCCCCCCCGCTCGAACTCGCCCGACCCCCCCCCCCCCCCCGGCCGCTCGAGCCCGCTCGAGCCGCCGAGCCTCCTCCTCCTCCTCCTCCGCTCGATTCGCCACATCCTCCTCCCCCCCACCCCCCGCTCGAGCCCTAGATCCCGCCGGACCCTCCCCCCCCCCCGCCCAAGCCGCCGAACCTCCTCCTCTGCCTCCTCCACCTCCTCCTCCTCCGCTCGATCAGCTGATGCAGCACCTCCTCCTCCCCCCCGCCCGAGCTGCCGAACCTCCTCCTCCTCCTCCGCTCGATCCGCGGACGCAGCATGTCCTCCTCCTCCTCCTCATCCGGCCGGTAGCTCCTCCATCGATCCGTGCCCTAGATCCCACGATCGATCCGCCTGGCGCAACCTCGTCCTCCACTGATCCCTCCCTCCTCCGACCGGTACGTAGCTACTCCATCTCTTCCGTCAACTCCTCGCCTGGCCACTTCGATCGATATTTATTTTATTTTAAGATTATGAATTTTGATTAGCTAGGGTCCTAATGCTTTGGAGATTATGAAATTATGGATAAAACTAATTGTAGGTTTGGACCTGGCGACGCTTTAAAGCGTCGCTAGGCTTAAAACCTAGCGACGCTTTAAAGCATCGCTAAATGCCAACGCTTAAAAGCGTCGGGAAATCCTAATTTAACGATGATTTAAAGCGTCGGCAAATGCCGATGCTTTTAAAAAGCGTCGGCAGGTGGCGTCCCCATGCATACATAGACGACGCTTTTGTGACACTTTAAAAAACGTTGGCAAGTTTCTTAGTAACACTTAAAAGCATCTGGAAAGACCAAAAAAAGCGTCGAAAAAAGCTAGTTTCATTGTAGTATAATAATAAAACTGGCAGCAGTTTTATTTCTCTCTAACTACATCATCGAAGTAAACCTCTAAATTCCAAGAAGAGAGAGCAGCCAAGTGACAACCATAATAGCATTTTGATTGTATCGAAGGAATAAGATAATTGTTAGGCCACATGGTGATGCGGAAGTACCAATTCTCTTATAATATATGGAAACAAGTTCTTTGTTTTAGGTTTCGTGCTTAGTCCTCAAACATATTTGACGTTGTAGAACATCAAGTCAAAAATTTCTTAGAAATGCTAAGCAATAGCTGCAACTTATCAAATTGGCTCAAAGCCTACGAAGTTCTATCCCCTTCGCTTAATATGGTACACTCTCGAAACGTTCAGTCGTTCACCCACCTACAATTTATCCAAAATCTACATTTTGGGCTTTGCCCATTGCTCCCTGTTCGATGCACATAGTGTTGTCCTTTTGTTTTTGGAAAAGTCTTTGTGCACCGCATGCTGTGCAGTAAATCCATTGTGGCTTACACCACATTTTTTTTATTGGTCCAAATGCATCCACTGTAGCATGACGGGATGAGAGCTGAGCGTGACTAGCATTAATTACCATTCAGCTTTTATTTTAAATTTTTGTCCAGACCAAAATACCCTTCCCTCCAGTCACTTGAATCAGGGTGTCGTAGGTTTTGAACTAGGATATCGTAGCTTTTGAACTAGGATGTCATAATACCGTTTCAGATTTTAATTTATATTTTTTGCATTTTTGAACTAGAGTGTCGTAAGTTTTGAACTAGAGTATCGTAAGTTTTAAACTAGGGTATCGTAATACTGTTTCAAGTCATTTTTGAACTAGGGTGTCGTAGATTTTGAACCAGGATGTCGTAGGTTTTGAACTATGATGTCGTAATACTGTTTCAGGTCATTTTTGAACTAGGGTGTCTAGGGTATCGTAAGTTTTGAACTAGGGTGTTGTAATACTATTTCAGGTCATTTTTGAACTAGGATGTCATAGATTTTGAATTAGGGTATCGTAGGTTTTGAACTAGGATATCGTAATACTATTTCAGATCATTTTTAAACTAGGATGTCGTAGGTTTTGAACTAGGGTATCGTAGTTTTGAACTAGGATATCGTAATACTGTTTCAGATCATTTTTGAATTAAGGTATCGTAGGTTTTGAACTAGGGAGTCGTAGGTTTTGAACTAGGATATGTAATATTATTTTAGATCATTTTTTGAATTAGGATTCGTAGATTTTGAACTGGGATGTCATAAGTTTTGAACTAGAGTGTCGTAAGGATATTTTGGTATGGATGAAAATTTCAATTAATGCTAGTCATCTCAACTCCTGTTCCATCATGCTACAGTGAATATATTTGGACCAATAGGAGCGTGCGGTGCAGGCCATGCTAGATTTGCTGCACCGCACGCGGTGCACAAAGAATTACTCTTTGTTTTTACGTGGAGCCCAGCTAGCACGTGCACATAGACAAGCCCAAGCCCAGACAGGTCCATGACTGGCCCAGCCCAAGCCCTGATGGTACATTTCCCTTTTCATGCGATGTTGTACGACTCTTGATGCTAGTCCACGGGACGGGAGCATAGTGTACATGCGCATTGCTTGCGATTGAGCGGTCAAGCACTCGCAGCAAAGATCTGACAGTCCAAATATAATCCGATGCGGATTGAGCTGGTTGAGCATGATTTTTGAAATGATCAAAAATTGATCAATGATCAGAAATAATTTAGAGTTCTATTGTAAATTAGAAAGGCACAGAACTTCGATTTAGACATGATTTAAACTATCAGATTCTTGGAAAGATACTCTTTACAACAGAGTCTATAAATCCATGGGCAGATGAGCAGGTTAGGTGTGAGAATCAAAAGAATGGTGAAAGATCTCCAGTTGAGAGCTTGTATGAGAGATTTTGGAATTTCTTATTGAAAGACTTGAAAGTATTATGCCCTAAAGGCCAATCGAAATGTTGTATTTCAATGAAATTTTCCTTTGTATCCCAAACCAATGTATTGACATTATCAATTAATAAAGGCATTTTATTTTCATCATACGTTGTGTCTTAATTATTTTATTATTATATGATGAACCCCATAGATTAGGACTATGGTTCTAGGGTTATGATGAGATCATACCAGTGAGACCTAAAGCCTTAAAATCCTAATCTAAAATATTCATGGTCGATGGGACGTTGAGTAGGGGATCAATATTTCCGGCAAGACCAGCACATCCTATGTATACTTGGTGAAGAGGATGACTGATCTCACAGTCACTTGTGTTTGACACTAATATTAGGATGAGGGTGCTCATTAGAGAATGAGTTCACTGAATGGATCCAACTAGAGAACATCTAATGGAACCTTATCTGTTTGTCAATAGATAATTCTCATAGTGGAAGTAGTGCATGTGGTCCTTTGACCTGAGACCGCCATGGTACCTTGTATGCATGAATCCATACTTTGGTTCACACTCAATCATGACACTGAGTCATGCATAGGGTGATACTGGGTATGATGGATTGCATATGGAGGTTGTGAGTAGGTCAAAAAGGAATCGATCAACCCTAGTAAGAGGGAATCGCATCTAGCTGATTTCGATCAAATGAAGATTCGGGAAATCTTTGATCAAAGTATGAACATTAGAAATAGTTTCTAATGGTTCATTAATGAATCATCATTATCAGATTGAGCTAGGAATGAATATGAAATTGGATTTGACAAGTATCTATATCCATAGTAATATTCAGGGTGCAAGCTGATCGAAGGACTGAATTGCCCGGTAACTCATCACTGAAGGATATTTTGGTAATGCCACCAAAATTCCACATCTTCTGGGTAGGCATGATACGTTGCTAAATGTCAATCTTGTCTTGTAGAGATTTGATTGAATTATGGTAATTCAATCAGTTAATTAGAATTGGATTCTAATTGACCTAGTCAGGCTAGCTTGAGTTGACCTAAATTGGCTTAGTTGAGATCTAACCGAATTAGGTCAAATAGTACTCGGACCTACTGCTGGCTAGATGTGGAACCCAATGGGTCACACACAATAGAGAGTTGATGAAAGATTTAATTTGGAATTAAATCATGTTTGCAGGACAAACACACTAGCATGTATTGCAAACCCTAACTTCTATTCAAATCGGATTCGAATTTTGGTTCCTAATTAGGCTTAATTGGGTTCTAATTGAACCTAATTAGGGTCTAATTAAGTTTTTTCGGACTTTGGGCTAACCCATGGCTGAACCCACTTGAATTACAGCAATTTATTTCATCTCCCCAAGCCGCATAACTCTCCCTCACGCGCGTGGATAAGAAGGAAGACTCCACGCACACATGGGCTCTTCACGCGCATGGAGTCTTTATCTATTTTACCATGAAAAACAAAAGATGGGGCGGGTGGGGGGTGGGGGGCGGAAGTCTTTTCATTTTAGCACCTCAAAGGATGGCCATTGGATGGTCATCTGATGGTTGCGAAGTTTTAGAAAATAAGAAAGGTTTTCGATGGTTCCCGATCATGCATAACTCCGTCTCAAAACATCGCGTCTCTTCCTAAGTTTCTTCCAAGATTTTCCTTCATCGAAAAGTCTTGAAATAAAACTAGAAAGGCATGATAAAATAGAGGGGACACGTGAAGGATGGAGGGACATGATCATTGGATAGCAGAGAGTTGCGTTCTTTTGGAAAGACGCCTCTCTGTCGTCTATATAATGGGAGGAAAGGTCTCAGATGAAGTGCGTGGGTTTTAAGAAGCCTTTTTAGATTTTCTTCTTCCTTTCCAGGAGACTCCTTCCTTTTTTTCTTGTTGGATATTGTTTCCTCTACAGAGGTTTCCTCTATCGAAACTTTGGTCTTAAACAAGAATAAAGAAGAAGGTCTTGATCGGTAAAGGAAGAAAGATATATATTTCTTTCTTTCCTACATTAAGACAATACTTGTCTTAATTCATCTCCCATTTTAAGACAAGGCTTAAAACCTTTAGGACAACCTTAGTTCTTCAAGACAAGAGGGTCCTACAAGGATTAAAGTCAGAGAGAAGTTCAAGAAGAGGCAAGAAGGAAGAAAGGGAGTTCTGGAGTAGACAAAACTCAGCCATAGTCCAAGTTTTGAGTTCTTAGAAGAAGAATTCAAGTAAAGGAGCCACTAAAGAAGAGGTTATAGTCTTTGTCACATCTCTGTGTGGATCACCATTGGAGGGCGAACGTTTGGGCGCCTGGTGGAGAAGAAGGCTGAATCTGGGTTTTCTTCATCAAATTGGATATTAGAGGTTCAGGTTGGTGTCTAAACTCTAGTTTATATCATATATGCATGTTTATATATTTTAATTCCTAGTAAGGAGGTCTTGGGTTAAGGGTTTGGTAGTGATTTTATAATAAGTTTTTGAAATCCACGCTTCCCCCTGGTCACCAAACTCTAACAGTGGTATCAGAGCCACCTTATTAGGGCTAAATCATACAAAATTTGAGGTTGCCCATTTTGATAGGACTCTACAAAATTGAAGTTGCCCAATTTGTAGGACTCTTGAGGTTGCCCATTTTTGTTGGACTCTGCAAAATTTGAAGTTGCCCAATTTTGTAGGACTCTACAAAAGTTTAAAGTTACATATGATTGATATGTTTATGCATATATGTATGTCACTGGTTAGAGTTTTCACTTAAACCTTAATCGATATAGAGATATGTTTAGCTTCTAGTCATCATACTGAAATAAGGTTGCCCTGGCATAATGGTGGATCCATTATATGGTAGATGGTTGTCCTAGTATGATGACATACTTGGCACATTATAAAATGATATATGATGCATGGTTCATTGAATGGTAATATTAGAATGTGCTTCTGTTTGAATTGCCCTCTATTAAAATTATATTAAGTTGTAGTGTCATATACCAAAAGCAAAATAATCAAGATGATTAGTTGATCATTCGGTGTTTAGGAAAAGTGGTTCATGATCGGTAAAGAGGATGTGGTTTTTAATTGGTTCCGTTGACTGACCTGGCCAATTTTTATTGGTGTCTAGGAAAGCAACGGGGGGACTCCCACTACTCTCCCACTTACCTGGCCGATAAGATTAACTTAATTCTTGATTAATATGCTTAGTATAATATTCACTACATTAGGCCTTCCTTCATGCTAGGTCATTATTATGTTATGACCCGTATTAGATTTGTTGTGTACACACAAGGTCTATTATGGTGACTAACGCAATTTTGGCCTGATGCATTTGATGCTTATGGCATGATTTAATATAATACTTTGTTGTGTACACACAAGGATATTATTATTACAATCATGACTATAAAGGAATGAAGGGTCTTACTTAACTAAAATTTTATAGTTTGTTGTGCACACACAAGGCTATTAATATTTTAGAGGCCAGGATATGTTGAGAATTGTATGAGTTACAATTGGAAAGAGTTTTCCTACCTTTGAACTTATATAAGATTTGTTGTGAACACACAAGATCTTTATAAAGAATTAGGATCTTAACCCTACTAAGAAAACCAATTAGGGTTTCTCGATCATCATATAGAGGGTTATGATGCTTGATAAAATAGTGGGAGACATAATTAAGTTAAAGTCCTAATTTAATTATGTTTTGTCAACATTGGTTGTTTGCTTATGTTATGTTCTTTGTTAATGTAGATTAAATGGCCTCTTCACTTTTACTCCGTAGTATACTTGATGCCAATAAATTGACTGGACCGAACTATGTTGACTGGTTGAGAAACCTAAAGATAGTACTCAGACAGGAAAAGACTTTCTTACATTCTTGATACCCCTACCTTGGAACCTTTAGGGGAAGATGCCTCGTAAGAGGAAAAGACCACATACATTATGTGGCAAAATGACTCACTCACTGTCAAATGTATCATGCTTGCCTCTATGACCAATGAGTTGTAGAGGCAACATGATAGCAAGGACACAAACTCCATACTGCTCAATTTAAAAAAGCTATATGAAGAACATAGTCGAATTGCTAGATATAAGATATCTAAGCAGTTGTTCCGTGCAAGAATGACAGAAGGTACATCCGTACAAGACCACGTACTGATGGTTATTGACCTGATCACTCGATTAGGTCAATTGAGTTTTGTTATGGATGGGGAGTTGAATCAGGATTTGATCCTACAGTCACTCCCGAAATCATTTTCACAGTTTGTTCTTAATTATCATATGAACAAACTTAACACTTCCTTGCCTAAGCTGTTGAATATGTTAAAACCAGCAGAGAGCCATTTAAAGAAAAATAAGGCTCCACTTCTTCTTGTGGATGGGATCAACAAGAAGAAGTCCGGTAGAAAGGGTTTCAAGAGGAGATTGAACCCAAAAAGGGGCATCAAGAAGAAGAAAGGAAAGAAGGCCACCGAACAGATGACCTGCTTTCACTGTGACAAGCCGGGTCATTGGAAGAGGAACTGCAAGGCTTATCTTGCAGGTGTGAAGCCTGGTGCATCGGATGCACCAAAAGGTATGAAAGAAGTTCATACTATTTTGTCATTGGATTCTTCCATTTCAAATACTTGGGTATTGAATACCGCCTATGGTCATAATATCTGCAAATCATTGCAGGGGCTGCAGAGGATAAGAGCATTGAAGGAAGGAGACTTCGAGCTCTACGGTGCTGGAGGAGAGTCCATCCAAGCAAAAGCTGTAGGGACTTATATCTTGAAGTTACCTTTGGGGAAGATCTTAGAGCTGAGAGATTGTTACTATATGCTTAAGGTCATTAGAAATATCATATCTGTACCCTTGTTACTTAGACAAGGCTATACTATGAATGTAATGAGCAATGGTTGCTCAATCAGCTTTTCTAATGAAATTATATGTTATGGCGTATTTTGCAATGGTCTTTTAACTCTATCTACTAATGACAATATACTTCATGTAAGTAACAAACGAAAGAGAGATGATGTAAACAATACTTTACTCTGGCATTGTCGGCTTGGACATATTAGTGAGACTAGGATTAGCAAGTTATACAAGAAAAATTTCCTTAATCCTTATGACTATGAATCATTAGGAACTTGTGAATCATGTCTCATGGGTAAAATGACCAAGACTCCATTTAGTGGACATAGAGAAAGGATAACTGAGTTATTAGGACTCATACATATAGATGTATATGGGCCTATGACAACTCAGGCCAAGGGTGGATACTCTTATTTCATCACGTTTACTGATGATTTTTCAAGGTACGGATTTGTGTATCTTATGAAACATAAGTCCGAAGCCTTTGATAAATTTTTAGAGTATCAAATTATGGTAGAGAAACAAACGGGGAAAAGTATTAAAATCCTTTGATCAGATCGAGGAGGTGAATACTTATCCACCGAGTTTCTCGATCACCTTAAAGAAAAGGGGATTATCTCTGAATAGACCCCTCCTTACACACCATAATTAAATGGTGTTGCTGAAAGGAGGAATCGTACCTTATTAGATATGGTCGATCCATGATGTGCTTCATAGAGTTACCTGTTTCCTTCTGGGGATATGCCTTGGAAACCGTGGCTAATATCTTAAATAGAGTACCATCTAAATCTGTCTCTAACACTCCATATGAGATATGGAGGGATAAGAAACCCAATCTTAAGTATCTTAAGATATGGGGATGTCCAGCCTATGTCAAAAAAAAATTTGGACATAAGCTGGATGCTAGAGCAGATAAGTGTCTATTTGTAGGATATCCTAAAGATAGTATAGGATATCTGTTCTACCACCCTACTGAACAAAAAGTTTTCGTTATTAGGCATGCCACTTTTTTGGAGAAAGAGTTCATCCTACAAAAGGGCAATGGGAGAAATATTAAACTTGAAGAAGTTCAACAAATAGATACATCTCAACCAAATGATAACATAGTTAGTATAGAACCAGAACACACCACTCCTATCTGTAGGTCTGATAGGGTGCATCAAGCACTTGAGAGGTATGGGTTCATTATTGAAAATAATGAAGCCCGGATCATTGAAAATGATGAGCCTCTAACCTATACGGATGCTGTCATGAGTAGGAATTTAGATAGATGGCTGGAAGCCATGATATCCGAAATGGACTCCATGTATGTCAACCAAGTGTGGACTTTGGTTGATGCACCAGAGGGTGTTAACCCTATTGGATGCAAATGGGTCTGTAAGAAAAAGATTGGGACAGATGGCCAGGTCGAAACTTATAAAGCTAGATTAGTGGCTAAGGGTTTCAGACAAAAACAGGGAATAGATTATGATGAAACATTTTTTCCTGTTGCCATGCTCAAATCTATTCGGATCATGCTTGCTATAGCAGCATATCATGATTATGAAATCTGGCAGATGGATATGAAAACCGTATTCCTTAATGTTTTCCTTGAGGAAGAGGTCTACATGTCACAGCTAGAAGGTTTTGTCTTGGAGACTAAACCTAATCAGGTATGTAGGCTGAAGAAATCCATTTATGGATTAAAGCAAGCATCCAGGAGTTGGAACATCCGATTTGATAAGACGTCAAAGAGTTTGACTTTATGAAAAATAAGGATGAATCTTGTATGTACAAGAAGACTAGTGGGAGTGCCATAGTTTTCTTGGTCCTGTATGTGGATGACATACTCCTCATTTAGAATGATATCCCAACGTTACAATCAGTCAAGGTATGGTTATCTAAATAGTTTTCTATGAAAGACTTGGGAGAAGCATCCTATATACTGGGTATCAAGATCTATAGAGATAGATCTAGGAGGATGCTAGGCTTATCCCAGTCTAGGTACATTAACTAAGTACTAAAGAGATTTAGCATGGAGGGAAGTAAAAGAGGTTACTTGCCCATTGGTCATGGCATACATCTTTCTAAGAAGATGTCTCCTAAGACACCTGAAAGAATGAGTTCTATACCTTATGCTTCGGCTGTAGGGTTTATAATGTATGCTATGTTATGTACCAGGCCTGATGTGGCATATGCCTTAGGTATAGCCAGCAGATTTCAGGCTGATCCAGGAGAGGATCACTGGAAGGCTGTGAAAAATATTCTTAAGTACTTGAGAAGGACTAAGGATATTTTTCTGATATACGAGGATCTGATCTTAAACTGGAAGCTTATTCAGATTCTAGTTTTCAATCGGATCCAGATGATAGCAAATCTATTTTAGGGTATGTTTTTATCCTAAATGGAGGAGCTGTAAGATGAAAGAGTTCTAAACAGCAGACTATAGCTGACTCAACAACTGAGGCAGAATACATTGCTGTTGGTGAAGCTTCCAAGGAAGTTGTCTGGATGAAGAAGTTCATCTCAGAGTTGGGCGTTGTTCCAGAGATTGAAGGTCCAGTACCACTTTACTGTGATAATACTGGAGCCGTCACTCAAGCTAAGGAACCAAGAGCTCATCACAAATCAAAGCACATTCTAAGACGCTTCCATCTCGTTCGAGAGATTGTCGAAAGACAAGAAGTCTACATTAAAAGAGTTGAAACGAAGAACAACATAGCAGACCCATTCACTAAGGCTCTACCACAGTGGGAGTTTCATCGCCATCTCGATTGTATGGGGTTAAAATTTAAAGGCGATTGGCTTTAATGCAAGTGGGAGATTGAAAGGATTATGCCCTAAAGGCCAATCGAAATGTTGTATTTCGATGGGATTTTCCTTTGTATCCCAAACCAATGTATTGACATTATCAATTAATAAAGGCATTTTATTTTCATCGTATGCTGTCTTAATTATTTTATTATTATATGATGAACCCCATAGATTAGGGCTATGGTTTTAGGATTATGATGAGATCAAACCAGTGAGACCTAAAGCCTTAAAACCCTAATCTAAAATATTCATGGTCGATGGGACGTTTAGTAGGGGATCAATGTTTTCAGCAAGACTAGCACATCCTATGTATACTTGATGAAGAGGGTGACTGATCTCATAGTCACTTATGTTTGACACTAATACTAGGATAAGGGTGCTCATTATAGAATGAGTTCACTGAATGGATCCAATTAGAGAACATCTAATGGAACCTTATCTGTTTGTCAATAGATAGTTCTCATAGTGGGAGTAGTGCATGTGGTCCTTTGACCTGAGACTGCCATGGTACCTTGTATGCATGAATCCATACTTTGGTTCACACTCAATCATGGCACTGAGTCATGCATGGGGTGATACTGGATATGATGGATTGCATATGGAGGTTGTGAGTAGGTCAAAAAGGAATCGATCAACCCTAGTAAGAGGGAATTGCATCCAACTGATTTCGATCAAATGAAGATTCGAGAAATCTTTGATCAAAGTATGAACATTAGAAATAGTTTCTAATGGTTCATTAATGAATCATCATTATCAGATTGAGCTAGGAATGAATATGAAATTGGATTTGACAAGTATCGATGTCCATAGTAATATTCAGGGTGCAAGCTGATCGAATGACTGAATTGCTCGGTAACTCACCACTGAAGGGTATTTTGGTAATGCCACATGTTACGGCCGTAATGATGACGTGGCCGATCTCAGATTCCGTCAGGTATGATTGAGCCACGTGGAGGTTTCTTCGGCCGAGTTAGCTGCGGCTCCCACGCTACCGAGGTCGAGCTCGGCCCTTGCCCCCCCGGCTACCTCGCCAGGTGATATCCCGAGACGTTACCGCCCTGGCCGAAGTCGAGTTCGGTCCAGGGCCCCTCCTGCCACCTCGCCAGGTGTCCACCCGGGAGGGGTCCACCTCGGTCGAGGTTGGCTGCTCCCCCGCTCCCTCGCCAGGTGGCGCCCAGAGACGGTCCCACCAAGGCCGAGGTCGAGCCAGGCCCCTTCGCTCCTTCGCCAGGTGGCCCCCGGAGACGGGACCACCTCGACCGAAGCCGAGCGCCCTTATGCCGCCTCGCCAGGTGTCCACCCAGGAGGGGTCCACCTCGGTCGAGGTCGGCTGCTCCCTCGCTCCCTCGCCAGGTGGCGCCCAGAGACGGTCCCACCAAGGTCGAGGTCGAGCCGGGCCCCTTCGCTCCTTCGCCAGGTGGCCCCCGGAGATGGGACCACCTCGACCGAAGCCGAGCGCCCTTTTGCCGCCTCGCCAGGTGTCCACCCAGGAGGGTCCACCTCGGCCGATGTCGGCTGCTCCCCCGCTCCCTCGCCAGGTGGCGCCCAGAGACGGTCCCACCAAGGCCGAGGTCGAGCCGGGCCCCTTCGCTCCTTCGCCAGGTGGCCCCCGGAGACGGGACCACCTCGACCGAAGTCGAGCGCCCTTCTGCCGCCTCGTCAGGTGTCCACCCAGGAGGGGTCCACCTCGGCCGAGGTCGGCTGCTCCCCCGCTCCCTCGCCAGGTGGCGCCCAGAGACGGTCCCACCAAGGCCGAGGTTGAGCCGGGCCCCTTCGCTCCTTCGTCAGGTGGCCCCTAAAGACGGGACCACCTCGACCGAAGCCGAGCGCCCTTCTACCGCTCCGCCAGGTATCCACCCGAGAGGGGTCCACCTTGGTCGAGGTCAGGCCGCCCGTACAGAGAAGGTCCCAAAGAGCGGAGGCGCAGGTTCCGAGGTTGGCCCTCGAGCCGTGCGCACCACAGACGGCGCCCCGTACAGATGGCGGCGGCACACGAAACATCACTTACATCGGCCCGACAGGTTCTGCAGTCGAGAGACGCGATTCTGGCAAAATAGGGCCCGTCAACGGACAGCGCCGGCACCTGGGAAGGGGAGTGCCCACACTGGGCCCGAGGTCTGACCGGCCACCCTGCCGGCGTCCCCCCCCTCCTTTACCGTTTCCCCACTGGGCTCAGCAAACGAGGTCAGAAAGCCGTCTGGCCCTCAAAACCAAAAGGGAAAAGAGAAAAGGATGGAGAGGGGGCGACGAGAGCGACAAGGGGAGCCTCCCAAAAGCAAAAAACAGGCAGGCAGCGGGAGGAGATAAAAGGAAGGAGAGAGGAGACGACCAGGTAAGGTGGGACGAGTAAGAAATAGAGGCTGAAGGCCCCGCTCCGAGAGTAAGATCTAGGGCCCCGAGAGGGGATCGCTTGGCATGAGCTCGGCAAGGGGACCTAGCCGGGTTTCTGGTCCCTCCGGCACCTTTCTTGCTAGTAAATTCTCTGAGTCTGGGACTCCTTCAGGGGCCCGTCCCGGAGAATCTGTTCCCTCTCGCCGTCTACTAACTTGATCGTCGGAGCTCCCTCGCCGGGATCCCCGGCCAGGGTCTTCTGACCTTGCCTTGCAGGTTCGCTCCAGCCAGGAGGCCCCAGGAGCAAGGCGGTCTGGTAGGATCGGCGGTTCCGAGGCATGGGTGCGGCGGCGAGATTGGCAACAGATTGGCGCGCCAGGTAGGGGGCAAGACAACACCCCTAGTGGGAGCCAGCTTTCTGCAGGCACGGCGCTCTCCGACAATGGTGGTCACTCGTGGGCGCGAGGCATCCACCAGCCGTGTGGGGGATGTTCCCTCCCCTCAAGAGGCCCACAGCCCGGAGAGGGAGCTCCCAGCTCCCCTCCTCTTCCACTACCGCCGACCTCGACAGATGGGCCCCTCGCGGCCGTCATCCAACAGCTGCAGACTTTGACCTCGGCGGTCTGGCAGCTTCAACATCAGCAGCGATCCTGGCCACGCAACCGCAGCCGGGGACCCCCGCTGCTCGAGCCACGGGGCCGCGTGGGAGCCTGCGCTCCATTCAGGGCAGGCCATCCCACCCGAGGGCGGTCTCCAACCCCCGCGGGAGCCACCAAGCTCCCGTAAAAAGAAACTACTCCGGTTCGGCAGATCACGAGAGTCGATTCCCGGTCGATGAAGCCGAGACGGCGCATCGCAGCAAGCGACGCCGAGGCATGACTTCGCGCCGAGACTGATCGGCGCCCCCTTCGCCAGCGACCTCGGTGGAAGACTCCACCGATGAGGCCATCAGGCGTCAGGCCGAGAGGTGCCTGGAAGAGCACGAGTGCAAGTTGGCGGAGTTCGCCCTACGATTTGCCGACCTACAGAACTCATCGACGGACCCGGCGGGCTACGACTCCCGTCCCCCCTTCTCTGAAGAAATCCAGGCGGAGCCGATCCCGAGCCGGTTCCGCATGCCGCAGGTGGATCCCTACGATGGGACCACCGACCCTCTGGACCATCTGGAGAGCTACAAGGCTCTCATGAGGGTCCAGGGAGCCACTGATGCCCTTTTGTGCATCGCCTTCCCTGCTACCCTCCGGAAGGCCGCTCGAGTCTGGTTCACCCGCCTCGAGCCCGGATCTATTTGCTCCTTCCACCAGCTGGAAGGAAAGTTTGTGGCGCACTTCGACGCTTGTCGAAGGTGCCAAGAGAGGTGGATAGCCTCTTCTCCATCCGCCAGCAGGACCAGGAGCTGCTATGGGACTACATCACCCGGTTCAAGACCGCATCCCTGGAAATCTACAGCCTGGATGAGCCCGTCGCCATGCTGGCTTTGAAGCGCGGGCTCAAGACGTCCCGCCTGACCTACTCCCTGGATAAAAAGCCACCCAGGACGTACTTCGAGCTCCTCCTCCGTGCCCACAAGTACATCCGAGCGGAGGAGGCCGACCTCACCCGCCGAGAGCTGGACGGGAAGACTCCGAAGAGGCCATCCCCGAGGGATATTCCAGGAGCTCGGAAGCCCGGGCCACCTGCCGACCCTCGCCCGAATCCGAGGTCGAAGGGCGAGGCCATTACGGAGTGGAGGTTCACCCCTCTCCTCGCCCCTCGAACAAAGATCCTCATGAAAATTGAGGGCGAGCACTACCTCCGTCGACCTCCTCCTCAGAACCCAAGAGGTATCCGAGACAAGTCAAAGTACTGCCAGTTCCACCGCGAGCACGGCCATGACACGGAGGAGTGTCGCAACCTGAAGTGGGAGATCGAGGAGCTGATCAAGAGGGGCTACCTTAGGAAGTTCGTCAGGAATGAGGTCCCCGCGGAGGGGCAGCCGCTCGCGGCCTTACCACCAATTCCTGCAATCGATAACCGCCCGACGGAGAAGCCAGTGGGCATGATCTCACTTGGGGTCGGGCGGGCGGCGAAGAGAGCCCGGGAAATCGGGAACCCGGAGAATGTAATCCCTCCTGAGGAGGGGAAGGAAAACGAGAATGTAAACAATGATGCCATGGTGGTCGAGATGACCATCACGAAGCATCCTGTACATCAAATTATGGTAGATAGTGGAAGCTCGGCTAACGTGCTTTTTTACGATGCTTTCTCTCGGATGAATTTGTCTCATGACCAGCTGAGACCGGTGCATACCCCCCTGGTAGGCTTTACCGGGGACTTTGTGGGGGTCGAAGGAGAGATCACTCTCCCGGTCACCGCCGGATCCCCACCTCGGCAGACGACCGTCCTGATGACGTTTACCGTCGTCAAGCTCCCTTCGCCTTACAACGCGATTCTCGAGCATCCCGGGCTCAACCAACTGGATGCTATGATTTCCACGAAGAGGTTGTTGGTGCAGTTCCCCACGTCTTCCGGGCTCGGGGTGATGAAGGGGACGACCCAGCCGGTCCCACATTGCCTCCAGACGGTCCCGGGCGCCCGGGGCGCGGAGCTCGGCCCCGATGTTGACGACCTCGACCTAAGGGAGAATGAACCCAGGGGGGCTCGTAGAATGCCTGTTGACTTATCCCCTTGGTTCGGACCCGCTGAAGACGGTGCAGGTCGGGGCGCAACTCCCAGAAGAAGAACGGACCCGCCTGCTGGAGTTCCTCGCGCGAACACAGACGTGTTCGCCTGGTCAGCGGCCGACATGCCGGGCATTCTCCCCGAGGTCATCACGCACAGGCTAAACGTGGATCCGAGCTGCCGCCCGGTCCGCCAGAAGAAGAGGAGCTTCGCCATGGAGAGACAGAGGGCCATCAACGAGGAGGTGGAGAAACTCCTCGCCGTCGGCTTTGTGCGGGAAGTCCAATATCCCAGCTGGCTGGCGAACGTGGTCATGGTAAGGAAGAGCAGTGGTAAGTGGAGGATCTGTGTGGACTACACCGACCTCAACCGAGCTTGCTCGAAGGATAGCTTCCCTCTTCCAAAGATCGACCAGCTGGTCGACACCACCTCGGGGCATCGCCTCCTGTCATTCATGGATGCCTTCTCTGGATACAACCAGATCCGAATGAATCCGGAGGACGAGGAGCACACCGCCTTCATCACCGACCGTGAAACTTTTTGCTACAAGATGATGCCATTTGGCCTCAAGAACGCTAGGGCCACGTACCAGCGTCTGGTCAACAGGATCTTTAAAGACCAGATCGGCCGCAACATGCAGGTGTACGTGGACGATATGCTGGTAATGAGCAGACCCACGGACCACGTAGCTGACCTGGCGGAGACATTCGGCAACCTCCGACGTCATCAGATGAAGCTGAACCCTGCGAAGTGCGCCTTCGGCGTCTCCGCCGGGAAGTTCCTAGGATTCATGGTGACCCAAAGAGGAATTGAAGCCAACCCGGAGAAGGTCCAGGCCATCCTGGACATGGAGCAGCCCGCCTCCAAGAAGCAAGTGCAGCAACTCACCGGCCGGGTTGCGGCCCTCAGCCATTTTATCTCCAGGTCGGCCGATCGCTGCTGTCCCTTTTTCAAGGTGCTGAGAAAGATGAACGACTTCGCCTGGACCGAGGAATGCCAGGAGGCCTTTGAAGAGCTGAAGAAGATGCTCGCATCACCACCGCTGCTTTCCCGGCCCGAGGAGGGGGAGGAGCTCATCCTCTACCTGGCGGTCACCCCGGAAGCTGTCAGTTTGGTCCTGGTTCAGACCGACGACCAAGGAGTCCAGCGGCCGGTGTACTATACCAGCAAACTTCTCCGCGACGCGGAGCTCAGGTATTCTCGGCCCGAGAAGCTCGTTTTTGCGTTAATAGTGTCTGCTCAGCGTCTCAGGCCCTATTTCCAAGCACATCCCATCGCCGTCCTGACAGATCAGCTGCTGAAAGCGGTGCTCAGCCGACCCGACACCTCGGGGGGATTGGTGAAGTGAGCATTGAAGCTCAGCGAGTTCGACATCGCGTACAGGCCCAGGTCGGCCATGAAAGCACAGGTGCTAGCCGACTTCTTGGTCGAATGCGCGGGCTTAGGCAAGGAGCCCGAGGAGGATCCCTTGCACCGGCAGCTGAAAGCGGGCCCCGAGGGGCCCGGAGAGGACGCGTGGATCCTCCACGTAGATGGAGCCTCGAACTCTGGCGGGAGCGGAGCCGGACTCATTCTTGCCAACAGCGACGGGGTCGTCGCCGAATGCGCGCTCCGTTTCAGTTCGCCGTGACAAACAATTAGACAGAGTACGAGGCGCTCCTCGCCGGGCTGAGGGTCTCCCGCGAGCTGGGCGTGACTAACCTTAAGGCCTTCACCGACTTCCAGCTCGTGGCAGGACAGGTCTCCGGGGAGTATGCCGCGCACGACCCCCAAATGGCGAAATACTTGGAGCTCGTCAAGGCGGGCACGGCCAGTTTCCAGCGCTTCAACATCTTCCACATCCCCCGCAAGGAGAACGCCCGTGCGGACACTCTTTCCCGGCTGGCGACCCTGCCGGACTCGATGCTGGGTCGCGCTCACGTGGAGCACCTTAAGGCCCCAAGCCACGAGACCCCAGTGGAGGTCCATCAGGTCAGCCGTGAGCCCAGCTGGATGGACAAGTACGCCGAATACATAACCAGCGGCACCTTGCCAGAGGACCGCATGGCGGCCCGCCTCATCAGAAAGAAGGCCGCGCGGTTCGTCCTGATGGATGGGCAATTATATCGAAGATCCTACTCCTACCCCCTCCTTAAATGCGTGGGACCCGCGAAAGCCAGACTCGTGCTCCAGGAGATTCACGAGGGCGTCTGTGGGAACCATGTGGGGAGCAGAGCGTTAGCCTACAAAGCCCTTCGTCAGGGCTACTTTTGGGAGACGATGAAGGAGGATGCCGCTGATTTCGTGAGGAGGTGCGATCGGTGCCAGCATCACGCCACGGTGCAACGGTAGCCCTCCAACCCAATCTCCCAGCTTTCAGCTCCGTGGCCATTCGCCCAATGGGGGATGGACCTTCTGGGCCCATTCCCGCCGGCGTCTGGACAGCAAAAATTCTTGATCGTGGCCATCGACTATTTCACGAAGTGGGTCGAGGCCGAACCCTTGGCACGGATCACCGAGGCAAACGTCGCCAAGTTCTTCTGGAAGTCAATCGTTTGCCACTTCGCCTCTCCCACACCATGGTCACTGATAACGGGCGCCAGTTCGACTGCCAAGAATTTGAAAAGTTCTGCGGCGACCTCGGCATCAGGCATCGCTTCACCTCGGTGGCGCATCCTCAGACCAATGGAGAGGCCAAAGTCACGAACAGGACCATTTTGCAGGGCCTCCGCACGCGGCTGGACCAGGCCAAAGGCAGATGGGCCGAGGAGCTCCCCAGCATCCTTTGGGCATACCATACCACCCCGAGAACGGTGACCGACGAGACCCCGTTCAACCTCGTCTTTGGAGCCGAAGCGGTCATCCCGATCGAGCTCAGCCTACCCACACTGCGTGTGGAGCAATATGACGAGATAGAGAACCCCGCCAGAATGATGCTCAACCTTGACTTCTTGAGGAGATGAGGGACAAGGCCCGAGTTCGGATGGCGGCGTATAGGCAGCGAGTGGCCAGGTATTACAACTCCCGAGTGCGGCCGAAGTCCTTTCGTCCCGGAGATCTGGTCCTCCGGCGTGCTGAAGCTTCTCAGCCACGGGAGTACGGGAAGCTTTCACCAAACTGGGAAGGCCCGTACCGGGTAGCAGAAGCCCTCCCCCACGGTGCCTACTACCTGGAGGAATTGGGAGGGGCCAGGTTTCCCCGGACATGGAACGCCTCGAATCTAAGGATGTATTATCAGTAATGTAAGGTTCCCCACTCCTGCAATAAAGTTTCTTTGCTTCAAACGCTCTTTCTCACCTCGTAGGGAAACCGGTGCATGGCCCTGGGTTCGGCACACCCGATCATGGCTGAAGGCCGAAGGAAGCGAGAAGTCCCGGACTTTAGTCTGGAAGGTGGGGCAGAACCCAGTTCACCCACGCGAGCACGGAGAACAGCTCGGCAAGCCATACAAGGCTTGAGAAAGCCTGCGGCCCCGGGGTTCAATCCGGAAGTCCCGGGCTTCGGTCTGGAAGGCGGGGCAGAACCCAGTTCGCCCACGCGAGCACGGAGAATAGCTCGGCAAGCCGTGCAAGGCTTGAGGAAGCCTGCGGCCCCGGGGTTCAGTCCAGAAGTCCCGGGCTTCGGTCTGAAAGGCGGGGTAGAACCCAGTTCGTCCATGTAGCACGGAGAACAGCTCAGCAAGCCGCGTAAGGCTTGAGAAAGCCTGCGACCCCGGGGTTCAGTCCGGAAGTCCCGGGCTTCAGTCTAGAAGGCGGGGCAGAACCCAGTTCGCCCATGCGAGCACGGAGAACAGCTCGGCAAGCCGTGCAAGGCTTGAGAAAGCCTGCGGCCTCGGGGTTCAGTCCTGAAGTCCCGGGCTTCGGTCTGGAAGGCGGGGCAGAACCCAGTTTGCCCACGCGAGCACGGAGAACAGCTCGGCAAGCCTTGCAAGGCTTGAGAAAGCCTGCGGCCCAGGGGTTCAGTCCGGAAGTCCTGGACTTTAGTCTGGAAGGCGGGGCAGAACCCAGTTCGCCCACGCGAGCACGAAGGCAAGCCCAAAGAAGGACCCGCTCGAGGCCTACTCTGATGCCTCCCGGTCCGGAACGTCCCAAACTTTGATCTAAGCACCGGATGGGACCAGGTCCATCCTCGTCCCGGCACTCCACATCAACATCTCAGGAAGAAAAAAGAGAAGAAAGAAAAGCAAAAGAGAAGGCGAGTCCGAGACATGGCCAAACTGGATTTTCATTGATTCAACAAAGGGAAGTACAAACTGGGGGTCCCGACAGGCCGAGAGTCCCCAAAAAGAAAACAAACCAAAAAGGAAAAGAACGACAGGTCAGTTTGGCACGGTGGCGGGTTCCTCGGCCGGGGTCGCAGGCTCCACTTCCTCGCCGTCGGCGGCTGCTGGCTCAGGGGGTTGCTCCGGAGCTTTGGCTGTGTCGCTCGCCGGGGCCGCAGCTGTGGCATCGACCGCACCGGAAACCCTTCTGTCGGGTCCCTGCCTCCTACCTCCGAGCACCACCCCACTGAGGTCAAGCTCGGGGTAGAAGGACCCCACCTTCTCCCGGCACATTCGGAACCCCTTCAGGAAGGAGTCCACGGCGGCCTCCCGTACCTCCGAGATGTACTCGTCGGAGGCCCGGAATTTCGGGATGGCTTCCTGCGCCTCCCGCTTCGCGGCCTCCAGGAGCCCGTTGACGTAGGTGCTCCGCTCTTTCGCCGCACTCGCCTCCCATCTGGCCTCTTCCAGCTGGCGCTCCAGCCACTGAGAATGGGCCCGAAGGCGAGCCCTCTCGGCGCGTCCTCTTCCGTGCGGCGCTGGTGGGAGTTCCTCTCATCGGACAGAGAGGACTCCAGGTCCTTGACGCGCTCCTCGGCGCGCGCCAGGTCCGCCTGGAGGGTCTGGTTGTTCGCTCGCAGCTCGACCGCCTTCTCCATGAGGTCTTTGACGTCGGCCACGAGCTTGCCGAGCTTCTCTTCCTTCTCGGCATCTTTCTTCGCGTACCCTGCGAGAAAGTTCCTCAGCAGGAGCACGTCGTTCAAATCTGCACAGCAAAATAGTCGGGTTAGTATAAAGGCTAACCGAGGCCAAAAAATACAAAGGAGCCTGAGTTCGGACTTACCATGAAGAGCTGCGGGAGGATCCCGAGCAGGGCATCGGCGTAGTCCCTGCCGCCTCGAGATCGGTGGTCCCGGGCGGTGGAGGCATACTCCATCACTTTCTCCACGAGCCCCTTGTCGCGGATTACTGAGCACCGGTTGGTGATCACCGATGGTGGAGCCGTCAGGTCGGCTGCGGCGGCGACTGCCCCTCCAGCAAGAATCACCGTCGACGGTGCGGCAAAGGTCGCGGGCTGCACTGTCGGAGCCGCGGCAACGACGGGGCCGGCGCTGGGCGGAACTGCTGGTGGTGGAGCCCACTCGTCGACAGCACTGCCAGGTCTGACGGTGGGAGCATCGATGGCCCCGCCCCGAGGCAGCCTGGGTGGGGGAGCATTGGCCACCGGGCTGGGTACGGTCGCCGGCGCGACCTCCTGGCTCACCTCGGTGTGAGCCCTCTTCACCGCAGGCTCATCCACCTCGACGACATCCCTCTGGGCCGCGCCCTCCAGGAGGTTCTCCAGCGAAAATCTCATGCCTGCAATGCAAAAGAAAAGGAGGTCAGTCAGCTCGGCTAAAAAGGAGAAAGAGTACAGAAGTCAAGGAAAGACTGAGTCTCACCCGGCTCGCGGATGGGACTGATCCCGGCCTCAAACAAGTTCTGCTCCGAGAGCAAACCTCGAGCGCCGGGACCACATCGCTCAGGAGCTGGGAGTAGGCCTCTTGGTCCGCCGACTCGACCTGGGAGTTCCGGTTCGGAGACCGGTCCGATTCGCTCCAGGCCCAGTCAACATCCTCGACCGAGGCAAAGAAGAACCGGTTCTTCCAGCCCTTGATAGAAGAAGGAGGTCGAACCGGAGACACCTGGGCCGGGGCGAGATGTACCACCAGCCGTCGTCAGTGGAGTACCTCTTCAGGGTAAACAGAGCCCTGAAGAGGGAGAAACGGGCAACAAACTCGTGGAAGTGACAAAAAATAATAAAAGAAAAGATGACCCGGATGGCATTGGGAGCCAACTGGGCCAGAACGAGGCGGAAGTGGCTAAGGAAAGAAAGGAAGAAGGGGTGCAGAGGAAATCGAAGACCCCCGAGAAGGAAGTCTTCGTAGAAGGCTATGCGGCCGGGGCCACTCATGGTGACACGATCCCCGGGCCGCGGAACAAGCAAACGGATTGACCCCAGGATGCCGTAGACCTCCCGGAGCAAAGAGAGGTCGCCTTCGGTCATTGTGGAAGCATGACCGGAGGGACCGGTAGAAAGAAGAGGTGGAGGAGGAAGAAGAAAAAGCGGAAGAGCAGAAGCGACAGGAGGAGACCGGACACCCCTGGGGATGCCAATGGTGATACCCCCAGGTTGCAGTCGCCTGCGGGTCTCCTCCGGGATCACTTCCTCCTCCGAGGAGGAAGAAGATGGAGTCCTCGGCCGGGACGGACCGGCCTCATCCGAATTAGAGGAAACATGGCGACGGCGCGCCATGACAAAGAAAAAAGCAAGAAGGATTCGAGGGGGAAGAAGAGGGGAACAAGGAGGAAAATGAGGGCACTCACCGAAAATGCACTGCACGAATGCGGGGCAATGGAAATTAGCCTGCAGCAAACCCCCCGAAGCAAGGGAAAAGGCCTCATTCCGGAAAGTCTCCTCCTTTTCAAACTCAGTCGACAGCGACCGTACCCGTCATTCCGCTCCGAGCCATTGGATGATCGCCGCGTGGACGCACGCCCGACACCGACGCCTCGTTAGCAGGGAAACGGCCTCTGCTTCGAAGCGACGCATTCATTACGAGCAAGTGGGCGACGCGTGGCAGCCTCCTATAGGGCTTCGGGCGCACCGAGAAACGGCGACGAGGATCGCGGCAATTATGATGCAAGATCTTCGCCTTCCCATGTCATATCCGTATTTAATCCGATGTTCCGTTCTACGACGCCCCAACGGAACGGCGGATTGGGGGGCAACTGTTACGGCCGTAATGATGATGTGGCCGGTCTCAGATTCCGTCAGGTATGATTGAGCCGCGTGGAGGTTTCTTCGGCCGAGTCAGCTGCGGCTCCCACGCTACCGAGGTCGAGCTCGGCCCTTGCCCCCCCCGGCTACCTCGCCAGGTGATATCTCGAGACGTTACCGCCCTGGCCGAAGTCGAGTTCGGTCCAGGGCCCCTCCTGCCACCTCGCCAGGTGTCCACCCGGGAGGGGTCCACCTCGGTTGAGGTCGGCTGCTCCCCCGCTCCCTCGCCAGGTGGCGCCCAGAGACGGTCCCACCAAAGCCGAGGTCGAGCCGGGCCCCTTCGCTCCTTCGCCAGGTGGCCCCCGGAGACGGGACCACCTCGATCGAAGCCGAGCGCCCTTTGCCGCCTCGCCAGGTGTCCACTCAGGAGGGGTCCACCTGACCGAGGTCGGCTGCTCCCCTGCTCCCTCGCCAGGTGGCGCCCAGAGACGGTCCCACCAAGGTCGAGGTCGAGCCGGGCCCCTTCGCTCCTTCGCCAGGTGGCCCCCGGAGACGGGACCACCTCGACCGAAGCCGAGCGCCCTTCTGCCGCCTCGCCAGGTGTCCACCCAGGAGGGGTCCACCTCGGCCGAGGTCGGCTGCTCCCCCGCTCCCTCGCCAGGTGGCGCCTAGAGACGGTCCCACCAAGGCCGAGGTCGAGCCGGGCCCCTTCGCTCCTTCGCCAGGTGGCCCCCGAAGAGGGACCACCTTGACCGAAGCCGAGCGCCCTTCTGCCGCCTCGCCAGGTGTCCACCCAGGAGGGGTCCACCTCGGCCGAGGTCGGCTGCTCCCCCGCTCCCTCGCCAGGTGGTGCCCAGAGACGGTCCCACCAAGGCCGAGGTCGAGCCGGGCCCCTTCGCTCCTTCGTCAGGTGGCCCCCGGAGACGGGACCACCTCGACCGAAGCCAAGCGCCATTCTGCCGCTCCGCTAGGTGTCCACCCGGGAGGGGTCCACCTCGGCCGAGGTCAGGCCGCCCATACAGAGAAGGTCCCAAAGAGCGGAGGCACAAGTTCCGAGGTTGGCCCTCGAGCCGTGCGCACCACAGATGGTGCCCCGTACAGATGGCGGCGGTACGTGAAACATCACTTACGTCGGCCCGACAGGTTCTGCAGTCGAGAGATGCAGTTCTGGCAAAACAGGGCCCGTCAACGGACAGCGCCGGCACCTGGGAAGGGGAGCGCCCACACTGGGCCCGAGGTCTAACCGGCCGCCCTGCCGGCGTCCCCCCCCCCCTCCTTTACCCTTTCCCCGCTGGGCTCGGCAAACGAGGTCAGAAAGCCGTCTGGCCCTCAAAACCAAAAGGGGAAAGAGAAAAGGATGGAGAGGGGGCGACGAGAGCGACAAGGGGAGCCTCCCAAGAGTGGAAAACAGCAGGCAGCGGAGGAGATAAAAGGAAGGAGAGAGGAGACGACCAGGTAAGGTGGGACTAGTAAGATACAGAGGCTGAAGGCCCCGCTCTGAGAGTAAGATCCAGGGCCCCGAGAGGGGATCGCTTGGCGTGAGCTCGGCAAGGGGACCCAGCCAGGTTTCTGGTCCCTCCGGCACCTTTCTTGCTAGTAAATTCTCTGAGTTTGGGACTCCTTCGGGGGCCCGTCCCGGAGAATCTGTTCCCTCTCGCCGTCTACTAACTTGATCGTCAGAGCTCCCTCGTCGGGATCCCCGGCCAGGGTCTTCTGACCTTGCCTTGCAGGTTCGCTCCAGCCAGGAGGCCCCAGGAGCAAGGCGGTCTGGTAGGATCGGCGATTCCGAGGCACGGGCACGGCGACGAGATCGGCAACACCACCAAAATTCCACATCTTCTGGGTAGGCATGATACATTGCTAGATGTTAATTTGTCTTGTGGAGATTTGATTGAATTATGGTAATTCAATCAGTTAATTAGAATTGGATTCTAATTGACCTAGTCGGGCTAGCTTGAGTTGACCTAAATCGGCTTAGTTGAGATCTAACCGAATTAGGTCAAATAGCACTCGGACCTACTACTAGCTAGATGTGGAACCCAATGGGTTACACACAATAGAGAGTTGATGAAGGATTTAATTTGAAATTAAATCATGTTTGCAGGACAAACACACTAGCATATATTGCAAACCCTAACTTCTATTCGAATCGGATTCGAATTTTGGTTCCTAATTAGGCTTAATTGGGTTATAATTGAACCTAATTAGGGTCTAATTAAGTTTTTTCGGACGTTGGGCTAACCCATGGCTGAACCCACTTAAATTACAGCAATTTATTTCATCTCCCCAAGCCGCATAACTCTCCCTCACGTGTGGATAAGAAGGAAGACTCCACGCGCGCATGGGCTCTTCAAGCGCGTGGAGTCTTTATCTATTTTACCGTGAAAAACAAAAGGAGGGGGGGGGGGGGGGGGAAGTATTCTCATTTTAGCGCCTCAAAGGATAGCCATTGGATGGTCATCTGATGGTTGCAAAGTTTTAGAAAATAAGAAAGGTTTCCGATGGTTCCCGGTCACGCGTAACTCCATCTCAAAACATCGCGTCTCTTCCTAAGTTTCTTCCGAGATTTTTCTTCATCGAAAAGTCTTGAAATAAAACTAGAAAGTCATGATAAAATAGAGGGGACGCGTGAAGGATGGAGGGACATGATCATTGGATGGCAGAGAGTTGCGTTCTTTTGGAAAGACGTCTCTCTGTTGTCTATATAATGGGAGGAAAGGTCTCGGATGAAGTGTGTGGGTTTTAAGAAGCCCTTTTAGATTTTCTTCTTCCTTTCCAGAGACTCCTTCCTTTTTTTCTTATTGGATATTGTTTCCTCTACAAAGGTTTCCTCTATCGAAACTTTGGTCTTAAACAAGAATAAAGAAGAAGGTCTTGATCGGTAAAGGAAGAAAGATATATATTTCTTTCTTTCCTACATTAAGACAATACTTGTCTTAATTCACCTCCCATTTTAAGACAAGGCTTAAAACCTTTAGGACAACCTTAGTTCTTCAAGACAAGAGGGTCCTACAAGGATTAAAGTCAGGAGAAGTTCAACAAGAGGCAAGAAGGAAGAAAGGGAGTTCTGGAGTAGACAAAACTCAGCCATAGTCCAAGTTTTGAGTTCTTAGAAGAAGAATTCAAGTAAAGGAGCCACTAAAGAAGAGGTTATAGTCTTGGTCACATCTCTGTGTGGATCACTGTTGGAGGGCGAATGTTTGGGCGCCTGGTGGAGAAGAAGGCTGAATCTGGGTTTTCTTCATCGGATTGGATACTAGCAGTTCAGGTTGGTGTCTAAACTCTAGTTTATATCATATATGCATGTTATATGTTTTAATTCCTAGTAAGGAGGTCTTGGATTAAGGGTTTGGTAGTGATTTCATAATAAATTTTTGAAATCCACGCTTCCGCCCTGGTCACCAAACTCTAATAAGACTTGTATAAGGTTGAGAGTGGAAGTTCAGTCTTATAAGTTTTTATTTTTTATAGTAAAACCTTACATACTCATCTAATTATGTCTTGTCTTTTTATTTTTTTTTTCTTTATCTATGGTATCGACATCGACAATCAAGATCCTGAAAATAGGGATTCATATTTTATATGAGTGATCTCTCAATACAAGTGGTATCAATGTAGTTGGTACCATAATAATTGATAGTATCATCTTATATTTGGATCGTCGGATTTCTGACGAGACGCTCTTTGCAGCAAAGTCTATAAATTTATGAGCAAAGGAGCATATGCTAGGCATGACAATCAATAAAGTGGTTGATTTTGAGATATGCCCATTATGAGTTAAACATGACTGTGATCAGTCCAAAATTTTAAATAAGATGGATGACTAAACTGAAACATAAAAATGAAATATAGTTTTATCAAAGATTTTGTTATATATGGCGGTTAAATTATTTTGGTTGCATGACATGATATTTTATGATTCCTTATACTACTATTATTTTCTTGCTATTTTCAAATCATATTACTATTGGTATGATTGTATGGAACCCTTATTAAGCTGTAAAGCTCATATCCCCTACTTCCTTTCTTTCTCAAAGTTTTACAGAATAATCGAGGTTGACAGTAGATTAGTTTGATGGTGAAATAATGAATAGATAAAAAATCATTAATACCGATCGGATGATTGAAGAGTGACCAATTGATAATTATATGAGTTGTATTATTAGTCTTTTTTATGAATTGTAATCTATAGTGTTATTGGAAATCAAAGTGGTAGTAGATTTTTTAAGACCTTGCATGATATTTAAAATGTATTCTAAGATTTGTACGATCGATCGCGTGGCCGAACTGAGTACTGAATTTGGAGGATGATAGAATGGTATTAGAGCTTAAATTATGATCACTCGGGACTGTGATAAAAGTGATTAAAAATGACATGGTGGTTATTAGGACATAACAGAATGACATCAAAACTTAAGTAATGATCACTTGAAACTATGACATAAGTAATTAGAACAAGATATGAATGATATCAAAATTCAAGTTATAATTACTAGGATCATTGCTAAAAGATATTTGAGCTTTAGGTTAACGATCATCAAGAATAATGATAGAAGTAGTATAGATGGATTGGAATTTAGATTTTAATCACTAAAGCAATGATAGAAGTAATAGAAATAAACGTAAAGTTTGGATTCAAATCATTAGATATTGTGATACCAATTTGTACTTAAGGTTTAATATTGATGTAGTACACCTGAGGTATGGTAAGGACAATGAATCTTAGAAAATTTTTATTTTTGGAAGGTTGGGTCTTTTAGGTTCTAGTTATAATTCATCAAAAATTTATCTCATAAAATTAGAAGATCTGGTAAATTTATATCAGAGTGCACAGCGAAAGTGTGGTACTTAAATTATTTAAAATGGTTAGAAATACTGATTCTTTAACTTGTAAGTCATGATAATGGAAAGCTTATGAGTAATTTGATATATATTACAAATAGAATAAATTGAGCTATAAGATAGCATGATCTTATAAAATAAGCATCATGAAAGGCAAACTAATTAAGAGCTTGAGGATGATATGAGAGTTGGGTACTTGCAAAGTTTAGGTCTTAAGCAAGCTAATTTCGAGAATGAAATTATTTTAAAGGGGGACAATGTAATACCCGGCCATCTAAAAAAAAACATAAAGAAGAAAACAGGGGAACTTCAACCGAACAGGAACCTCACCAAAAAGATTGGTGAGGCCATTGTGGTTGAATAGGAGAGAGCCGGCAGAGCGACAGGCATGGGTAGGACTCTTCCTCGGTCGAGAATACCACCGTGAGATGACTCTATTTTTCCTGTCGTGTTTTTTTAAGTCCCACCCCTCATCCCTTTAATCGATCCAAAAATCAAGCTCTCCACCATCTTCTTTTTCATCTCCAGCAATCATAGGGTCGTCAAAGTCTAGTCTCCGCCACCCCTCTTCCTCCCCTATGGCAATCGCCGGGATAACTTGTGGAAAAGAAAGAAAGAAAATCCTTGATTCTCCGACGTTGCAATTGTTGTTGGATGTCGGAGTTCAACCGAGGCTATGCTACCATGGAATGCAGTCCCGACCACCCTTCTCCGAGCATAACCGAAGCTTTGGGGGAAAAAATAGGGGGTGTGGGTGCTTTGTTCGGCCAAGCTAGAGAAGAAGGAAGGATAAAGAAAAAGAAGAGAAGAGAGGAGAAGGAGAGAGAAGAAGAAATAAGGAGAGAAAGAGAAAAGAGAAAGAGAAGAGAGGAAGAGGAGAGAGAAAGAGAAGAGAGGAAGAGGAAAGAGAAAGAGGAGAGAGAAGAAGAAAGAAAAGAGAGAGAAAGAACAAAGAGGAAGAGGAGAGGTAAAAAAAGGGAGAGGAAGAGGAGAGAGAAGAGAAAAGAAAGAAAAGAAAGAATAAGATAAATAAATAAATATTTGGAAAAGAAAATCTTAAAAATATATATTCTTTTCTAGAAAATTTGTGAAGTTGGGGTATCAATGGATGGATCGTGGATGGAATCTGGGAAGATAATTTTTCAGACGGAAGGGTGTTAAACAAGTTTCGTAGCACCTAAGTCAAGAATCTGGGTACAATTGATATTAGATATGTCAAATTTGTCTCTAGTGATGATAAAGAGTTTTGTACATAATTACCGATTTATAAATATATTTTACATTGCATGACCCTTGGACATGAGTATTAGCATGCATGATTATTTATACATTATATATTTGATTTTGCAAGATAGATATTTGTGATTGCCGGTGTTACTATTTTTTGTATGATATATTCATATCAAATATGATTATTTTGGATGATTTGAATTATGATGCCGATTATTAAAAATCTTGAAAGAATATGATTTAAAACATGTTTGAGATTTGATAAAGTGATAATCAAGAAGATGGGATATTTAGACTAGCCACACCACATAAAAAATAGCTAAGCCATAGGTTGATAATACATAGAATAGTGAGCCATGGATGGAATAGTTGAGCCACGGGTGAATAATACATGGATTAGCCTGGCCATGGATGGATAGTACATCATCAATTTTAAGATGTGCCCATCATGGGCTGAGCATGATTGTGATTAGTCGAAATTTTAAAAAAGATAGATGACTAAATTAAAAATTAAAATAAAATATGATTTTACTAAATGTTTTGTTACATATGATGGTTTAGTTGTTTTGATTGCATAAATGATGTTTTATAATTCCTTACACTACTATTATTTCCTTGCTATTTTCAAATCATATTACTATTAGTGTGATTTTATGGAATCTTTATTGAGATGTAAAGCTCATACCTACTGATATGCATCTCAACGCACCGATTTAATACCTTAATTCTACTATTCTTATATAGAGTAGTGAGAGTAAGGATTGAATCCATAGGGATCTTTGAGTTATTTCAAAAATAAAATGCATAATAGAAAAGGAAATTAACAAGAAATTAGCAATGAAAATAATTTAGATATGGTCTATCCTAACGAGAGGATAATCCATACCCGTAGATCATGGCCCATCCCTTTTATGAATAAATCAGTAAAATAACAGTAAAAATAATCCAGATATGATCTATCTTAATGAGAGTACGGCCCGTACCCGTAGATCACGGTCCGTCCCTTTTGAGAATAGATCAATCAAAATTATATTCACGTAAAGAAAGTTAGCAGTAAGAATAATCAAGGTATGACCTATCTTAACGAGAGCACAGCCCGTATCCATAGATCACGGCTCGTTCCTTTTAGAAATAGATCAATCAAAATTATATTCACATAGAGAAATTACCTCAAAAGCTTATCACTACTCATTAATTTGCTTCAAACAAAATAAAGAAAAATATGAATTAATCAAAAACTCTTTTCATTTCATAAAATGAGGAGTATATCAAATGAACATATCTAAAACATTTTTTTTTTTTCCAAACAAGCTTCCAGAGTGAAGCTGCAGCATATCCGAAGCAACCAGAAGATGGAGTAGTCCGGTGATGCGGTGGAGAGCGGAAAGTGGGGAACCAAGTAGTCCGGTGATGCGGTGGAGAGCGGAGAGTGGGGAACCAACACCAGTGCGGTGGAAATAGAACCAGTCGAATGAGAAGGTGGAAAGGAGTCGAAAGGATGGAAAAGAGGTGGAAGCTAGTAGAAAGGAAAAATGGAGAAGAGAGAACTAGAGTGGAGCGGAGGAAGGATTGAGAGAAGAAGAGGCTATAAGCTTGATGGACTGATCTCTGGACTCCCCATTCTTCCCTTGATTGAGAGATCAAGGAAGATTTTATAGGCAGAGTGTCAGCAACCTATGATTTCTTCAACAAAAATTTGTTCTACCGTTCCAACCGAGCTCCAACTACTCCAACCAAACTCCAACTTCATTTGGTTTCTAACGATCAACGAACTCTAACTTGTTCCAACGATCCAGCAGTTCCAACAAATTCTTGTTTAGTTCCCATCGTTCCAACGATCCCAACGGCCCAACTCCCAATCAGTTCCCATCGTTCCAACGGATTCCAATCACAGCTCGTTCTTGTTCCAACGATCCAACAAATTCCATCTCCCTTTGGTTCCAACGAATTCAGGTAGCTTGGATAGCGAAGGCATGGTCGGCGACGAGCAACGTGGCTAAACAGGGATAGCGAGGAGAGGGTTGTTGCAAGTGACCGACGGCTTGGGGTCATCATGGATTCCGGCCATGGGAGCCTTCTTGGTGGCAAAGGAAAGGGTGCCGGCACCTTCTCTGGCCGGTGGTGGACTAGGCAGGAGGTCCAGCAGCTTGGAAAATCTACTGCTTGAGAATCGTGGAATAGCAGCGAAGAAAGAGAGGCACATTGCTTTTCCGACAGTTTTTGCAGCCATTGAAGGCTTCTTCAGTCGGCAAGGAACGTGCCGGAGGCTTGGGCGGCGGCGGGATAGCAATTCTAGCGAGTTTCGGCTCAAACCGAGATTCGCAGTCCATGGCTCTGTTTCGTGGACCGGGGCAATGGTGTCCCGTGGACCACAAAGCCATCCGTAAACCATTCAGTTAGTCCATGGTAGAACGACTGCACCAAAATTCATGCATTTCTTGTTTATTTTTTGAAATTCATTTCTGAGCTCGTTTTAAGTCTGATTTGAGTGTCGTTTACACCGTTGGACTCCTAAATTCGAGTTCTTTGCATTTATAGAATCATTTTTTGCAAAGCACTATATAAAAGTATCAATTTTAATTACATAAAGTTAGGTTAATTAAAATGTTTTTAATAACTATCATCCACTACTTCCTTTCCTTCTCAAAGTTGTGCAGAATATTCGAGCTTGGTGATGAATTTTTGATGATAAATGGTGAATATATAAAGAATCATTAATATCAATCGGATGATTGAAGAGTGACCAAATTGGTAATTATATGAGTTGTATTATAAGGTATTCTCCAATGAATTGTGATCTATAGTGTTATTGAAAATCAAAATGATAATGAATTTTTGAAGACTTGCATGATCTCTAGGATTTGTGTGGCGATCGTGTGGTTGAACTGGGTGCTGGATTTAGGACATGACATAACTTTTTTATAAAAGATAGGTAGAAATTATCAAGTTGGTCAGACTTCCATCCATGTAACTGATTCTTTCTTCTCAAACTCCGTGCAAGGTATCTTGCTTCGATCTCCACTCCATCCATCATATTTACTTGCAACGAATCATTCTACAACTTCTAGGAATGGCAATGAGATAGATATGAATCAGGTTGGCTGTATTATTCATGCTCACTTAATACTGATTTTAACACTAGAAGAAGCGAATAAAGCTACAAAAGTTATTATTTTTCATATAAATCAAATATATAAAATAATATAAAAATAAGTTTTCATATATCATATAATATTAAATAAAATATGAGTCAAAGATATAGAATATAATAAACTAAATTTTTAATAATAATAGAAATAACAAACATAAATATTATTAGAAAATCAAATATCCTCTTAAGTCAATAAATTAAAAATAATGAACAACATAAATCTTAAGGTGTTTTCCATGACTGATTTTTCTCAGGATCAATAGCAATACAATTTTCTTCATTATCATTGTAATAATTATGAATAATTTAAGTTTTGTTGTCCTATGATGGTATAGATAAACAAAAAAGTATATATAAAAAATAAACTTCATACTCACTAATGTATGTAATATAATTTAGATTTGAAATGATTAAATGAAGCATAAGAAGGGTTCAGTTGGTTTAAAGCTTATATATAATTGGGTATTACTATTATCTATCCTAGCCTCCATTCTAAATGGATTAGGTAAAAAATATTTTATTAAAGAATTGTTTGATATTTTTTTTATCGAAGTCGAAATTAGAATCGAGATGGGCTAGAATTAAAATTGGGATGGCCATATTTTTAAAATATTTGATTCATGGCAGAAATTAAAAAGTAGAACTAAGATTAAACTATTTTTATAATGCTCCGGAACCAAAATTGATATGAAAATTTTCTCAATTAAACAGTAAGATGGAGGATGCCTTATTTTATTTTATTTTTTTTGGTCTTTTTCATTTTAGATCCCAACTCCCCAACCGGATCCGTTGGTGTGAGAGTACACGAGTTATGCAGGACATGCACGGTTTCCCAAAAACGTTTCCCGTTCTAGTTGGGGCCTTTTTATCTTCTTCCCGAACTTTGGATGGTCCGTCCAAAACCCTAAGCCTAGCCATTTCGGCCTCTCTCTCGCACGACCCATGGGGTTGCTCTCCTGGTGGAAGGGAAAGGGCGGGCCGTCGCCTCCACCGCCACCGGTGGCGAAGGGCGACACGAGGGTCCCCGGCAGCACGAAACCGGCGGCACCGGCGGAGGAGGTCCCCGGGTTGAACGGGGCAGTTGAGGTGCGGCGTCCGTTGGACGTGACGGTGTTCGAGTTCGGGTCCGCGGTGGCCTCCGGCGACAACGTGACGCTGGCCGGGTACTGCCCGGTCTCCGACGAGCTCGAGCCGTGTCGGTGGGAGATCATCCCGGCCGCCGGGTCCGACGCCCCTCAGTTCCGGATAGTCTTCTAATTGTTGGTACATCTTGAAAAAAAGACTCAGAGTTCTCTCTTTTTTAATGTAAAAAGACTGAAATTTTAAGATCACTGACGATGATTCGTGCATGAGAATTCATAGTTTGTGCGTGAAGTTGTTAGGGTCTCATTTCTTGGTGATGCAAATTCGATTTTGGCTTGATTTTTATTAAATCGTTCTTTAATTGACGGACCAATTTCTTGAAAATAGGAAATTTTGCGTTGTTCGCGTTAATTTTCCTGATTTGTTGGAAACCTAAAGCAATCCACCCTATCCCCTTGCTGCTGGAACTAATTTAACGGGAAAAAACTCAACAAGAACAAATAAAATCTTTTATAGAGAAATTGTTGAAGCTGATATCAGTTTCAAGTTCCCAACTTCTTGTCAAACTCTCTGATGGAACACGAGATCTTATAAATAACTGTCCTGCAAATTGTATTTGTCTGTATCTTCGAATTTTAAATGAGAAGTCGGCACTCTTATCTTGACACTAAGGGCGTTCGATTTTTTTTGGTTCTAACACGTTTGGTTACCTAGTGGTGAAACCGTATGATATGTCTATCGGTGTTGTATCAAGTTGGTAATCTGAAACACAGTACTTAATAGTTGAGCCCCGTAAGCACTTGAGGAATAGAATCTGGTTGCACCATTGAAGTGCATTTTTGTTAGGGTAAACTGTGCATTTACTTGAGCTTTCTTAAATAGTTATTTACTTAATTTTTGTAGGATTGGTCAGTTAAGGTTTATTCTCTTTTGCAACTGCATAGTCTATTTTTGGTAAATAACATTCTTATGTTTGCTGATAATGGAAAAGTAGATGGTTGTGCAGAATGTTCAGTTCTGATGATTGGTAATGATGGATGATTTTTCTTCTTTTCCCCTATTTTCTAAGAATAACTCCAGTTTTACATATTGACGAAATAAAGGTCGTACTTTCAAATTTGGTTATTGTGATATTTCATAATGCATGCCTACTTATAATTGTGTCGTGAATTTTTTAGGGTCAGGCTATAGTAGGAAGTTACTAATATTTTATATTTTGGCTGTAGATTCATGACTTTATATATAGAAGAGGTGAGATTATATCTATCCCAAGGTTATTGCCCACCTGTCATTTCCTTAGGAAGACCATGGGCACTGCTCTTGTAGCTTGATTCATATTAGATTCACTTCTCTTTGGGAATTTTCTAGCCATTATTTAGTTGGTTTTCTCCCCTGTCCTTGGGCTAGCATTCCTTGTTCTCTGATAAGGAGTTGTCACTTATTGGACCAAACAAGCTTTGTTGCCTGGGCACTTAGATGGGGTGTTTGTTAGGGAGATGTTCTTGTTTCTGTGTCATCATTTCCTTTTGCTTATTCTGATGCTTGGATGCATCATTTGCAAAGTGGTGGCAACTGCATTTGAGAAATTCAGCAGTTGATGTCATGAACCTTGAGTCTTGTGAATGATGATCTTAAAAGTTGATTTTGCTTAAGTGATCGACATGAGATTGCAGTTCCTAGATGAGACAAGAAACAAGAGCTTGTTATGGACGCTGCCAAAGCTATATATTTGGTGAGTCTTATACAGTTCTGTAGTTTTAGTTGACTTTTATTCGGGATTAAGGTGTACAAGGAATTAAAACATGCTGGTGTGGACAAAAATTAAGACCCAATGCTGTAAACATTGCCAAGATGGATCAAACTTTGCAAGCTATACAAGCATCTCATGTGATGTCTTGGAGATGCAAGGTGTATCGGAGAAGATGCTTCATCTGACATGGTATGAGATAATTTCCTAGTTTTTTCATATGTATTAATATTCTGTAGAAGTTCTTCTGGCTCGTATGCTTGACAAGCACGAGTTCACTTTGTAGTGGCCTATCAATCAGAGGCCTGGAGCAGGATGATTAATTCTCACTTCATTGCCAGATGGCTCAGACTGGCACGTTGGCCACTTGATCAACACGTTTGCTTGCACTTAATGTTGGTTCCTGTACTCTTTCCACTCACTGTATGATTAGATAATTTTGATCCCTCCACAAGGAAAATTAGAGGGGCTTGAATTTATAGCTTATTAGGGCAGGAGAAGCCAAGCTAAGCAAAAGATTATCACGTTCACTCGGTCGGTCAATCATGTAGCTTTGGTCCATGAATTAATTAGTAACATGTGATGGAGAACACCTCAATAATTCCAGGGTATTTGTTATGTGTTGGTTGACAGAAGTAGGTACACTGCAAACTTCATGCGGTGGACAGAAATTGGGGGGATTGGCGCACCCAATCATGTGTTAAAAAAGAATGCTAGCGTTTGATCTTGAGAATTCCAATTGGTTCGGTGAAATCTAACTAATATTTGATTAAATCTGCACCATGCTAGTATGTACCCAATTTTCTCAACAGCTGTATTCTGGATCAGGTTACTTTAGGAGGAAGTTGCCAGACTGAAGGAATGCTTTGCTACCTCCATCCCGAATGCAACTCCTGTGATGCTTGGTTTGTGTAAATCGATGCTGAGTATTGTGTGTCACCAGAATTTGGTGGCAAAGTGTTAACCTAGTGTTCCTAATGGAAATTATTAAGGTCTTTGCTTAGTATTTTTTGTCCCAAAAAATGTTTCCTGGTGGCCGGGTATGTTGGCCCAAATCCTCTACTATCGAGACAGAACTCCCGGCTTTTATAGTCAGAGGTCTGAGGTCTGAGCATCATTTGGTAAAGGGGGATTTTTTTGGGTAGAATGTCAGAGGGGGATTCGAAATGTTGTAAACGATTGTGGTGAATGGTCTACAAGGAATTTGGATAATTTAAAAAGAATTGTCAATTGAACTTATGCAAAATTAACGAACTTTGTATTAATTCACTAGCTTTGACGGACTCTGTAAATTTGTATTAATTTGTATTTTAATATAAATTTGAGTTTTATATTGATCCTGATAAATCCAGAAAAAATCTAGCCTTCCTGATTCTTCCCATGTTCGTCCCCTGGGGGACCAAACGTGGCATCTACTAGCCACATCCCAGAAAATGGAACAGCTGTCACCCTTATTGATACCGGACCATTCATCATGTATATCGAAAGGACGGTCAAGATGACATCTTAACCGGTGTGGTCCCCAGAGGCTGAAATGCAATATTGGCCATTGGCTTGCAGGAATGATAGAAGATAATCTATCCCTCCCCCGATACCGGAAGGTACGATTGGCTGCGTTTTGCCTTACCCTTCTATAATGCTGGCCTCCAATCTCCTCAAGCTCCAACCTTCTCAGAGTGCTCTCAAATCCCCGCCTCCAATCCCAAGCTTCAAGTCCGTTCTCTCTCCATCTCACTCCATTTCTCTTATACACTCTCGCCTCCCTCTCTCACGAAAGCCATTATGCAGACTGACTACCTGCTCTTTCCACCCAACCCAAGAGGCATCTTCCACGTACTCCCCACCCTTCACCAAAGAAGAAGCCATCTCCCAGGCCAAGACCTGCCTCTCCACCACCTTGCAGAAGCCCCTCAACAACCCAATCTCCCTTCCCACCAGAAAGTTAAAGAAACAGCGGCAGCCCAGGTACCGTGTCGAGATACCGGTCCTCGATGAGTCGCCCGACTCACTCACGCAACTCGCCTTCAACTTCTTCTCAAACTTTCCCGTCACCAAAAAAGGCTCTAAACCAAATATCCTGATCCTCTGGTCCACCCTAAAACAGGCCGAATTTGCCCAACAGGCTTTCAACTCGGTCGACTCGGCCATCAACACGGACTTGGGTTCTATTACTTCTGAAGTCCTGAGTTCTGGGGACTTGGCGGTGTTTTTGGCGCCGGAGGCGTCCCAGGTGGAGGAAATAAAAGCGGTCACTAACGGCCTGAATCCCAAACCCGTGGTGCTGTTCAACCCCAAGTGGGGGTTTGAGGAGGAGAAGGATTTCGATGTGGGGATGGGGAGCTTTGTCGGATCTTTCGACGTGGTGTATTCGTTCATGGGATTGGAGGTGAGAGGAGTTCTCAGCAGAAGGAAGGGTGTGGTGTTCAAGTGTGTGAGGGATGGGGTGCTGAGTGGGGAGGGGTGGGTGGTGATGGTGGAGGAGGAAGGGAAGGGTGGGGAGTTGAAGGTGGTTTCGAGGTTTAGGAGGCGGCCGTCCATTGGTGAGGTGGAGAGCGTTTTGTATAATCTCATGGCTGCCAATTCCCCTGTGACCAAGTCCGTCAAGTTTCTTAGAGATTTGGCATCAAATGTGACAGGAAAGAAGGTAAGGCAGTGAGTTTTGTTTCTTTAGTTAGTGTTTGGTTTGTAAAAAATTATTTTGAGAAGGGGAATTGGCATTTTTCAAGAATAATTTTTTTTTATTGTTATTCTTAATTTTTGTTGGATGAAAATCTATATTACATCTGTAAGTGATGTTATTTAAATGGTGTTTGGATGAGATGGGAATAAATCTGTATTTCATCAAGAACAGGAAGAATTTTTTGAAATTCAAAAATACCTTACTCAAATATTGATATAAAATAATTTATAAATTTTTTTTAATTCTATATTTAAATAAAATATTATTATATTAATAATAATTTAATAATATGATATATTAAAGAGATGTTATACCAAATAATTTATTAGTACGATTTATATAAATATTAAATTAAAAATAAATTTATTAATATTAAATTTAAATTATGATGTAAATATTAAATTAAAAATAAATTTATATCAAAGATAGAGCGGTTCCTGGAATCTGGAAACAAGAATTGTATAATTCATGGAGAACCGTGGAATACAAATTCGGGAATAACCTCGTTTGACCGGAATAAAAAATCTTGTTATTCTCCTTCAAATTTGGAGCTGTTTGGGAGAATAAGAGGAATAACCTCCTTATTCGATCCCCTATTCCGCAATCAAACACGGTCTTAGAGTTTTTCAGGTTTAGGTACATTATTCATGTCACTGTTATCATGCAAGTTGTTTGGTTGTTTTCCGGAATGCTTGACATTTGCGCTCGTAGATGGCATCTCAATGTTGAATTTCTAATGTGCGTGGATTTATCACTGTTTTGTGGTCATCTTTGTATGTTCTTTTATGGGTTTCAAGAGTAGGGAAGATAGACTGCTGCCTAATTGAATGACTGCAGTAGGATTGATGCATGGTTCACTTATAATGTTAGATTCATAATCTTGTTGAGCCTCCAGGAAAATTATGTGGTGTGTGTGTATATATATATATCTATATATATGGCTTCACTTTGCAATTTTATAAATTTTGGCTTTGATAAGCAAGCAGCAAAGACTCTCTATGGTCACTTAACAATCTGCCCTTTCCGATCGATAATTTTGTTTTTTTTATATTACTCAAAATCACCATTTATTTTAAAAGAAAGTAACACATGGCTACTCTATTCTAATATTTTAATAAAAAGTGACGAAAATGTACCATAACTAGTAGATATGGATGTTTTCTCATCACCAGAAATAAATTTAAGAATAAACACAAATTGTCACAAACTATAATAAAGTCTGTCCCCATTATAAATATGGTAGTCCTTCACCTTTCTGATCTGCCAGTATGATGCCAATCATGCAAATCCATTATTGGGTCTGGTTGCCAACAATTGTTTCATTTGATTTGATGCACTGCATCACAAAAGTAAAGAATTTCAGCAAGGAGACTAGCGGTTTAATTTTAGGTTCAATGTTCGCCATCTCATCTTGTACGGGTGTTATCTTGAGCATGGTACCTAATTTGGTGCACTAAATAATAGTCGGCGTCCTATGGTATGGTATGATCTGTATATACTGGTATTGACCGGTACAATAAATTTTGATTAGATTGGTGGTTGATCGAACAATGGGGCGTGTAAATAAATGGCAGATTAGAGCGTATCCTTTTGGGCAATCCATGAGCAATACATTGATAATTGTGATTGCAAGACTAGGCCTCTTTCATTAAATCCCAAATTGGAGAGTATAACCTCTGTTTAGTATAGGTACAAAGGGAGGGGAGAGAATCTAAACTGTTTGGTAAAAGATATTGGACATTAAGGCACTATTTTTGACGGGAGTCATGCCTATGAAGCAATTTGTTGTTCACAGTAAGATGAAACCAATCCTATTGCCTCTAAAAGAAAGAGTGTTCAGGAAATCAAACAAAAACCTTCCAAAGATAATTATAATCCTTGGCATATTCAATTTTTTGCCAGCGAGATCAATGTGCGGCTTCCCCTCAAGGAGAAGCAGACCGAGCGAAGGAAGGAGATCAAAGCAAGTGGCATCCGGAAGGACCGGAACCACCGCAAACGTTTCACGGTGACAATATGATGTATTTTTAAATATGATATCTTTTTTTTTCTATCAAAAAAAAAAAAAAGTTCTCCTAGTTCTCTTCGCTAATCTCCCCGTTCCATTCTACGTTCATTTGAGGCAGAGGGACTTAATGCCATGTTGGACAGGGAATCAAGGGGGGATGATAGCTGTGCAGTATACTAACAAAAAAAAAAAAAAAATCCATCTGTAAAGCTCGAGCCTGCCTCAACTGACTGACTCAAGCATTTTGAGTCTCAAATACATCCCCTTCATTATTGAAGACTGGTCGGGTTCATTTAAACACGGACTTGAAATTTGTTTGTTCATCGAAGATGATACCACCTCGATCATCTTTTCGTTCCTCAAACCTCCCAGCCGCGCCCTCTAAGTACCTGTTCTTTATTTTTTGGTGCACTTCATAGCAATGCAGGGAGCTCCGTTTCTATCTACTTCAATTACACCTATGGCTAAAGGTATGTTGGCCGGGGTGTCTAATTTCCTGTTGGTCCAAAGAGGACTGGATCTGAATACAGTTGATCCTAGGTTATTACGATTATTACGTAAGTTAGGCAATGCCTTTCTCGGTCCAACTTTATGGCTTGAAATTAATTGCTGAAAATTTGGACCTAAATTTTCTTGAAAGATTTAACTATAAGCTACTGAAGAATATGTGAAAGATCTTCAGATGAGGTGTGCAAGTAACTCAGTTTCTCTGTATAGCTCCAATGAACCTACTAATATATTCCAGTCACTACCTGCTCACGTGTCTTTCCCTAATGTGCTGCCAAGTTCCAAGGATCATTATTTCGGTGGAGCTTTGCCAATTACATATATTACGAAATCAGCCAGCGAACTTGACTATTTTATCCAAGAACAAAACAGAGAAGAGATTTTTTTTTTTTTTTTTGAGTAAACGATGGAAAATCCACCTGCATTTGAATAAAATAATGAAATGACAACAAAAGGAGTAGTAATGACGAACACTACACCTGCAATACAAACAAAACAAATCCCTTGAAAAAAAAAGGTGGGGAACCTCCGGAAATAGAGCCTCAGGCCCTGCATACAGCAATGAACCTCTATACCCTTCCCCTTCAACTTGAACAAATTAGAATGACATATCTGTTTAAAGAGAGTTCCATCAAAAAATTCTCTGTTTAATGATATTAGTAGTTCACACTTTAATTTCAATTCAAATAATAAAGAGAGATAGAAGCAGATCAAAAATTCTTTTTTGTTTTGGTCTTTTTCCAGAACTGTGCTATGCTAATTTTTGGGCATCATTTCAACAATACACTTAATGCTAACAGAAATATTTGAACCCACCCTTTATCATGCAAAGTTAATTGAGCTCTCACTATCCCCCGCATCGAGGCTACCTTCGCTTGAGGCCTCTTTGAGCGCATCTGATTTGCTGATTGTTCCACTTTGAACATAGAAAGCAGGCACTGAAGGGGTTGGAAGAGGAACAGAGTTACCATCGAACATGGGAATGACTGATGCCATGCCGGGTCTCTTTGCTGGGTCTGCTTGAACGCATAGAAGCGCAATATGAATGCATCTTAAAACTTCTTGCAAATCGCACTGATCAACTAGACTTTGGTCGATCACCTGTGATACCATTCCATTATTCCATTGTTCCCACACCTGCAGATGATTGGTTTAAAGGAGTCATATAGAACAGCTTGTGTTGCCAATGCAATTAGAGGATTCCTCTAAATATAATATTGTACATTAGATTGTTCATAGCGAAGCTTTACTTACATAGCTTGGAAGATCTACTGCATCCCTGATCCTTCAAAACCAGCGTTCATTTGACCGGTCACCATCTCTAAAACCAATACACCGTAACTAAAAACATCTGACTTGGTGGAAAAGTGCCCGCGTTTCACATATTCTGGTGCCATATAGCCACTGCCACAAAGGAATTACAATATGTGAGCTCCATTGTTGGATACTTATGATTGAAGTTAAAGACAGAGTCGAGGATAAAATTTTTAATCTTATAATTTCATGATATGTTTCCCATCTTTGCATCAGAACAAAGAAAAAATATTTAGGCTTGTACTTACTATGTACCGGCGATTTGGCGAGTGCTTTCATGGGTTCCATCCATGCCAAAAAGCTTTGCAAGACCGAAGTCTGAAATTTTAGGGTTCATATCTTCATCCAGCAAAATGTTACCTGATTTTAGATCTCGATGAACTATCCTTAGCCGTGAATCTTCATGAAGATAGAGAAGCCCTCGAGCAATTCTTTTAATGATCCTGCACCGAACTCCCCATTCTATTTGCTCTCGTCTGACGGGATCTGTTGAAACAAAGTACAAGTAGGCCAAGCTAACCAATGGAAGGAACAATAAGGCTACGCCATCTATAAGGAGATTTTACAGTATATCCAGAGGTGCCATAAACATTTATGTATCACTGGACATGGTAAAAGATATTTGAATGTAGAGCACTTCATTAAAAAAATAATAATAATAATAATAAAGAGGATATCTACACGAGCATTAAGAAACAATTTGACGTAGCCAATCTCATGCCAGATTGAAGAAATGGAAATTACAGACTACTCTAAAGTGTTCGAATATGAACCACTGAATTCAGTTCAATAGGAACGATGTTGGCATCCTCAAGAGCTGGCAAAATTTTTAAATAACAGGCGTCTATAAGGTGGCATACAGGACTGGTGACAAATATAAACCCATTGGTTGGCATTTACGATAGTCATTCTTCTTTTTTTTAAAAAAAAATTATAAACTCTTTGGTGCAAAAGAAGTTACAGAATTCTTATGATATCGTTTTCTCCAAAAGAAAATTTTAATGTAAGGATGCACTTGTATAATGCAGCATACCACATAAATACTTGTCAAGACTTCCGTTAGGAAGATACTCGAATACAAGAAGCTTCTCTTGCTCTTCTAAGCAATAACCCAACAACTTTACGAGGTCCCTGTGCTGGAGCTTAGCAACCAAAGCAACCTCATTTCGTAGCTGTTCTAGTCCTTTCCTTGAGCTTATTGTGAGCCTCTTCACAGCTATCACCTGTTCATCTGGTAGTATCCCCTTTATTGCATTTTAACCGTACGGTTAAAAAGTCAATATATTGATCAAGTTGAATTTTGATTTTTGTAAATTTCTCAAGGTAAAAATGTCAATCTTTGGGAACTAATCTTAGGGTTACCTTATACACTTCTCCAAATCCTCCTTCTCCGAGTTTGTTTGCATCAGAGAAGTTATTTGTCGCAAATCTTAGGGTTTCCAGATCAAATACTAGAGACTCAGTAAGAGACTCCGTTCTTTGGATCTCTTTTCCATCTTCATTATCTGCTCTCATTTAAGAAACATACAGTCAAACTTTACATTCAATTGATGCAAAGCAAGCGTCAAGTAAATCTAATAATTCCACCCAACACATACATGATGGTATTCTAGCTAGTTTCCTTCGTCGTAAGTAAATGCAGATGGCAGAGAGTAGCAACACCACCACAGCCACCGTTACCATAGTAACAATAACTATTTTGATCGTATTTCCTGGATCAAAATGAGACAAAATTAATTAAAATCATGTTTCGAGATCCTAAAAAAAAAAAAAGTAAATGAAGAACTTGAAAAGATAAAGCATCATGCACATCAACAGACACTTGTAGTTGTAATAGTCAACAAGTCTAACCTAACAGTTTTTGGCAAAATCAGTAATTTGATATTATCTTTTTTTTTTATTTGTTAAAAATAATTATCTGCATATAGGGATAATTAAGGTGTTTTTTATCTCAACAAGCTACTGTTTGGAAACAACTGGATCGATCGTACTGGATCAGTGAGATTCAGAACAAACCAATCAAGCCCGGCCCACATTAACCTAACCACCCTACACATTATTCCTGTTGAGCGGTCAAAATGACCAAGCGAGGAAAGACAAATCTAAAGGCGGAGTTAGCCAAGTCAAGCAATGAGTTTTTCTTTGAAGGGATCTAATCAACTTTCAGACAAGACTTCTGTAGTGGAGGCGTGGAGAGGAAGAAAGAAAATTAGAAGAATAATGGTGACGTAACGTAGTCCATTCATAGACAAATTCCAACTTGGAAAATAACCCATCGCGTGAGACATGGGGCTTCCAAGAACCCACGTCATGACAAGACCGGGGAAACTCGTGGGAAAGACGAATTGGAGGAGGTTATCAGGAGGAAACCTGAGAGAAAGGCCATGGATGTTTCAGAAAGCAGGGAAAAGAAAAAAAATCAAGGTCCCTGGCCATTCACCTATTTATCTAATTTTTGCTAAAATGTTCCTTTTATTTATTTATTTTTAATCCTTCTCCTCTTTACCGGAACATAAAAATCCATAATAAATCGTTTCAATGCAAGACATCAGAACTTCACCCCGGTCCCCAACTTACCTCGCCGCGATGGAGAAACAGTAGCATCTGTCGGCGGTTGCCATTGTATAGCCTTCGAAGTGTCAAAGAAAGGAGATGTATCATACCGAAGATAACAACTGAGTGCATACAGCCTGCAGGCTCCCAACCCCCCGCCACAATACTGAAGAATACTTCCCACAATATCTGTAAGGCACCGATAGCACTCGTCACCCGATAGGTCCCTCGTGCACTGCACCAGTGCATATAGCATGCTCGAATTCGTAAAATTTGCCACGCCGGCAGCAAACATCTTCGGAGAGACATTCGCCGCGGTTGTGGTAAGATTCTCCATCATCTGATCTAAAAACTCGTTGAAAATTTCCTGGTCAGAAGCCTGGCTAACACTCAGATAGTATTGAATACTAGAGTCAGCGATAGAGAAGAAGCTTTGGTAGGAGTAGCGTAGGAAGCACTCTTCGTACCAAATGGCCGAGCTCATGCCATTTGGGCACCGTTTGATGATTTCTTGGGTGGATGTATTGAGGCAGCTCTGGCATGGGTCAGCTAACATGTCGCCTCGGCATAGGGCTAGGCCATAGACTGTGTCGCCCAGAGCTTTGCCCTTGGTATCGTTGGCGAAGCCGGTCTGGATGGCAGCGGAGGAGAGATTGGAGAGGAGGAGGTGGAGGTTAGCTTGGAAGGGGCTGCTGGCTGTGTAGTTTTCGTACGTTGGGCAGTAAGTCCATTGGTACTTCGATTGGAAGCCAGAATTGGCTGGGGACCATGGAGTAGGAGGAGAAGGGAAAGGAGGACGATTAATGGTGAGAAACTGGGACCGTCGATCGGAGCAAGGCATGGTTTCATATTTTTGCCAAGTAACCCAGATATCAGAATCATACGGAGAGACGAGGGAATGGGAGGAAGGGCTGTCCAATTATCAGGACGGTGCGTACGAGAGACTTTTAGCCTTGTGGGTTTTTTTTTTGTTTAAATTTTATTTTTGAAGCATTCTTTTCCTGATATTCAATGCCTTTTCATTGGGTATCTAATAATTCGATTATTCACTATACTATTTTCTAATTCCTAAAAAAATATTATAAAAAATATAAATAAATCTCAATAACTTATTCAAAAATAATAATATAAATAATAGATTTTAAAATTATTTTTATATATAAAAATATAAATAAAATTATTTTTTATCTAAATTATCTAAAAAATTATACTTCTCCAGCCAAAAGTTTTACCCAGAACGAGTCGTGAGTGGAATTCATGCTACGCGGGGCAGCGTGAAGAAAAGGAAGTCCTGGCAGAAAAATAAATTGTATGGAAAAAAAAAAAACGTGTGAGAGCGACTGCACAAATTGTGCCCTTTCCTCCGTCCTTTCTTATATCCTTCCCACTCTCGGCAAAGAAGCCCCTGTACAGCTCAGCATTCGAGTTTATTCAACTGGTGACTGGATGGTATTCTAGGATTCAATTTTTGTATTTTAATTGGATTGGCATTTTACCCTTATATAATTTAGGAACTATATTTTAGCTTGTTTCCTGGATTATATTTATACTCGTTTTGTGCAATGGATATATCGATTTATTAAAAAAAAAAAATCCTCTACCTCGTCTTTATAAATTCCGCATCAACCTTCTCCTTAAGCACATGTCCCAGATACTAACAAACTTTTAAACCGGTAATTTCTCCGCCACTCTGTTCCTGTCAAATCCGCTATTTTCTTCACCTCCGTCCTTTCCAGCTAATCAAAATCTTTGCAAACAGCGTCTCCAACTCTCCATTCCCACACTATCCCAGAATAACTCCACCAGCATTCATCCTGTCTCTATTCTCTCTGGATAGTGTTTTACGCTGCACGTGGTTGGACGGTCCAGTATAGCCGTCCGAGATGATGGATGAGGGAATCAAGATGGACGCCACGGAAATTTATTTAAAAATATTATTTTTTATTAAATAGCTAGCAGCATCCTAGATATATTTATAAATTTAGATTGTTTCGGATGCATGGAAAGAAGAGTACGTACGGGTGCGAAGGAGGGGAGAGGGGGGACTGGGGAAGGTCGTGGAAATTACGTCGAGAAACGTAGGGAATGTGATTCCGCCGGTACAACATGCAAATTTTCATTTTAAATTTTAATAAAAAATAAAATAATTAAATTTATTAAATAAAAAATATTATAATATAAAAAATAATATGATATAATATAATATATATTATATATCATAATATTGTATATTTGTTGATATGTATGTATCGATCAATGATCATGATCACCGTTGTATTGTGTCAAGTATCATCAGTATAGTACGATGGGATAAGCATCCGTTGAGCGACAAAATCGAAGATGATAAGATGCGGGCCCAGGACCCAGGAAACATTTACTGCTTCATGAGATCTAATCGTGCTGCATGATGAGTCTGGCCATCAAGACGATGTATGGCTCCATTGCACACGATATCCGTCGATGCAACAAAGTTGATGGAGGCCACCAGGATGGCAACGGCCATCCGACACATGGGTGATATTTGCTCGTGTATTTGCAGTCATCCGGTTGTACCATATGGACATTTTCGATGATCATGCCATGCGATGGGTCAAGTTACTATGAAGATATGTAGCTGCACTGTATATAACGTCCATTAACATGGCAAGGTTGACAGAAACTACCTAGATGGCAATCGCTGCCCAACGCATTGATAGTGTTCGACCTTATACAAGTGCAAATATAGTCACAACATGGAGACATTCTCGCCAATCATGTAACGCGGCGTGCCCGGTCGTCATGATGGTGTATAGCTCTACTGCAAGCGGTACCCATCGATGCAACATGATTGGCAAGAAAACTTCATATTAAAATAATATATTATAATATTATTAATAATAATATATATTATTATTTATATATTATAATATATAATATACTATATTATTATTTAATATAAGTAATATACTATATATTATATATAATAATATATATTATATATTATATAATATTATAGTATACAGTATGTAAACACTGGGCCTGGGCTGAAGTCGGCAGACCCAGCCGACTTCAACCCAGACCGAGAAAAAAAAAAAGAGGGACGATGACCGGAACAGGGGAAGGAGAGGCGGAGTCGAACGGGGCTCCTCAGACCGAATTCTTCGCCGGAAAAATTGGTGGAAGCGTCGTGGAGGGGAGGGAAGAGATCAACGATGAGTCCGGGACGGTGAAAACCCCGATTTCATGGGTTTGAGTTCCAAACGGCAGCGAAGTCGGTGAATTTTCTTTAAATTTTCCCTCACCACCACCGATCCGAGCCTCATCGAATTTCTTCTCACGACGTCCTCCTCTCCGGTAGGCGACGAAGAATTCTTCTTGCACCGGTAAGTTTTCCAATTTTTTTTGAAAATTTGTTGTTTATTTGGATTTTTTTTTCGGTTCGGTTGGGTTGGGGCCGTTCACCGTCGCCGCTGCAGTCGCCGCCGTCGCCATCACCGGCTGTCGCCGGACTGTGGAGCACTGCAGCAACCACCCTGTGGTTGCCGGCAGTGGGGGAGAGGAAGACTTCGGGTCGGCCGAGGAGGACGCAGGGCTGTTCGGGAGAAAGAAAGAAGAAGGAAAAAAAAAAAAAAAGAAAAGAAAGAAAAGAAAAGAAAAGAAAAATCTGTACGGCCAGAAAAAAATAATAATAAATTAATTAATAAAAAAATAATAATAAATAATAAAGTAAATATATATAAATATATGATAGTAGGAGAGAGAAAGAGGAGAGAGAAGGAGGAGAGAGAAGGAGGAGAGAGAAGAGGAGAGAGAAAGAGGAGAAAGAAAGAGGAGAGAGAAGGAGGAGAGAGAAAGAAGAGAGAAGAGGAGGAGAAGGAGGGAGAAAGAGGAGAGAGAAAGAGGAGAGAGAAAGAGGAGAGAGAAGGATGAGAGAGAAGGAAGAGAGAAAGAGGAGAGAGAAGGAAGAGAGAGAAAATCAGCGATTTGTTTTCAAGATTCGTGAAAAATTGAGAATTTAGTTTAATTAAAATTATTTATTTATGTAGAGAATCAGTCTCCTGAGCGGGGAGGCGTCGCACCGATTTCGGGTACAGAGTAGTTCAGGTGTGGATAGTTGGTTTTGAGAGGTAAGGACTTCTAACTTGATCACCATATTTATTAATATATTTTACATGACCTGATTTGATTCGAGCATAAATTAAATATTTTTCATACATAGTAGTTTTCGGATAGCATGATTTGATTTCCGGGTTACGGATCGAGTTTGTTGTTAGTGTTGTTTGCATTTGCCAAGTGATCTTGAAATGTGTTTGATCGTGATAGCAATCGTTGGAAAGTGACATGATCCGATTATGTGAAAAGAAATGATAAAGTGTTAAGTGAACTGGTGTTTGGACTAGCCATGCCACGGCGGTACCGTGGTTTCTCAGTGTGCCCGTCACAGGCTGGAGTGTGACAATTTGTGTACCCGTCACAGGCTGGAGTGTGACAACAGTGTGCCTGTCACAGGCTGGAGTGTGACAACAGTGTGCCCGTCACAGGCTGGAGTGTGATAATAGTGTGCTAGTCACAGGCTGGAGTGTGACCGTGGTTAGTCCAGAACCCTAAAGATAATGGTTAAATAATTAGAAATTCTATAAGAAGAAAAAATAAAAATTTCAAAGTTTTTGTTAAACATGAAATCTGAATTGTTGATTTCGTCATATGTTATGCTAATATTTACTGCTTTCATATACATGTAAATTATTATTGGTGATTATTTTGGAACCTTTACTGGGCTATGTAGCTCACTCCCTACCATCTGTTTCTTTCAGAGACTCGGGATACTTAAAGAGGATCTGGGCTGGGCGTGAGACGGAGCATCATGTTTGTTGAGATAAATAGTTAGTTAGTTCGGTTACTGACGTTTGTGAGCCAGTAGACCAATTTATGATCATCGAGTTAAATTATGAACTATACATTGTTAACGATTTGTTTATATAATATTAATTTAACTCGGATATATTTGAATTGTTGTGTACCTGGGCCTTGCATAATCTCTAGGATAAAACCTAGGATTTGTGCGGCCGGACACGTAGCCGATTCCGGTACTGGATTCGGATCGTGACACAGTATATTATTACTTACATAATATTATTATATTATTATTTTATTTTTATTAGTTTTTAAGATTTTTTAATGTTTTTAATTTTTTATTAAATTTTGTAGTGGGAATTTGCATGTCGCATCTGCGACTTCAACGAGGAATCGCAGGCTGTTTTCTCCATGTAAATTCCGCATCCCCCTGGCGTCTGTACTTTTTCATCCACGTGTTCAAAATAATCTAATTTATAAATATGTTTAGGATGGTGCTTGTTTCGTAAGTATATAATAAAAAATATTATTTTTAAAAAAATTCGACGCCACGGTGGGGTCAATCTGGGTTGGAGCGGGAAGGGAGCCATCGTCTGCAAAGATTTTGATTGAGTTTTTTTTAAAATAATAATTTTTTATTAATTTTTTTACCGAACCGCTGCTATCCATCCAACATTCTCAAACTAGATGTCGCACAATATGCGGAAGTGTTCAACGAAAAATCATGGATTATACCTATGATTTCAATGTGAAATCTCATGTACAATATATAATTTTTTAAATAAATTATATCTATATCAAATTTTAATAAAAAAATTAAAAAATAAATTTAAAAAATAATTAATATTTTTTTAAAAAATAAAAAATAATAATATACTATTATAATAATATATTATGATATATTTTATATTATAATAAATATTTTTATTCTAAAATATATTATAATATATTAAATTATATATTATATATTATAATATAGTATATTTGTTGATGTATGTGAATCGGTCATGTTGGTGGTATCACATCGAGTGCCATTGACGTTGCATGATAGGATAGGTATTCATCGAGTGACGAGACTGGAGGCGACAGGATACGAGGACGACGATGTCGGTACGAGCCTGGGCACCCACCTGCCCATGCCTCCATGACCTGATCTTGTCGCTCGATAGATCCGGCCACTAATACAATGTGTGGCTCCACCGCACATGGCATTCGTCACTGTGGCAAGGCTGACGAAGGCTATAGGGATAGTATTCATCGCTCAGCACGTCGGTGGTATTCAATCTTGTATACGTGCATTATCCGATCATATCATAGGGGTGTTTCCAATGGTCGCATCGTGCAATGGGTCCGACTGTTATGAAAGTGTGTAGCTCTATCATACACAATACCTGTCCGGTATACATGCATTAACAAATATATTATATTATAATATATAATATATAATTTAATATATTTTAGGATATAAAATAATATTTTTTTATTAAATATTTATCAAATCGGTGCCATCCCAAATATATTTACAAAACTAGATTTTTTTTTTTACATGCGGAAGGTACTGATATATATAAGAGAAGCAGGGGAAAAATACATGAAGAAATCGCAAGTTCCCGTTCAAAATTAAATATTCTTTTAAAAAAATAATAAATAAAAATTTAATAAAAATCTATAAAAATTAATAAAAAATTAAAAAATATTAAAATTTATAAAAAAACATGAAATATAATAATATGATATTGCAATAATATATTATGATATATTTTATATTACAATAAATATTTTATGTTCTAAAATATAATAAATATATTATAATGTATTATATTATATATTATATTATAATATAGTATAATTGTTGATGCATGCATACCAGATAGGCATCGCGTGTAGTAGAGCCACGCACCTCTATGACGGTCGGACCCGTTGCACAGTGTGATCACTGGAATGCCCCTATTAGGGATGCAAATGGATCAGGTCGGACCGCATCATGAGTAATCCCGATCCAACCCTGTTCTTTTACTATAGTGAAAAAGGGTATTGCCGACCCATTTCTCTCGACGCTTCTGGGCAGCGTCGGGAGACCTTCGCAACCCGTCGACGCTTTTAAGCGTCGCCAAATTTGAGACGTTTACCGAAGCTTAAAAGCATCGTTAAAATTTAGAACTACTGATGCTTTTAATCGTCGCCGGGAGCGTCGCCGAATTTCCCAGATCCTTTTTTCCCACCCCGAGCCCTAGATCCCGCCATTAATTTGCTCCATCCGCGTCCTCCTCCTCCGCTCGATCAACCAACCTAGCACCACCTCCTCCTCGTCCTCCTCCTCCGATCCGTGCCCTAGATCCCATGTTTGATCTGCCGGCACAACCTCGTCCTCCATCGATCCCTCCCTCCTCCTCTTATTCGATCGGCCGGTAGCTCCTCCATCTATTCCATCAACTCCTTGCTTGCCGGCCACCTCGATCCCTCTTTGTTCATCAAATCCGTGGGTTTGTACTCGATATTTATTTTGTTTTGTTATTTTTTTTATCTATTATTACTTGGTTTTTTTTTGTCTATTATTTTTCTGTTGGGTTGGCATTATATATTTGTCAAATTGGGACCTGGGCATGTTCGGTTTCCTGAATTTTAGTATGGCCAGAGGATTTGAGAAATAAGACACAAATATAACTAAAAAGAATTTGCTTCCTGTTTTGTTATTCTTTATATTACTTCTCGTTTTGGATTTTCTTCTCTTGCTTTTTTTTTTTAATGTTTTTATTGTTGCTTGATGTGTTGTCTCTACAAGGCACCACTCTTTGTAATTTAGGTTTTCATGATCTATTCCAAAGTCTAGAGAACGTGTATACAATAGAATATTTATTTATTCTCCTTAAAATAAATGTCTAGAATGTTTCTTTGCATGGCACTTCAGTTATTAATTCCTTCATGGCTTGAGATGGCATTTCATATTCTCTTACCAATAAATTATTACAGAAACACTTTACAATGAGGTGTCCTACCAGGGACAGTTAGGATTTCCTCTCTTTTATATTTTAAAGATAGCAAGTAGTAGTTCATATGATTATTTCCATAATGTTAATACCCAGATTAAACTATTTTAACAATTATTACTCTCCACTGATTCTTCAATACCTGTAACCAACTCAAGGTTTTTAAATAACAAGATATCAGGTTTAGTTCCATATTATCTTTATGAAGGAGCTAGCGATATATTGATATAGCATAGCATTGATATGTAAGTCTTGATGAGGACCTCATCGTATATATTATTATTGCATTCTTGTGGGCAAAGAAATCTTATTGTTGCTTGCTTGAGTACTTAAAGAGATAGAGATGTATCGGGATAAGTAGGTATGAACAAGGTATCCTCTATCGATAATAATGATGGGAATGAAGAAAGCAAATACCAGGAGTAGGTCCAACCCATCCCTCAGTCTCCCTCTCACCATCATGACACATACTCATGCACCCTCCCCCCCCCTACAAAAAAAAAAAAAAAATTCATGGGTCAATGGATTTTTTTCAAGACCTTGTTTCTTAAAAGAACTCGGATCCCAGGACCCAAAATACCTTACTTTATGATGCAGCTCCTGCATCGTAGGGTCCATCAGGTGACTAGAGCTGACCCAATGGAGGACAAAATCATATCTAGTGTTAGGGAAAGCTAAGTTAAAGCCTGGTGTTTCCAAAGAAAACAAACACAATTTATAAATTAATCATATCCTTTTTACCATATGCCTTCCAAACTAAATGATACACGATCACTTTTCTTTTGAGAATTGAACTATCATTGATATTCGAAAAAGATAAGTATATAAATTTCATAGTAACATTGTTTTATTAAAATCCTCTCGATCACTACCATAAGATAAATATGATATAAGATTTTATTCAACTAGGCTAAAATCTCGACGGTATCCCAGATCTCCTTCAAAATAAAGTACCATACATGCTGAAGCCAAAATTTATTATTCATCAAATGCGAGACACCTCACGAATAATAATATGTTCTTTATGTATGGGTTGCATCTAGTGTATCTAGAGTTAAACTTTATTTTGTTATTGCTACCATTGAGGAATCTAAAGATCTAAGCAACTTATCCCTAATTAAGAGTCTCTCTAAATGCATGAATAGAGAATGAATAAATTCATTTTGGGTTCTAAGTTAACCCTATCTGTGATTCATGATCTTGTTGTTGTTATTAGTTTTTATGTTATGTAGAACTACCTGTTTTGTTATCATTTTCTTATCAGGTATTTGCTTGGAGAGTAAAGAAGCTCTGTAACCAATGTCAAAATTGGTTTAAGGTTTGTATATGGAGGCTATGATGATTACGCGATGTATGTTTGGTTGATTCAACTGTTTCTAATGGCAACAATCTTGAATGGCCTTCTTTTGTAGGCAACCGATTGTAGTCGTTTTGATTTAGTTGTAGATTAAATAGTATATAACTTAGCCTCTTCCTTATTTTTTATTATTTATTTTTATTTTTCTTAGTAGATTATTTATGTTTATTTATAAATTTCTTGGTATATACCTGCATCTTACTGAACATGTTATGCTTTAAGGTTAGTTTCATTATTACAAATCTTTGATTTCAATACCATCTATAGCTTTGTTATGATCAATTATGATTTTTTAAATATTTTTTAAAAAGCTTGCATTGTATAGAAACATAGACCTGTCAATTGATTAAAGTACATATTCTACAGCATCCGCATAATTATTTTATTTTTGTACGAATGGGAGAAATATATACAGTGGTCAATTGATTGTCCAGTTTTGACAATTTAAGAATTATAAATAATTTTATAGGAGCTTATAGTAATCAAACGGTATAAATAGAGTTCCAGATATATTTCGGATAGCATTTTCTTTTAGTTCTCCTCATACATATTTATTTGTATGGGGAGAACTAAGAAAAAATGCTGCCAAAATTTTTCTAGAACTTCTATTGCATATTCTTTGGTTACTATAAATGACCAATATAATTAATACAATTCTTGAATGGGATAGGACCTCTTTACCTATTAGTTGATAATAGGGTACATTTAATAATACTGTAATTGATCTATTGAATAAACTTATTTTAAATTTATTCTGTTCTTACAAATATTTATTTATTTCAGTTAGTTTTATCTTACAATGGATAAGAGTTGGATAATTAAACCGAGGAATAGCAAAGAATATCTGGATAGAGTTTAGAATTTCATTAAATTTGGTATGGAGAGAAGTAGTATCAATGGGAAGATTTTATGTCCATGCCGAAAATGTGTAAATTCTAGTTCTCTATATCCAAATACTGTTGAAGAATATTTAGTATGGAATGATTTTTTAAGAGGTTATACAAAGTTATTTTTTCATGGAGAGTCAAGGTTACCATCTACATGTAACCAAACCTCTGACATGAAATATATACCTGATTTTGGATATAGTAATCAACAGAAAAATCTTGCAAGAGATAATGATACCAGGAGTTTGCTCAAAGATACTTTTGAATATGATGCTCAAAATCCTGGAGATTTCAGTGAAGGACAAGTAGCATATAGGCTACCTGATGGTCCTATATTTATTGAATCTATATATAATGAGGAGCCGATACCCCCAACTAATGTTGGAACAGATCGTTATCAAAAGCTGATAAGAGATGCAAATCAAGACTTATATGCCAGTTGCAAGAACTTTTCAAAAAATTCTTTTCTTGTACATTTATTTCATATAAAATACTTGAATGGATGGTCTGGCAAGAGGTTTACTATGTTGCTAAAGTTGTTAAAGGATGCATTTCCTGAAGGTACTAGTTTACCGATATCTTGTTATGAAGCCAAAAAATTAGTAAAAGAATTGGATCTTGATACAAAAAGATTCATAGCTATCCAAATGATTGTATATTATATCGGGAAGAACATGCCGATCAAGAGTCATGCCATGTGTATGGATGTTCACGATGGATGAAGCAAAAAGATAAAGAATGGGCTACTATTATTGAAGGATGATCCATTTATCTTTTCATTTCAAGCTCGATAAGTTTTTTATGCACAAGACTCGAAAGATAAAGAATGTGCTACTGTTATTGAGATAAAACTCAGAGACTTGTATGACATGGGAAAAAGGATGGAAAGAGATGATGATGATACTTACACTCAGTATATGCCTTATAATATTATGCCGGATGATCATATAAATGATACAACCATTTTGGTTAGGTTGGATTCTGAAGAATGTATAATTGGTTGATTATGACAAGTAAGTAGTTTATAAGATGGTTTACATTTTTGCATGAATGATTATGTTATCTTTTAAATTACAATTCATTTCCGTTATAATTTGATTATAATGTTGACTGACTTGTTTTTAAATAATGCATGTTAGATATACTATGCCTCGAAGGAAGCGATTATCAGATGTATAGTTTTAGTTTTCCTAGATCGAGGCTGGTACTTCTTCAGCACAGCAGCCCGAGGGCAGTCGATCATCTTCACATCGGTCTGATGCCAGTCCCTCTATTTCTGCACATCAGGCCGATGCTAGTACCTCTCCATCTCAGGACGATGCCATTCCCTCCAATTCAGCACATCATGATCCTCCTACGGATCATCCTGATGATGAGCCTATCGTCGATGACATACAGATACAGGGTAATTTAATAATTTCATCCCATTTAAATTCATACATATGAAATAGTTTTGATATATAATTTTCTGTATTTTTTTTGTAGATAGATCTGGGAGACTTAGGTGGAGGCGAGGACCCACACTAGTCCGTGATATGTGGCAGTTATCTGAGGGCGAGAGGATAGTCATAAAGTACAACAAGCTAGGGCAGCCTATTAAGAAAGCTGCTAGCTTGTTGATGAGTTTTCTAGGGACAGTAGTACGCCGGGTCAGCTATGTCCCCTGAATTATTCGAAGTGAAATGACATACTTCTTGCATATAAAATAGAGATGCTACGAGTTGTGCAGGTAAAAAAATTGATATATTATTTTATATCTTAGATTTTTAACAATTGAATTGCTTATTTTATTTAATACTTATTTTATTGTTTATTTAAATTGTAGAGCAAGTTCGTTCTTCCTTCAAATTCTTTTGATTTTGTGCTTAAATCTCTAAATCATAAGTGAAAAGAATATAGATAAAGTTGACGGAAGACTACAAGTGTGAGGGTATGACAGAGGAGCAGGTTTGCAGCTACCTGTCCTCCTGATGTTCACCCTCATCAGTAGAGGGAGCTGGTGCACTATTGATTCTCCGAGATGGCACATGTTGTGTAGCATCATCAAACACTTCAAAATTTATTAATTTTCACTCGTCATAATTATATTTATACAATATGTAACATAATTTTAATTTTATTTTGTATACATATTCTGTTATTGATAGAGCTGCACGAGCAGCTCAGTCTGTTCCTCATACAGCGGGGTCCAAGAGTTATGCACGGCTCAGGCATGAGTTTGTATGTTTCTCATCCTATAATACTTTTAGTTCACTTTTAGTTTTAACATCATGTATCATCATGTATCATGCATGTGCCATGTATCATGGTACGGGGGTATAAGATGTGTTATTTTAGATTTTTTTGTAATATTTATTCTTTATATAGGCTGATCAGCAGAGAAGGGAGCCTAGTGAGGTGGAGTTCTATCGGATGACTCACGTTCACCAGGATGGCAGTTTTGTTCGAGAAGAGTCTAGAGATATATATGTATTTTTTTATTTATATTATATCATGATTTATATTTTTATTTTTATTAAGTATTGATATATGAGTTTTTTATAAAACATAGGATAGGGCTACCTCTATGATCTCCGAGCATGCTAGCAAGGGTACATCATCTACTCAGAGCAGTCGCATCGAGACCGAGGTATTTTCGGAGTTGATGGGACCAGAACGTCCTGGACGAGTGAGGGGTTATGGGATTGGAGTTACCCCTACTCAGTTATCTGAGATGAGTAAATATACTCGGGATGCTAGAGAGAGTCATGATCAGTCACATGTTCATCGACTCGAGAAGAAGATAGCAGAGCTCCGATAGACACGTGATGCAGACAGAGCAGAGATGCAGACCATTAGGTCTCAGCTTGAGCATGTTACATCTATGCTGTATATGTTCATGTCATCTCAGGTAAGTAATTATTTATTAATTTTGTATGTATCTAATAATTTAGAATATATATTATGTATGTATCATAATTATATGTATATCTTGTAGGTTCCTGATGTATCTGCAAGTCGCAGACTTGACGATGACCAGCCTCCCGCGGATCAGTGATGCCAGCTATTTTTTTTATTATTTTTGTATGTCTGTTTGTTTATTTGAACTTGGATTGATACTTTTATATATATATATAACTCTTTATAATTGGTTTGTGTTTGTGTATGTTGGGTATGATACAGGTTTGAATGTTTCATTTGTTTGTGTATGTTGGATGTGATACAGGTTTGATAATGTATACAGGTTGATGTATGTATTTCATGTATATAGGTATAGCTGTTTATTTTTTTTAAAAAAAATAAATCTGTTGATGCTTTAAAGCATCGCTAGGCTTGGACCTGGCGACGCTTTAAAGCATCACTAGGCTTAAAACCTAGCGACGCTTTAAAGCGTCGCTAACTGTCGACACTTTTAAAATGCGTCGCTAGGTTTAAAACCTAGCGACGCTTTAAAGCATCGGGAAATTCAAATTTTGTGATGCTTTAAAGCATTGGCAAATACCGATGCTTTTAAAAAATATCGGCAAGTGGCGTCCCCATGCTTACATAGCCGACGCTTTTGCGACGCTTTAAGAAGCGTCGGAAGCTTTCTTGGCGATGCTTAAAAGCATCAGGAAAGGTCAAAAAAAGCATCGATAAAGGCCTGTTTCACTGTAGTGTTTGATCGGGTCCTAATATTAGACCCAAATCTAACCTACTAGAAAATCAGATTAGGTCTAGTCCACTATCAGAATTTTTAATCCAATAGATCATTCGAATTAGATCAGGTCCATAAATAATCTGGTTCTAATCTAAAAAACTTTGATCTATATATGATCCGGATAAAATATAGATAACTATATTTAATTATTACATAGTCAACTATTATTAACCATAAAATAAATAACAAATAATATTATTTTTAAAATAAATTAAGATATAAAAATAATTATAATTTTATTTCTATGTTAAAAATAATTTTTATATAAGTTTTAAATTATAATTTAAATGTCCAAATAGATATCATCTTAACATTATTAGTATGTTTGAATTGGGTCGGGTCGAGTTGGGTCCAAATTCAATAAACCCAGACCTAATCCAAAAAATGAAACGTGTTTAATTTTAAGACCCAATCCGGATCCACAGGTCCCTAAAAATGGATTAGATCGGGTCTAAATGAGTCGGGTCGGGTTAGATCACGGGTTAACCTAATCCATTTGCAGCCTTAGCCCCTATGATATGACTGGGTAGTTGTATGTATACAAGACTGAATACCACCGATGCGCTGAGCGACGATTATTATCCCAGTAGTCTCCATTAACTTTGCTGCAGCGACGGATGCCATGTGTGGTAGAGCCACACGTTGCATTAGTAGTCAGACCTATCGAGCGACAATATCAGGTCTTGGAGGCACAGGCAGGTGGGTGCATGGGCTCGTACGGACATCGCTGCCCTCTCATCATATTGCCTTCGATTTCGTTGCTCGATGAATGCATATCATGTCATGCAACGTCAATAGCACTCTATGTGACACTGCCACCACCACGACCAATACACATACACAATAAATATACTATATTATAATATATAATGTTGCCGCCAAGACCATTATGGCCCGTAGCTGCTACCGGTGCCGGAGTGCGCTCCTGTCACTGCCTGCCAGTCCTCTGCTTCTGGACCTGCGAAACAGGGGTTAGTGACCCGAACCGGGATTTCCGGCGGGGGCACTTCGACGATTAAGTCAGTGACGATCCAGGAGAACAGATCCTCCTGGTCGGGCCCCTCTTGATGGACTCCATACTATGAGGAGTGGAAGATGTGTCGGTGAAGGAGAAACACAACAGGGGAAGAGTGATAGCGGGGACAGAGGGGTTCCCTGTCCCTTCGCTTCTCCTTGTTTTCCGGTGGTTTTTCCTCAACCGTGGTGTTGGTGGTGGCGCTTTGCCCTCTTGGTCGAGCTTGCGCTTTGTGTTTGTGATGGATTGTTGTTCCTGTCCAGAGGACGGACCCAGTCCAGAGGGCGCACGCTCGGAGAGGCTCCACATCGACGGGCGAGCTCTTGGCTCGACATCAACCGCAGGGAACTAGCCTTCAAGGGTCTCTCTCTGGAGGGCGGAGGACGGACCCGGTCCAGAGGGCACGCGCTTGGAGAGGCTCCACATCGGCGGGCAAGCTCTTGGCTCGACTTTAATCACAGGGCACTAGCCTCCGAGGGTCTCGCTCTAGAGGGCGGACCCGGTCCAGAGGGCGCGCGCTCAGAGAGGCTCCACATTAGTGGGCGAGCTCTTGGCTCGACCTCGATCGCAGGGCACTAACCTCCGAGGGTCTCGCTCTGGAGGGCAGAGGACGGCTCCGACCTTGGCGTCGAGCTCATGAGCTCGACCCGGCGGAGGACTGAGCTCGACTTGCTGTCCTAAGGGAGCTCAGCCCAGCTCGATAGTGGGATCTGAGCTGGAGAGTCGACGTGGCATCTTCCATGATGGCCTCCCTCAATGTGGTGCCCGTCAGCTATCCACGTTCGCGATCTTGCCACATCATTTACCCCCTACTCCCGAGGCTCATTAGTGCGCGACGCTCAAGGCGAAGGGAGTAACAGCAATGCTGATGTAGAGAGGCGGAAATCCGGTGTAATGATGGCCGTGATCGCTAGCGCTTCGAGGGATGGCCCCGCCGGCCAGTGCGAGGGTGCTGCATGGCCATGTCCGAGGAGCAGTTAATGCTGGCACAGAATTCTGAGTGATTGGGACTCCTTTTTCGTCGATGGGCAACACGTGGCGCAGATCCATTGGCGAGGGGGTCACAACAGCGCGGATCCGATAGGGTCTTTCGAAGTGAAAAGAAAACAAATTTCTCACCCAAAATTTCCTTTCTTTCAAATCCTTCATGCTCGTTTCAGTGTCCAGACCTCCCTTCTTCCGCGACCTGCATCCGTTCTTTCCTTCTCATTTCAGCATGTCCCGCCCCGAGTCTTTTGCCCGAAGGGTGGTGCTTTCCTCCTTCGACGAGGAGTCGGAGGGGGAGCAGTTTAGGATCAGCATGAGATCGGCCCTTCCTGCCCCATCTGTGTCCGTTAGGGAGCTAGAAGCCGTTCCTTCCCTTCCTACCTATTCCCCTCTTTTGCTTGAACCAGCCCCTGAGTCTGTCCGGTCAACAGGTCTAGGTGGGGTCGCTTCGACGATTTCCGCCACGGAGCTGGAGGCCATCCGGGATGCCTATGTGACGCGGGACACGAGCCCGAATCAATTTTTTATTTCTAGGAAAACGGACCGTTGGTCGCTAGGAAACGACCCTAGGCTAGGCTTTATTCCAACGAAACCCACTTTTTTTTTTTTTTTTTCCATTCATTTCTCATATATTTTTTTTTCTCCTTTTATTTTTCCCACTAATAAGCCATACTTGTTTTTCTCCTTTTTTTTTTCACTTTTTTTTTTTTCTTTCTCACGGTTTTCTTTCTTTTTCTTTTCTTTTTTTTTTTTCTATGCTATTCCTAAAGTCGGCTGAGAATGCCGGCTTCTTTTTTTTTTTTGTTCATTGCCTACCCGTGAAGTCGGCATTAGAAGCCGGCTTCACCTTCACGACCGTGCAGGCCGGGGGGACCTCGCGAGGAAGCCTCGCCGGCGTCGGCGAGGGGCGGAGTCGTTCCGGTAGGGCTTCGCCGGGGCTGGGGACGAGGACGGTGGCGGCCATGGCAGAGTCGACGGACCGGGCGGAGGTGGCAGCAGGGCGGCCGTCGGTGTGCCGTCACGAGCGGAGACGGGATCGGAGGAGTCGGACGGCCGGCTGGCTCGGCTGCAGCGACGCTCGGTCGGAAGGGAGGAGGCAGACCGGCGGAAGGCGTCGCGGAGGGGGCTTCGGCTGCAACGGGTTGCATGGGTGGAGGAGACGGACCGGCAAGGTGGTCTGCAGTCGTGCGGTGGCCGTGGAGGACACGGCAGCAAGGAGTTCTGGCCGGCTTCTCTAGCGATGGCGTTGGACGGAGGCGGCGATCATGGAGGCGGTGGCACGAATCCATTGATGGCGGCAGTCCGGCGATTGGGTGGCTCGGTCGGGAGCGACTGGCGACAGCACTGCGACACGGGCGTGCTGGCTCGGTGGCGACGCGGGCGACGTAGGGGGGGCGCTGGCTCGGTGGCGACGTGGACGGGAGGCGGCGACTGGGGGCGATCGGAGGGGCGTCGCATGGATGGGACGCTCGGCTTTGGGCAGTGAGGAGGGGTTTCACGGCAGGGCGCTGGGCGGCGACGGTGTCGGCCATGGAGGTCTACTTACTTGGGCAGTCCGGCTATGGTTGAGCGGCGGCTGTGGGCTTGGGGAGCCGAGCGGGTTTCGGTCACGAGTGGAGTTAGTGAACCGAGTGGGTTTCGGATGGATCCGGAGGAGATGAATGGTCGGCAGATCCAAGGAAGGATTGATCCACGGGTTGGAGAAAGAAAATAGGGAAAAGGGAAATCTGGGAGAGAACCCTGCGAGAGGAATAGAGAAAAGAGAGAGTCCCGGAGGAGAGAAGAAGAGAAAGAGAGAGGGAGAATAAGAAAGGCCACAGAGAAGAATCACCAAAGAGAAAGAATAATCAGGAGAAGGAAGAAGGAGGAGGAAGGGAAGAACCAGAAGAAGGAGAAAGGGAGGAAGAAGGAGGGAGGGAGTCAGGACACACCCAAAACTCTTTTCTCAAATATTTCTCATCATCGCTCCCTTTTATTCAAGAAACATGTTCTTAAATAAACCTCCGAAAGAGATCGGAACAAATCCTAAAACAACTGATAAGATCCTTCCTAAAAACAACCGATAAGATAAATCCTAAAGCAAATAATCAAATCCTAAAACAATTTTTCAAATAATCAAGATAAATCCTAATATCCTAATATCCTACTCAAATCTCGAATTTAAATTATGCTGGGATCTGCATCGGGATCGGTGCTGATGATGACTTCAGGATTTGTGCTCATCGACTCCAGGATCTTGGGTCCCAGGGTTTGGGCTAGGCTGGGCTGGGCTTCAGGTTCTGGGTTGGGCTTCAGGCTTGGACTGGACTGTGCTTCAGGTTCTGGGCTAGGCTTCTGGGTTCTGGGCTGGGCTTCTGGTTGGGCTTCAGGTTTAGTCTGGGCTGCTTCAGATTCTGGGCCGATGTCCCCATCATTTCCCCTGAGATGGGGAGAACTCGACTCCGTCGAGTCAAGCTTCAGCAATCTTCTAGATTCTTCTGACTCCAAGATGCACCTGCAAACTGAAATTTTTTTTTTTTACAAATAATGCAAATGCAATTAAAATAAAATTGGCTAACCTAAAATCTAACTTAACCTAAACTTGCTCTGATACCAAGTTGACGCGGGACACGAGCCCGAATCAATTTTTTATTTCTAGGAAAACGGACCGTTGGTCGCTAGGAAACGACCCTAGGCTAGGCTTTATTCCAACGAAACCCACTTTTTTTTTTTTTCCATTCATTTCTCATATATTTTTTTTTTCTCCTTTTATTTTTCCCACTAATAAGCCATACTTGTTTTTCTCCTTTTTTTTTTTTTCACTTTTTTTTTTTCTTTCTCACGGTTTTCTTTCTTTTTCTTTTCTTTTTTTTTTTCTATGCTATTCCTAAAGTCGGCTGAGAATGCCGGCTTCTTTTTTTTTTTTGTTCATTGCCTACCCGTGAAGTCGGCATTAGAAGCCGGCTTCACCTTCACGACCGTGCAGGCCGGGGGGACCTCGCGAGGAAGCCTCGCCGGCGTCGGCGAGGGGCGGAGTCGTTCCGGTAGGGCTTCGCCGGGGCTGGGGACGAGGACGGTGGCGGCCATGGCAGAGTCGACGGACCGGGCGGAGGTGGCAGCAGGGCGGCCGTCGGTGTGCCGTCACGAGCGGAGACGGGATCGGAGGAGTCGGACGGCCGGCTGGCTCGGCTGCAGCGACGCTCGGTCGGAAGGGAGGAGGCAGACCGGCGGAAGGCGTCGCGGAGGGGGCTTCGGCTGCAACGGGTTGCATGGGTGGAGGAGACGGACCGGCAAGGTGGTCTGCGGTCGTGCGATGGCCGTGGAGGACACGGCAGCAAGGAGTTCTGGCCGGCTTCTCCAGCGATGGCGTTGGACGGAGGCGGCGATCATGGAGGCGGTGGCACGAATCCATTGATGCGGCAGTCCGGCGATTGGGTGGCTCGGTCGGGAGCGACTGGCGACAGCACTGCGACACGGGCGTGCTGGCTCGGTGGCGACGCGGGCGACGCAGGGGGGCGCTGGCTCGGTGGCGACGTGGATGGGAGGCGGCGACTGGGGGCAATCGGAGGGGCGTCGCATGGATGGGACGCTCGGCTTTGGGCAGTGAGGAGGGGTTTCACGGCAGGGCGCTGGGCGGCGACGGTGTCGGCCATGGAGGTCTACTTACTTGGGCAGTCCGGCTATGGTTGAGCGGCGGCTGTGGGCTTGGGAGCCGAGCGGGTTTCGGTCACGAGTGGAGTTAGTGAACCGAGTGGGTTTCGGATGGATCCGGAGGAGATGAATGGTCGGCAGATCCAAGGAAGGATTGATCCACGGGTTGGAGAAAGAAAATAGGGAAGAAGGGAAATCTGGGAGAGAACCCTGCGAGAGGAATAGAGAAAAGAGAGAGTCCCGGAGGAGAGAAGAAGAGAAAGAGAGAGGGAGAATAAGAAAGGCCACAGTGAAGAATCACCAAAGAGAAAGAATAATCAGGAGAAGGAAGAAGGAGGAGGAAGGGAAGAACCAGAAGAAGGAGAAAGGGAGGAAGAAGGAGGGAGGGAGTCAGGACACACCCAAAACTCTTTTCTCAAATATTTCTCATCATCGCTCCCTTTTATTCAAGAAACATGTTCTTAAATAAACCTCCGAAAGAGATCGGAACAAATCCTAAAACAACTGATAAGATCCTTCCTAAAAACAACCGATAAGATAAATCCTAAAGCAAATAATCAAATCCTAAAACAATTTTTCAAATAATCAAGATAAATCCTAATATCCTAATATCCTACTCAAATCTCGAATTTAAATTATGCTGGGATCTGCATCGGGATCGGTGCTGATGATGACTTCAGGATTTGTGCTCATCGACTCCAGGATCTTGGGTCCCAGGGTTTGGGCTAGGCTGGGTTGGGCTTCAGGTTCTGGGTTGGGCTTCAGGCTTGGACTGGACTGTGCTTCAGGTTCTGGGCTAGGCTTCTGGGTTCTGGGCTGGGCTTCTGGTTGGGCTTCAGGTTTAGTCTGGGCTGCTTCAGATTCTGGGCCGATGTCCCCATCACTATGGGATCCTGGCTTCTATCCGACTTATGGTCCCCCGACCTGGGGAGCGGGTCACTTCCAGTGGCCCGGGGCATCTCGCCTTCTATGATGGGACCTTCTCCGGGGGTCTCCGATGCCCCATTCATCCTTTCTTCTTGTCTGTTCTGAGCAACTATTGTCTGGTCCCCACCCAGTTGGTCCCAAATACCATTAAGGTCATCTTCTCCTTCCTCATACTCTGTCATGTTCATGGGTTCGTCGCCCGGTTCTCCCTGTTCAGGGCATTCTTCATCCTGAAACGACACCCGACCGAGGACGGGTAGTGGTCTCTGTCTTCTCACCCGAAGGGGATCAAGTTCGAACTTCCCTCTTCCATCAAGGGATGGAAGAGCAAGTTCTTCTTTGCAGACGTCGAGGGGGTCGACTGGGCCTGGAGCGAGCCGGACCGGTCCCCAAACCGGATCTCCACGGTCGAAGCAGCCGACCAGGATGACTACGATCAGCTTCGCACCGCTCAGATCCCTTCTTTAGAGGTCCTGCTATCGGAGCAGAACCTTCTTGATGCCATGGTCGACTCATCGGCGGGGCCAGGTAGGTTCAGCTCTTTCTTCCATATGCATCTTCCCTTTCCTCCATTTTAGGCTGACTCTCCAAGCTCCTGTGTGCAGGGTTGATCCTTCCAGAGGGTGAGCCATCGCCGGTCTCCAAGAAGAGGCTGCCCACTAATGTGGTCGCCGAGCCCCTTCGAGGCGGGCCCAAATTGAGGGAGTGCCGATGTTTGCTTCTGCTGTGCCGACTGCCTCGAAAGGAAAAGAGGTTGTGGGAGCCCCTGTGCGATGGGCAGAGCCATAGGCGGAACTCCCTGCCTTGGAGCCTGCGGTGGCCGTCTGGTCGATGCTGTTGCTGCCACTGCTCCACCCTGCCCTCCGGGTTCGGAGATGGCCGAAGTTGAGGGAGGAGAGTTCCACCCTAGAGATCCTCTGGCGACGGGGGTTCCGGTCACGATGGTGCCAGATCCTCGGCCGGTTCTTGGGGGTCCTACCACTGGAGGGGCAGGCGCATCTGCCCCTTGGGAGAGCATGAGGGACGAGGTGAGGCGCCGCCTCCCGTTCAAACTGGGGCCGGAGAGCTCCTTGGTCGACAACTGCGCCCTGGCCTATCGCATGATGGACTTCTCCATCCAGTAATGCGACCGGGAGGAGATGGATGGGCTGCCGGTCGGAGCCTCGATCGATAGTATTTTTTTCCATCTCTACATGGTAAGCAACTTCATCCTCTCTCTCTCTCTTCTTTTTCTTCTTTTTTTTTTGACTTCCCATGTAATGCAGATGGGTGTCGAGCCCCTCTTCATAAGGAGCTGCTACCGAAACTGGGAGCAGGCTGTGCAGCAGCAGGCGGCCAAGATCGCGTCATTGAAGGCCAATCTGGAAAGGAGGGCTAACTCCGAAGGGGTGCTTGGCCAGCGGGTCAAGGACCTCGAGAAGCAGTTCGCCGATTCTGAGGGGCGAGCGAAGGAGCTCCAAGAGAATCTCGACCGCGAGCAGGGGGAGTCGAGAAAGAATACTGGGGAGCTAACCGACTCCGAGCAGAGGTTGGGCATGGTCATCGCCGAGGCGGCTCGACAAAAGAGGACTGCCCAGTCCCTCCAAGCTCGACTGATGGCAGAGGAGGAGAAGTCCATCGTGGCTTAGAGGGCAGCAAACGAGGTGACCAAGTCGGTCGTGGATGCTAGGCATGAGGCAGCCGCAGCAAGGAAGGAAGCTAGGGAGACGGTGGAAAGGTACAGGGCTTCGGAGGAGTTCCTCGCTGAGATCCAGCAGACGGCGTCGGACTCCTTCTTCAAAGGCTTCATGTACCTACGCCACCTAGTCAAGGAGTTCATCTTAGCCGAAGGTCGTAGCCACCTTAACTATCCCGGCACTTCAGAGCAGGAGGCGGGCACCGAGGAGGCCACACCAGTTGAGCCTGAAGCCACGCGACCAGAAGCCCGTGCTGATGGAGACTCCCAGCCCGACGACCCGGCTAGCAGATAGTCACTTTTTGCTTCTTCTTCTGTATTTAGCAGGGCCACTCGGCATGTCGGGGGCCCATAGGATACTTGTAGTTGACACTTAATCAATGGAATGCGAATTTTCTTGCAATTATTTTTCTTATCTGGCTCCTCCCCTCCTTCACTCCCTTTCCTCTTTTGTCTTTCATTTTAATGTATGGGGAGATTAGAGAGGGTACCTGAGAGCTACTGAGCTCGGCAGTCTCTAGGCCGGAGATCTGAGCTTCGGTCTTGAGCTAGCATCCTGGAGCTGGGCTCGGGGACGTGGATGGTTGTAACTTCGATGATATTGTATTCTCCTCTTGTTCTCTTTCTTTTTTTTTTTTTGGTGGGGAGATCAGAGGAGAGGATGCTGGCTGTACCTCCATTTTGTTCTCTTTCTTTCCTTCCCCTCTCATCTTCTTTTCGAGTGGGGAGATCAGAGAAGGGGGATGCCAGGCTTCCTCCTTTGTTCTCTTTCTTTTCTTTCCCTCTCGTCTTCTTTTCGAGTGGGGAGATCAGAGAAGGGGGGTTACCGGTCTTGATTGCCTTGGAGCTAGGCTCGAGGCCTTCTTGGACGTGGAGCTAGGCTCAGGCCTAGATGGTTTCCTGAGATCTTGGCTCAGGTCTTTGGCACCTTGGAGCTAGGCTCGAGGCGTTGATGGGAGCTACGTGTCCCCATGATCTCTTGGCATCTCGGAGCTGGGCTTGGAGATGTTTGAGATAGAGAGTTGCTTGGCTCGAAGATTCTTCGACATCCTGGAGTCGGGCTCGAGGATGCTTGGAGTTGGGGAGCTGCATGGCTCGAATTTCCTCTGACATCCTTGAGCTGGGCTCGGAAATGCCGGGAGTCGGGGAGCTACGTGGCTCAATGATCCTTTGACGTCCTGGAGCTGGGTCTGGGGATGCCTTGGATTGGGAGCTACGTGGCTTGAAGATCCTTTGACATCCTAGAGCTGGGCCCGGGGATGCCTTGGATTGGGACGCCGGGAGTCGGGGAGCTACGTGGCTTGATCGGGAGCAGCGTGGCCCCTTGGTTCCTTCGACGTCCAGGAGCTGGGCTTGGGGACGTCATTGGCATTCTCATGCAAGAAAAATAGACATTTGCATGAAAAAATCATTGTTATTCATTGTTGAAAAACCTTACATCATTGATAGTATTTCCGCAAGTTGCAGGCGTTCCATGTCCTGGGAAACCTGATGCCATCGAGATCCTCGAGGTAATAGGCCTCTTGCGAGAGGGCTTCAGCTACTTTGTAGGGGCCCTCCCAGTTCTGGGAGAGCTTGCCGCACTCCCTAGGCTGGGACGCCTCCGCCCGCCGCAGCACCAGGTCTCTGGGCTTGAAAGCTTTTATCCGGATGTGGGCATTGTAGTATCGGGCCACTCTTTGTCGGTAGGCCACCATCTGTAGGTGGGCTTTGTCCCTTGCTTCTTCAAGAAGATCCAGGTTGAGCAGGAGGTGTGCCGAGTTCCATGCTTTATCGTACTGCTGCACCCGCAATGTAGGCACGCCGAGCTCGATGGGGACGACTGCTTCAGCACCGAAGATGAGGCTGAAGGACGTTTCATTGGTCGTCGTCCTGGGCATTGTGTGGTAGGCCCACAGGATGCTCGGGAGCTCTTCTGCCCACATGTCCTTAGCTTGGTCTAGTCTAGTCCGGAGCCCTTGGAGGATGGTCCGGTTGGTCACCTCGGCTTGCCCGTTTGTTTGGGGGTGGCTACCGAGGTGAACCGGTGTTGGATGCCGTAGGCTATGCAGAATCCTTCGAACTCATGGTTGTCGAACTGTCGCCCATTGTCAGTGATGATGCAACGGGGAGCTCGAAGCGACAGATGATTGACTTCCAAAAGAACTGGCCGATATTGGCTTCCGCGATCCGAGCTAGTGGCTCTGCCTTGACCCACTTGGTAAAGTAGTCGATCGCCACTAGCAAGAACTTTTGTTGTCCTGATGCTGGGGGGAACGATCCCAAGATATCCATTCCCCACTGGACAAAGGGCCAAGGGACTGAGAGCTAGGAGATCGGTGCCGCTGGCTGATGCTGTATGTTGGCATGGCGCTGGCACTTATCACACCTTTTGACAAAGTCAGCTGCGTCTTCCCTCATGGTCTCCCAAAAGTACCCCGGCAGAGAGCTTTGTAAGCCAGTGTTCTCCCTCCCACGTGGTTCCCGTAGAAGCCTTCATGTATTTCTTGGAACACAAAGGCCGCCTCGGTGGGCCTGAGGCATCTCAGGAGCGGGTAGGAGTAAGATCGATGGTAGAGTTGGCCCTCCACCAGGACGAATCAAGAGGCTTTCTTCCTAACGAGGGTGGCTTCTGTGCGATCTTCTGGCAGGGTGCCATCAGTGATGTACCGGATATACTTGTCCATCCAGCTCGGGGACGACTTGATGTACCTCCGTTGGGTTCTCGTAGCTGGGACTTTCAAGGTGCTCGATGTAGGCGCGCCCCAGTGACGAGTCCGGCAGGGTCACGAGTCTGGACAACGCATCCTCGCATGCATTCTCTCCTCGGGGGATGTGGAAAATGCTGAAGCGCCGGAGTCTTACCGTACTCGCGCGGACTCGTTCTAGGTACTTCATCATCTGGGCATCCCTTGCTTCATACTCCATGGATACTTGTCCGGTGACCAGTTGGGAGTCGGTGAAGACTTTCAAGTCCTGCACACCCAGCTTGCGGGAGACTCTTAGGCCCGCGATGAGTGCCTCATACTCCGCCTGGTTATTGGTTGTGGTGAACTTGAAGCAGAGGGCGCATTCCGCCACAACCCCATCACAATTGGTCAGGATGAGGCCTGCTCCGCTCCCACCGGAATTGGATGCTCCATCTACGTGAAGAATCCACGGCTCTTCTCCTGGCCCAGGCTCCGTTGCTGTCTGCTCTGGCTCCTCGGCGAACCCGGTGCACTCGACCATGAAGTCGGCAGGACTTGGGCCTTTTGTGATGACCTCGGTCGGTACGCTATGTGGAATTCGCTGAGCAGTAGGGACCACTTAGCCAACCTCCCGGATGTCTCAGGTCAGGTGAGGATAGTCCTCAGCGACTGGTCCGTCACCACCACTATTGGGTGTGCTTGGAAATAGAGCCTGAGGTGCTTAGCAGACATTATTAGTGCAAAAATGAGTTTTTCGGAGCGAGTGTACCTGATCTCCGTGTCACGGAGGATTTTGCTGGTATAGTACATCGGCTTTTGAGATTTATCCTTGTCTGTGCAGATGAGAACTGAGCTAACCGCTCCCGGTGTCACCGCCAGGTACAGCAAGAGCTCGTCCCCCTCCTCCGGCCCGGAGAGCAGCGGAGGGTAGGCCAGGAAATTCTTCAGCTCATCGAAGGCTGTCCTGCACTCTTCAGTCCAGGTGAAGTCGTGCATCTTGCATAGCACCTTGAAAAATGGCTGGCACGGTCAGCCGACCTCGAGATGAATTTACTGAGGGTGGCGACGCGTCCCGTCAGGCACTGGACCTGCTTCTTGGAGGTCGGGTGTTCCATGTCGATGATGGCCTGCACCTTCTCCGGGTTCACTTCAATGCCCCTTTGGGTGACCATGAAGCCGAGAAATTTTCCCGCGGCCACCCCAAAGGCGCACTTCGCCGGGTTCAGTTTCATCTGATGCTACTGTAAGTTGTGGAAGGACTCAGTGAGGTCAGCTACGTGGCTCGAACCCGGCTTGCTTATGATGAGCATGTCGTCCACATATACCTTCATGTTGCGGCCAATTTGGCTCTCGAAGACCTTGCTGACCAGGCGCTGATAGGTAGCCCACACATTCTTTAGGCCGAAGGGCATCATCCTGTAACAGTATGTCCCCTGGTCGGTGACGAAGGCAGTGTGCTCCTCATTGTCTGGGTGCATGCAGATTTGATTGTACCCGAAAAATGCATCCATGAAGGAGAGCAACCGGTGGCCCGAAGTGGCATCCACCAGCTGGTCGATCTTCAGGAGAGGAAAGCTATCCTTCGGGCAGGTTTTATTGAGATCGGTGTAGTCCACACAGATCCTCCATTTACCATTATTTTTCTTGACCATCACCACAATCACCAGCCAGCTCGGATACTAGACCTCTCGAGCGAAACCAGCAGCCAGGAGTTTGTCTACCTCTTCTTTGATGGCTGCCTGTCTCTCTGGGGCAAAACTTCTTTTCTTCTGCCGAACTGGCTTGTGCTTTAGGTCGACACTCAATTTATGAGTAATGATGTCAGGGGGAATACCTGGCATGTCTACCGCCGTCCAAGCGAACACATCCACGTTCGCCCACATGAATCCCAGCAGTTAGGCCCTCTCCCTCTTGGGTAGCTGGGCTCCGATCTGCACCATCTTTGCGGGATCGTCTCCAACAGATCGGAAAGTAGATGCTCGACTGGGCCTCCTCTGGGGTCTTGGGCCCTTTGGTCGAGGTCGTCCGTGCTGAGGTCGTCCTGAGGGACCTTGGCCTCAGGGAGAGTTTGGAAGCAATGCTGCATCGGCTGGGGCGCTCCTCTCATCTCCCCGACACCGTAGGGAGTTGGGAACTGTACAAGTAGCCTCTTGGTGGAGACAACAACGTCAAGCAAGTTGAGCCCGGGTCGACCCAATATCACATTGTAGGCGGAGGGGAGCCTTACAACCGTGAAAGTCATCATGACGGTGCTCTGCTGAGGTGGAGTTCCAGCAGTGACCGGGAGAGTGATTTCTCCTTCTACTCTCATGGAATCGCCCGTGAAACTGACAAGGGGTGTGTGTAAGGGCCTAAGCTGATTGGGGGAGAGATTCATTCTGGAGAAGGCATCGTAAAAAAGCACGTCTGTGGAGCTTCCACTATCAACCATGATGTGCTTTACAGGATGCTTCACGATCGTCATTTCGACGACCACGGCATCATTATTTACATTTTTCACCCTATCTTCCCCCTCCCTCATAAAGAGGAGTACATTTTCAGAGTCCCCTGTCCCTTGGGCCTTCTTGGACGCGCGCACCGCTCCCTAGGAGATCATGCCCACCGGCTTCTCAGTGGGGCGGTTGTCGATGGCTGGAGCTGGCGGGAGAGCGATGAGCGCCTGGGACTCCGCTTGAGGTCTGCCCCCCACGAACCTCTTGAGGTAGCCTCTCTTGATGAGTTCCTCAATCTCCCACTTGAGGTTGTGGCATTCCTCGGTGTCGTGGCCGTGGTCACGGTGGAAGCGGTAGTACTTCGCCTTATCACGGCCAACGGTGGTCCTCAGCGGAGGCGGGCGCCTCAAGTAGTCATCGCCCTCGATTTCCGTAAGGATTTTTGTCCTCGGGGCGAGGAGAGGGGTGTAGCTTTCCTCAGGGACAAGTGTCCCTCTCAGCCTTGGCCGGTCCCTCCTGGAGCTCTGAGGCTGGGGTGCTGGCTTCCGGGTCCCGGACATTTCAGCAGGGGCTGACTTCTTCAGGGGTCCTCCGTCGAGCTCCTGCCTCGTATGGTCCACCTCCTCGGCGCGGATGTACTTCTGGGCTTGGAGAAGGAGCTCGGAGTAGGTTTTAGGGGGCTTCTTGTCCGTGGTAGATCAGGCGGGAGGTCTTAAGCCCTCGCTTCAGTGCCAGTATGGCCACTGGCTCTTCAAGATTGTAGATCTCTAACGCGGTGGCCTTGAAGCGGGCCACATAGTCACATAGGGGCTCGCAGTCCTGCTGCCGGATGGAGAAGAGGCTGTCTGCCTCCTGTGGCAACTTCCTGCAAGTATCGAAGTGAGCCACGAACTTCTGCCCTAGTTGGGCAAAGGAAGTGATGCTCTCCGGCTCCAGATGGGTGAACCACACTCGGGCTGCCTTCCGGAGAGTAGCAGGAAAAGCGATGCAGAGAAGAGCGTCGGTGGCCCCCAGGACCCTCATGAGGGTCCGATAACTTTCCAGGTGGTCCAGGGGGTCGGTGGTCCCATCGTAAGGATCCACATGCGGCATTCGAAACCGGTGCGGGATCGGCTCCACTTGGATTTCTTGGAAGAATGGGGGACGGGTGTCGTAGCCCGTAGGCTTACTAGCGGAGCCTGACTTGCTGGCGAACCGGCAGGCAAACTCCGCCAGCTTGCGTTCATGTTCCTCTAAGCGCCTGCCCGTTGCGCGCCTGACGGCTTCATCATTGGACCCCTCCGTCGAAGGAAACGGAGAAGGTGACGTGGGTGCATGGCACCCATGACGGGGGGTCCTGCTTTTCTTGCCTCGGTGGGGTCTGGGCACCTTCCGCCTGAGGTTTGGTGAGCGGCTCTCTCTATCAACAGAGCCAGCTCGTTGTCTTTTCACCGGAGCTTGATGGCTACCCCGATTGTCATGGTGGCCCATGGCTGCGACGGCCTTCCTTGGAAGGAGCGCAGGCAGTCGCGGGGATCTGCGACATGGGTCGCTGGGGTCCCTGGCTGCTGGTGGATAGCCACAGACCAGTGCTGGTGTTGAAGCTGGCGCACTGCCGTGGCGAGGACTTGCATCTGCTGGGCAAGTGCGGCCAGTTGGGCTTCTGGTGGAGGTGGCTGGACCGGAGCGGGCGGCTCCGCTTCTTGGCGGTGCGGGTTTCCCCGGGAGGGGGAGTCCCCCGCACGACTAGTGGAGGCCTCCCTAGCCCTTGTCATCACCATCCTCCTGCCTGGCTTGTCTGTGAAGAGATTGAGGGTTTATTCGCCCCCTACCTGGTGCGCCAATCTGTTGCCGCCAAGACCGTCGTGGCCCGTAGCTGCTGCCGGCGTCGGAGTGCGCTCCTGTCGCTGCCTGCCGGTCCTCTGCTCCTGGACCTGCGAAACAGGGGTTAGTGACCCGGGCCGGGATTTTCGGCGGGGGCACTTCGACGATCAAGTCAGTGACGATCCAGGGAACATATCATCCTGGTCGGGTCCCTCTTGATGGACTCCGCACTAGGAGGAGTGGAAGATGTGTCGGTGAAGGAGAATCGCAACAGGGGGAGAGTGATAGTGGGGACAAAGGGGTTCTCTGTCCCTTCGCTTCTCCTTGTTTCCCGGTGGTTTTTCCTCAACCGTGGTGTTGGTGTTGGCGCTTCGCCCTCTTGGTCGAGCTTGTGCTTTGTGTTTGTGGTGGATTGTTGTTCCTGTGTTACTGGTGTGTTACCTCCCCCTTTTTTGGGGGTGCCGGCTGTTCTTTGTAGTTGAAAATCGACCGTTGGGAGTCTGTCTCGGGATCCTCGCTGGGTTGGCAGGCGCGTGCGGCGGGGTTCTGTGCCGTGGACAGGACGCCTTTCTTGACAGGTGGTAGAGGAAACTTCCATTCCTTCTGATATCCTCTCCGGTCGCTCCATTCCGGGAAGCCTGGCAGGGCCTCGATTCGAGGGCCGCCACCCTAGGGGTGCGTGCTCTCTGGTTGTCCCATCTCCTGGAAGTACGGCCGGACAGGTAGTTATGGCGGCATTGGGGGTGTCGTTCTGTGGTCCTCGGGCAGCTCCGGTGTCTTGGGATGACAGGGTCTACTCCGGTCCGGGCGCTCCGAGCTCGCGCGGTCACCTTGGTGGAGGAGGGAAGAGTGCTGGCCCGGTCCAGAGGGGCACGCTCGGAGAGGCTCCATATCGGCGGGCGAACTCTTGGCTCGACCTCGATCGTAGGGCTCTAGCCTCCGAGGGTCTTGCTTTGGAGGGCAGAGGACAGACCCGGTCCAGAGGGCGCGCGCTCGGAGAGGCTCCACATCGGCGGGCGAGCTCTTGGCTCGACCTCAACCGCAGGCACTAGCCTCCGAGGGTGTCGCTCTGGAGGGCGGAGGACGGACCCGGTCCAGAGGGCATGCGCTCGGAGAGGCTCCACATCGGCGGGCAAGCTCTTGGCTTGACCTCAACCGCAGGGCACTAGCCTCCGAGGGTCTCGCTCTGGAGGGCGGAGGATGGACTTGGTTCGGAGGGCGCGCGCTCGGAGAGGCTCCACATCGGCGGGCGAGCCCTTGGCTCGACCTTAACCGCAGGGCACTAGCCTCCGAGGGTCTCGCTCTGGAGGGCGGAGGACGGACCCGGTCCAGAGGGTGCACGCTCGGAGAGGCTCCACATCGACGGGCGAGCTCTTGGCTCGACCTCGACCGCAGGGCACTAACCTCCGAGGGTCTCACTCTGAAGGGCGGAGGACGGCTCTGACCTTGGCGTCGAGCTCATGAGCTCGACACGGCGGAGGATTGAGCTCGACTTGCTGTCCTGAGGGAGCTCAGCCCAGCTCGGTAGTGGGATCCGAGCTGGAGAGTCGACGTGGCGTCTTCTGTGGCGGCCTCCCTCAATGTGGCGCCCGTCAGCTACCGACGTCAGCGATCTCGCCACATCATATAATATAATTTATTATAATATATTTATTATATTTTAGAATATAAAATATTTATTATAATATAAAATATATCATAATATATTATTTTAATATTATGTTATTATTTTTTAAAAATAATTATAAAATTTTAAATTTTTTTAAATTTTTTAATTAAATTTTGATGTCGATATGGTTTATTTTAGAAATCGTAGTTATGATTTTATATTAAAACATAGATATAATCCGTGATTTCTCGTTGAATACCTTTCCTATCATGTATGATATTTAATTTAAAAATATTGGATGGGAGCGGCAATTTGATAAATATTTAATAAAAACTATTATTTTGAAAGAAAAAACTGGATTTTGATAAGCTGGAAAAAGCACGGTGGTGAAGAAAATAGCGGATTTGACACGAGCGGCGGCGGATTTGACGGGAATCGAAGCAACGTTCGAGAATTTGCCAGCTAAAAACATCCCAGCACCTGTGTGTTGACTTTCTATCGGATGAGGCCGAGTAGAATTATTCATCCCAGCACGTGTGTTGAATTTCTATTGAATGAGGCCGAGTAGAATTATTTTGGTGGGCACCAACCATCCATTCTTTAATAGACAATTATTATAAAAATTAATTATTTTTTATTAATCAGCTTACATATATTTTTATTTTTTAAATAAATAAATTATTTTTAAAGTAGTATTTATTTATTAAATAACAAACTTTATCCATCTAAAAATGGATAATTTATTTTTCTATGAACTAAAAATAATTTTTTTATTTTATCTTGATATACCTTTAACTATATAATAATAATAATAATAATAATAATAATAATAATAATAATAATAATAATAATAATAATGTAGTCATATAATAATATATAATAATATATAATATAGATACTATAATAGATATATTTTATCCATATTATATATTATTATAATTAATCTATTTTTATAAAATAATTTATCATTATTATATAATATTATATAATATATTATATGATATGATATATTATATTATATTATAGTAAAAAAATAAAATATTTATATTATATCGTATTATGAAATATTAAATTATATTTAATATAACATAAATCATAATATATAGTAAATATATAATAAATATATTTATATAAAAAGATATTATAGAAAATATGGATTTATTTTAGCAATTTATACAGAAAGGTAGTAATAAAAAATAAGAATAATAAATTTTAAATTTTTTTATTATATAAAAGAATATGAATATATTATTTTTTTGTTAAAATATTATTTAAAAAATATTTAATCAAGAAAATAGAGATTCCTTTATTATATAAAAGAATCTGTTTAATGAGAGCAGTAGTTCGCACTTTAATTTTAATTCAATAAAAAAGAGAGAGATAGAAGTAGATCACAAATTCATTTTGGTTTTGGTCTATATATTTCCAGATTTGCGGCATGCTAATTTTTGGGAACCATTTCAGTATTACACTTAATGCTAGCAGAAATACTCGAACCCTTTACCATGCAAAGTTAAATTGAGCTCTCACCGTCCACCGAGGTTACATTGGTTCGAGACGAGCGCATTGCTGACAGTGCCAATTTCAAAGGCACTGAAGGGCTTGGAAGTGGAACAGAGTTACCATCGAGCATGAGAGCGACTGATGCCATGCTGGGTCTCTTCGATAGGTCTGCTTGAACGCATAGAAGAGCAATGTGGATGCGTCGCAATACTCCTTTCAATTGGCACTTTATCAGCTAGACGTTGGTTGACCCTTCAAAACCACCATTCCTTCGACCTGTCAAAAATGTTGACAGGTCGGTAAGTGCCCAGCATGTTCTGATGGTCAACATATTCTGTCAACATCTTTCACTGAAAAAGTAGTTTTAATAAGTAACTAATTTTTTTATTTATATTTATGATCGATTTTGTAATCGATTTTATAATCGAATTTTTTTAAATATTTATGACTGATTTTGCAACCGATATTTTTTCTGAATAATTTAGCAACCGATTTAAATCGGTTGCTAATTCAGTTACAAAATTTTCATTTTGCAACCGAAACAGAAATTTTTTTTAATTTTTTATTTAATTATTATTTAAAAATTTAGCAACCGAAAAATTCGGTTGCTAATTTAAAAAATAAAAAATCTAAATTTAAATAAAAAATTGCAACCAAATTTTTCGGTTGCAAAATTTTAAATAATAATTAAAAAATAAATTTTATTATTTTTAAAATTTGCAACCGAATTTTTCGGTTGCAAAAAATAGTATTAATTTATAAATTCTCAATTTTAATTTTTTAATTATTATTTAAAATTTTGCAACTGAAAAATTCGTTTGCAAATTTTTATTTAAATTTATTTTTTTTATTTTTTAAATTAGCAATCAAATTTTTCGGTTGCTAAATTTTTAAATAATAATTAAAAAATAAATTTTATTATTTTTGAAATTTGCAACCGATTTTTTTGGTTGCAAAAAATATTATTAATTTATAAATTCTCAATTTTAATTTTTTAATTTTTATTTAAAATTTTACAACCGAAAAATTTGGTTGCAAATTTTTATTTAAATTTATTTTTTTTATTTTTTAAATTAGCAACTGAATTTTTCGGTTGCTAATTTTTAAATAATAATTAAAAAAAATTATTATTTTTGAAATTTGCAACTGATTTTTTCGGTTGCAAAAAATATTATTAATTTATAAATTCTCAATTTTAATTTTTTAATTTTTATTTAAAATTTTGCAACCGAAAAATTCGATTACAAATTTTTATTTAAATTTAAATTTTTTATTTTTTAAATTAGCAACCGAATTTTTTGGTTGCTAAATTTTTTTTTAAAATAAAATTTATTATTTATGATTTTTGCAACCGAAAAATTCGGTTGTAAAATTTTTAAAAAAATTAAGTTTAATTTATTTAAAATTTAATTTAATTTTAAATTAAAAAATCTGAATTTTTGCGACCGAAAAAATCGGTTGCAAACCTTTGAAAAATTGCTAGCCATCTGATTCAGATCGGATGGTTGCTTTGCTTTTAGGGTTAAAGAAGTTGCCTTAGCTAGCCACGCCACCTCTTGCTGTTTCCCCTCCCCCCCTTCGGTGCTCCCTCCTCTGGCACTCCCCCCCCTCCGGCGCTCCCTCCTCCGGCACTCCCCCCTCCGGCTCTCTCCTTCTCCTTCGCCCCCCCTCCAGCGCTCCCCCATCCGGCCCTCCCCCTCGACGGCCTGCGGGTGCCCTAGCCCCCTTCTCCATCCAGCTGCCTCTACTTCGCCCCCCCTCCGGCGCTCCCTCCTCCGGTGCTCCCCCCTCCAGCTCTCCCCTTCTCCTTCGCCCCCCCTCTGGCGCTCCCCCCTCCGGCCCTCCCCCTCGATGGCCTGCGGGTGCCCTAGCCCCCATCTCCATCCAGCTGCCTCTACTTCACCCCACCTCCGGCGCTCCCCCCTCCTGCGCTCCCCCCTCCGGCCCTCCCCTCGACGACCTGCATGTGCCCTAGCCCCCTTCTCCGTCCAGCTGCCTCTACTTCACCCCCCCTCCGGCGCTCCCTCCTCCGGCACTCCCCCCTCCGGCGCTCCCCCCTCCGGTGCTCCCCCCTCCAGTCCTCCCCTGAAGGCCTGTAGCTCCTCCAGCCCCCACCCGACTGCCATAGGTTTATTTTTTTAAATCTAATTTATAATTTTTAAACTTTATATTTTTTTAATTTTTAATTTTTAAATTTGGTTTTTTTAATTGATAGTAGTAGTAGTAGTTGGTAGTAGTATTTTAGTATATGCATCGGCTCTTGTAGTATTTTAGTAGTATTAGTATTTTAGTAGTAGTAGTATTTTAATTTTTTGTAGTATTAGTATTTTAGTAGTATTAGTATTTTAGTAGTAGTTGCTGTAGTATTTTAGTAGATGTATTGGCTCTTGTACCGACTAATTTGCTAATTTCAAACCATGATGATTTCACTGGTAATTTACTATGTGCATATATTCTGTTTATTGCTCTTCGATCCTAAAATTAATTAATGGGAGTGTGTAACATCCTTACATAATTATCCCCACATTGACACAACCTTTAGTTTATTTAAAGACATGGGCACATGCATTGCCAATTAGACTTGTATAATGATTCTTTAATGAAAAATATACAGTGTGAAACCCTATATTGTAAAGATATTTAAATAATTTTATATATCATCATGTTTTGATATGGTACAGAATATGAATATCTTTCAACTTCGTAGTTGGATGTATAATCGACTTTTACCGGGTCGAAAGGGATATACCAAAGAATTTTTAAAGGGCGTGGAAGATTTTGTACTCTTTGCATGCCAGCAACCTAACTTTTAAAATGAAAGAAAATTCAGATGCCCTTGTTGCAAATGCAAAAATCTAAGATACCTAACTACTGATGAAGTGAAGCTTCATCCTTACAAAAAAGGATTTGTACTGAATTACTGGTATTGGACATCTCATGGAGAGAGTGATCCTCGTGTCGGTGGGGTACCTGATTTGTATGTAAATGATCATGCCTTTGCACCAATGGATAATGATCCACAAAATACATATCGATGCATGATATTCGATACATTTGGAACAGAGTATGTGCCTGACGATTCGTCTAATGAAGAGGAGATACCGAATTTGGATGATCAAAGATTTTATGACTTGTTGCATTCAGTCCAAAAACCATTATGACCGGGATGTACTGATCATTCTGAGTTATTGGTAGCTATACGGTTGCTTAGCATCAAATCTGAAGGTAATATTTCACAACGATCCTTCGATTAAATTGCGGGTCTTATGAAGGAGACCCTTCCAGCCGATAATATCATATCTCAAGATTTTTATAGGACAAAAAAATTGGTGTCCAAACTTGGACTTACTGCTGAGAAGATTGATTGTTGTATTAATGGTTGCATGCTATATTATGGTCAACAATCTGAAGAAAAGCAATGCAAATTTTGCAGGGCTGGTAGATATAAACCTCGGCCTCGTGCAAACGGTAAACATAAAGAGGTGCCGATGAAGAGAATGCATTATTTACCTCTAATTCCTAGATTAAAAAGATTATATGCTTCAATGAGTTCTGCACCACATATGACATGGCATTATGAGAACAGGCATGAGCCAGGGATATTATGTCATCCATCAGATGGAGAAGCCTGGAAACATTTTGACCAAAGCTATCCTGATTTTGCAGCTGAACCATGCAATGTTAAGCTAGGCCTATGTGCTGATGGTTTTACTCCTTACAGTCAGTCATTAACCCCATATTCTTGCTGGCCAGTAATTGTTACTCCCTACAATCTGCCACCTGAATTGTGCATGACCATTCCTTATATGTTCTTGACAATAATTATTCCGGGTCCACATAATCCAAAGAGCAGGATAGATGTGTATCTACAGCCTTTGATAGATGAGTTGAAATATTTGTGGGAGGAGGGTGTCTTAACATATGATATAGCAAGAAAGCAAAATTTTGTGATGAGGGTTGCATTGATGTGGACCATCAATGACTTTCCTGCATATGGAGTGCTGTCCGGATGGAGTACAACTGGAAAATTGGCTTGTCCGTATTGTATGGACCGATCAAAGGCATTCACTTTGAAACATGGTCGGAAGAATTCTTGGTTTGATTGCCATCGACAATTTCTGCCTATTGATCATGTACTGAGAAGAAATAAGGATACATTCTACAAAAATCGGATTGAAAAAGATCAACCTCCATGAAGTTTGACTGGAGAGGAAATATGGGAAGCTGTATCTTCCATTCCAAATGTAATCGAGCATGGTTCATGCAGAGTTGAAGGATATGGGGTTACACATAATTGGTTAAAACAGAGCATATTTTGGAATTTATCATATTGGAAGACTAATTTGATCAGACACAATCTGGATGTGATGCACATAGAAAAAAATGTATTTGATAATGTTTTTAACACTGTAATGGATATCAAAGGCAAAACCAAAGATAACATCAAAGCACTAATGGATCTAAAGGAATACTACAAGCGTAGGGAACTTGAGTTGCAAGAGTTGGCTAACAAAAATTTTTTGAAACCAAAAGCAATATATTCTTTCAACCTGGAGCAGAAAAGAGGTGTATTTAAATGGATGAAGGAATTAAAAATGCCTGACGGTTATGCATCTAACTTAAGCAGATGTGTTAATATGAATGAGAAAAAATTAATTGGAATGAAAAGTCATGACTGCCATGTTTTCTTTGAGCGTTTGTTGCCAGTTGCATTTAAAGCTCTACCGGATCATGTATAGAAGCCTATAGCAGAGCTAAGTATGTTTTTTAAGGATTTGTGTTCAACAATGTTACGGATCGACAATTTGTTGCTAATGGAACAAAATATTGCTTTGATTATATGCAAATTGGAACAGATTTTTCCACCCGATTTTTTTGACTCAATGGAGCACTTACCGATTCATTTACCATATGAAGCAATAGTTGGTGGTCCAGTTCAATATCGTTGGATGTATCCGTTTAGAGATAAATATGTCACATATCAATTCAACAAACCTATTTTTCTGCAACAAATCTATATCATGTACGTAAGACAGTAACCATATTTTAATGCTTGAATGATGTAGATTCCTTAACAAAATAAAACGGATGATCAATAACAAAGCTCGTGTTGAAGGATCCATATGCGAGGCATACTTGTATCAAGAGACAACTTCTTTTTGTTCATATTATTTTGAACCACATGTGCAATCATCAAGAAATAGAATTGGAAGAAATGATGTTGTGGGTCAGGATATGACACGTGAATTTACTCTGTCAATATTTAATAAACCTGGCCGATCTTCTGGTAGATGTCAAAGTCGATATCTGAATGACAGGGAATTAGCTACTGCGCATCTACATATATTGCTCTGAAGAGGTTCAACCATTTATCGAGTAAGCTTAAATAATCGTTGATGCATAATTATTCAAACCCTATATCAATTATTGAGATACTAACTCTGAAAAAATCTTGATTTCAGAATTTTTAGCGAGCAATTATGGCTTTCGACATCAAATATAAGCACCACAGAAATTGATTTTATGATTGCATCTGACTTTCCATATTGGTTTAGGTCTTTTATAAGTGCTTCTTCGAATTGTGGTATATGTCTATCGAATTATATTATATCGATGCATAATAGCATTCATGCATTTTCGTTATATCATGTGTAGGTTCATAATCCACAGAGTCAAGTAAACAATCGATATTTTCATGATTTGGCATGGGGTCAAAAAAGAAAGGTTCTTACATGACAGACATATTTTGTCAACCGTTATAAGTTTCACACAGATAAATGGAGTAGCTATAAAAAAATAATTAATAGTAGAGTGTGCGTCAAAGGTTCAGAACAAGCTGCATAACACAATTATTACTACGGCATAATTAAGAAATAATTCAAGTAGAATATCCTGGCCATCCAATGAAACAGGTAGTGTTATTTAATTGTGAATGGTTTGATACGGTATTGAATCATGGCATGAAAGTGCTTAAGGATTATGGGATCGTTGAGATCCGGTACAGCAGAAGGTATTCAAGATATGATCCCTTTATAGTTGCACAAAAAGTGATTCAGGTATACTATCTACCATATCCTGAGAAGTTAAGGGACAAGCAACATTGGTGGGTTGTAATTATGACTAGACCGAGACATACTGTGGATGATCGATATATAATTGAGATTGCTTACCAAGAGGACACAATATCTCATGTGAATAGTATACCACATGATAATATAGTTGAAAATTTGGTCGACAACGATTGTATTTTTGAAGAAGTTGACAGAATCGTCGATACGGATTTGAACATAGATGATGAAGATGAAGAACAGAATGACAAATTTGATTCTAGCCAAGAGGATGATACCGAGCATGACCAACATGGAAGTTCTTCTGATGACGAATAGTAATCGTATAAGCAGACCCCTGATTTTATATGTACGGACTGTATTTAACTACTTTATAATATTATTCATGAAGTTGACTTAAATTCTTTATGTTTGTTTGTAGATGGCAGATAAATCCAGAAACAGTCCTGCATCATCATCTAGGGGTCGTGGGAGGAGGCATCGTCTCTCCGTTACTATCCCATCCCCATCATCCACTATCCCACCTGTATTTTTCACTTTTCTTGCGTCTCCACTCATTAGTCCACCACATACTACTACTACGCCATGTTCACCAGGAGGCACGATGTCACCTCCATTATATTCAGGGCCTCCTATTCATGCTCAATGCCCTATCATGTACACTATACCACCCCCTACTTATTCTACATCTCCTACAGTCCATTCATCATCTCCTCAGTTAGGATCCGCCGGTATTTGTTCATCATATCCTCATTCATCCACCGGCGCAGTTCATTTAGCATCTCCTCATTCATCCAGCGATGGTAGGGCTGTACTGATCCTATATGGAGAGGGGTAATAGTCTTATGTCCCCTGTTAGAAAATTTTTAAGTTGTATCATATTTGTGGATTGTATCAGATTTGTTGATTGACTTAAATTTTGTAGGTTTTTACCATCTCATCCAGCTGCCAATGCCATTACAGACATAATGAGGAGCCATTTTGAGGAGCCGTGGATATCATGGAAAAGAATACCGCACGGTGTAAAGGATATTTGGTTTGATGAGTTCAAGGCAAGTAATTTTGCTTTGATAGATGTAAATGAATTTTGAATTTTATTATTGTCATTTAACCGGTTGTTGAATTTGTAATAGAGGAGATATCAGTTTCAGCTACCGGATGATATGTGGGCACGTCGTAATTTTGAAAGACGTGGTGCGGCTCAACTTAAAAATCTCCTTGCTACTGCTAGAAGAGCTATGGAGAGACTGCCATGGCTAGGAGAACTTGTATGGAATAGATTATGTGAGCACTAGCGCACCGCCCAATATCAGGAGAAGTCAGAAAAAGCAAAAGCAAATAAGGCTTCTGATACTGATGGTTTTGGTTCTTCATGTCATACCTGTGGCTCGATCACTACATCCCAGCACAGATACAATTTGGTAAGCAATACCAACCAAAATCTTTAATATAATTACAATTCATATTAATAAAATATCTTGTTCTACGAGTTACAGACTTCGAAGACTGGTACTGTGCCTTCTCCATCTGAGCTATTTATTCATACCCATCAGAGGAAGGATAAGACATGGGTTGACAGGAGATCAGAGCATATTTGCGTAAGTTAAATATTTAAGTTATTATATTTTTTTTAATACTAACTAAATTAAATTAATTTCAGTCTGAATTTAGACAGAACATGGAAGAGTCACAAAGTCAAAACAGTACTGATTTTAGCCAGCAGCAAACTCCGTCATCAGAATTGGATGTATGTATACGTACTATTGGTGGAAAGAAGAAAGGAAGAGTGTATGGGCTAGGATTAGAGTCCACTGCACTGATGCCAACTTCAAAATTTTCAGGACAATCTTCATTTCCCGTACAATGGTTGAATAGTAAAGAATTCCAGGAGCAAGTACGGAAGCAGGTTGAAGACGAAGTCAAAGAAGTAAATGCTCGGGTACAAGCTGCCGAGCAAGAAAGGGATGAACTGCGGAGGCGAGTTGAACACAATGAACGAATGTTGCAGGATATATTAGCCAACATAAATTTTCAACCTGTAGCAACTCTTGCAACTCATGCTTTTAGTGGTAATCCTTCGCAACGAACTGGAGTCGATCCTTATCAGATATATCGTGGATAAGGATCACAGCAGGGCGAGGAGGAGGATGACGCTGAGGAGGATGAGAACGAGGAGGAATAGGAGCATTAGCACATTATTCATATTATCTTGCTCCACTTATTATTCTTATAAGTTTTGCATTATATTATGGACTGCACATCTTCTTATCGTTATATGTTTAGCTTCGTATTATGATTACTCTTATATGTTTTGCATTATATTATGAACTGCATCTCTTGTTATTTTTATTTGTTTAGCTTTGTATTATGAACTGCAAATCTTGATGTTGTTTTTGTTATTTTATTATGCATTTTCATTAATTATCTCCTCTTATTTCATGCAGTTAGAGGCTGTAATGAGTTGCCTTGTATCTTCGTGATGCTTCAAATGCTGAAAGTGTAGGATGGATCGGACCGTTTTGCAAGGATCTAAATGGTGTTGCAAATTTGGATGGCTTGCTCTTTTTGCAAGCAACCATTTGCTGCCTTAGATCCTTCATAATATACAAAAAGAGGCAATCCTGAGCTTCTGAATCTTATTGTTTGAAAGTTTTGTTCAATTTTTGCTGTTTTATTGTGCATTTTAACTTCATTGATTTTCTTTTGTTACCTACGGTTAGAGGCTGTGATGAGTTGCCTTGGTATCTTCGTGATTCTTCGAATGTTGAAAGTGTATGCTGGATCGGACCATTTTGCAAGGATCTAAATGGTGTTGCAAATTTGCTACCTTAGATCCTTCGCAGTGTACAAAAAGAGGCAATACTGAGCTTCTGAATCTTATTGTTTGAAAGTTTTGTTCGATTTTTGCTGTTTTATTATGCATTTTAATTTTCATTGATTTTCTTTTGTTACCTATGGCTAGAGACTGTGATGAGTTGCCTTGGTATCTTCGTGATGCTTCAAAAGCTGAAAGTGTAGGCTGGATCGAACCGTTTTGCAAGGATCTAAATGCTGTTGCAAATTTGGATGGCTTGCTCTTTTTGCAAGCAACCATTTACTGCCTTAGACCCTTCTAAATGTAGAAAAAGAGGCAATCCTGAGTTTCTGAATGTTATTATTTTTCATTAAATCTGCCGATTAATTACAGTGTTCAAGTTATGACTTATAAAATTTTTTGATTGTTTTACCTTCATTTTGTACCTGGTATTCAATAAAGGTTAAACCCATTTGGTGTATGTAGCTGTTATTTTTGGATAATTGGATGTGATTGAACCCTTGAAATGAATATTTGATTTGTGCCTAAGCTGTCTAATGGATGCTTTATATGTTGCCATTGTGTCTAATAGGTGTGATTGAACCCTTCTCAATGATTTGTGGCTAATGTTGAAATGAATATCTGCTTTATATATCTCCGCTTAAATTTATAAATTCAAGAAAAAAATTCATATTTCATAATTTTTAAAAAAATTATTCAATTTTAGCAACCGATTTAGCAACCGATTTTTTTTTATTTTTTCTGGAATTTTTTTAGCAACCGATTTAGCAACAAATTTTTTTTTTTATTTTTTCTGGATTTTTTTTAGCAACCGATTTAGCAACCGATTTTTTTTTTATTTTTTCTGGATTTTTTTTTAGCAACCGATTTTTTTTTTTCAATTTTTTTTATATTTCTTTGTTTTTTTTTTTTCAAAAAAATATGTCAAATTTGGTTGCTAAATCGGTTGCTGAATTTTGTAACCGAAAAAAATCGGTTACAAATTTTAGCAACCTATACTTTTGCAACCGACTAATTTCGGTTGTAAAATCGATTGCAAATTAATTTAGCAACCGATTTTTAATTATTAACAACCAAAAAATCGATTGCTAAACCTGATTTTTCTTATAGCATTTGAAACTAATACACCATAACTAAATACATCCCTTCTTGGTACGTAAGTGCCCATGCTCAACATATATATTCTGTTGCTTAATTTATAGCCACTGCCACAAAGGAATTACAATATGTGAGCTTCATTGTTGGACACTTACGTTTGAAGTTAAAGACACGAGTCCTGCAATTTCATGATTTGTTTCATCTTTGGATCAGACCCAAAAAAAAAACAATATTCAGGCTTTTACATACCAAGTACCAGCCATTGAGCAATTGCTGTCCAGGCTTCATAACAAAAAGCTTTGCAAGACCAAGGTCTGAAATTTTAGGGTTCATGATATCCCCATCTAGCTAAATGTTGCGTGCTTTTAAATCTCCATGAACTATCCTTAGTCGTGAATCTTCATGAAGGTTCGTGAATCTTCATGAAGATAGAGAAGCCCTCGACCAATTCTTTTGATGATCCTGCACCGAACTCCCCATTCTTGTTGCTCTCTTCTGGTGGGATCTGTTGAAACAAAATTCAAGTTGGCCAATGGAAGGACTAATGAAGCTACACCATCTATAAGGAGATTTTGCAGCATATCCAGAGGTGCTATAAACATTTGTGTATCACCAAAATAGGTAAAAGCTATTTGAATGCAGAGATCTTCATTAAAAAAAGAAAGGATATTTGCATGACTATTAGCATGAACTATTAGAAAATAAGGCTATGGATATAATAGTTAGATTAGTATAAATAATTATAAGATTAGGAAACAATTTGTCGTAGTCAGATGTCACGCCTGATAGATGGAAGCAGTGGAAAATACAGGCTACTCTGAAGTGTTCAGGAATATGAACCACCAATTTGAATGCAATAGAACAATATCGACATCCTCATCAAGAGCTGAGAAAATTATTAAATAACATGCATCCATAAGGTGGCATAGAGGGCCCAAGCGACGGATATAAACCCACTGGTTGACATGTACGATAGGCTCCTCCTTCTTCTTCTTCTTCTTCTTCTTCTTCTTTTTTTTTTTTTTTTTTTTTTTTTTTTTTTTTTTTTTTTTTTTTTTTTTTTTTGTAAACAGTTCGGAGCAAAATATATTATAGTAGTTCTTATGATAGGATTTGCTGCTTTTTACTTTTATTTTTATTTTTTTATGAAAACAATTTTATGTTGGTTTGCTCAAAAAAAAAAAAAAAATTGATAACATGTTTAAGATTTAATAAAGTGATAATCAAGAAGAATGTACGTTTGGACTAGTTGCACTATAGGTAGGACCATGGAGATTACCAGTCATGGACTAAAGCGTGATACTGAGATTGCCAGTCACAGGTTAAAATATGATAATGAGATTACCAATCATATGTTGATGTGTGACAATGAGATTACTAGTTATAGGTATTGAGATTGCCAAGCATGATCATGATTAGCCCAAAACCCTAAAGAAGACTGATGATTAAACTGAAACATAAAAATGAGATATGATTTTGTCATATGTGATGGTTGAGTTATTTTGGTCACATAACATGATATTTTTATGATTTCTTGTTCTATTATTATTTTCTTATTATTTTTAAATCGTATTATTATTGGTGTGAGTGTGTAGAATCTTTACTCGGCTGTAAAGCTCATATCTACTTTCCTTCATTCTCAGAGTTGTATAGAATATTTGAGCTTTGTGGTAGATTGGATTTATAATAAAATGATGAATGGATAAAAATTCATTAATACCGTTGCCGATCTTACCGCTGTGGCCTGTAGCTTATGAGCTGGCGCCGGATTTTGGACTCCTTCACCTCGGGATCTCCAAGCTTCTGGGCCTGCAAAACAGGGTCAGAGACCCGGGCCGGGAGTTCCGGCGGGGGCACTCCGACGGTCAAGTTAGCGAGCAGCAAGATGGAACAGATCCACTAAGACGGGTCGCCGCTGGATTTCCGTGCTTAGAAAAGGTTTTTAATGAAAGAAGTGTGGGAACGAGAGGGGTTGATACCCAGTTTACTACACTGGACTTGCCAGGCTTGCGTTTGGGAGCTTCCGGGAGACCCAGAGTCGTTATCCCTTTCTCTCGGTATCCTTCCCTCTCAGTGGCTTACCTTTTTGTCCGCTCTCCCCGCCCTCTTTATACCGTCGGACTATCTCTAGCTTTTGTTTCCTCTCCCCCAGAGGCTCCCGGCAGTCTCTGGCTCCTTTCCTCCCTATTTTCCTCTTCTTCGATCCTGGGAGTTAAATGGCTGGCTTGCCTCATCCGCCGTGTTGTCACGAAAGGGGGAACTTGGCGGAATCTCGAGCCAAGCACGGGAGCTCTCATCTCGGAGCATTGACTGTGGGCTTCCCGGGTTCCAGGCCCCTGACCGCAAGGATCCGATGCCTCGATTGCGGGGCTTTTCTTAACTGATATAAACGAGGTTCCGCGCACCGTTGCGGGCCGTACTGGGTGCCTTGTACGGGACGCGCCGCATGCCGACTCTGGCAACCTCATGGCTCGTGCCTCTGAACCCCGGAGGCTTTGCAGAGCTGGGCTGACTTCGACCGAGGTGAACCCATCAGGGGGTGTCAACTGGCGGAGGAGCAGGAGCGGCTGGCCTGACCTCGACGGAGGTGGACCCATCTTGGGGCGCCAACTGGCGAGGGAGCAGAGGCCGCCAGCTTCGGCCGAGGTGGACCCCTCCTGGATGGACACCTAGCAAAGTGGCAGAGGAAGGCTCGACTTCGGCCGAGGTGGACCCATTTTGGGGTGCTACCTGGCGAAGGAGCAGGAGAGCCTAGCTCGACCTCAGTGGAGGTGGACCCGTCTTGGGGCGCCACCTGGAGAGGGAGCAGAGGCCGCCAGCTTCGGCCGAGGTGGACCCCTCTTGGATGGACACCTGGCGAAGTGGCAGAGAAGGCTCGACTTCTATCGTGGTGGACCCATCTTGGGGTGCCACCTGGCGAAGTAGCAAGAGAGCCTGGCTCGACCTCGGCGAAGGTGGACCCGTCTTGTGGCGCCAACTGGCGAGGGAGCAGAGGCCGCCAGCTTCGACCGAGGTGGGCCCCTCCTGGGTGGACACCTGGCGAAGTGGCAGAGGAAGGCTCGACTTCGACCGAGATGGACCCATCTTGGGGTGCCACTTGGCGAAGGAGCAGGAGAACCTGGCTCGACCTCGACGGAGGTGGACCCGTCTTGGGGCGCCACCTGGCGAGGGAGCAGAGGCCGCCAGCTTCGACCGAAGTGGACCTCTCCTGGTGAACACCTGGCGAAGTGGCAGAGGAAGGCTCGACTTTGACCGAAGTGGACCCATCTTGGGGTGCCACCTGGCGAAAGAGCAGGAGAGCCTGGCTCGACCTCGACGGAGGTGGACCCATCTTGGGGCGCCACCAGGCGAGGGAGCAGAGGCCGCCAGCTTCGGCCGAGGTGGACCCATCTTAGGGTGCTACCTGGTGAAGAAGTAGGAGAGCCTCGTCCCGGGTGATGACGATCGCGGGTCAAGCCACTCCGGGAATTTTGAAAAAAAAATCCACGTGGCACCGCTGGCACCCAGCTGGATCTGACATGTATTCCAGTTCAGCGATGTTGTCATATCAAATACCAATAAGATAATTGAAGGATAACTGAATTTATAAGTATATATGTTATATTATTTTTTTTTATATTAGATATTCTTTTATGAATTATGATCAATAATATTTTTAAAAATTAATATTGTAATAAATTTTTATAAGATTTTGTATGATTTTAAGGATGTATTATAGGATTTATGTAATTAATCTGGATGCTGGTTCGGGAAATATGATAGAAATAGAGTGGGAATGGGGATGTTTTTTGTAAACTTTCTAATTTGGGATGCGGGTGAAACATATAGAGGAGGATACCGATTAGTACTTTGATGGGCTAAGAAAGTGTACTCATTTTTATCAGGTAGAAAATAGTTGAGCTATCATTGTTATCGTAGTGGACATTCTTTGATGAAGTGAGGAGGATTTTCTTATAAAAAACAGACACCGATTTGATGGAAAAGCTGGCGGTGACTTTTGACAACATGTCGACTGTTTTTTTTTTTCAAAAAAAAAATTCTGGTACGAGCTTTGGGGATTATTCTCAGTAATGGAGCAAGTGGTTTAACTTTAGGTTGAAAGTTCGCTATTTGGATACTGAACATTGTGCGGATATTATTTTTTTTACAGTGCGGATAAATTTGGCAGACCAAATTCCAATTGTCTTTCAAGCTATATATGGTATGGTATGGTATAGCATGATCGTTATATATCGGTGCCAACTTGTACAAAAAAAAAAAGAAAAAAAGATTAGATTGGGGGTCGATTGAATAGTGAGGCATGTACAGAAATGGCAGATTAGAGCAGATCCTTTGGGGCAATCCTTGAGGATTACATGGACAATTGTGATTGCAAAACTAGGCCTCTTTCATTAAATCCCAAATTGGATAGTATAAACTCTGTTTAGCATAGGTACAAAGCCGAGAGAATCTAAACTCTGTTTGGTAAAAGATATTAGACAGTAAGGCATTATTTTCGATGGGAGTCATGCGTATGAAGCAATTTGTTGTTCACAGTAAGAAGAAACCGAAACCAATCCTTTTGCCTCTAAAAGAGAGTGTTCAGGAAATCAAACAAAAACCTTCCAAAGATAATTATAATCCTTGCAATGTTCACTTTTTTGCCAGCGAGGACAATGTGCGGCTCCCCCTCAAGGAGAAGTAGACAGAGCAAAGGAAGAAGATCACACCAAGTGGCATCCAGAACCACTGTAAACTTTTCACAGTGAAAATATGACGCCTTTTTAAATAAGTACTCCTAGTTCTCTTCGCTAAGCACCCCATTCCATTCTAAACTCATTCGAGTCGGAGGGACTTGATGCCATGTTCGACAGGAAATAGAGGGGGATTATAGCTGTGCAGTATACCTTAAAAAAAAAAAAAAGTTTCATTTGTAAAGCTGGAACCTAGGTGTACTGACTGACTTAAGCATTTTGAGTCTCCAATGCATCTCCTTCATTATTGAAGACTGGTTGGGTTCTTTTAAACACGGACTTGAAATTTGGTCAACTTACTGAGTTAAAATGAGTCTGAATGTGACAATCCTTGAACCATCCCCGTTTATTCATGGAAGATGATACCACCTCTATCATCTGTTCGTTCCTCAAACCTCCCGACTGTGCCCTCTTAATACCTTTATTATTATTATTATTATTATTGCACTTTATAGCAATGCAATCTGCTTCTACCTACTTCAATTACACATGCGGTTAAAGGTATGTAGACCTGGGTGTCTAATTTCTTATTGATCTAAGGACTGGTCCTGAATATAGTTGATCTTAGGTTATTACGTAAGTTGGACAATGCCTTTCTCACTGCAACATTAATCACTATGGCTTAAAGTTATTTGCTGAAAATTTGGATCTAAATTTTCTTCAAAGATATAACCATAAGCTATTTAAGAATATGTGAAAGATCTTCGGATGAGGCGTGCAAGTAACTCAGTTTCTGTGTGTAGCTCCAATGAACCTACTAATACATTGCAGGCACTCCCTGTTCACGTATCTTTGCCCGTTGTGCTGCCAAGTTCCAAGTATCATATATTCTGTAAAGCTTAGGCAATTACAAGTTACAAAATCAGCTAATGTGCGTGCCTGTCTTATCCAAGCACAAAACAAAGAAGAGATTTTTTTTTTTTTTTTTTGAGTAAATGTTGGAAAATCCGACCCGCATTTGATTAAAATAATGAAAGGAGAACAGGAGTAGTAGAGACAAACATTACACCTGCAAGACAAACAAAATAAATCCCCTGCGGGAATAAAAAACAAAGAAACCACCAGAAACAGAGCCTCAGGCCCTGCATACTGTAATGAACCTTAATACTCTTCCCCTTCCACTCGAACAAATTAGAATGACATATCTGTCTAATCAGAGTTCCATAAAAAAAAACTGTTTAATGAGAGTAGTAGTTCACACTTTAATTTTGATTCAATAAAAAAGAGAGATAGAAGTAGATCACAAATTCTCTTTTGTTTTACTCTATTCCCAGATTTGTGCCATGCTAATTTTTGGGTATCATTTCAATATTGCACATAATGCTAACAGAAATACTTTTTTTTGATGAATGCTAACAGAAATACTTGGACCCTTCATCATGCAAATTTAAATGATCTCTCACCATCCACCACCACTAAGGCTACCTTTGCTTGAGGCCTCTTTGAGCGCATCTAATTTGCTGATTGTTCCATCTTGAACATAGAAAGCAGGCACTGAAGGGCTTGGAAGAGGAACAGAGTTACCATCAAGCATGAGAATGACTGATGCCATGCTGGGTCTCTTCGCCGGGTCTGCTTGAACGCATAGAAGCGCAATGTGCATGCATCTTAATACTTCTTGCAATTCGCACTGATCAACTAGACTTTGGTCGATCACCTGTGATGCCGTTCCTTTATTCCATTGTTCCCACACCTGCCGGGAATTGGTTTGAAGGAGTTATATAACACAGCTTGTGTTGCTGGATGTAATTAGAGGATTCCTCTAAATATAATGTACTTTAGATTGTTCATAGTCAAGCTTCAGGAGGATGAATGCTTACATAGCTTGGAAGATCTATTGCACGGCCTGATCCTTCAAAACCACTATTCCTTTGACCGGTCACAATCTCTAAAACTAATACACCATAACTAAATACATCCGACTTGGTAGAAAAGTGCCCGTGCTTCACATATTCTGGTGCCATGTAGCCACTACCACAAAGGAATTACAGTATGTGAGCTCCATTGTTGGATACTTATGACTGAAGTTAAAGACAGGAGTCGAGGATAAAATTTTTACTCTTATAATTTCATGACGCGTTTCCCATCCTTGCATCAGAACAAAGAAAAAAATTTAGGCTTGTACTTACAATGTACCAGCAATTTGGCGAGTGCTTTCATGGGTTTCATCCATGCCAAAAAGCTTTGCAAGACCAAAGTCTGAAATTTTAGGGTTCATATCTCCATCTAGCAAAATGTTACTTGCTTTTAGATCTCGATGGATGATCCTAAGCCGTGAATCTTCATGAAGATAGAGAAGCCCTCGACTGATTCTTTTAATGATCCTGCACCGAACTCCCCATTCTAGTTGCTCTCTTCTGATGGGATCTGTTGAAACAAAGTACAAGTTGGCCAAGTTGCCCAATGGAAGGAACAATGAGGCTACACCATCTATCAGGAGAATTCGCAGAATATCCAGAGGTGCTATAAACATTTACTTATCACCGAAAATGGTAAAAGTTATTTTAATGCAGAGCACTTCAATTAAGAAAAGAAAGGATATATCTACACGAGTATTAGCAAGAACTATTAGAAAATAAGGCTACAGAGATAATAGTAACATTCAGCATAAATCATTATTAGATTAAGAAACAATTTGTTGTAGCCAGATCTCAAGCCTGATAGATTGAAGAAATGGAAATTACAGACTACTCGAAAGTGTTCAAATATGAAAGACTGAATTCAGTTCAGTAGGAATGATATTGGCATCCTCAAGAGCTGGCAAAATTTTTAAATAACAAGGAATCCGTAAGGTGGCATACGTGCACGGTACCACTGCGGTACAAGCGACACACCACAGGCGGCGTGCATTGCATGTTCCGAGTCGGCGCGCAGCTGTTCATCGCATGATGGATGGTGTGCGGTGCACTGCAGAGGATCCGATCTCATGGCATACAGGGCTAGTAACAAATACAGATGCATTGGTTGGCATGTATGATAGTCATTCATTTTTTTTTATTTCTAAAACTTTTTTTGAAAGAAACTCTTCTAAAACTCTTTTTAGCAAAAGAAGTTACAGTAATTCTTATGATAGGGTTTGCTCTAAAACGAAAATTTAATATAAGAATGGACTTATGTAATGGAGCATACCACATAAAATCCTGTCAAGACTTCCGTTAGGAAGATACTCATATACAAGAAGCTTCTCTTGTTCTTCTAAGCAATAACCCAACAACTTTACGAGATCCCTGTGCTGGAGCTTAGCAACCAAACCAGCCTCATTTCGTAGCTGTTCTAGTCCTTGCCTTGAGCTTATTGAGAGCCTCTTCACAGCTATCACTTGTTCATCTGGTAGTATTCCCTTATTGCATTTTAAGAGTACATTTAAAAAGTTAATATCTTGGTCAAGTTGAATTTTGATTTTTGTAAATTTCTAAAGATAAAATTGTCAATCTTTGGGAACTAATCTTAGGGTTACCTTATACACTACTCCAAATCCTCCTTGTCCGAGTTTGTTTGCATCGGAGAAGTTATTTGTCGCAAACCTTAGGGTTTCCAGATCAAATACTAGAGACTCTGTTCTTTCGATCTCCTTTCCATCTTCATTGTCTGCTCTCATTTAAGAAACATACAATCAAAATCTACATTCAATTGATACAAAGCAAGTGTTAAGTAAATCTAATAATTCCACCCAACACATACATGATGGTTTTCTAGCTAGTTTCCTTCGCCGTAAGTAAATGCAGATGGCAGAGAGTAAAAACACCACCACAGCTACAGTTATCATAGTAACAATAACAATTTTGATCGTGTTACCAGTATTTCCTGGATCAAAATGAGACAAAACTAGTTAAAATCATGTTTCGAGATCAAAAATAAATAAATGAAGAGCCTGAAAAGATAAATCATCAAGCATATCAACGGACACTTTTAATGTAATAAGTATAACCTAACAGTTGTTGGCAAAATTGGTTTTTGCTATGTCTTATATTTTTTTATTTGTTAAAAATAATTCTCTGCATGTAGGGATAATTAAGATGTATTTTTTTCTCAATAAGGTACTGTTAGGAAACAACTGCATCAGTCCTGCTGGATCTGTGAGAATCAGAACAAACCAATCAAGCCTGGCCCATATTAACCTAAGAACCACCCTACATGTTATTCATCTTGCTTCGCATACCCCAACAGGCCTGAAAGTTGATTAGATCCCTGCTTATAATCTTTTCCTTCAAAGAAAAATTCATTGCTCGACTTGGCTGACTCCGTCTTTGGATTTGTCTTTCCTCGCTTGGTCATTTTGACAGCTCAACAGGCCAGGAATCAAGACAAAACTTTTGCAGTGGAGGCGTGGAGAGGAAGAAAGAAAATTAGAAGGATAATGGTGATGTAACATAGTCCATTCATAGACAAATTCCAAATTGACAAATAACCCATCATTACGTTAGACATGGGGCTTCCAATCGAAATTCGCGGAAAGACGAATTGAAGGAGGTTAAGAGTAAACCGGAGAGAAAGACCATGGATATTTCAGAAAGCAGGGGAAAAAAAAATTCAAGGTCTCCAGCTATTTACCTATTTAATTTTAGTTAGTTAGAATGTTCCTTTTATTTATTCATTTTTAAACCTTCTCCTCTTTACTGAAATATAAAAATCCATAATGAATTGTTTCAGTGCAAAAACATACAGAACTTTCCCCCGTGCCTCAACTTACCTCGCGGCGATGTAGAAACTGGAGAATCTGTAGGCGATGGAGAAACAGGAGCATCTGTTGGCGGTTGCCATGCTATAGCCTTCGAAGTGTCAAAGAAAGGAGACGTCTCATACCGAAGATAACAACTGAATCCATACACTCTGGTTCCTGACTCCCCATCACAACACTTAGGAATAATTCCCTCTAAATATTCAAGGCACCGATAGCACTCGTCATGCGTTAGGTCCCTCGTGCACTGCACCAGTGCATATAGCATGCTCGAATTCGTAAAATTTGCCACGCCGGCGGCAAACATCGCCGGAGAGACGTTCGCCGCGGTTGTGGTAAGATTATCCATCATCTGACCTAAAAGCTTCTCGAGCATTTCCGGGTCAGAAGCCTGGCTACCACCCAGTTCGTAATGAAAACTAGTGTCAAAGGTAGAGAAGAAGCTCTCGTAGGAGTAGCGGAGGAAGCACTCTTCGTACCAAATAGCCGAGCTCATACCATTTGGGCACCGTTTGATGATTTCTTTGGTGGATGTATTGAGGCAGTTCTGGCATTCGGCAGGTGGCACGTCGCCTCGGCATAGGGCAAGGCCATAGACTACGTCGTCCAGCGCTTTGCCCTTGGTATCGTTGGCGAAGCCGGTGGGGATGGCAGCGGAGGAGAGAGAGGAGAGGAGGAGGTGGAGGTTAGCTTGGAAGGTGCTGCTGGTTGTGTAGTTTGCGTCCGTTGAGCAGTAATTCCATTGGTACTTCAATTGGAACTCAGAATTGGCTGGGGGACTATGGAGTATGAGGAGAAGAGAAAGGAGGACGATTAGTAGTGAGAGCCTTGGACCGTCGGAGCAAGGCATAGTTTTACTTTTTCGCCAAGTAACCCCGAGAATCATATTGAGAGATGAAGGAATGGGAGTAATTGCTGTCCAATTTTCAGAACGGTTCGCCATTAATAGAGACTTTTAGCCTTGAATGGAATTCGTTCTACGCGGGACAACCAGGGGAAAAAGGTAAAGGTGTTCTTCAACGCAGACCACGTCATCCATCAGCTCCATCTTGGACTGTCCGGTCCAGTGCACTGGTGCAGTGTAAAACACGCATAAGAACGACTTTGTACACCACTCCCGTCAAGAAAAAATATAACCCACCATCTAATTGGACCGTACAATTTTTTTAAATATATATTTAATATTAATAATTTTATTTTTAATTAAAATTTTTAATTAAAAAAATATATTTTAAAAAAAATATAATAATTCTTGATTTATGTTACGGTATCTTATTATTTAGTAATAATATTTTCGTGATATAAGATCAAAAAATAATGTCTCTCCCATGTTAGCAAGGTGCGCTTCGACGGTGACAGTGCTATGACTTGGTTTTCTTGCCATTCTTGCATCTTCTTTGACATTTCATCGAGCATCTCAGAGCTTCTTCGGCCTTCATGGCGAGTGATGGGAAGAACAGGAAAGGGTCGGGCAGCAGGGCTTCGGGCGCTGATGAGGAGGACCGGAGTTGGTCTAACATCATTCAGGGGGTTCCTCGGGGGACCATGTGGACAGCTCACCGGATTTCTGAGGTGGAGATAAAGGAGCTACAAGAGTTCTTTTCAAAGGTGCTGGAGCTCCATGCTTCGGAGATTGAGGATTCCCGTAAGCTGTGGGAGAACCGGACTCTATTCGTCTGGAGTCTGGGATGGAGGGTGTTGGCGGGACTGGTGGAGAGGGATTTCAAGTTGAAACTTAAGCTGGAGGAGCCGGAGGTGTTTGCTATGGCTGCCGACCACTTAATGGTTCTATTCAAAGATGAGAACGAGTGCTCTCGAGCAAGGGAGGGTGGCCCGTGGTTCGTCGGTGGGCAATTCCTGGCATTTAAAGCCTGGCGTCCGGACTTCGCTCCGAGCCATTGTCCAGTGCTGAGGGCTATTGTGTGGCTGCGTCTCCCGGAGCTACCGGTGGAGTTCTGGTCATCGAATGCTCTGAAGATGATCGCTGCGGAGGCCGGCACCCCTCTTCTCATTGACGAGTTTACAGAGAATCTTAGAAAGTTTGGCTATGCGAGGGTGAAGGTTGAAATCAACTCGAGTCAACCTCTACTGCCGGGGGTGAGGCTACAGGAGAGGGAAGGTTTGTTTTGGCAACCTTTTCAGTATGAAAATTTGCCGAAAATGTGCTTCTGGTGTGGGAGGTTGGGCCACGAGGAAAAGCGGTGCGGCTTGGGTGAAGCTTCATCCGACCGGGAAGGTAGGGGTGTGGACTGACCCTTGACTGTGTTGCTGGGGACGAGGGGGTGCTGCCCAAGTCCCATCCGTCTCCCCTGTCGTAGGAGTCCGTGAGGTTGGCCAGGGTGGAGCAGCCCAAAGCTGGGCCATGGCTAGTGACGTCGTGGATTCAGCAACCTCAGGCCCCTAGGGCTCATGTTCGTGGTGTGAGGGAGCATCTGAAGACCAGGGAGCACTGCCCAGAGTCGTCGGATCCGGCTTTTTCTTCCACTCCTCTGGGCTCCCCGCGGACTACCTCCTCGCCGGCGAACTCTCCATCGGACTCTGATGGGTGGTAAAAACTGTCGAAGGTGGCTCGGCACCGGTCTCCGGGAAGCACGGGTGAGGAGCCTTCTCAGGAGGAGTTGGCTGCTGGAAGGGGATTCTCTGCGCTGGGCTCTCTTGGGGACAGAATGGAAATTGGTGGTGGTGATGACTCCGGTCATCAGGATGTGTTGATGGTGGACCCCGCTGCGGGGTCTTTGAAGAGAGATAGGAGCCCACCGAAGGTCATCTCCCCCGCCTCCGCTGTGCCTGTTCCAGTTTCCGCTGTGGCTATTCCGGCTTCGGGCAAGCACCGATGTTCTTCCCCGCCGATCAGCCCGACTGCTACAGCCTCCATCAAGGTTAGTGTTGCTTCTTCTAGCCTTGAGGGGACCAGGTTGAGGGGAATTCAACTGTTGTTGGTCCTGCTGCCCTCCCTGTATTGGGTGTTTCGTTGACTGAGGGTCTGCCTTTGGTGGCCGGGAGTCCATAAATTGGCTTGGGGGGTGGGGTGCTGGTCCCTATTGTTGAAGCAGGGAGTTATAAGGGGGGATCCGGGTTTGGAGCAGGAAGTGTTTGCAGGGAAGGTTCTTGTGGGTGTGGTATTCCGTGACCCTGTCTGGGAGGAGTTGGAGTCAGCTGAGGGTTCGGTTGGTCTGCTTCCAGAGGGGGACGATCTGGCTCAAGGGAGGAAGGTTCATTCCAACAAGGGGAAGGCAATTGAGATTGGTGTTGAGAAGGTGGAGGATAAGGATTTAGATCATAAGAAAATTGCCAAGCAATTAAGAAGTGCTCTGTTTGCAGGAGATTTGGAGGGCTCTAAGCCCTTGGCGAAGGAAGACTAGTGGTTTTCTTTTGCTTTTCTTCTTCTTGTCAATGAAGGTTATGGTGTGGAACGTTATGGGGGCGGGAAAGCCTTCATTTTATTCCACTTTTCGGTGCTTTGGATAGTTGTATAATCCTGATGTGTGTCTTCTTAGAAACCAGGCTTTCTGGGCCAGCATTGGAAATGTTTCAGCACCAAATTCAGGGGAATTGGAATTGCTATGTGATTGAATCCCAGGGTCTCTCAAGAGGCATTATTGTTGAGTGGCATTAGGAGGTGGCTAAGGTGGACATTTTTAACTGGTGTTCGTAATAGGTGTCCATCGTAGTATCGGAGAATGGGGGGCCTACATGGCTTTTGTCTGTTGTGTATGCTAATACCAATTATAGGGACAGGAGAGATGTTTGGTAGGAAGTTTCGGCTTTGGTGGCTCAAGGTATTCCTACGGTGGTTGCAGGGGGTTTTAATTACATTCTTGCTATGGAGGATAAGAGAGGTGGTCGGCCATTTGTGGAGGACATTGCTATCAGAGAATTTGCTCAGTTTATTCACTCTATTGGTTTGGTAGACATGGGATTTGTGGGCCCCAGATTTACGTGGTGTAACAACAGGTCAGGGACAGCCAGGGTATGGGAATGCATTGATAGGATGTTTGCTACTTCGGATTGGCTGCTCCTACATCTTGACCACCAGGTTCGACATCTCTCAAGGATTGCTTCTGACCATTGTCTGGTTCTTCTTTCTACCTCTGTGTCGAGGCCTTGTAGTACTCCATTTAGATTTAAGAAGTTTTGGATGGAGTATCCGGGTTCTTGGGACATTGTTAGGAAGGTTTGGAGGCTTCCGATCAGGAGGGAGGTGCAGCATAGAATCTCTCAGTGGCTGGTTATATTGAAGCATCGCCTCCTCAGGTGGAATAAGGTAGAGTTGGAAATCTAGCTTCTTCTTTGACTTATGTGGAAGCCTTTATTACTGCTCTTCAGGAGAAGGAGGAGAGGGAAGGGGGGTTGGGTGACGATGATTTGGTAGCCCTTTGGCAATTCATGTCTAAGCATCATTGGCTTCTGAGTCAGCAAGAGATTATGTGGAGACAAAAACTCAGAGTTCGGTATTTGAAGGAGGGGGATAGGAATACCAGGTTCTTTCACCAGGCTACTATGGTGTGGAGGCACAGGAACTGTGTTAGGGCTTTACGTTCCTCGGAGGGGACTTGGGTGGAGGATGGTGATGACATCAGGCGGGAGATATTCTCATCTTTCTATTCTAGATGGGTGGGGCCCCAGAGGTTCCCCCTGCTTTTCATTCCCCTCGTCTTGACTTTCAGGTCTCGGAGGAGGAGAATGACGGTCTGCTTAGCCTATTTCTGCTGAGGAGGTTCGTGACGTGCTTTGGTCTATGGAGGAGGATAAAGCACCGGGGCCTGATAGTTTTCCTCCTTTATTTTTTAGGAGGTATTGATGCATTATTTGGAGGGAGGTTATATCTGCTATGCAGGATTTCTTTGCCATGGGCCATTTGGCTGATCCCTGGAAGCAGACCTTTGTTACTTTAGTTCCAAAGCAGATTGATGCTTCTGAGCTGGGTCATTTCAGGCCTATCAGTTTATGCAATACCCTGTATAAGTTATGTGCCAAATGCTTGGCTAACAGAATGAAGCCAATTCTCCCTAGACTCATTTCTCCAAAGCAAGGGGCTTTTGTCGGGGGCAGATGTATTTCTGATAATATTCTCATTGCTTAAGAGTTCATGCATGATCTGAGGAAAGCTCCTACTAGGCGGGCATTCATGGCGATCAAGCTAGACATGGAGAGGGCTTATGATCGGATGTGGTGGAGCTTCTTGGAGGAGGCTTTACGTGATTTTGGTTTTCATCGGTGCTGGATAGACCGGATTATGGCCTATGTTATGAATCCGGCTTATGCTATTCTTGTTAATGGGGTTCCTTCGAATTTCTTTCACTCTACGGTCAGTCTTCGACAAGGTTGCCCTCTCTCCCCTTTCTTGTTCATCCTTTGCGTTGATTCTCTGTTGTGAGCTCTTCGGGCGACGGTACAAGAGGTGGTGGTTCGACCGTATTGCCTTACTACTGGTGCTCCCCCAATCTTGCATTTGCTTTTTGCAGTTGATTGTCTCCTTTTGGGCCAGGCTTTTGTGGCATCGGTGGTGGGTTTCAGGACCATTCTGGAGCATTACTGTGGGTCCTCGAGCCAGTGGGTGAATTTGCAGAAGTCCGAGACCCGTTTTAGCCCAAGATCCCTATCAGGCTCTGCCGTTCGATTCAGGACATACTAGGAGTTGTTGTTAAGGAGGGTTGCTTACAGTACCTGGGGGTCCCTATCTCAGGTGGGAGGTTGTGGAGCTCTGATCGTCGGAGAGTGGTGCTTGCTGTTCAAGAGTGGGTGGACGGATGACAAAGTAGGGTTCTTTCTTCTATGGGTTGGCTAACTCTGATCAGGTCTGTTCTTACTTCTCTCTTGGTGTTCTTACTCTCCAATGTTGTCATTCCTAAGTACATCATTTGTAAGGTTGAGCAAATTATTCGGTCCTTTCTATGGTCTTCTTCAAGTACTCATCGAGGGGTTCACTTGTTGGAATGGAGTGTGGTTTGCCAGCCTACTTGGATTGGTGGTCTAGGTATTCATTCATTGGGAGTTTTAAGGGAGGCCAGCATTGCGAGGCATGTTTCTCATTTGTTGCTAGGTTCGGAGATAATGTGGACTTCTTGATGAAGACCCGGTATGGTTCCTTGACTCCGGTCAGGGATGCTGATAGTGAAGCTCCTCGGCAAGTTTCTATTATTTGGAGAGAGATGAATTGGATAGGCCCTACTGTTATTCCACAGCTGAGGTGGGTTATAGGTGATGGTTCTCTGATTAGATTTATAGATGAGCCGTGGATCTCTGAGTTCCCTTTAGCCCATTGACCTACCTTTGTGGAGATGGATGGTCCGGTGTTGATGACTGCTACAGATCTCTTATCTCCTGATGGATCCCAATGGAGTTATGCTTTGGTTCTTTAGACATTCGAGGTTATCTTGGATGAGAGGGTCCTCTCTATTGCCCTACCGACGCATCGTTGTACTAATATCCGAGTGTGGAGGTCTTCAGTGTTGAGTCGTGCCCCTATGTTTGACCTTGTTAGTTTGTTCTGGGAAAAGCCTCGCAGGAGCTGTCAATTGGGTGGATCTGGTCTTCATGCGTGCATCCCAGGGTGGCCTTCTTCCTGTGGAAGGTTACCTAGCATCGTCTCCCTACCAGGGTTCTTTTCCACGCTAGAGGGATGGACATTCCTCTCTTGTCCTGCCTGTGACTTTCATACTAAGTCCTTAGAGAATGTGCTTTTCACTTGTCTGAGAGCTAGGCATGTTTGGGAAGCGATGGGGATGGACTTTATGAGTGCTCGATCTGGGAAGTTGGTTGATGCTTTCATGAATCTTCTGAGGTCTCTTGCTGTTCTTCCTGGCTCTGCCCTTCCTGCATACTTGGCTTATCACATTTGGCTGTCTCGAAATGCTCTTGTTTTCAACTCTACGAGGTGTTCTACCAGAGTTCTGGTAGAACATATGGTGGAGTACCACAGTATGACTATGACATCCTCGGTGATCTGGGGTTCTGGCATTGCTTGTTGAGCGGCCCAGAGGGCATTCTTTTCTTGGGAACCCCCTCTTTCGAGGTATGTCAAAGTCAATTTTGATGGGAGTATGTGAGGTCCTGATGGCGGTGTTGCTTATGTGATTCGGAGTCATAGTCTCGACATTGTAGCCGCTGGGGGGTGCCATCTCTTCGATGTTTCAATTCCTCAGACAGAACTTACGGTAGCATGGGCTGGTATCCACTATACTTATTGCTGTCTCAGGACTGATCATTTGATCATCGAGGGGACTCTGCTATTGTGATTTCGTGGATCAAAGGAACATTGGATTCGGCTTCTGCGCATCCTTTGATTCGCGATATCACGTTTTGGTTACAGGGTTATTCCTCGGTTCTTATCAGGCACATTTTCAGGGAGGTTAATACAGCTACGGACTAGATGGCCTCCTTTGTTGCTGCTCATTCATGACAGGTGCTGGGACAGGCATGGTGTCCTCTCCTTTGAAGGTCCGAGATTGTATACTTTCTGACTTTCTTGGATGCATTCATACCAGGCCTGTTGGTTGAAGCATCCACCTTATCAAAATTTTTTTTTATTATTAATTTTTTTTTAAAAAAATTAATAATAAAAATATTATCAATCATAAAATATTTTATGAATAGAATTACAACATCCTGTTTATAAAAAAATATTTTATTATTAAAAGATTTTAATAATAAAAATATCATTAATCATATAATATTTTGTAAATAGATGCGTGCAAATAACTGAAGTCTCTCTATGTAGTTCCAATGAACCCATTAATATATTGCAGGCACTCCCTGTTCACGTGCATTTCCCCATTGCGCTGCCAAGTTCAAAGTATCATATCTTCTGTAGAGCTTAGACAATTACGTGTTACAAAGTCAGCAATTGAGCATCAGTCTTACCCAAGAACAAAACAGAGAAGAGATTTTTTTTTTTTATTTGAGTAAATGATGGAAAATCCACCCCGCATTTGATTAAAATAATGAAATGATAGCAAAAGGAGTGGTGGAGACAAACGCTGCACCTGAAATAGAAACAAAACAAATCCCCTGGAGGAAAAAAAAAAAAAGGGACCACAAAAAACAGAGCCTCAGGTCCTGTATACTGCAATGAACCTCTACACCCTTCCCCGTCCACTTGAATAAATTAGGATGACATATCTGTTTAACGAGAGTTCCATAAAAAAAAAAAAGTGTTTAATGAGAGTAGCAGTTCACACTTTAATTTTAATTCAATAAAAAAGCGAGAGAAGTAGATCACAAATTCTTTTTTGTTTTGGTCTATTTCCAGATTTGTGCCATGCTAATATTTGGGTATCATTTGAATATTACACGCCATGCTAACAGAAATACTCGAACCCTTTATGATGCAATGTTAATTTAGATCTCACCGTCCACTGAGGCTACATTCGTTTGAGACCCTTGTGAGAGCATTGCGCTGATGGTGCCAATTTCATCACAAAAAGAAGGCACTGAAGGGCTTGGAAGAGGAACAGAGTTACTTTCGAGCATGAGAACGACTGATGCCATGCTGGGTCTTTTTCCTGGGTCTGCTTGAACGCATAGAAGCGCAATGTGAATGCATCTCAATACTTCTTGCAATTCGGACGGATCAGCTAGACTTTGGTCGATCACCTCTGATGCCATTCCTTTATTCCATTGTTCCCACACCTGCCCGATAATTGGTTTAAAGGAGTCATATAACACAGCTTGTGTTGCCTGAGAGGTTTCCTATAAATATAATGTACATTAGATTATTCAAAATCAAGCTTCAGGAGGACGAATGCTTACGTAGCTTGGAAGATCTATTGCATGCTCTGATCCTTCAAAACCACTGTTCCTTCGACCGGTCACTATCTCCAAAACTAATACGCCATAACTGAATACATCCGACTTGGTAGATAAGTGCCCATGCTTAACATATTCTGGTGCTCTGTAGCCACTGCCACAAAGGAATTAAAATATGTGAGCTCCATTGTTGGATACTTATGCTTGAAGTTAAAGACATGAGTTCAGGATAAAATTTTTATGATTATGATTTCATGATGTGTTTCCCATCTTTGGATCAGAACAAAAAATATATCCAGAGTTTTTACTACAGCAAAACAGGGTTATCCCGACCCTTTTCTGCCGACGCTTCGGTGAAGCGTTGGGAAGAACTAGAACCCGCCGACGGTTTTTGAAAGCGTAGGCAAAACTGAAAGTCCGCCGACGCTTTCAAGCGTCGGCAATTAACCCTGAGTTTTACCGACGCTTTTAAGCGTCGCCGGACCATCCCGCTGAAATCCGGGATATTTGCCAACGCTTATAAGAGTCGCCGGAGTCTGGGACCTTTCCCGACGCTTTTAAGCGTCGCCAGACTGGACATTTACCGACGCTTATAAGCATCGCGGAGTCCAGGGAGCTAAGCGTCGCCACAGTTTTTGACCTTTACCGACGCTTTTAAGCGTCGCCGTACTATATATTTACCGACGCTTTTAAGCGTCGCGGAGTCCAGGAACCTTTCCCGACGCTTATAAACGTCGCCGGATCGTAAATTTGCCGACGCTTTTAAGCGTCGCCGAAGTCCGTGACCTTTGCCGACGCTTTAAAGGGTCGCCAAAAATTCCAGGACATTTGGCGACGCTTATAAGCGTTGCTATAGTTTCCTGCTTATTTAGCGACGCTTATAAGCGTCGCTAGAGTCAAGACTTTTGGCGACGCTTAAAAGCGTCGCCGGACTCCAAGAAACCCCTCCCACCCAACCCTAATTTTCTTTGCAGCCGCCACACCAACTCCCCCCCCCCCCCCCCGAACTCCTCCTCACCCTCCCTCCCCGCCTCCTCCTTCTCCTCCTCCTCCCCCCCCCCCCCCCGCTCGGTCCACCGCCGAACCCCCACCCCACCCCTCCTCCTCCTCCTCCTCCTCCTCCTCCTCCTCCTCCCCCACCCCCCCGCCTCCTCCTCCTCCCCCCCCCCCACGCCCCCGAACACCCCCCCTCCTCCTCCTCCTCCCCCCCCCCACCGAACACCCCCCCCCCCCCCCACGCCACCGAACACTCCCACCCCCTCCTCCTCCCCCCCCCCCTCCTCCCACCCACGCCACCGAACACCCCCCCCCCCCCCAACTCCTCCTCCTCCCCCCCCCTCCTCCTCCTCCGCTCGGTCCGCCGACGTAGCAGCCGTCCGTGATCTCCCGGTATATGTATGTTGTTTTTGGAGGATAGGTATATGTATGGGATTTTTGGGTTTGTTTCAACCAATTTCATATAATGTTATCTCAAACAATGTGGAAAAGGTTATCTCTCAACAAATGTACGTTTACCTGAATATTGGTCTTGCCTAGAAAAGGACATACAGACTCCTCAACATCTTGGATAGTAATTGTAAGGCCTCAGTAACATGATGGGTATTTGCTAACCAATAAAACCTTTGAAATTTCCATGAAAATTGTATAGGTTTGTGGAGGGGAAAAAAACATGCAGATTGCTTTGTCTTTACCATCAGATAATCAATCAACTCTATATTTTAGTATTTAATAATATTTATTTAATTGAGATTTCTGTTGGTGTGTGATGTGGACTAAAATATGTACTTATAGAAATTGTGTGCATTCTGTTATTACCATTGAATTGAAGTTTATTTTGAGGACTTCTTCCATTTCTTTCTTGTTTGTTTTTCTCCAGATTGAAAAGATTGTCCTCTTTCTGTTGGAGCAACAAGGTCTTCTTGCAAGCAGAATTCAGAAATTGGGAGAGCAGCGTAGAATTCTTTTAGAGCAGCCAGATATGTCGCAAATATATCAACTACGTGAAGTGTATAGGGCAGTAGGACATGACCTACTGAAGCTTCTTAGGTTTGTTGAGATGAATGCTACTGGTATTCGCAAGATTCTGAAAAAATTTGATAAGCGATTTGGCTATAGATTCACTGATTACTACGTTACTACTCGTGCAAATCATCCTTATTCTCAGCTGCAACAGGTCTTCAAGCATGTGGTAATATTTCTCATTTGACTGTTTTGTTGATGTATATGGGTATTATCTTTGCTTTTCTTTATTTCAATTTTGCTCCTAGCAGGCACATAATTCTTTCCTGAAGCTGTTCTTTTCGATAAACAGGGAATAGTGGCTGTTGTAGGTGCCTTATCTCGCAACCTTGCAGATTTTCAGGATCGTCAAGGAAGCTATTTATCCATTTATGATCAGCCATCTGTACCTCTCAAGGTTTTATCTTTATTATTTAGCTCATAGTTTAGTTTTGTCTTTTTTTTTTTTTTTTTTTTGACGGTAGTTTAGTTTTGTCTTCAAGGACGTCCATATTGATAATATCTCTGTTTTTAATGCAGGACCCTGTTATAGACCAAATAAATGCATCAGTAGACAGGCTAACACATTCAACAAATTTTCTTCAATTCTTAGGGCAGCATGCACTTATTGTTCAAGAAGATATACCAAGTTCAGCAGAGGATCATGTTGATGACCAAAGATACCATTTTAAGTCTCTTCTCCTAAACTTGGCAAACACTTTCCTTTATATGGTCAACACATACATTATTGTCCCAACTGCAGATGATTACTCAGTGAGCCTTGGTGCTGCAGCAACAGTATGTGGTGTGATTATTGGGTCAATGGCCGTTGCACAAGTATTCTCTTCAATCTATTTTAGTGCATGGTCAAACAAGTCATACTTCAGACCGCTTGTATTTAGCAGCATCATGCTCTTTATGGGAAATATGTTATATGCTTTGGCTTATGATCTTAACTCAATAGCTATTCTTCTGATTGGCCGCCTTTTATGTGGGTAAGCAGTTCTTATTTTCTCTTTGGAAACTGTCAATATTATGTGATTTTCTTGTGTTTCTGTACTATTTGGATAGTTCTATGCTTTTACTTCCACAGTACCATGAGTCTGTTTTTATTCCTATTTATTATTAACTTGGAATTTCTTTTAAGTTTGACATGCTATATAGCCCATATAACTTGAACATCATATTTCATTCACAGCTAAAACGTGGGATTTGCAATTCATGTGATCTATCAAGAGAAGGATTATATGGTGGATCCTGTGATCTTTTCAACTGTTCGCACCTTTTGTATGATTTATAGTTGATTTGCATTTCTACAAATGCAGATGCAACCAAATAAGGAGTATGGACAACCTATTTCCTTTTTCCTCCAGTAGCCTAAAATTTGGTCTCTAAAGATTTTTCTTTGCATGGGTATTTGGTGCCTCTATGGATTTTTCTTTGTGTAGGCATTTGGTGTGTCTATAGATTTTTCTTTGTGTAGGCATTTGGTGTGTCTATAGATTTTTCTTTGTGTAGGCATTTGGTGCTTAATATAGAAGGTGCAGAACTAGATGAATGAATATATCAAATTACAAACAAGACTGAATTCAAGGAAGGGAACATACTTACCTTCCTAGAGAAGGCTGCTTATCATACTTACCTTCCACCACTTTGCAACCAGTACTCGGAGAGCCTGAAAAGAACCAAAGGACAACATTCAAAATTTCATTACCAAATGATATTTCAGAGAGTCATGGTTTCAAAGGGTTTAAATGATTTTAAATGCTCTGGTTGTCTAAAATACATGCCACACCATGCATTTTGGCATAAGGTATTATTAATATAGTTATGAACTGGAGTAAAGGTGCACCATTGCATGCATTGGTATAATATATGTATATATTATAATATATGTATTATATTGCAGGTTCCTGGTGCATCTGCGAGCCGCAGACCTGACGACGACCAGCCTCCCACGGATCAGTGATGTTAGATGGTTTTTTTATTATTTATGTATGTCTTTTTGTTTATTTGAACTTGGATTGATATGTTTATATATATATATAAAACTTTTTATATTTGGGTTGTATTTGTGTTTGTGTATGTTGGATGTGATATGTGATACAAGTTTGAATATTTTCATTTATTTGTGAATGTTGGATGTGAGACAGGTTTGAATGTTTCTTTTTCGTAATGTATACAGGTTATGGGTTTGTATATATGGCTGTTTATTTTTTTTTTTAAGAAAAAAATTTACCGACGCTTTAAAGCGTCGCTAATTTTGGATCTGGCGACGCTTTAAAGCATCGCTAAAACTAGAACTGGCGACGTTTTAAAGCGTCGCTAGGCTTGGTGTCTAGCGACGCTTTAAAGCGCCGCTAACTGGCGACGCTTTAAAGCGTCGCTAGACACCAAGCCTAGCGACGCTTTAAAGCGTCGCTAACTGGCGACGCTTTAAAGCGTCGCTAGGGTTCAGTTCTAGCGACGCTTTAAAGCGTCGCTAAAACTGGCACTGGCGACGCTTTAAAGCGTCGCTAGGTTTGGTGTCGAGTTCTAGCGACGCTTTAAAGCGTCGCTAGAATAAACCCTAGCGACGCTTGGGTAAAGCGTCGCTAGAACTGAAACTGGCGACGCTTTAAAGCGTCGCTAGAACTGAAACTGGCGACGCTTTAAAGCGTCGCTAGATTTGGTGTCTAGCGACGCTTTAAAGCGTCGCTAATCGGCGACGCTTTAAAGCGTCGCTAGGGTTTAGTATAGCGACACTTTAAAGCGTCGCTAAATACCGACGCTTTAAAGCGTCGCTAAAAGCCGACGCTTTAAAGCGTCGCTAGAATTGCGACGCTTTTCCCAAGCGTCGGTAAGTTGCGTCCCAACGCTTGCATAGGCGACGCTTTAACGACGCTTTACAAAACGTCGGGAGATTATTTAGCGACGTTTATAAGCGTCGGTAAAAGTCAAAAAAAGCGTCGGTAAAGCCCAGATTCACTGTAGTATACCAGCTACCGAGCAATTGCTTTCACAGGTTTCATCCCTAGCAAAAAGCTTTGCTAGACCAAAGTCTGAAATTTTGGGGTTCATATCCCCATCTAGCAAAATGTTGCTTGCTTTTAAATCTCGATGAACGATCCTTAGTCGTGGATCTTCATGAAGGTAGAGAAGCCCTCGACCAATTCTTTTGATGATCCTGCACCGAACTCCCCATTCTAGTTGCTCTCGTCTGGTGGGATCTGTTGAAACAAACTACGAGTTGCCCAATGGAAGGACCAATGAAGCTACACTATCTATAAGGAAATTTTGCAGCATATCCGTAGGTGCTATAAACATTTATGTACCACCAAAATTGATAAAAGCTATTTGAATGCATTGCACTTCATTTAAAAAAGAAAGGACATCTACACAATGTTTATCATGAAATATTAGAAAATAAGGCTACAGATATAATAATAACATTCAGTATAAATCATTATTAAATTAGGAAACAATTTGTCGTAGTCAGATGTCATGCCTGAAAGATGGAAGAAATGGAAATCACGGGCTACTCTTTTAAGTGTCCAAGAATATGAACCACCGAATTGAATGCAATAGAACAATATCGACATCCTCAAGAGCTGACAAAATTCTTAAATAACATGCATCTATAAGGTGGCATACAGGGCTAGCGACAGATATAGACCCACCGGTCGACATTTACGATAGTCCTTAAAAAAAAAAAAAAAAAAAAAAAAAAAAAAAAAAAAAGCACAGTTCAGAGCATAAAAAATGTTATAATAGTTCTTTTGATAGGGTTTGCTTTTTTTTTTTTTTATTGAAACTTCAATTGTATTTTTGTTCTCCTGGTTTAGTCAACCCCCGACTAAGCCGTTTTCTGTACAATCTGATCATCCTCCATTAATAAATCAGGTGGCTAACCTTTAGCCTCCTATATTGTCAAAAAAAAAAAGAAAAGAAAAAAAGATAGGGTTTGCTCCAAAAGAAAAATTGATATAAGGATGCACTTATATAATGGAGCATACCGAATAAAAATTTGTCAAGACTTCCGTTTGGAAGATACTCATATACGAGAAGCTTCTCCTGTTCTTCTAAGCAATAACCCAACAACTTCACAAGGTTCCTGTGCTGGAGCTTAGCAGCCAAATCAACCTCATTTCTTAGCTCTTTTAGTCCTTGCCTTGATCTTATTGAGAGCCTCTTCACAGCTATCTCTTGTACATCTGATAGCATTCCCTTTATTGCATTTTAACAGCACAGTTAAGAAGTTAATATTTTGGTCGAGTTGAATTTTCATATTTGTATAGTGCTCAAGATAAAAATGTCAGTCTTTGAGAATTAATCTAGGGGTTACCTTATAAACTGATCCAAATCCTCCTTGACCGAGTTTGTTTGCATCAGAAAAGTTGTTTGTCACAGTTTTTAGGGTTTCCAAATCAAATACTCGAGACTCTGCACTTTCGATCTCCCTTCCAGCTTCATCATCTGCTGCTGTTTAAGATACATACTGTCAAATTCTGCATGCAACTGATGCAATGCAGTTTTAAAGTAAATCTAATAATTTTTCAAAACACATACATGGCTGTTTTCTAGCTAGTTTCTTTCGCCGTAAATAAAAGTAGATGGTAGAAAGAAGTAACACCACAGCTATAGTTATCACGGTAACAACTATTTTGATCGTGTTACGAGCATTTCCTGAATCAAAATAAGAGCATACCCAGTTAAAATCATATTTCAAGATAAAAAAAAAATAATTAAATGAAGAGCCTAAAAGATAAATCATCATGCATGTCACCACACACTTGCAATGTTCAATTAGTCACCTAATAGTTGTTGGCAAAAATTAGTAATTTGTTATGTCCCATATTTTTATTTGTTAAAAATAATTATCTGTTTATAGGGATAATTAAGGTGTGTTTGCTTTCTCTACAAGGTTCTATTTGGAATCAACTGGATCAATATTGCTGGATCCATGAGAATCGGAGCAAATCAATCAATCCCGGCCCTCATTAACATCACCATCCTGCACGTTATTCATCTAGCTGTGCATTCCCAAGCGTACCTGAAAGTTGTTCAGATCCCTGCTTCTACTCCGTTATTGGATTTGTCTTTCCTCGCTTGCTGTCATTTTGATAGCTCAGCAGGCCCGGAATCAAGTCAAAAATTTGGTAGGGTTGTATCTCTACTATAAAAAAAACGGTTCGTCATTTTTTGTGAAATATATTATTGGATCGTACAATAATTAGATGAAAAAGGGTGACGAGGTACTTTATGATCTGAGTGATGCATGATCGAATGGTTGTTGTCCGTCACGGAAAAAAATAAAATAAAATTCTATGAAAGGGTTGAGAGGGAGAAAGAAAGGAAGGAAAGGTGATGTGATGTAACAGTCAACTTCCAAATTAATAAGAAACCCATTTTCTCGTCAGAAATGGGGCTCAAAAGAATCAACGTCATACCAAGACGATGGAGATTCGTGGGGAAGGCGAGTTAAAAGGAGGTCCACAAGAAAGGGGAGACCGGAGCGGTGAAGAAACCGGAGAGAAAGATCGTGGCTATTTAAGAAAACTGGGCAAAAAAAAAAAAAAAATCAATGTCTCCGGCAATTCGCCTGTTTAACTTTCGCTAGAATATTTCTTTTAAATTTTTTTTAAGGCTTCATCATTTTTTTAAAAAAAAAAAAAAAAAAAAACGTGCTCCTTCTCCTCTTCCCTGAAATATAAAAATCCGTAAGAAATTGTTTCAAAGCTACAAAAAAAAAAGAGGACCTTTCCCCCTCAACTTACCCCCACTCGCTGCATTTGCTGTTGGAGGTCTACCATTTGCCTCCGAGTCCGGCGATGGCGAAACAGGAGCATCTGTCGGCGGGGGCAATGCTATAGCCTTGGAAGTGTTAAAGAAAGGATACAACTCGTACCGAAGATAACAACTGAATCCATAAACCCTGGCTCCTGACCTCCCAACGCAACACTCTGGAATGGTTCCCACAAAATCTTTAAGGCACCGGTAGCACTCGTGATGGAGAAGGTCCCTCGTGCACTGCACCAGTCCGTATAGCGTGCTCGAATTCGTGAACTTTGCCACGCCGGTAGCAAACATCTTCGTCGAGACATTCGCCGCGGTCGTGGTAAGATTATCCATCATCTGAACTAACAGCCTATTGAACCGATACGGATCGGAAACGAGGCCGCCAAGGCGCTCGTACTTAATAGAAGTGTCAGCGGTGGAGAAGAAGCTTTGGTCGGAGTAGCGGAGGAGGCACTCTTCGTACCAAATGGCCGAGCTCAAGCCATGTGGGCATCGTTTTATGATTTCTTGGGTAGAAGTATCGAGGCAGCTCTGGCATTCGGCAGGGGACATGTCGCCTCGGCATAGGGCAAGGCCATAGGCTTGGTCGGGCAGTTGGCCCTTGGTTTCGTTGGCGAAACCGGTGAGGATGGCAGCGGAAGAGAGGGAGGAGAGGAGGAGGTTGAGATTGGGCTGGAAGATACTGTTTGCGGTGTAGTTTGCGTCTATCGGGCAGTCGTTCGATTGGTAATTAAATCGGTAGTCAGAACTGGCTGGGGTACCATGGAGTACTACGAGGACAGGACAGAAGAGGATGAGTAGCAGCGAGAAACTGGAACCGTCGGAGCGAGGCATGGTTTCATGAGGGATTTCTTCTTTTTTTTTTTGGGGGGGGGGGGAGGCGCGCCAAGCAACCCAGAATCACACAGAGAGATGAGGGAATGGGAGGAATGGAACGGTTCGTCGTTGGAGACTTGAAGCCTTGGATGGAAGTCATGCTGCCGGCTCCGCAGGAAAAGTCCTGTCTGAAAACGTGTTGGAACGAGCGTTGAAAGCAAAAATTTAGGGAAACTAAAATTTTTCATCAAAAAATCGAGGTATACAGAAAAATCTTTTTCACGCCTCATCGATAAGAATATCTTATCTCGAACTCTCTCTTTATATAATTTTCATACTTTTTTCACCTTCCTCAGAAGATATCAAATACATGGATGGGATGTGAATTCTTAAATAAACTCAAAAACCTAAAATCCAGTAGAACATGAACCTTAAAATTTTCTTTAAAAAAAAAATAATAGAATTTTAAAATCATTAAAATAAATAATCAATTAAAAATAAAATTTTAATTAAATTTGAACTTGGCAATGAATCTCAATTTTTTTTTTTTCATTACAAAATCTATGCCAACAATACTAAATTATTAATGTAATAAAATGCCACGGTAGCTATTGCCATAATCATCATAGTAATGATAACATACGGTGACATGTCGAACTAATAGATGAATAGGAAAATATTACTGTTAGCTCAAACAATAATTTCCTCACTGACTTGTCCTCTTTGATGCATATGCCAAAGACAATGATGTCTGTAACACTTTCTCCTCCACGGTCACGATTCCAAAATTTTTTTGAATATCCGATTCATCTTAATAAGCATCAAGTTATCAATTGCAATAATTATGAGCACCGTTCATCATTTATATACAAATAAAATCAATAACAAAAATTTGGTCATATTCATGTACCTCAAATTGAGTTATTCTATATATTTGCATATAATTCTTTTTCTTTGAATATGGGATCAAATCCTCTTGCATTGAGTCTTCTAACAACTTAAACTTTGGAGCAGTTTCAAAATCAACTAATGTATAAAAAATCTTATTGACTACCAACATACAACAAGAATCATCTCTACCAAGTATGTATTCTTATTGGTTAATCTCTAAACTTATTTTAAAACTAATTAGCTCTTCAACCTAATGATTAACTAAATTTTTACAAGAAATATTCGGATCTTGGATAGCTTTGATACAAGACTCTTTCACATAATTTGATATAATTTGGATCTTGGATATGGATCTCTATAATGAAATTAACTATGGCATCTTTTGATTTTTTTTGAGTAATTTTTAAATCAATCAGTCCTTTAATCTTGATCTTCTTTGAATTTGATACAACATCAAAATGATCAAGATTTTCTTGATCCAAATTTTCTTCTAGATCTTATTGATTTTCAAGTTGATAAATATTACTTTGCTCTTCAAAAGTTGATTCAATCTCTAATTAATCAAACTCTTTCTATTTCAAATATTTATCTTTAAATCAATTTTGTTTTTCTTCTAGATCTTTTGGAAAGCGTAGATCATGATCTACTTTCCAAATAATGTTCATTTGGGATGCCTCACCTTGCATGAATTTGAGTGAATGACCAATAGAATATCCCATTCTTTCTTTGACTCCTTTACATCCTAAATATAGAGATTATCCACATTACCTTCATGATTAACAACTAAAGTTTGAATAATCTACGTTACCTTTTGAGATTTTCAAATTTCACCTTCTTCATACAATCTTATTGTTGATAGTATATGATGGCATCATCGTTGACTCATCCAATATATCTCACATATCATGTTCTTTTCGAATAAGTTTTGACCAGACTCTTCAAATATGAATAACATATATTGTTCAATTTACAAAGAGATAGGGTAGTAGTAAAAGCAGCCATATTAATATTAGTGAGGTCAACATCTTATACTTGAACCTATTAATAGAAAAGGTAATAGCATTAATGATTCACTTGTTAAATTATCAAAACAAGAGTTCACACACTAGTACCGTTATACAGTGAATTATTGGACGCTCTTCAACATAACTATGTCAAGCTACAAACATAGGAGTCACCAATAATCTAGTCACTGTTTCAAAAAATATGCTCTGAACAAATCTAATCAAATCCACAAATTGCTTGATCACTTTTTCAGCCTATGACTCTAATATTATGTAGAGCTACAAAATACATGGGCCATCAATTTTAAAATTTATAGTTCGAATACCATATAAAGTCACAAATACATGAACCACTAATCTCCAGAATCTAAAGCTCTGATATCATGTAGAATCACAAACACATGGGTCACCAACATCAAAATTTTAGCTTTGATATTATGTAGAGCCACAAACACAAGAGCCACCAATATCAAAATCTTAGCTTTGATACTATGTAAAATGGCACACTATCCAAAGTAGATTGAATGTGCCAATCCAAGATCCAAAATAAATTCTAAAAAAAATATAACAGGGAAGAGACATTAGAAGAAAAAATTAGAAGAAAGAAAAATATGTATAAAAAAAATCAAGTTACACAAGAAAGCCCCGTCATGCCATACTAAAGAGGGCACGTCTAACTCTCTCTCTTTCCACATACTTCTATATTTTTGTCACACTTTTTCACATATTAAGGAGATTTTATTAAGGAGATACCAAAAGCCCCTTTAAATAGAGCATTACCTAAGTGAGATGTCTAATTCTTACTTGAACTCAAAAAATCAAAAATTCATTAGAACACAAAACCTAAAATCTTCTAGAAATAGGTAATTAAATAGAGTCTTAGAGTCATTAAAACTAATAACCAACTAAAAATTTAATCATTATTGAATATGGACTTGGCAATGAATCCCAATAAGCCTATTGTTGAACTTATAAACTAGTATGATGGTCCTTTTGCTCTTAGTAAATTGGATTTGGGGCCTCATTTATTTTTTTCAAATCCTCATCTACCTTTAGCATCATTGCCACTAAATAAAATAAATTAAAATAAAAAAATTCTTTCTTTTTAGAATTTTGATAATAGAGAAAAATATATATTTATAACAATGAGAGTCAAGTAACATGACCAAGAAAGAGGGAGGATAGGGCTAGCGACTATATGGTTGGGAAGAAAGAAAAGCTTGATGTGAGTTAGAGAGGTAGTTGAAGGAGTGGTAAAGGAAGAGGGAGTGGGAATGAGGCTGATGACACATCTAAAAATATGGGACAGCTTCTTGTTGAGTAGAGAGGTGGCTGGTAGGGCTTAGGGAGCTTGCATAGTCGGGCAGGGGCGATAAGATTGAGTGCAAGATTTGAGGGGAGAAAACGAGTTGGGAGGAGAGGGGTGAAAATTTACTTTAAAAAAAAAAGGAAGTGAAAAATTTTCACTTCTACTCTTTAAAGAAATAATAGAACTTATTTAGAAAAAAAAACCAGAAACAAAATAACCAAATATATTTTCTACAATAAATTTTATATTTTTATTAAAAAATAGTACCAAATAGATTATTTCCCACTTCCCCTCACTAGTTTTTTTTTTGATTGAAAAGGAGATTGTGTCTCCCAAGCAAACATTATATGGGATGGGCACTATAGAATATCATATAAGATGTGCTTCATAATTTGCCATAGTTTTTTAACATTAATCTTGAAGATAAAGCCTAAAAGTCAAACAACTTTTCTACTAGCAAACTTATTAGTTCCATAATTATGATTTTCTTTTTCTTCCTCATATTTAGCTAGTATATTTTTTATCAATACATAGTGAAATGCCTAGAAATAGTAGGCCTACATAGAGTCCAATATAGTTCGTCACGTTGCTTGCCAACTCGGTACAAAGTGCAGACCAACACTACAGTAAAATAGAGAATTCCCGACCGTTTTCTCCCGACGCTTCTGTGAAGCGTCGGGAAGACCCAGGAACCCGCCGACGCTTTTTGGAAGCATCGGTAATCTATAAAACCCGCCGACGCTTTTAAGCGTTGGCAATTCGTCCTGTTTACCGACGCTTATAAGCATCGCCATCCAGGAATCCGCCGACACTTTTGAAAAGCGTCGGTATGCTCCTCAACAGGCTAACACTTTTAAGCATCGGCAATTCCCGACCAGAAATCCGTCGACGCTTTTGAAAAGCGTCGGTATGGACTCAACCCGCCGATGCTTAAAAGCGTCGGCGGAATAAGCATCGCCGGACTCCCCTCATTTTCCCCGACCGAGCCCTAGTTTGCATCAGATATCATCCGCCGCCGCCCCTAACTTCCTCCTCCCTCTCCCTCCTCCTTCATCTCCAGTGCGCTGCCCAAGCCGATAACCACCTTCTCCCTACCGGCCCATGGATCGAAGCCCCTCCCTCCCTTTTCTTCCTCCTCCCTCTTCCTCCTCCTTCATCTCCGGTGCGTTGCCCGAGCCGACGACCACCTCCTCCCTACCGGCCCACCGATCGAAGCCCCTCCCTCCCTTTTCTTCCTCCTCCCTCTCCCTCCTCCTTCATCTCTGGTGCGCTGCCCGTGCCAACAACCACCTCCTCCCTACCGGCCCATCGATCGAAGCCCCTCCCTCCCTTTTTTTCCTCCTCCCTCTCCCTCCTCCTTCATCTCCGGTGCGCTGCCCGAGCCGACCACCACCTCCTCCCTACCGGTCCATCGATCGAAGCCCCTCCCTCCCACCCGTTACCCTGCCTACTCCACCGACCAGGTAAAGCAAGAAAAATCCCACAGGTTAGTTTTTTTTTTCTTATTCATGATTATTCTCGCATAAACCTATAGTTTTTGTTTATGAAATTTCGGCCCCTACCCCAAAAAAATAGGTTAGGATTTGATCAGAAATCTTCGAATTATTGAAATGAGGCTTGGATTCGGGTCATTGATATTCAATTTTGACCTGAACTTACCTTCAACAAATGCAATATGTTCTTTGCTCAAGGCTTTAAGTTATGAATTTATGAAATTAATCATCTATCTTCACAGTTAAGTGACAATATTTAATTACATGTTAACTGTTTATTAACCTTAGGAGAATGCCAACTATTTTTGCAAAGTCTGTGAGTGTCAATATATGTGAATGGCTTGGATTTGAGTATGGTCTTCATTTAAGTTTGGCTGGATTTCGTTCCTAGAATATTGGACACATACATATGCATGCACATATCCTTCTAATGTCGACAGAATGGCATTAAAGATAATATATGATACCTTCTTACATAATATATTTTTTTGAGAGAATTTTACATGATATCTTTTTAGTACAGTCAATTGCAGTCCAATTTATATACATGTTTCTTATGGTTCATGATTACTTACTATTAATTTGATTCAATCAGAAAGATCTACTACATTGACAAAATAAGTTTCAACGTGAGTTGATGTAGGTCGATATTTGGATCAAACATGCTGACCCGATTCAGACATAGATCATGTTTGTATAAGGTTAGAACTCGGTCCAAGTCAATCTCTAGTTCCGGCCCTATACATGGATCGAAATTGTGATAGAGGCTAAAAGTGCATATTAAAAAATATATTAATTTACATTCTAGATATGTGCATACCCTAATGTCTTATTGGCCCAAAAAAAGAAAAAGTGGACTGATAATCTCAAGTTAATCTTCCTGCATACCCTAAGAACATCCGAGATATGGTTTCAGAATTTGTCCAAATTTAAGCTTGTGTCAATCATGCACATCTTGGTAGAATGTCTAGGCAATGGTTTATCATACATAGGGCTAATCCCCATTCTCAGCCATGATTAATTTTACACCTAAATTAAGGTATTGACCATCTTTCATTGCTCGCAACAGGTATCATAAAATGTGGCCTACCGTTTGTTTCATGCTTCCTGATACATATATTATTTATGATAATCGCAAGTAGTGAAAGCTCTTTTCCTTGGACAACCTGGTCTAGTTTTTTTTTCCCTCTAGAAATAATAATAGGCCTTACAGACTTCCACGAACCATCTTAAAATAGTACGTGTTTCATGTATTAGTTTGTCAGACAGTATGTAAGGTTATCCCCATCAATGTATAGCCCAAATATATTCCATGTGAACAAAGTAGCACCTCACAGGTTTTGTATTTCACTATGTTATTCTATTCTTACATTAGATTTGAGTTTATGATTTTCAAAAAGTTATCTTGATTCTTCTAAAGTCATATATTATATTAGTCCAAGTACAGGAGCCAAGGTTCAAGCTTAAATAACTTGGTAATTGCACACCACTAAGAAAAATATGCTTTACCTGTTTTGTTATCTTTTCATATCAGGTGCTTGACTGCTTGAAGAGTAAAGAAGCTCTATAATCAATTTTAAAATTGGTCTAAGGTTTGTATATGGAGGCTATGATGATTTTATGATGTATGTTTAGCTTATTCGACTGTTTCTAATGGTAACAATCTTGGATGGCCTTCTTTTGTAGGCAACCGATTGTAGTCGTTTTGATTTAGTTGCAGATTAAATAGTATATAACTATATCTCCTCCTTATTTTTTTTATTTATTATTCTTTTTCTTAGTAGATTATTTTTGTTTATTTATAAATTTCTTGGTATATACCTACATCTTATTGAACATGTTATACTTTAAGGTTAGTTTCATTATTGCAAATCTTTAATTTCTATACCATCTGTAGCTTTGTTACGATCAATTATGATTTTTTAGATATTTTTTAAAAAACTTGCATTACATTGAAACATAGACCCGTCAATTGATTAAAGTACATATTCTATAGGATCCGTACAATTATTTAATTTTTGTACGGATGGGAGAAATATATATAGTGGTCAATTGAATGTCTAGTTTGGACAGTTTGAGAATTGCAAATAATTTTATAGGTACTTACAGTAATCAAACGGTACGGAAAGAGTTTCAGATATATTTTAGATATCATTTCATTTTAGTTCTCCTTATACATATTTATTTGTATGGGGAGAACTAAGGGAAAATGTTGCCAAAATTTTTCTGGAACTTCTATTGCGTATCCTTTGATTACTGTAAATGACCTATATAATTAATGCAATTCTTGAATGGGATAGGACCTCTTTACCTATTAGTTGGTGATAGGGTGCATTTAATAATACTGTAATTGATCTATTGAATAAACTTATTTTAAATTTATTTTGTTCTTATAAATATCTATTTATTTCAGTTAATTTTATCTTACAATGGATAAGAGTTGGATAACTAAACCGAGGAATAGCAAAGAATATCTGGATGGAGTACAGAATTTTATTAAATTTGATATGGAGAGAAGTAGTATCAATGGAAAGATTTTATGTCCATACCGAAAATGTGTAAATTCCAGTTCTCTATATCCAAATATTGTTGAAGAACATTTGGTATGGAATGATTTTTTAAGAGATTCTACTGAGTGGTTTTTTTATGGAGAGTCAAGGTTATAATCTACAAGTAACCAAACCTCTAACATGAAACATATACCTGATTTTGGATCCAGTAACCAACGAAAAAATCTTGCAAGAGATGATGATATCAGGGGTTTGCTCAGAGATGCTTTTGAATATGGTGCTTAACATCCTAGAGATTATAGTGGAGGACAAGAAGCAGCTGGGTTACTTGAGGATCCTATATTTACTGAATCTATCCATGATAGAGAGCCGATACCCCCAACTAATGTTAGAACAGATTGTTATCAGAAGCTGATAAGAGATGCAGATCAAGAATATATGCCGGTTGCAAGAATTTTTCATAAATTTCTTTTCTTGTGCATTTGTTTCATATAAAATACTTGAATGGATGGTCTGGAAAGAGTTTTACTATGTTGCTCAAGTTGTTAAAGGATGCATTTCCTAAAAGTACTAGTTTACCAATATCTTGTTATGAAGCCAAAAAACTAGTAAATGAATTGGATCTTGGATACGAAAAGACTTATAGCTGTCTAAATGATTGTATATTATATCGGGAAGAACATGCCAATCAAGAGTCGTGCCATGTATGTGGATGTTCACGATGGACAAAGCAAAAAAAAAATGAGAGTGAGGGATTAGATGAATTGAATGCAACACAAATTAAACAAAAGCCGACGAAGGTATTACACTATTTTTTTCTTGTACCTAGTTTGAAAAAAATCTATGCATCATCAAAGACAGCTTCGTCAATGAGATGGCATGATGAAAGTCGTACAAAAGATGGAATGCTGAGACACCAAGCAGATAGTTTAGCATGGAAATCATTTGATGACAAACATCCTGATTTTGCATCTGATGCTCGTAATGTCAGGCTATGTTTAGCCAGTGATGGGTTTAATCCATTTCGGACCTTAAGTTCTGTCTATAACACCTGGCCAGTTGTTCTGATTCCTTATAATTTGCCACCATGGATATGCATGAAATAGTCTTCACTTATTTTATCAATGGTCATTCCAGGTGATAAGGGTCCAATCAATGATATTGATATTTTCTTATAACCTTTAATAGATTAATTGAAATAACTGTGGGAGGGTATCGGTGCAATTGATGCTTCGAATGGCCAAACATTCAATTTGCGGACAGCTCTATTATGGACTGTTAACGATTTTCCTGTTTATGCTAATTTATCTGGCTGGAGCACTAAGGGGCGAGTTGCATGTCCTTCTTGTGATGAATCAACCCATTTAATTTGGTTAAAACATGGAGGAAAGCTCGACAAGTTTTTTATGTACAAGACTTGAAAGATAAAGAATGGACTACTATTATTAAGATAAAATTTAGAGACTTGTATGACATGGAAAAAAGGGTGGAAGAAGATGATGATGATACTCACACTCAGTGTATGCCTTATAATATTGTGCCGGATGATCATATAAATGATACAACTATTTTGGTTAGGTTGGATTCCGAAGAAGGTACAACTGGTTAGTTATGATAAGTAAGTAGTTTATAAGATGGTTTATATTTTTGCATGAATGATTATGTTATCTTTTAAATTACAATTAATTTCCATTATAATTTGATTATAATGTTAACTGACTTGTTTTAAAATAATGCATGTTAGGTACACCATGCCTCGAAGGAAACGATTATCAGATGTACAGTTTCAGTTTTTCTAGACCGAGGCTGGTATTTCTTCAGCACAGCAGCCTGTGGGCAGTCGATCATCTTCACATCGGTCAGATGCGAGTCCCTCTATTTATGCACATATGGCCGATGCTAGTACCTCTCCACCTCATGACGATGCCATTTCCTTCGAGTCTGCATATCACGATCCTCCTATGGATCATTTTGATGACGAGCCTATCGTCGATAACATACAGATACAGGGTAATTTAATAATTTCATCATATTTTAATTCATACATATGTAATAGTTTTGATATATAACTTCTGTATTTTTTTTGTACATGGATCCGGGAGACTTAGGCGGAGGCGAGGACCCACACTAGTCCGTGATGTGTGGCAGTTACCTGAGGGCGAGAGGATAGTCATAGAGTGCAACAAGCTAGGGCAGCCTATTAAGAAAGCTGCTAGCTTGTTGACTAGTTTTCTGGGGATAGTAGCACGCCGGGGTCAGCTATGTCCCCAAAATTATTCGAAGTGGAACAACATGCTTCCTGCATATAAAATAGAGATGCTACGAGTTGTACAAGTAAAAAAAATGATATATTATTTTATATCTTAGGTTTTTAACAATTGAATTGCTTATTTCATTTAATACTTATTTAATTATTTATTTAAATTGTAGAGCAAGTTCGTTATTCCTTCAGATTCTTCTGATTTTATTCTTAAGTCTAAGTCTATCAATCACAAGTGGAAAGAATATAGGGCGAAGTTGAAGAGAGACTACATGCGAGAGGGTAGGACAGAGGAGCAAGTTGTAGCTACCTATCCTCCTGATGTTCACCCTCTTCAGTGGATGGAGCTAGTGCACTATTGGTTCTCCGAGAGGGCACAGGTTGTGTAGCATCATCAAACACTTCAAAATTTATTAATTTTCACTCGTCATAATTATATTTATACAATATATAACATAGTTTTAATTTTATTTTGTAGACATATTCTGTTATTGGTAGAGCTGCACGAGCAGCTCAGTCTGTTCCTCACATAGCGGGGTCCAAGAGTTATGCACGGCTCAGGCATGAGTTTGTATGTTTCTCATCCTATAATACTTTTAGTATACTTATAGTTTTAACATCATGTATCATGCATGTGCCATGTATCATGGTACGGGGGTATAAGATGTGTTATTTTAGATTTTTTTATAATATTTATTCTTTATATAGGCTGATCAGCAGGGGAGGGAGCCTGGTGAGGTGGAGTTCTATCGGATGACTCACGTTCACCAGGATGGTAGTTTTGTTCGGGAGGAGTCCAGAGATATATATGTATATTTTTTATATTTATATTATATTATAATTTATATTTTTATTTTTATGAAGTATTGATATATGTGTTTTTTATAAAATATAGAATAGGGCTACCTCTATGATCTCCGAGTGTGCTGGCGAGGGTTCATTATCTACTCAGAGCAGTCGCATCGAGGCCGAGGTATTCTCGGAGTTGATGGGACTAGAGCGTCCTGGACGAGTGAGGGGTTATGGAATTGGAGTTACCCCTACTCAATTATCTGAGGTGAGTAGATATACTCAGGATACTAGAGAGCCATGATTAGCTACATGTTCGTCAGCTTTAGGAGGAGATAGCATAGGTCCGACAGACACGTGATGCAAACAGAGTAGAGATGCAGACCATTAGGTCTCAGCTAGAGCATGTTACATCTGTGCTGCATATATTCATGTCATCTCAGGTACGTAAATATTTATTAATTTTGTATGTATCTAATTCTTTAGAAAATATATAATGTATGTATCATAATTCCTGATATATATCTTGTAGGTTCCTGGTGCATCTGCGAGTCGTAGACCTGGCGACATTTTAAAGCGTCGCTAGACTTAACTCTAGCAATGCTTTAAAGCATCGAGAAATGCCGACGCTTTTAAAAAGCATCGAAAGGTGGCGTCCCCACGCTTACATAGGCAAATCTTTAAAAACATCAGGAGATTTTTTGGTGATGCTTAAAAGCATCGATAAAGGCCAAAAAAAGCATCGCTAAAGCCCTGTTTCGCTGTAGTGCAATATCTTGCCATGCGATCTTCAAAAGTCATGTTGAAAGAAGCTTTGTGCACCTTATCTTCTATAAGGGAGAAGGTAATTTAGAATCACACCTCTCTGATACTGGCCAATCCTACATGACATATGCTCTACAGAAGCTAGCTTGCCTGTAACAACCCAGGAATAAAAAAGAGAAAAAAAAAAGAAAGAAAGCTAGGCTGGCCCACCAGACTGGACAGGCCCAGACCCAGCGCACAGCCTAGCACACAGCCCAGGCGCGGGCACATGGGCGCAGGCGAGTGAGTGGGTGAGAGCAAGTGCACAGGCGCGGCCGGGCATGGGCGATCGAGCGCGAGCGGGGATAGGTGAGCGCAGGCGCGTGGGCTCGGCCCAGCTGGAAGCGACGCACGTAGAGGCATTTCCCCCACCGTTTCTTGAGTGTTTCTCAGCCGTTTCTCATGGATCACCACTGTCCATGGGATTTCTGCCCGACCTGACCATCTAATTGCCTGATCGAATGGCTGAGATAAATTTGAGGAAGATTAGGCTTGATTAGGGGCTTTTGGATTCGAATTTGGATACAATCTGAGGCATTGATCTTAGATCTGACGGCCTGAGATATTTCCTGAATGTTTTGGGCTTGTGAGATAGGTCTAGAACTCCATTTTGGATTGGTTTTGATCTTCTTTAAACAAGAGACGTCGATGGTTACATTAAAGGGCCAACAATAGAGAACAGAGAGCTAAACAGGAGAGCCACGAAGAGATTTTGTAATCCAAAAGAGAAGAAGAAAGAAAGAGACAGAGGAGAAGCGAGAAGGGAGGAGGAAAGAAATCTCGATTCGGGAGTAGAGAAAGGCTGTCATGCTATGATGGCATGAGATAGTGATCAGTTTTGGGGATATGTTGGAGTTCGGGATAGAGAAGTAGAGATACCTTAGAGAATTGGTTTGTGAGAAGAGAGAGAGTTTTGCAGGAGGTTGGGATGTTGAAAGAGAAGAAGAGGAGAGAGAAAGAAGAGAGAAGGAGGAGAGAGAAAGAAGAGAGAAAAAGAGGAGAGAGAAAAGAAAGAAATATATATATTGAAGGGAGGATTGAAAAATCTCTTTCTCTAAAAAATTAGAAAGAGAGGGTATCAATAGGAAGATCACTAATAAAATTCTGGTAAAAAGATTTTGTATTTTTATAATTGATTTAGAATTATTTATTTATGTTTAAAAATTATTATTATAGGGGGAACAGCCTTCTGAGCAGAAAGGTATTAGGCGGGTTTCAGATACAGATTGATTCGGGTACTTTGGATTGGCTTTAGGAAGGTAAGGATCTCTGGACCTGTTCACCAGTTATATATATGTGTTTATTATGATATGGTTTGATCCGTGCGTATATGCATTAGCATGCATGATTTATTTTTGCATAGAATAGTTTGACTTTTTATGTTGGATAGTATGGTTATTGTTATTACTAGCTATTTTCTGGTATACCATGTTTTATCAAATAATGTGATATTTGTATGGGTTAGACCATGATACCAGTTGGTGAAAAATTATAAATGCTATGATTTGATATGATGATGTGGGAAGGATAAAGTGTTAACGGTATTTGGACTAGCTATGCCATGGTGGTACCATGGTTACACAGCTTGAGCCACAGGCTTTGTACGTGGAATAGTCGGTCACGGGCGGATCATACGTAGGACAGCCTGAGCCACGAGTTTTATACATGGAATAGCCGGCCATGGGCAGATAGTACGTGGGACAGCCTGAGCCACGGGCTTAATACGTGAGCTAGCCTGATTACGATTAAATGGTCAATCATGAGATTGCCAATCATGGGCTGGAGCATGATTGTGGCTATTCCAGAATCCTAAAGAAGAAGAATGAGTGAATTGAAAGATAAAAAGAAAGCATGATTTTACAAAAGGATTTGTCAACATTTAAGTTGTTTTGTTGCATGACATGGTATACTCTTATCTCATTGCTATTTTTAAATTATTATAATTATTGGTGACTGTTTGGAGACTTTACTGGGCTGTAAAGCTCAAACCCTCTATTTGTTTTCTCTTCTTAGATTGTGCAGGATATTTGAGCTTGTTGATGAAAGAGATTTGTAAAGAAAGATGAGTAGTTAGAGAGTTACTAATTATTGGTGACTGTTAAGGGGGCTGTAAAGCTCTCAACCCTCTATTTGTTTTCTCTTCTCAAAGTTGTACAGGATATTTGAGCTTGGTGATGAATGAGATTCATGAAAAAATGATGAGTAGCTAGAGAGTTATTATATCCATCAGATGATTGAAAGATGACTGGAGTTGTAATCATATGAATTGTATTATTTCCTTTGTATTAGGTATTTTTCTTATGAATTATGATCAATATATTATGAAGTATTGAAGTTAAAATAAAAAATTTTAGGCCTTGCATGATCTCTAAGGTAAAACCTAGGGTTTGTGCGGCCGGTCGCGTAGCCGATTCTAGTACTGGATTCGGGGCATGACAGAGTGGTATCAGAGCTTAGGTTATAATCGTTTGGGATGGTGATATAAGTGGTTAAATAATAATAATAGTAACATGATGGTTATTAGGATATGACAAGAATAGTATCAGAGCTTAGGTTATGATGACTTGGGATTGTGGCATAAGTAATTATAATAGATATGAGTGGTATTGAATTCAGGTCATGATTGTTTGAGACTGTGACATAAGAGATTAAAAAATTAACATAATGATTAGTAAGACATGACAGAATTGTATCAGAGTTTGATTTTGATCATTTGGGACAGTGGTACAAGTAATTAAAAAATAATGTGATGATTATTAGGACATGACAGAATAATATCAAAACTTCGATTATGATTACTTGGAACTATGACATAAGTGATCGGGACATAACATGAGGAATATTGAAGCTTAGCTCATGTTTATTAAGGATTGTAACGTAAGTGATTAAAATATGATATGAATGATGTTGAAGCTTAATTTATGATTATTTGGACTGTGATATAAGTATTTTGGACATGATATGTGATATGGCCGTTATGATGACGTGGCGTGTCTCAGGGTCCGCAGAGCGTAATCCAAACCACGTGGATTTTTTCGACAGAACGGGAACGGTCCAGCAAGGTCGGATGCGGGTCCACCGTGGTTGAAGTCGAGCACTCCTCTACCGCTCCGCCAGGTGTCCGTCCAGGAGGGGCCCACCTCAGCCAAAGCTGGCTGCCCCTTGCTCCCTCGCCAGGTGGCGTCCAGAGACGGTTCCACCTCAGCCGAGGTCGAGCCGGGCCTTCCTGATCCTTCGCCAGATGGCACCCGGACACGGGTCCACCTCGGCCGAAGTCGAGCGCTCCTCTGCCACTCCACCAGGTGTCCGCCCAGGAGGGGCCCACCTCGGCCGAAGTCGGCGGCCCCTTGCTCCCTCGCTAGGTGGCGCCCAGAGACGGTTCCACCTCAGACGAGGTCGAGCCGGGCCTTCCTACTCCTTCGCCAGATGGTGCCCGGACACGGGTCCACCTCGACCGAAGTCGAGCGCTCCTCTGCCGCTCCGCCAGGTGTCCGTCCAGGAGGGGCCCGTCTCGGCCGAAGCCGGCTGCCCCTTGCTCCCTCACCAGGTGGCGCCTAGAGATGGTTCCACCTCGGTCGAGGTCGAGCCGGGCCTTCCTGCTCCTTCACCGGGTGGTGCCCGGACATGGGTCCACCTCGGCCGAAGTCGAGCGCTCCTCTGCCGCTCCGCCAGGTGTCTGCCCAAGAGAGGTCCACCTCAGCCAAAGTCGGTAGCCCCTTGCTCCCTCGCCAGGTGGCGCCGAGAGACGGTTCCACCTCGGCCGAGGTCAAGCCGGGCCATCCTGCTCCTTCGCCAGATGGCGCCCGTACACGGGTCCACCTCGACCGAAGTCGAGCGCTCCTCTGCCACTCCGCCAGGTGTCCGCCCAGGAGGGGCCTACCTCGGCCGAAGCCGGCTGCCCCTTGCTCCCTCGCCAGGTGGCGCCCAGAGATGTTCCACCTCGGCCGAGGTCGAGCCGAGCCTTCCTGCTCCTTCGCCGGGTGGCGCCCGGACACGGGTCCACCTCGGCCGAAGTCGAGCGCTCCCTGCCCCTCCGCCAGGTGTTCGCCCAAGAGGGGTCCACCTCGACCGAAGTCGGCGGCTCCTTGCTCCCTCGCCAGGTGGCGCCCGGAGATGGTTCCACCTCGGTCGAGGTCGAGCCGGGCCTTCCTGCTCCTTCGCCAGATGGCGCCGGGCACGGGTCCACCTCGGTCGAAGTCGAGCGCTCCTCTGCCACTCCGCCAGGTGTCCGCCCAAGAGGGGTCCACCTCGGCCGAAGCCGGCGGCCCCTTGCTCCCTCGCCAGGTGGCACCCGGAGACGGTTCCACCTCGACCGAGGTCGAGCCGGGCCTTCCTGCTACTTCGCCAGATGGCGCCCGGGCACGGGTCCACCTCGATCGAAGTCGAGCGCTCCTCTGCCGCTTCGCCAGGTGTCTGCCCAGGTGGGGTCCATCTCGATCGAAGCCGACGGCCCCTTACTCCCTCGCCAGGTGGTGCCCGGGGACGATTCCACCTCGACCGAGGTCGAGTCGGGCCTTCCTGCTCCTTCGCTAGATGGCGCCCAGGCATGGGTCCACCTCGGTCGAAGTCGGGCGCTCTTCTGCCGCTCCGCCAGGTGTCCGCCCATGAGGGGTCCACCTTGGCCGAAGCTGGCGACCCCTTGATCCCTCGCTAGGTGGCGACCGGAGACAGTCCCACCTCGGCCAAGGTCGAGCCGGGCCTTCCTGCTCCTTCACCAGATGGCGTCCGGACATGGGTCCACCTCGATCGAAGTCGAGCGCTCCTCTGCCACTCTGCCAGGTGTCCGTCCAGGAGGGGTCCACCTCGGCTGAAGCCGGCCCTACGTGGTGAGGCCACCGGGAAGCAGGGGCACGAGTTTCGAGACCACCACTCGAGCAGCGCGTGCCGTACCTCACGAGGAGTGTCGATACGGTCGGCAGTGACGCGCGAAACCTCGTTTACATCAGCCCGACGGGTTTCGCAACCGAGAAGCGGAGTCCTAGCAGACAGAAGCCAGCAACGGACGTTGTCAATGCCTGGGAAGGAGAGCGCTCGCGCTCGGCCCAAGGCCTGGCCGGTGTCCTCCCTCTCCCCTTTTCTCGCTGGGCTCGGCAAGCAAGACAAGGAGGCACCGGGTTCCTGGACCTGAAGGGAAAAGGGAAAAGAGAGAGAGAGGAAAAGGTGAAAGCACAGAGGAAGCCTCCCAGGGGCGGGAGGCCGGAGGCAGTGTGATGGGATAAAAGGATGGGAAGAGCGGATAACCAGGTAAGTGAAAAAGAGGCTGGGAGAAAGAAAAGCACCAAGAGTAGGAGTCAAGGTCCCGAGAGGGGTCCCTCGGTGCAAGCTCGGTGAAGGAGCTCGGCCAAATTTCCACTCTTTCAAAGACCTCTTTTGCTAAGATCATCTCTAAGCCTGGGACTCCTTCGGGGGCCCACCTTAGGGTTTTCTGTTCCATCTCGCCGTTTTCTAACTTTATCATCGGAGCTCCCTTGCCGGGACCCCGGCCAGGGTTTCTGACCTTGTTTTGCAGGATCTGAAGCTCGGAGTCCTCGAGGTGAGACGGTCCGAGTCCGGTACCAACTCTGAAGCTACAGGCCGCGGCGGCGAGATCTGCAACAATATGAATCATATCAAAGCCAGAGTATAATCCTTTAGGATTGTGACATGAGTGATTGGGATATGATATGAATGATATCAAAATTTAAGTTATGATCATTTGGAATTATGATATAAGTTCTTAGGATACAATTTGAATGGTATTGAGATTTAAGTTATGATTAATATGGATTATGATTTAAGAGATATTTAAATTTAGTGTTATGACCAGTCGAGATATGAAGTTAGAAAGGAAATGGATTCGAATGTTGGAATTCTAATTTCTAGATATTATACATAAGATCTGGCATATGATTAGTACTGAAAAGGATCATGATTTTTGGGTTATAATGTAAGTAATGAAATTGATGTAGGATAAATGTAAAGAGCTGAATGATTTGTATTTTTTGATTATAATAAGTAAGTATATTATGAACATTCAGAGCTAGATAAAATGCGATAAATGGATTTGATTTAGCTTTAGAAGTGTTGGCCTGAAAAATATGGTGTGCTGAATATGAATGATCAATTACTAATTGAATGATGTGGGGATCCTAAACTTGATATGAATGGAGAATCATGAAAAGTGATCATTTAATGGATATTGTAGAGTTGGATAAGATGCTTCCTTGCCATTGATAAGTAAGTAAATCCAAGCATCAAGAGTACTGGCATGAAAATATAGTATATTAATGGGTTATGCCGAATATATATAGGTTCAATTATCATTTGAATGATTTTGGAATCCTGAATATGATGTGGATGCGGATCATGATAATATGTTAGTTCTATTGTTAATTATCGAATTGTAAATTTTGGAACTATTGTAAAAAGATGTTTAGAGTATAAGTTACAGAAGAGTTCAATGATATTAGGAATGATATATTTTTGATGAATCTGTATATGGATTGTGATTGAACATATATAAAGAGAAATGTGTTTGGGATGATGTATAGCTTGTAGCTCTCTTTTAGTGAATTAGATAATATCTTGTTGACATGGCATGCATATTTTTGATAGAATCTTGATAGCCTATATTTACAGTTTGAATTGGATTACTGATTCTACTCTATATTCGTTGGGAATTCTTGCAAGAAGATGTTTCGGATATAGGTTGTGAAAGAGTTTATGATATTAAGAAGGAAAATTTTTCGATGAATCTGTATATGGATTATTAATGGAATCATGTAATGGAAAATGTGTTTGGCATAATGCATAGATTTGCAATTAGTGGAGTAAATGATATTATGTGGTCATGCCATGCACATCTTGGTAAAATTCTTGATGGTGTAGGTTAGTAGTTTGGAATTGAATTACTGGATCTATTTTATGATTATTGGAGATTATTGGATATGTTAAATACCAAGTCAAATTAAGATCTATAAGAAGATCTAGGTTATCATGATACTAGATTATAGTAAGTAGATAAATTGGTATTGGAAGATTTATATAAGTTTAACCTATGAGGGACAATATTTCAGGTAGTTTGTTAATTGATTATAAGAGATATGGTAAGATAGTTCTATGAACGATAAGATGATTGATCTTTTCATTATAGCATTGATTGGAAGTCAATTAATTTGTTAGAGTTAATGATAGCTTTCCTAGAGAAAAGTTAATCTAGATTGTCTAATTGAATTGTTAAGAAAATATGATTAATCTGGACTTGAATAGAGTTATTGGTGTCTTAAAAAGGATGGTGAAATTTTGAAGGACTTTCAATATGGAAACTGGATTAGGTTAAACCTTGATATGATATACCTGAGATGTGAATGAGATAAAGAGATTCAAAAGCTTTACCTTAGTAACTTTTAACCTTCCTGGTACCAATGTGAGATAAGTTACAGAGATTCATTTAGTGAACCTAGATGATTTAGTGAATTTTTATCAGAGTGCACAATGGAAGTGTAGTGGTCTGAGTTATCCTGAAATTAGTTATGAATGTTAACTCTAATTTTAGAAGTATTATGATGGAGAGTACTGATTTGAACTTCAGTAACAAGATGAAAAGATAATGTTCCTGATCATTGGGATAGTCTATAGGTGTTGCCAGGTAATTTGTCTCAATGGGTCTCCTAGTATAGAGGACTCTAGTAAAAAATTTTGGATATCTCTAAATCTAGAATAAAGGAGAAATGATTCTTGTACCCGGCTAGGATGGGAGTTATTTGTGGCACCTGACATTATGATTTCTCCATTTAAGAAGGGCTCGAGGTTTCTATAAGATAAAAAATTGATTGTAAAGTCATCGAGAGACGTAAGAGAAGAAAGAATGTTAAAAATCATGGCAAGTGTCTAGTGTTCAAGCCTTCTCTTCTAACTTTTGATTAAGAATAGAGTGACCGATTATGGTTTCCATGTGGGGGTTAATCAAGAGAAATAAATTTCAGGAGCAAAAATTTTATATTTTAATTTGAGGTTGAGGTGTTAATGTTTATTTGAAAGAAACTAAGAGAATTTATTACGTACCGTGAATCATAAGGAGTAAGAATTGAGATGTGGTATAATTTTGTTATGAACTTATGAAAAAAATGATCTAAGAAAGGGATCATACAGAAGCTTGAGGATGAAGTTAAATTATGTATATCCAAGGTTAGGCTATCATGAAATTCTGTAGAATTGATCAAGGATAATTAATTATAGTAACATCAAAAGATTAGTGTTCTTTTTGAAGAGCTCGAAAAATTTGATATGAATTTTAAATAGAAAAGATCAATTGAATGTTATATAATTTAATTTTGTTATGTTGAGACTTAAGAAACAAGTGCCCTATGAGGAAGACAAATTGGCAGTTTGAGAATGACCTGATGGTTAGTTATTTTTAAGGTTTAAAATCTTAATCAAGCTAATTTCGAGAATGAAATTATTTTGATGGGGAAAGAATGTAATAACCAAAAAAAAAGAAAAAAAAGAGAAAAAAAAGAAAGAAAGCCAGGCCGGCCCACCAGACTGGATCGACCCAGACCTAGTGCGTGGCCCAGGAGTGGGTGCACGGGTGCGTGGGTGCGCAGCCGGGCGCGGGCGATTGAGCACGAGCGGGACAAGTGAGCACAGGCGGCGACAGACGGGCGCACGGGCAAGCGCTAGCTCGACGCGCGGGCATACGAGGCGCAGCCTGGCCTGTTGCGTGGGCGTGCGAGGCACGGCCTAAGCCCATGCACGCGGCGTGCGCAGGTGCTTGGGCTCGGCCCAGCCAGAAGCGGCGCGCGTAGAGGTGTTTCCCCTGTCGTTTCCTAGTCATTTCTCATGGCTCACCGCGGTCCATGGGATTTCTATGCGATATGGATCGTCCAATCGCCCGATCGAATGACTGAGATGAATCTGAGAAAGATTAGACTTGATTAGGGGCTTTTGGATTCAGATTTGGACACAATCTGAGGCATTGATCTTAGATCTGATGGCCTGAGATATTTCCTAAACATTTCGGGCCTCTGAGATGGGTCTGGGACTCCATTTTGGATTGATTTCGATCTTCTTTATAACAAGAGATGCCAAGATGTCGAGGGTTACATTAGAGGGCCAACAACAGAGAACATAATGCTAAAAAGGAGAGCCACGAAAAGATTTTGTAATCCAGAAGAGAAGAAGAAAGAAAGAGAAAGAGGAGCAGAGAGAAGGGGTGAGGAAAGAGATCTCGATTCGGGAGTAGAGAAAGGCTGTCATGCTATGATGGCATGGGATAGTGACCAGTTTTGAGGATATGTTGGAGTTCGGGATAGAGAAGTAGAGAGATCTTAGAGATTTGGTTTGTGAGAAAGAGAGAGTTTTGTAGGAGGTTGGGATGTTAAAAGAGAAGAAGAGGAGAGAGAAGATGAGTAGAGAGAGAAAGAAGAGAGAAAGAAAAGAGAGAAGATGAAGAGAGAAAAAGAGGAGAGAGAAAGGATAGAAAAAATATATATATATTGAAGGGAGGATTGAAAAGTCCCTTTCTCTGAAAAATTAGAAAGAGAGGGTATCAACAGGAAGACCACTGATGAAATTCTGGTAAAAATATTTTAGATTTTTATAATTAATTTAGGATTATTTATTTATATTTAAAAAATATTATTGTAGGGGGAACAGCCTTCTGAGCAGAAGGGTATTGTTCGGGTTTTGGATACAGACTGATTCGGGTATTTTGGATTGGCTCCAGGAAGGTAAGGATCTCTGGTTATGTATATGTGTTTATTATGACATGGTTTGATTCGTGCGTATATGCATTGGCATGAATGATTTATTTTTGCATGGAATAGTTTTACTTTTTATGTTGGACAATATGGTTGTTGTTATTACTCGCTTTTTATGGTATACCATGTTTTATCAAATAATGTGATATTTGTATGGGTTGAACTATGATACCAGTTGGTGGAAAACTGTAAATGATATGATTTGATATGATGATGTGGAAGGATAAAGTGTTAACAGTATTTAGACTAGCCATGCCATGGTGGTACCATGGTTACACAGCCTGAGCCACGGGACGGGCTTTGTACGTGGAATAGCCGGCCACGGACGGATATTACATGAGACAGCCTGAGCCACGGGCTTTATACATGGAATAGCCAGTTACGAGCGGATAGTACATGGGACAACCTGAGCTACGAGCTTAATACATGAGCTAGCCTGACCATGATTAAATGGTCAATCATGAGGTTGCTAGTCATGGGCTAGAGCATGACTGTGGCTAGTCCAAAGCGCTAAAGAAGAAGAATGACTAAATTGAAATATAAAAAGAAAGCAAGATTTTATAAAAGGATTTGTCGATATTTGAGTTATTTTATTGCATGACATGATATATTCTTATCTCCTTGCTATTTTTAAATTATTATAATTATTGGTGACTGTTTGGAGATCTTACTAGACTGTAAAGCTCACAACCTTTATTTGTTTTCTCTTCTCAGAGTTGTGCAGGATATTTGAGCTTGGTGATGAATGAGATTCATGAAGAAATGATGAGTAGCTAGAGAGTTATTAATATCCATCAGATGATTGAAAGATGACTGGAATTGTAATTCATATGAATCGCATTATTTCCTTTGTATTAGGTATTTTTCTTATGAATTATGATCAATAGTATTATGGAGCACTGAAGTTGAAATGAAAAGTTTTTAGGCCTTGCATGATCTCTAGGATAAAACCTAGGATTTGTGCGACCAGTCGCATAGCCGATTCTGGTGCTGGATTCGGGACGTGACATTGCCTATCATGAAGAGTGCTCCATGCCATTTGTAGATGCACTAGCTATTCTTATAAGGGCATGCATTTTGTCGAAGCATGCCTATCATGAAGACATGCCAGCCATCATTTCCTGCACCATAGAAGACGTTCCTTAGGTGACAGGCACTTCATATACCCGTTTATAAAATCCATTCCTTGGGGACCCTCCTTGTAAGTCTTTTTGAAGTCTTATGGAGTCTTTTAGAATCTTTCCTAATCCTTCAAATTAAGTCCTGAGTTGAAGCTTAAATGGAACTAACCAAGTCAAAGTTGGAGGCCAAGTCAACGAGAGTAAAGCGAGGCGAAGTAGGGAGATGAAGCCAAGAGGAGCCCGTGAGGGAACTCATTAAGCTTCCACTTCTCTCTTGCAGCTTCGCCTGCTCTCCCTTAAGCTTCACCCTCTCTCTAGTTTTGCCCATTCTTTTTTAATCTTCGCTTGCACTCTTTCAAGGTTTGCCTACCTTCTACCACTTCCATTTACCATTTTCACTATATTGCCAGACTCTGCTCCTATATGCTACAATCAATTATCATTTCAATCCACCTAGAAGCTATATGCCCCTTTCTTCTGTTTGCTTCCATAGGAAAGCTAGGCATCGGTGGGTCCACCATAGAAAAACTCCTCTATTATGAGTGGACTTCCATGCCTTTATTACTTTTATAGGTTCCAGAGCATCTATGCATCTTAAGGGAATCCTAAAGTCACAAGATGAAGCAGCAACATCCAGCTAGCTAGATCAGTACATTTTCGACGAAATCGTAGTACATAGTATGTATTGATAAACTATCTAGCATATATCATTTAATCATGTACTATATATTACCGAGCATCACATTTTAGAAATTGTATATCAATTTATCTAAAAATGTGCATTGGAATGTCAGATAAATATTTTACCAGGTATATATGAATTGACCATATAACGTAAAGGTATATATTGGAATGTCGAATCAATTTTTTTTAGATATGTATCAACTAGTCATATACTGTATATTGGTGAACACTATATTTAAAAAATTATATATCAATTTATTTATAGGTATATATTGGATTGGTATTAGGTATATATAAAAAAAAGTTTACAATATATATTAGTAAGCTTTAAGTATGTGTCATTGGACATGTATACTATGTATTGATGAGCACTATATTTTAAAAACAGTGTATTGATTTACCGAGAGGTGTATATTAATTTATTTGATGATTAATTTGTTTAGTATGTCATATAATCATATAATATGTATTGGTAAAAAGTATGTACTAAAAATGAGGAAGAAAGAGAATGCCATAATTAGGAACTAATGACTATGTTAGTGTCACGCCCCAAATCCAGTACCGAAATCGACATGCGATCGACTGCACAAACTCTAGGTTTTATCCTAGAGATCATGCAAGGCCTGGGTACACAAGAGTCACTTACCTCAAAAAAATATCTCATTCTTCACTAAGCCCGAATATCTGCACAACTCTGTGAAATCAAAAAGTAGGGTTGTGAGCTCTACAGCCCAGTAAGGTTCCCTTACAATCACACCAGTATTAATATAAAAACTGAAAGCAGCAAGATCATAATCATATAACGGAAAATGATAACTTTTTCGGTCATGCAATCCAAAAACCAATCACATATTAAAACCTTTCGTAATATTATATTTCCTTTATACGTTTTCATTAACTTTTCCTCTTCTTTAGGGTTCTGGACTAGCCATTGTCATGCGACGCCCATGACTGGCAACCACACTATCAACCATGTATTCTAAGCCCGTAGCCAGGCTAGCTCACGTACAAAGCCCGTGACTCTGGCTGTCCCATGTTTTAAACACCCATGGCCGTCTATTCTTCATACGAAGCCCGTGGCTCCGAAAACTTCGGATCCATGGCTAGTCCAAACACTGTTATCACTTTAACCATCCACATCATTTTATTAAATCGTATCACGATGTCAAACCTGAAATCTCAAATCTTTCGATGACCGGCATCACGGTCCAATCCATCAAAGTAATTTTTGTCCGATAAACACAATATCCAGAAATATAAAATAATAACAACCATAGTCATATTGTTCTTCATAAAAATCCAACTACACCATGCAACAATAAATCATGCATGCCAATGCTCATGTGCTCGGATCAAAATCATACCTTGTAAAATAATAAATAGACTAGTGATCACGTCCAGAATCCTTATCTTCAACCGCTAATCCTAAATATCCGGTATCAATCTATATCCGAAATTTGTCAAAATCCTTCCTGCTCAAAAGATTGATCTCCTATAATAATAAATAAATTCATTCAAATCAAATCCTAGTTTCACAAATTTTGAGAAAGAAAATTATCCCTGATTTTCTCTTTCCTCATCTTCTAAACCAAAATCCCTTCCCTCTCCCCTTCTCTCTCTTCTCCTCTTTCTCTTTCTTCCTTCTTCTCTCCTCTTTTCCCTTCTCTTTCTCTCTCTCCTCCTCTTTTCTTGGCTCTCTGTAGGCTCTTCCCTGCTTCCTATCGACGTCCACGTTAAAAAGAGGAGAAAAACTAATCCAAAATCATCACAAACGTAACCTAAGAAGTTCAAAACTATCAAAATATCTTCCTGGCCATTTGATTTGAGATCAATGCCTCAAACCGCATCCAAATCTGAATCCAAAAGCACCTAATCAAGCCTAAACTCCCTCGGATTAATCTGAGCCATTCGATCGGACGATTGGACGGTCCAGATCACTCAGAAACCCAATGGACCGCCGTGCACCGTGCGAAACGGGCTGGGAAACGCCCGGGAAATGCGTGGAAAATGCCCACGCGACGGCCGCTTCCGGCTGGGCCGAGCCCAGCGCCCGCGCGCGCCGCAAGCGTGGGCCTGGGCTGCGCAACACGTGCCTGCCGCGATGGGCCGGGCCGCGCATCGCGTGCCCGTGCGTCGCTCGCCCGCGCATCGTCGCCCGCGCGCCCGCATTCCCTCGCTCGCCCCCCACGCATCACCCGCGCGTCGCCCGCGCGCCGCGCGCCTGCGCTCTCTCTCTTTTTTTTTTTTTTTGTTGGGTCGTTACAGTTAGTGTAAAAGATGTTGATCTCTAGGCTTATTTTTTTAAATTACTATTAAAAAAAATATAACAAACTATGAAACCGGCCCCATATGGTAGTTTGTAGTGCCTACCCCATACGAGTTTTGTTCACTTCTCCCGCTTACCTGTTGTTTACCTGTTTCCAAGGTTAGATAAAAACCTTAACTTGATCCTATCCCACCATGCCCCGACTCTTAAAAATATTGGGACAATGCTGCTCCTTTTCTATAGGAAATGCTGGATAAATTTTTATAAACCGGTTGTAGGCCAAACTTGTACCAATAAGGCCTTCCATTATTAAGATTCTGAATTGTTCATAGGGTACCATACATTTCCTCTTGAAGTAATTGATCATTTGTATACTAATGGAACAAAATTTGGCTGAGCCATCTCGGAACTAAACCAAATTTGGGAGTGGTCTCATTTTAGTCAACCCAACGTATCTTCCTACAAGGCATCCTATGCAGCATGCAAAAGAATCAACGAGTCAATACTCCAAGTATTATAACAAGTAAAGAATCGCATGAATTGAGCCAACCGATAAAGTGAATTTTCATGAATATCTCTTATAAGTTTCCTAGTGCTCATGTCTTTGGGAGTTCCTCACAAGTATTTGTATAGTTGCTTCTTGTATGTTGTAGTGCATTTATGTAATGGATTTGTACATGGTGATCATGCAGCTATATAAGGTCTTGTGATAGGTTAGTAAGTAGACAAGTAGCACCAGAAGGGAAATATTAGTGTGTGTGTGTTGTATCCTCTTCTACCATCCACCTCGATGTCAAATCTATTAGATTAGAAGCCTGGTCAAAGTAGTGAAGGAGGAACTCTTTGTACGAAAAGGCCATGCTCATTTTGATGGTGTTACCAGTATTTCCCCAATCAAAATGAGAGCAAACCAGATAAAATCATGTTTCGAAATCGATAAAAATGGCCGAAGAGTCTAAAAGATAAATTATCATGCATATTGTTGTGATAAACCGGCCCAAGAAAAGATGATTACTGGCCCAGAGATTCAATTGATCCTGTTCGCACCGGTCGACCAAGTCAATGGATATAAGGATGATTCTGAAGCCCGATGGAGCAACTATTCAACACTACGTTCTAGCCAACGATATCGCACAGCACATGATTAGTATTCGACTTGCTCCGAAGAGGACAACTCCGAAGTATATGCCTGATCCACCCTGTTTCGAAGCAAATGGCTAATATTTCTTCAGTCCAATCCGAAGAGGATGGTTCTGAAGTAAATAGCTAATCCATTTTCGGTCCAATCTGAAGAGGATGATTCCGAAACAAATGGCTAGTCCGACTTCGGCTCTTTCCGAGAAGGATGGTTTTGAAGTAAGTGAATGGTTTATCTCAGTCTAAAGCCACCAAAAGCTAATTTGGTTGTCATAACCAACCATAAGATTAATAGCCCCGGCTTCAATAAGATTGAAATAACCAACTTCCAACAGTAGCCACATTCAGTTACAAGAAAGTTAGATTAACTAACTCTCCGAATAGAAATCATGAAGGATTAACTACTTTTAGTTACAACAACACCTATAAAAAGTAATAAGAGGGGACCTCCGAGGTAAGCTATTCCATGCAAGTTTGGGCTAGTCCACGACTAGCTCTTACTACGCCATTTTAAGCTCTCCACCATTTTCATTCCATCTCAATTTCTTTCTTTGAGCTCTCTATTCTATGGCCTGAACTCTATTGACTTAGGCATCAGAGTATCCCCTATCAGAGAAAATCCGATCAGAGAATTTGTTTTGCAGAAATCTCGGAAGGCGAACCAGCGATTCAGGCACTCCATCCAGTTTGCAAAGATCAGCGTCAATAGATTGGCATGACAGGTAGGGGTCTACTATTCCTCCTTGGAAAGGAGAGTTCCAAGAAACACAAGATGATGAAAGGCAAAGTCCAAAACATCTTAGCAAGTAGGGGATGCCCTGCATCCCAGAGGAACGAGCCACCACTTGAGAATGATATGGCACCTCCTGCCTTCATCATATGGTAGCAACAACTGGAAGCCCTCATGAATCGAGTGGACATGCTGACTACCATGGTTCAAACCTTCCAAAAAACTATACTCCAAGGATGATACCCACCAGTGACTTCCATACACAGTCACCAATCCTGATGGAATGAGGATTAACGCTAAGAATCCACTCGACATTCCTCTCAGGGCTGGCAATCCTGCAAGCCCCGAAGTTCTCGACATCACAGACCCATGGATAACCGACTTGATAAAAAGAGATCCTGAAGGTCTCTTTCAGTTTCTTCTGATGACTCTATACCAGGAAATACTAGGTGGAGGAAAGCACATCACAACTATGAAGAAAAACTTAAAGTGCTGGAACTACAAATTGAGAAACTCAATGACCAGTGGAGGAGTGATGAAGTTATGGCATACGATTCACGGCCTCCATTCTCCCAAATAATTATGGACAAAGTCAATCTCCGCTACTTCAAGGTTCCCCACTTGGAAGCATATGATGGAACCACTGACCTTCTTGACCACTTGGGAAGCTTCAAGGCACATATGTGATATAAGGAGCTTCTGATGCCCTGCATTGTCTCACCTTCCCTGCCACTTTAAAGAAAGCAGCTCGAATGTGATATTCGAGTATTAGACCGGTACTGTTCATTCTTTTAATGAATTAGAAAAATTATTTGTGTCGTATTTCAGGACCTGCCAGAAGATACCATGCAACTCGAACAACCTCTTCCTACTACAATAGACTGAAGGAGAAAGTCTGAAAGATTATGTCATCAGATTCAACTCCGCTACTATTGAGATCATCGATCTCAATGAATATGTGGTTATGTCTGTCATGAACAAAGGCCTCCGATCATCTAGGTTCACCTTCTCCTTGGATAAGAAGTCTTTCACAAGCTACGCCGAACTACTAGCAAGATCTCAAAAATATGCGATGGCCGAAGAGCAAGCAGTGAGCCGACGTTTAACTGAAGGGAGGCCAGCCTCCAAGAAAAAGAGCAATAAAGGGTTGGTTCCATATGTACCCTCTACTAACGATGCAACGGCTCAACGACACGATCCTAAACCCAAGTCATAGGGGTGACAAGTTCTACTCCTATACTTCTCTCTCTCTCCCAAGGGAGAAAATCTTGATGGAGATAGAGAAGGAAAGTTATCTACAAAGGCCACGTCCCATGAAGGCATCCCCTGCATTAAAGAATAGAAACAAATATTATCGATTCCATCAGGACCACAGCCATAACACTGAAGAATGCATCCAACTCAAGGATGCGATAGAAGATTTGATTAAAAGGAGATACCTGGAAAAATATGTCAGCATCCAAGAATCCTAAACTGAAACTACTGCCCCCACAAGGGCCACTAAAGAAGCCGAATTGCCTAACTAAAGGCCAACTGATGGAAGAGTAGGCATGCTTCATCGACGAACCCATTGGAGAAGTGGAGCTGAAGAGGATGCTCCCAAAAGGTACAAAAGCAACAATACCATAAGCTTCTCTGATGATGACCTACAAGGAGTCCAAACTCCTTATGATGATCTTGTTGTAATCTCGGCTGTGATAGCCAACTATGATGTAAGATAAGTTTTGGTCGATAATGGAAGCTCTACGGAAGTCTTACTTTACGATGCTTTCCTCAAAATGAATTTATCCAGAAGTAAACTACAAAGATCTCCTATACCTCTGATTGGGTTCAGAGACAACCAAGTCAGAGTAGAAGGAGAAATTATGCTACCAGTAACCATCAGGATCGAACTATTTCAAAAAACACTTTCCATTAATTTTATGGTCGTACAAACTCCGTCAGCATACAATGCTATCTTAGGACGATCCGCTCTAAATAAGTTCTGTGCCATAGTTTTGACTTTTCATCTCCTGGTGTGATTCCCCACTAAGAACGGCATCGAAGAAGTAAAAGGAGACCAAAGAGTTGCCCGTTAATGCTTGATGATATAGGACAAACAATCTACTGACTCCATGACGTTGAAACAACTAGACCCAAGAGATCGATTGGAGGAATGCGGAGAACCTATGAAAAAAACCATTTCCATACCGCTGGCCGAAGATGACCCAACAAGAGTCGTGCAACTCGAAAGTATGCTAGACAAAGAAACAGAAGTAAGGCTGATCCATTTTCTATGGAGCAATGCCGATGTCTTCGCTTGGTCGGCTTTGGATATGCTTAGAATTCCAACTGAAGTCATTACCCATCGACTGGAAGTCACTCAGGATCATAAGCCCTTCAGACAAAAGAAAAGAAATTTCATGCCTGAGAGACAGAAAGTGATCGATGAAGAGGTAAGCAATCTTCTTACAGCCAGATTTATAAGGGAGGTACACTATCTCGATTGGTTAGCCAGTGTCGTTATGGTTAAGAAAGCCAACGGCAAATAGAGGATCTACATCGACTATATCGATCTAAATAAGGCTTGTCCTAAAGATAGCTTTTCTCTACCAAAGATAGACCAACTGGTTGACACCACTATTGGTCATCAGCTATTGAGTTTTATCGATGCTTTCTCTGGTTATAACTAGATACAAATGGATCCCGACGATGAAGAGAAGACAACATTCATAACGGAAAAGGGGCTCTACAATTATAAGGTAATGCCATTCGGACTAAAGAATGCCGAGGCAACCTTCCAAAGGTTAATAACAAGGTGTTTGAAAAGCAGTTTGGGAAGAATATGGAGGTTTATGTCGATGACATGATCATTAAGAGCCTCTAGAAGGCCGATCACATAAGAGATGTACGAAATCCTTGACGTCCTACGACATCATCAGATGAAGCTAAATCCAACCAAATACACCTTTGGAGTGACTTCTGGGAAATTCTTAGGATTCCTCGTCACCAAACAAGAAATAAAGGCTAATTCAAAAAAAGATTCTAGCCATCTGGAATATGAAACATTCTTCCAATAAGAAAGAAGTTCAATAGTTGACCGGTAGAATCGTCTCTTTAAGCCAATTTATTTTTCGGTCGGTGAAAAGATGTTTACCATTCTTCAAAGCCCTCAGCCAAACTAGAAGTTTCGAGTGGTCGGAAGAATGCCGACTCGCCTTTGAGGAATTAAAGAGGTGTTTGGAAAGTCCTTTTTTTTCCAAACCTCAAGAAGGCAAAGCTCTATACCTATACCTTTTCACTTCGGACAAAACAGTCAGCTCCATACTTGTCAGAAAAGGAGCCGAAGACCTACAAAATCAATCTACTATACCAGCAAGGTGTTGCATGAAGCCAAAGTGAGGTATCCTAGAATACAGAAGCTCGTATACTCACTGGTGATTGTGGCAAAATGCTTGCATCCTTAGTTTCAATCCCATGCCATCGAAGTGCTGACGGACCAACCCTTAAAAGCCATCCTCCGATGTCCTGATACCTCGGGAAGGATAGGCAAGTGGGCCATCAAGTTAGGCGAATTCGACATCACATTCTGACCCCGGTCGATAATAAAGGCACATGTACTTGTTGATTTCCAACCAAATGTATATGAATTCAAGAAACCAATCAACGGAGCATTGAAGATGAGGTAGTCACCACAAAAGATGTAGAATCCATGTGAGTACTTCACATGGATGGAGCCTCCAACCATACTGGATACGGAGCCGAACTCATACTAGCCGACCTCGATGGACAAATCATGGAGTGCACCCTTCGCTTCTCTTTTCAAGCATCAAACAACCAAGCAGAATATGAAGCCCTCTTGGTAGGACTCAGGATCACCAAGGAATTAGGAATTCAGAATATTAAAGTTTTCTCGGATTTCTAATTAGTGGTGAATCAAGTAAAAGATGAATTTGAATATCGAGACCCCACTATGGCTCGGTACTTAGAAAAAGGTACGAGATCTTTTATCTCAACTGAAATTCTTTGGAATAGCCCATGTACCATAAACTGAAAACTCTCGAGCCGATGCCCTTTCTCAACTTGCAACCACTGCTTCGGAGTCCCTTGGTTGGACTTATATAGAGTACTTGGAAGATCTAAGCATAATGGAAAAAACTTTCGAGGTCCACCAAATCGAACATGAGCCCTATTGGATGGACCATATTTTCAAATTTCTGAATGAGGAGGTACTACTTGAAGACAAAACTGATGCCAAACAAGTCCGTTGGATGGCTTCCTAATATGTTATCCTAGACGAAACTTTATACAAAAGGTCCTTCACACAATCCTTATTAAAGTACTTAGGGCCATCAAACGCTGATTACGCCCTAAGAGAAGTACATGAAGGTATATGTGGAGATCATTTGGAGGGCAGATCACTAACCTACAAGATAATTTGCCAAGGTTATTATTGGCCAACCATCCAGAAAGATGCAGCTGACTACGTTCGAATATGCGATCAATGTCAAAGATACTCTAGCATTCAAAGATGCCCTGCAAGCCAACTGACTCAACTTACCACTCCATGGCCCTTTGCTCAATGGAGAATGGACATCTTTGGTCCGTTCCCTTCAGCCTCTAGACAATGAAAGTTTCTCATTATAGCCATCGACTACTTTACCAAATAGGTTGAAGCCGAATCCCTATCTCACATTATTGAAGGAAAGGTCGAGAACTTCGTTAGGAATATAATTATCTTCTGATTCGGGATTTTGCATGCCATCATCACCGACAATGAAAAATAATTTGACAATCTAAGTTCGAAGACTTTTGTGCCCAATATCATATTGCCCATAGATTGACTTATGTTGGCCATCCCCAATCCAATGGAGAAGCCGAAGTGACCAATAGGACAATTCTCCATGGTTTGAAGACCAGACTAAACGATGCCAAGGGGCTCTAGGCCAAATAACTGAACTCAGTTCTTTGGGTATACCGAACAACCCCTAGAAAGACTACTGGAGAATCTCCATTCAACTTAGCCTACAGCTCCGAAGCGGTCCTCCCAGGGGAAGTTACTTTACAATCCCTAAGGATTGACCACTTCAAAGAGCTTGAAAATTTGGAGTACCATAGAGCCGATTTAGATCTACTCCAAAGCACCAGACTTCAAGCTCAGATGAAGATGACTACATTTCGATAAAAGATTGCTAGATATTATAACTTCAAAGTAAAGAAATGAGCCTTCCGAGTCGAAGACTTAGTATTGCAAAGGTCCGAAGTATCCAGGTCGACGGAACAATGCAAACTCTCTCTTAACTGGGAGAGACCTTACCGGATCAGAGAGGTCATACGCCCCGAAGCTTATCGACTCAAAACTCTGGATGGCTTCTTGTTACCTTGACCCTGGAATGTAAAAAACCTTCGTAGGTACTATCAATTAAAAAAAAATTCTTTGAATAGCCTTGATGAACTATCCAAGAAAAGGTAGGACTAACTAGTCTACCTTATCAAGGCCCACTAAAGCCCACTAGATCCCTTGAGATCTAAAAGGTGGGCCTGACTAGCCTACCTTATTATCAAAAGATATGCACAAGGCGGCTTAACCAGCCTACCCTAATGGCAAGTTTGAAGAAGTGCAGGGATGGGCCTGACCAGCCTACCTTATTACTAAATGAAATGCACAGGGTGGCTTAACCAGCCTACCCTAACGACAAGTCCGAAGAAGTGCAGGGACAGGCATGACCAACCTACCTTATTACCAAATGAAATGCATAAGGGCACCTAATCAGCCTACCCTAATGGCAAGTCCGATAAGTGCAAATAGACAAGCCTGACCTGTCTATAGTACCAACAAGTTCAAATTCTTCTATCTATAATGAATACAAACTCAATCGAAGCTAATAAAGAGCCTTGGGATCTCTCCTGGAAATGCTCCAATTCATTATATATAGTATTGACCAATCTATACTTAGAAAGATTCCAAAATACATTCATCAAACAGTATTCATCAAGCAAAAGGAAGATTTCATTCATCTGGAAAATTATTACACACTTCCGAAGGGAAGCCGATCTACATGAACGAAAAGAAAAGAAAAGAAAGATGTGCACATCATAATCATTTTCCTTCGGCCGACCCAAAAGTCAGAGAATAAATGGTTGCTTCCTGATCCATTGCTTCATCAATCGAAGGAGCTGGCATCTCTTTAGCTAGTTTCTCTACTCCTTCATCCGCCTCTTCATCGACTACTATAAAGGAGGAGACGTTAAGATCGGGATATAATATTTTGACTTCCTTCAAACAATCTTGGAAGCTGATATTATAACTTTCCACCCCCGCTTCATGTATCTCATCGTCGAAGGCCTTAGACTTCTTATACTTCTCGACGGTGTGAAGGTCATCTTGGGAGGCCAGCTCTGCCCTCTGATCAGCCGATTCCATCCTTTGCTCAAGGGTAGTGACCTTTTTCTCCAACTCGGCCTTTAAAGCCATGGCCTCTTCATAACTTCGGAGGTATCTCTCAATAATACCTCAGTCGAACGCATCTTCTTACTTATCTTTTTTGAGTTGGCCAGAAGTTTTATCAACTGAACATGCGCCACCTTCAGGTCTTTCACCAGAGTAATATTTGTAGTGGTGGTTGGTGCGCATTGCAGTGCACTGATTTGAAACCTTAAATCTACTACTCTTAAGGATAGAATAGTGGGAGTAAGGGTCGAACCAACAAGGACTTTTGTGTTGCATTAAAGAAAATAAAGCTAATATTAAACTAATGCAAATAACAAGAGATAAGGAAATAATTACCCGTGAAGACAACCAAGATATGATCTATCTTAAGAGTACGGTCTGTACCCGTAGATCATGGCCCATCCCTTAAGTATAGATCATTCAAAAATACTTCACTAGGACTTACCTCAAATGCTAAACCTTATTCCGAACATGACAATGACTTGTCCCAGCATTACTTCAAACAAGATTAAAAAAAACATGAATCAAATATGAAGTAAACATGAACATTTATTTATAAATCTGGAGTACATAAAAGAATAAAAGAACAATTACAGGAACAAGGGTCCCTCTCTCCCTTTTTATAATTTCTGGCTCTTTGGAATGGAAAGTGGCAGCAGCACCTCAGCAATAAATCAGGGACCAGGGAAGTAGAGCTACGGGCGATAAATAAAGTGGAGTCTCCAGAATTATTCCCGGGGCATAAAATGACCGAAGGCTTTATAGATGGGAAACATCGTGTCAGGCCCGTGTGGGAATCACGGTGATTTCCTATTGCAATCCGCTCCTCAAACTCGATTCTATCCTCCTATCCTCCTACCCATTCGCACGATCCCAGCAACCTCCTCCACATCTGCGAACTTCCTTCCTCATCCGAACAGACTTCTCCGCATCCACCCAGCATCGTCTAACAACTCTTCTCCCGACCACAAACCCCTTCCCTCCGACATGAGAAAACCATGGAAGAGGAAGTTCGGTGATGGGAGAAGAAGATGAACCGTCGGCCATTGAAGATGGGAGAGTGGGCTGGCGGCAGAGGAAATTGGCGGCAGGAACTTTTCCGACTTCAGTGGTCGGGGAAGAAAGGAAGACGGCGAACAGCGGTGATGGACGGCATCTTGGAAATAATGAAGACAGAGGCTGGTTTTTTTGGCCATTGGAGGCTCTCAGCGGTGGCTGACGGCGTCTCAGGCACCGCTGACAGCGTCTCAGGCGGCGGCTAACTTCAGCGGCGACGAGCGGCTTCTCGATGATGATGGAATGGCTTTGATTGACAGCCGAATGGTGAGGAAGAAGAAGAAGGGCAGCAACCCCTTCTCCGGCGATTTTCTGGCCATGGGAGCTTCTCCCACCGGCGGTGAGGTGCTCCGCCAACTCCGCCGACCGTGGGGCATCTCTCCGGCAAGTTCCGAAGCAAATGGAGGAGGGCGGTCCATGGTTCTGCCTGTGGACTGATGGTAATGGCTACAGGCGGTCCACTGGGCATTTCACAAACCAAGCGATCGGTCTACTGTGGACCGGTTGCTTTAAACTTCGTGCAAAGTTAACATTTCTTTCAAAATTTCATTTTGGGCCCGTTCGAAGTTTGAATTATGTGCCGTTTGCACCGTTGGACTCCTAAAATCAAGATCTTCATGTTTATGAAATCAATTTCTGCAAAACATCTCGAGCTGATTCAACCATCTCGAGCCAACTCGAGTGTCGGGTTTAGGCCTATAATGGCTAGTTGCAGAATTATCTGTTTGAATTTCAAGAAGGCTCTAATGGTTCTATTTCGATTTTCTAGGCCCTACAATGGCTAGATTTGCTTGAAAATTATAAAAGGAGGGTATTTATGATGGATTAAAGGATGATTATTGATTATTCACTGAAAATCAAAGGGCATTCAAGTATATTTCAAGTCTTTCACCAACCAACTTCAAGTGAGCATTCAAGAAAGGACTCAAAGCTTCTCCAACTCATCTTCATTCATTGAATCCAACTTTTGAGGAAGTCAAGAAGCAACTTTAAGAGTATTCAAGAGCATCCAAAGCAAGGCTTCAATTTGAGCTTCATCAGCAACTACCAAACGAATTGGGTTTGTTGTAAAGTTGCTATTTTCCTTGATATATCTTATTTCCTCTCCAAGAGCAGTAAGGGGCTATGTCTTGTAAGTGTTGAAAGGTTTTTAGGTGAGCCTATTAAAACCTATGTTGGGTTTCTTTGGTGAGCCCGGTATTAAAAACCAAAGGGACTTGGGTTCTTGGTAAGCCCGGTGTAAAACAAAGTGTGGGTTTCTTTGGTGAGCCCGATATAAAATCAAAGGGTATAGGATTTAGATTGTGATCTTGGCAAAATAATTTGACTGTATTCTAGAAAGAATATAGTGAAAATCTCAAGTGGTGCTTGGGTAGTGGACGTAGGAGCGGGTTGCTCCGAACCACTCTAATTTTCTTGTATTTGTGATTGCATTTGCTCGACTCTTTGTGATTGTTGATTTAGTTGCTTCCGTTGCATAACCTATCACAACACCAACACTAAAAGAATTTCAAAGTGCACATACTTGAAAGTTTTTATTATCCCAATTCACCCCCTTCTTGGAAAGCAACCTGGGTAACAAGTAGTATTAGAGAAGAGTCTCTGAAATTTCTTAGAGTAAAGATTGATGGCACATCCCATGAGTACCTCCTTGGTCGAAGGCTAATCCACAAACTGACCTCCACTTTTCACTGGAATTAATTACACATATTGGAAGGCTAGGATGACGATATGCATTCAAGCCATAGACTTTTAATTATGGAAGATAATTCAAAAAGGACCTCACACACCCACTATCAGAATTAATGATGTTGAGGTTCCCAAACCTGAAGAGAAATGGAATGAAAATGATATGAAAAAGGCCGAGTTAAATGCCAGAGGCATAAATTTACTTTATTGTGCTTTGGATCCAAATGAATTTAACAGAATTTCCACGTATAATTCTGCTAAAGAAATTTAGGATAAGCTCAAAATCACACACGAGGGCACATCACAAGTAAAGACTTCTAAAATTAACCTTCTTGGTGCATAATTATGAGTTATTCAAAATGGAGCCAAATGAAACTATACCTGTTATGTTTTCACATTTTACTAACATTATAAATGGTCTTAAGTCTTGGTAGGACCTATACTAATGCTGATTTAGTATAAAAAGTTTTGAGATCTTTGCTTGAAAAATGGGAAGCAAATGTTATAGCTATTCAGGAGGCAAAGAATTTGAACGCAGTTCTTTTAGATGAGTTGTTGGGATCATTGATCACACATGAGCTAGCCATGCAACAAAGAACAGAAGAAGACTCAAAAAAAAATAAGACCATCGCATTTAAAGCAATTGAAGAGAATAAGGATGAACATTCAGATACCTCTGATGATGATGATGTGGAGGATGATGAAATTGCCCTAGTAATGAGAAAGTTCAAAAGATTTATGGGCATAAGAAGAACAAATAAATGGAGAAAGCAATTCAGAAAAGGAAACTATGGAAAGGAAAAGGAAAAAGATAAGGACAAGGACAAAGATCAAATTTCAATTTGTTATGAATGCAGGAAACCATGACACATACATCCTGATTGTCCAGAAATCAAGAAAAAGTTGTTTAAGAGAAAGAAAAAGAAAGCAATGCTTGCGGTATGGAGTGATAGTGATGAATCTACATCAACTAAAGAAGAAGAAGATACAACAAAGATAGCTCAGATTTATCTTTTGGGTTTAGAGGATAAGGTAACAACTTCTGAACCAAATTTAGATTTTAACTATGATGAGCTTCATAATGTTTTTTGTGAACTGTTAATAGAATATAAAAAGACTGGTTTGAAAATGAAGAGTTTAAAAAATAATTATGATACTCTTGAAAAAGATAAAAATAAAGTTTGTGAAAGAAACAAAATTTTACAAAGAAAATTAAATATGACGTGTGAAAGACTTAAAATCGTTCAATTTGAAGAGGAAGAACTTCTTGAAAAGAATGAAATTTTATAAAAGAAAATTACTAACTTGCAAAAGGAAGTTCAAAAGCTTAAACCATTAGTTGAAAAATTAACTTTAAGCTCTAACAAACTTGAATTGATTTTGAAAAATCAAAAAGATTCTAGTGACAAGTTTGGAATTGGTTATAAGGGCACAAATACAAATAAATTTTCTGCATCCACTTCTTATATTCCAAAGTTCATTGCATCAAAATAATATAGACCTAAGTTTACATCGTATGCTTCTTATCCAAAGTCAAGAATTATTTGCTATGCATGTAATAACATAGGTCACAAAGCTTTTGAGTGTCATTTAAAATATAATGGCAAAAAGAAAATCAAGAAAATTTGGGTTCTAAAAGGAACAAATCTTACTAACTTGCAAGGATCCAAGAAAGCTTGGATACCTAAATCCAATACTTAATTATTTTGCAAGGATGTCTTGCAGCTATGAACACAAAGAAAAGATGGTATCTTGATAGTGGCTGCTTAAGACACTTGACGGGTAACATAGATCAATTCTTCATCCTTGAAGAAAAAGATGGTGGCATGGTAACATTTGGTGACAACCATAGTAAAATTAAAATTACTCCTTCCACTTTTATTAAGAATGTACTGCTAGTAGAAAAGTTAAAGCATAATTTGTTAAGTAACAGTCAATTATGTGATATTGGCTTTAATGTTTTCTTCAAGGCTTCAATGTGTATAGTAGCTGATCCTCTTGACTCTAGTACAAAGTTCATTGGACATGGACCTGGTAATATTTATGTGGTAGATCTTAATGATCTAGCTATGTCAAGTAATACATGTCTTGTAGCAATGAATGATAAGAGCAAGGAATCAAGTCTACTATGGTATAGACGACTTGGACATGCTAGTATGCACTCTATTGCAAAGCTTATTTCAAAAGATTTAGTCCAAGGTTTGCTGAAGTTTAAAATAGATTTCGATTATGTTTGTGATGCATGCCAATTAGGAAAACAAGTTAGAGAGAGTTTTAAATCCAAAAATACTATTTTTACCACTAGACCTTTAGAACTACTTCACATAGATCTATTCGGACCCACTAGGACGACAAGCCTAGGTTGTATGAAGTACGGTCTTGTGATTGTAAATGATTTTTCAAGATATACTTGGATTTTATTTATTGCACATAAAGATGAAACTTTTAAAGTATTTAAATAGTTTTACAAAAGAGTTTCTAACTTGAAAAATCTTTATGTTATTTCTATTCGTAGTGATCATGGTACGGAATTCGAAAATCAGTTTTTTGATCACTTTTGCATAAAGCACGGTATTGATCATAACTTCTTCACTCCTAGAATATCACAGCAAAATGGTGTTGTAGAGAGAAAGAATCGGACCTTGGAAGAGATGGCCCGAACGATGCTTTATGAAGGAAATCTTCCAAGATACTTTTGGGCAAAAACTGTAAATACCGCTTGCTACATTTTAAATAGAGTCTTAGTCAAACCTATTATAAGAAAAACCCCCTATGAATTATGGAACAATAGAAAGCCAAATATTGATTATTTTCATGTTTTTGGTTGCAAATATTTTGTGCTTAACAATGGTAAGGATAACCTTGGTAAGTTTGATGCTAAATATGATGAGGCTATTTTTCTTGGTTATTCGATTAATAGTAAAGCATATCGAGTATTCAATAAGAGAACTTTAACTGTTGAAGAATCAATTCATGTTATTTTCAATAAGACTGGCATTGCATCTTCTAGAAAAGAAGATTGTGCTGATGATGCAGGTACACTTGAAAAGGAATTGAAGGACATGACTATCAAAGACAAGCAATCAGATGAACAACAAGAAGAGTTGGTAAGTAAAAATTATGAAGAACTACCTAAAGAATGGAGGTATGTACAATCACATCCCAAAGAACTTATTATAGGAGATCCATCACAAGGTGTTAGGACCAGAGCTTCATATAAGAATACACATGATTTAATTACTTTTGTATCTCATGTAGAACCACATACCATAGAAGAAGCTGAAACTGACCCTAATTAGATGTTAGCTATACGTGATGAGTTAAACCAATTTAGAAAAAATAATGTTTGGATACTTGTAGAGAGACCATTAGACTACCCTGTTATAGGTACTTGATGGGTCTATAGAAACCAGCTAGATGAACAAGGTAATGTTATTAGAAATAAGGCTAGACTGGTAGTTCAAGGTTACAACCAAGAAGAAGGAATAGATTTTGATGAGACCTATATACCAGTAGCTAGACTAGAGGCTATTAGATTATTTTTGGCATATGCATGTTTTATGAACTTTAAATTATTTCAGATGGATGTAAATAGTACTTTTCTAAATAATTTTTTATCCGAAGAAGTTTTTGTAGAACAACCTCCTGGTTTTATCGATCACTCTTTTTCAAATCATGTTTTCAAGTTAAATAAAGCTTTATATGGTCTTAAACAGGCACCTAGAGCCTGGTATGACAGATTAAGTAAGTTTTTACTTGAAAATGATTTTGTAAGAGGTAGTGTAGATACCACCATATTTATCCAAAAGAAAAATAATAATATTTTAGTTGTTCAAATTTATGTTGATGATATAATATTTGGATCTACTGATGAATCCCTGTGTCAACATTTTGCTAAGTTAATGCAGGGGGAATTCGAAATGAGTCTTATGGGTGAGCTGAACTACTTTCTCGTGCTTCAAATCAAACAATTGAAAGAAGGGATTCTAATCAACCAAGCCAAATACATTAAAGAGATTATCAAAAAGTTTGGCATGGAATCAAGCAAGGAAGCTGGAACACCCATGAGTCCTGCATGCAGATTAGATAAAGATGAAAATGGCACAAGTATTGATCAAAAATTATATAGAGGTATGATTGGATCTCTACTATATTTAATTGCCAGTAAACCTGACATTCTATTCATTGTTTGTGTATGTGCATGTTTTCAATCAAATCCAAAAGAATCATATATTATTGCTGTTAAAAGAATTATTAAATATCTTAAAGGCACATGTAATGTAGGATTATGGTATTCCAAGCACTCATCTTTAAAGCTAATTAGTTATTCGGATGCTGACTATGGTGGCTATAAGATTGATAAAAAAAGTACTAGTGGCACATGCCAATTTCTAGGTGTTAACTTAATTTCATGGTACTGTAGAAAACAGAACTATATAGCACTGTCCATTGCTGAAGCAGAATATGTGGTTGCAGGGAGCTGTTGTGCATAAGTATTATGGATTAAGCAATAGCTAGAAGACTATGGTGTTATCCAATTTAAAATTCCTATCAAATGTGATAACACAAGTGCTATTAATTTATCTAAAAATCCAATTCAGCATTCTAGGACAAAGCATATAGAAATAAGGCATCATTTCATTAGAGACCATGTTTTGAATAACAACGTAGAATTAGAATTTGTCCCTACTGAGAATCAACTAGCTGATATTTTTACCAAGCTTTTTAGCCAAGATAGTTTTGAAAAGATTAGAGGAGAGTTAGGTTTGTGTGACCCATATTAAGATTTCTGACCTATTCTTTTTCAAAATTAAGAAAAATTATCTAGAGTCTTCCAAATTCATTTTAGAGCTATTAACCACTTCACCTAGAACCAATTTAGTAATAAAAACCTTTAGTTTGACCTTTTGAGCTTTAACATCTGTTTTTGTTCGAGCCGACTCGAGCAATCCCCTGTTCTGTCGAGTCGACTTGAAGGACGGGTTTAGGCTTTTTTAAATTAGGTTATATAGCTTTGTTTTTCTAACTTCTTTCCATTTTCACTATTTATCTTCACTCGTTTCCTCTCCCAAGCCATAGAAACTCCTCTAGAACCTCTCCTAACCCTTAACCCAAGATCAATGGCACCTAGGAAGGCCATAGGAAAAAGACCTAGGAGGGTGATCCGATCCATTGCGGAGGAACGGATGTTAAAATGAAGGTTGGATGATTCGGCTTCTCAACCCATTGAAGAATAGCTTGAGCAGCAACCGACCGATGCTCCAGATGCTTCTAGACAGGTTATTCTTATGGGAAATCAACAGGTAACCACTGGAAGAACTATGGATTTCAATTTTCTAGAAGAGAAGAACTTGAAATTGGGTGATTGGCTTGATGCTTAGGGTTGGAAACACTTTTGCATGCTTAATCTACCTACCTATCCACCTTGGTTAGAAATTTCTATGAAAATTTGTCCCTTGGTACATTTCATTTGGAATCTGTTGTTAAAGGGAAAAGCTTTGTTGTGGACGAACAAAGATTGAGTACATTATTGTAAATTCCAAAAGAAGGAGAATGTTTTTTGGTGATGAAAGAAAAAGAATGTTTTTTGGTGATGAAGGAAAAACAAAAGACCTTAAGAACTATTTTAGAGAGAAGAGATGTTTCTAGAATTGTTCATGTTCAAGCCAACCTATTATCCTTGGAGATGAGACTCTTACATAACATTATTAGTAGAGTGTTTTTACTCAGAACTGGAAGATTCGACTGGATAAGTGAAAGAGATATGGTGTTTATGAGATGTCTGATTGAGGGGGAGGCTCTCAACTTACCTTACATTATGATTGTTTAGATGAGGGAAGCAGCTCGCAGGGCACGAGCTTGTCTTTTTTATGGCATGGTATTCACTTTACTTTTCCAGGATGCCGGTGTTGATTTGTCAGGTGTGGACAGGAGACCTTTATTACATAATGACAGATACAATGCCAAGTCACTGAATAGAGTCGGCTTTCATAAGGTTGAAGATAGATGGATTCGGAAGATCTCAGGACAGAGAGTGGTACATTCTGATAAGGAGTCTTCTGATGATAAGCAGACTGGACAGCCACAGGACATCAAGACTGAGCGACCTACTAATGAAGCTGGACCCTCTGAGCCAGCACTTACTTCACCTCGATCATCTGTGAAAGATTCAGTTTCTGATGGTTTGCATGATGATTCGAGATTACAGACTATCTTGGATGAGCTTTTCACTTTACAGCGAAGGAGAGCTGAGACTGATGCCAGGATAGATGCACTACAGACTGAGATGAGGGATGGATTCCGGCATATCTTGGCAGCCCTTCAGAGATCAGTGCAGCTGGACCATCAGAACCTTCTCTACCACCAGATGATGGACCTAGACCAAATGATGGTACTGATGTTGGACATGCAGAGCCTGAGCACACTGTTGGCACACCTGATGAGCATTGTATTATTGCACAAACTACTGAACTGAGGAGCAGCACACTGATATTGTAGATACTCCAGTGACGCAGATTCTTTCCAGTACCAGTACTTTGGTGTTGTCAGATCCTCCTTCGGTGCAACCGACTCCGATTCTGATTTCTGCTGGGTCTTCACCTTCTAGACCTAGAGTTGCTAGACCACCTATTGCTACTAGGACAAGACTTAGGGACCTTAGGCCTAGATTTCCTAAGTTCAAACCACAGTCTAGTATTTTAGAAGTTGACTTTCTTCTTCTTCTAGTGAAGATGAGTCTAGCCCTACCTTTTGAGTTTAGATTTCCTTTATTGCATGTGATACTATTTTGTAGTGCATCCTAGGCTCTAGTGGTCACCATGGTTTCCTTCTCCAAATTTTCTTTTACAGTTAAGGGGATGTTTACTTTTGGAGCTCCTTACCTAGCATGCTAATCTATTGCTGCCAAACCTTAAGAAGAGAAGAATTCAAGACTTACTTGGTCAAAGCTATGTAAGAGAGAAACAGTGGATGGTTGAGGTGGCCGAAGGCACCGTGCGTTGAGGCTTTGAAAAAGTCTTGCACCTACAAAGGAAGTCCCTTGACCGGAGTTTTTCTAGCAAGGGATCCTTTGAAGCTTAAGTCAGTGGAGCTTGAAAAATAAATGAAAAGCAGGTAGAGAAAAAAAATGGTAATCTCCTGTTTGCCCAAATTGCTTACCTCTTAAGAGTCCCCTCTTACCTATATTTATAACCACTCGGAGTAACCGAAATCTGTTGGAAGGTAACCTGCTTTTCTTGAGCATAACAGTTTTTGTTAAAGCTAACCTCTTTCTAGTAAGAATAACAGTCTATCATAATAATGTTCTGTTATGACAGCTATGTCCTTCGGTCTGTGCCCCTTATTCAAGTACCTTGGACAACAGCATCAGTGTACCTTATTGATAGTTTTTCGACACTTGGAAATCAGTTGTTGTTTCTATCAGCCAAACATACTCGTCTTTGATATTTTAGTCAAATCCAAGAAAGTTAGTCGGCCATTGTATGCTATAGGGCATAGAGCCGGCTAACTTATAATCTCTCATAATCATTCGTTCTTTAAGCGTGAAAGTTGCTCAGTGTCAATAGTTCAAGATCAAGTTGATCAATCACCCCACTTAATCGATTTAGTGCCTTAGTCAGTAGATCCAAGTAAATGATATAATATTAGACAAAAATATAAAAAATATTTAAATTTATTAAATTTATTATATTGATATATCTATATAATCTTTAGTTGATATATAATAGATTTGTAGTAATTCTATTATTCTAGATAATAAAAAATTCACACAAAAATTATGGTATTCCTTATTTATGAATTACTTGATTATTTTATTTATTAATTATCTCAGTAGATCATAAAAAATATTATTACTTGATGAATTATAATAATATTATGTTCATTGCATAAAAGGGGAGAAAAGATTTATGACCCTATTGTTCATCATAACAATTTTTTTTTTTTCACACATACAACATAATAGCCAGAGAAATTGGTTTCAGTATTATTTACAAAAATTATTAACATCAACTAACGTTCAAAGATGCACTTATATCTACGAATCACACACCACTATCTCGGTTCCAAGTCGGTGATTGAGACATCATTCACCGAGACTGGCATTGATTTTTCTGTCCTCCTTCCAATTGGAGCTTCACTTCCTGATAAACTAGTCCTCACGTCCCTCCAGAGCACCTCAGTATCACTGGTTGTATCACTTCTTACAAAGGAGGCGGGTGCTGATGGAGCTGGAAGAGGGACAGAGTGACTTCTAAGCATTAGAATTACAGTTGCTATCTTGGGTCTCTCTGCTGGCTCTTCCTGGACACAGAGTAGCCCGATGTGGATGCACTTCAGTACTTCTCGTAGTTGATACTGATCACCTAGATTCCGGTCAATCACCTGTGATGCCTTTCCATCATTCCAGTGTTGCCAGACCTATTCAAAGATTAGGTTTAGAGGAGTTACCACTACAGTTTATGTTGGTTAATGTGATAATAGGATTTCAATAAATGCTACAGATAATGGAAGCCATAGATCAACCTTTTTTTTCCCGGTTTTGTGTGTGTGTGTGTGTATGTGTGTGTGTGTTGTAGAGGGGGTGGGGAGGGGGTGTTAGAATCTATATCGTGCATTAATAGAAATTTCATACTTGTTAGTATCTGCATATTATTTTCATGTTTTCTGCGTTATGTTGTTCACATATATATTATCTTTTAAATTGAAATATAAACTATTAATCTAAAGGTAATTAGAGTTTGTAACTCATGGAAAAGGTCACATCTAATACAAATATAAACTATTAATTTGAAGCTAATGTTATCTATATATTATTTTCATTTTTTTAATGCTTACATAGTTAAGAAAGTTTGAATAATGCCCAGATCCCTGGAATCCACTATTCCTCCGGCCAGTCACAATCTCCAAAACTAGTACGCCATAACTGAATACATCTGATTTGGTGGAGAAGAGCCCACGCAAGGCATATTCTGGTGCCATGTAACCACTACCATAAAGACATTTAGAAGATATTAGATTTTTCTCCAGGAGGGCATACATATGATTCAAGTCAGATATTAGAACAGTGAAGGATGTTGGACATCCTTCCACTAATTATTCAGAAAAGGAAATTAAAAAAGTATGCACTTACTATGTCCCAGCAATTTGATTACTGTTTCCTTGGGTCTCATCCATGTCAAAAAGCTTTGCTAGACCGAAGTCTGAAATTTTAGGATTCATGTCCCCATCCAGCAAGATATTACTTGCTTTTAGATCCCGATGAATGATCCTTAATCGAGAATCTTCATGCAGATAGAGAAGCCCGCGGCCAATCCCTTCAATAATCTTGTATCGCTTTCCCCATTCTAGTTGTTGTTGTCCAACAGGATCTATTTCATCAAGTAAAATTGATAAATTAAATTGATATCGTAATGAATAACAAGTACAGTTAGGTCATTTGAGCAACAAGATGTTAGCTACGCTAAGCAGTTATATCATGGGCAAACTAACCTCCCCTAAATTAAAAGAATAAGGAGCAGTCATGTCATAAACATTTACCCAAACAAAGCATGAAGGACAGTTAAAACCCAGTAACATGCAAAAATGATGCCATCATTGACAGATTCATCTTAATAAATGGATGCAGTGTAAGAAATCAGGTTATGCAAAATGATGGCATTCGCATCTAACCATATTGCAAGAAACTTTGAATGCAAAGCCAGATAACAGCTGCTTTGGAAAATCCAGAATACCTAAGTATGTTCAAGGTAATGCAAAGTTAAATTACACTGAATAAAGAATATAAAGTAACCTAAAAGAGGAATAACATGCATTAAGTGCTGCAATAGGCTAGTAGAAAATATATACAGCTTTTAATTCAGTGAATGGCTAATCACAACAGGGTTATATATGTAACAAACCTGATGATGTTCCTCTTCGCTTAAAAACCAGGGAAATACTATGGCGATGATTATCAAAAATATGAATGTAGAAAATGGAGTGTACCGAATAAAAATTTGTCAAGGCTTGTATTTGGAAGGTACTCATAGACAAGTAACATTTCTTCTTCCTCAAGGCAACAACCCAACAACTTGACAAGGTTTCTATGTTGAAGCTTGGCAACCAAAACAACCTCATTTTTTAGCTCCACCAGTCCTTGTCGCGAACTTCCTGAGAGTCTTTTCACAGCTATTTCTTGTCCACCCCGTAGAATCCCCTGTATGACATTTAGAAGACAGGCAAGCAATTGCCATTCCTCAAATCAATAACAATGTTCACAATTCTATGATTGACCTTGAGGACCTCAATCTAGATGATTACCATGTAAACCGGTCCGAACCCACCTTCTCCCAGCTTATTTGCATCGGAGAAGTTATTTGTGGCATCTCTAAGGGCCCCCAAATCAAATAATAATGATTTGGAACCTCCAAGCTCATCTCCGTCAACTACTCACAAAACAAGCTTAATTACATGAAAAACCAGCCCAGTTGTCTTGAATTAGATTTCTTGGAACAATGATGCAGCAAGAAAGACTTACCGAATACTCCTCTAAATACTTTCTTTCTTAGAAAAAAGATATAGATGGCAAAAAGGACCAGTGCAACAACAACAAAAATGGAAACAATTAGAACTATTTTTGTAGTATTACTCCTTTTACCTGCATTAAAAGAAAATTTAGCAATTAGATAATATCATTTAGGAATGAAGATCCAGGAAGATCACTAAACTCGATGTGAACCATTTTGATCGTTGCAAATAGAGCTACATATAATCAGAAAGATCTACCATACTGAGAAGCTGAATCATGCACCAAACTTTCTAAAGCCATGATTTGGTCATATGATATTTAATTGAGATGATATTTTCTTTCCTTTAAACGCGTAACTTTTCTAGATGTGCAACATGGTGCCCCTCTCTAAGAGGAGCTGAGCTCCCTAGAACTGATCCAAATTTCATTATTTAGATTCTCAAATGGATCGGTCAAATCAAAAGTTTCCTTTTCAATAAAGATTTTGATCAGATATATTTTTTAATTTGAGAATAACAAGATGGAACAACAGAAAACAAAGTTGATATATGAGTTAAAATCTACCTCCTATAATAATTTAGTTTTGCATATTTATTTCTACTAGTTATGCATATTTTGAAAAGCTAGTCTTATTTGAATTAGGAAAGAAATCCAACCTGATTTGTGCAAGGATGGATCTCGCTGTTACTATTATAAATATGGAAAATAATTTTACTTTTGATTCATCAATTTCATGAGTTAATCATTGATGAAAAAAATATCTAAACTCTACTTTTGTCAATTTTTTACATTTCTTTAATTTTTTTTTGAGATATTGGAATTGAATGGTTTGAGAGAATTATTCTTCTCTGATCAGATCAAACAAAGGTGTAACCAAGACAAAATTAAACTGCAAATCGCTACCATACATACTAAAGACCAAAAACATAAATTACTTATTGATGCAATCTATCTTCCTTCTAAGAAATCAAAACTAGCAACAAATAAGTTTGTTTTTCGAGTTTATAAACCAAGGTGGAGTCTTAAAAATTTGAAGAGAAGTTTCATATGGCATAACTCCGACGTACCAATATGCAGAAAAGTTGCCTGTGATTAGTACATTTGACAGTAATATTCAGAGGTGAATCGTGGACGCTGATAGCATTTACTGTGCTCCATGCTTCCAAAAGCAGTTACATACGATGCAGAATGTGTTTGTCTCGGACCTGATACGTGGAACTCATGACAAAGGAGTAGAAAAACCGAAGATCCAATTCGTTGTTAAAGGTTTTTTTTTTTTTTTTTTTTTGAAAGGTAAAGCCACCCAAATTATCTTTTGCTGCTTAATCCTTATTGAAGTTACTAGTATCGTCCAAATCAACGACTCAACAAAACATTCACCAAACTCAGCGTTCTGTTTAACTAATCATTCCTAAGGGAGGCATTGTACATCGAGGAGAGAACCATGCTTACCAGGACCGGTCGTGTCCGTGCCATTGCCACTGTTTGGCGAAGGATTCGATCCCGGCGGCGGCGGAGGGATGAACAACAGGGAGAAATAGGGAAAGGTCTCAAAATTCACGGCACAACTCACCTTCATGACCCGTCCCCCGACACTCCCACCGCAACAGGAACGCAAATCCCTCATCGCCTGATCGAGACACGTGGAGCAATCCGTCTTCGATAGATCACGGGTACACTGTGCCATCCCGTAAATATACCCATAAGCGGAGTAATTCGTCATCCCAACCCCAAACTTCCGTTCCGACGCCGCCGCCTCCGGCACAATCTCGTCCATCAGATCCGTCATATGCCGATAGAACCCCGTTGGTGCGTTATTGGGATTGACCGCTGTCGTGTTCACTCCGTCTTCGAGCTGGCCGAAGAAGCGTCGGTCGGAGTAACGGAGGACGCAGTAATCGAAGCGGACGGTGGCGGACTTCCGAAGGTGGCAGCTGGCGGCGGCGGCGGAGGCGGAGCGGTTGAGGCAGGTGGAACATTCGGAGGCGGACACGTCAGGTCGGCACTGCGCAAGGCCGTAGGCGGGTGCTAAGGAGGCGGCGCCTGCGGTGGTGTTGGAGAAGTAGCCTGCCTCGCGGGGGGAGGAGGTGAGGTTGGAGAGGAGGAGGTCAAGGTTGGAGGAGAAGATGCTGGGGATGGTGTAGTTGGCGTCACCGGCGCAGTAGGTGAGGTTGAGGTCATACGGTTTCTGGGAATAAGTATTGGTCGGAGCTAGAAACAGAACATAGAGGATTAGCAGAGGGAATGAGACAAGATGGATGCCATGATGGAAGTATTCTGGGAAGAGGATGATTAGAGTGGAAATGGAGAGACTTGGCTGGAGAGCACGGAGAAGATCAAAATCGCGGGTTTGACGGCAGTGGTAGCGGTTGCGGATTTGATGGGAATTGAGGCTCCATTAGCTTGAGACCACTTTGAGCGCATCTGAATTGCTGACAGTCCCACTTTCAACACGGAAAGCAGGAACTGAAGGGCTTGGAAGAGGAACAGGGTAAAAAGAGAAAAATTCATTGCTTGACGGGCTCACCCGGGCTTTTGGATCTGTCTTTCCCGACTTCGTCAATGGATTTGTCTTTGCCAAAACTTTGGTAGCGGAGGCGTTGAGAGGAAGTAAGAAAAGAAGGATGATGGTGATGAAACCAATTCCATTTACTGGTGGGAAAGGCGAATTGGAAGAGGTTAGGAGGCAAGCGGAGACCGCAGCGGGAAAGAAACTAAACGGCCCCTAGAAAGACGAGAAATTATTTGGCAGACCGAATCCACGAAGGCATCGGTTTTTTTTTTTTTTTTTTTTTTTTTTTTTTTTTTTTTTTGTTTTTAAATATTATTATTATTATAAAGGTAGGGCAACGACTATGAAAGCTTGATAGCTCAATCACAATTTCTCTTCTTTCCCATTAAATGAGATCATCGTTGTGCAGAAAAGTTTTTTTTTTTTTCACGGAGCGAGATTAGCGTCGGCCCAGTCGGTCACGGCGACAGTTCAGCTGACAAAAAGATCTACGATGGCATCTACCGTAAATAACAAAATTAAATTGAATAAAAAATAATATCTAGTAACACAATTTACAAGTGATTCTTTTATTAATAATTAAAAGATAAAGTATTAGTTAGAATGAGCCGTGGATTTAGGCACGGCCAATAAAAACTCAACACGTCAGTTATAATTTTTTATTTTTATTAAATATCTAATCATATTTAGTCATGATCATGTAGCAAAATAGAATGGCTTAATGAAAAAAAAAAAAAAAAAAAATGCCTGTATCTTACGCTATGGCTATAATGGTTCTCCGTGCGGCATGCATGCATATGCCAAAGTGGGTATATATAACTGGAAAAAATTCCAAACAAAAACTCTCTAATTTTTTTTTGACAACTATATCCTCACTCTAAGGTTATTATAAAATGTCCATGATCACAAGGATACATAGCTACAATCTCCATCTCTTTTACGATGACCCTTCAATCATCACCACGGTAGGCTAAGCATTTCTAGAAATTCAACCTTAAAATTTTTTTGAATCATTTGATTTTGATTAGAAGATTAGCCATCCTACTAGGTAAGATAAGAGCAAAATCAATGAAAACTCAACACAACAATCATAATTTCTTGTTTCCATTAAATGCATAACAATTTTTTTTCCACGAGATTAGCGTCGATCTAATCTCCATGGCCACATGGATAGTCCCATCGACACAAAGATCCATAATGGCATCTGTTTTAAATAACTAAATTAAATTGGATAAAAAGTTATATTTGGTGATACAACTTACAAGTGGTTGCTTCGATTAATAAGAGTTATTACACTCCGGTTCTGAATTTGAAATCTTTAATAAATGCCCTAACAAGTACTAACGTCTCACAATACTCTTCAAATTATTTGAAACCTTTGTTATTATCCTATCATCTTATCGAAATCAAATGGTTCAAAACAAATTTTAGGGCTAGATTTCTAAAAATGCTTAGCCATTTGTGGCGATGATCAAAAAATTGCCATAAAATGGATGAGTTCGTAGCTATATTTGCATGGTTTGTACGACTTGCAAGGATCGTGGGCATTTTACGGTAATATCGAGGTTATGGAAGTTCAAAAAATAATGAAGAGAATTTGATATGTTTGGGCATTTTATAGTTTTATGTATTGTTTACGAATTTTAATATGCTTTGACATATGCATGCATGACACATACCATGGTGCAGGATACAAGTAAAAGAAAATTTCACTAAATAATTCTTTTTTCTATATAACCATGATCAATTATAATTATATATTTAATATAAATAAAAAATAATGATTGAGATGTTGAGTTTTTGTTGAGTTTGCTTATAGTAAATTCATCCTACCTATTAATTTTTCCCAAAAAAGTCTCTTCTTGCCGCATGCCATGGGCGTATTCTGGTGGCCTACGTTTTTTGTTTGTTTGTTTCTTCTTTGTTTTTTCTTTTCCGTTGGCCTACGTTCAAGTTCATTAAACTTATTTTATGGATATACCGGTTCAATCGCTGACAGTTTTACGGTGGCCTACATTGACCGCGAATGCCTCTAAACAAAAAAACCCAACTGCGTGGACTATACTAAGATGACAAATAATGTTTAAGTTCTTTAAATTTATTATATTGGTAAAGGGGGCCACTTGTAAGTTGTATCACTGGATGTAATTATTTATCTAATTTAATTTAATTATTTATAAGAGATGCTATCATGGATCTTTGTATCAATAAAACTGTTCATGCATCGTGATAGATTAGGGTGGTGCCCATCTCATTGATAGAAAATTTTTTTTCCAACACAACAAAAATTAATCATGGCTATGCATTTAATGAAAACGAGGAATTATGATTGAGTGTTGAGCATTTTATTAACAGATTCATTCTATTCAATAATTTTTTTAATTAAAGGGGTTATCAGAATATGGTCGTGAATCTTCAAGCCTTTAATAAAAATACTGGCAACCACCAACGTTCCTTAAGAATTAATTTACCAAAACACTCTTCAAATTATTTGAAATCCTGTCCTTGTCCTTCCATATGATCAAAATCAAATAATTCGAAATAAATTTCAGTACTGGATTTCTAGAAATACTTAACCTTTCGTAGTCATCATCGAAAGACCACCGTAAAACAGGCAAGATCGTAGCTACGTTTCTACAAACTCCTGGGGTCACGGGCATTTTGTAGTGATATTGGGATACCGAGGGCATGGTCATCCAAAAAATATACAGGGTTTTTATTGTTTTCAAGTATTTTATAATTTCAGATATTGCTTGAAAATTTTAACGTGCCTTGACATATGCATGTATGATGGTATAGGATGCAAGCAATTTATTTATTTTTTTTCGCAAAGTCATTTTTTTTATGTAATTATAATTAATCATACTTATACATATAATGTGAATAAAAATTATAATTTATATGTCAAGTCTTTTTCATTGATTTAATCATAATAGACTCATTTTGCCTAATAATTCCTTCCAAAAAGCCTCTTTCTTGCCGTATAGTAGGGGCGTTTACCAGTGACCTTACGTTTTTTTTTTTTTTTTTTCCCTATATAAACGGTGGCCTCGAACGTTCAAGTTCACTAAATTTATTATATGGATATACCGGTTCCAATCACAGACACAGTTTTACAGTGGCCTATAAAAAAAAGAACCCAATTGTGTGGAGTATAATAAGATAACAAATAATGTTTAGGTTCTTTAAATTTATTACAATGGTAGATTCGTTTCAACTAGGATCAAAATTTTTAAATGCATAAATAAATAACTCTAAACCGAGGACTCTCCCTGCCTTACGCTAGGTGATGTTTACCGTTGGCCTGTATTGGCAGCAAATGAAGTCAAAAAAACGTTATACTAAGACAATAAATAATATTGAAGTTTATTATATTTATTATAATTATATATTGGGTTTAATCACAGTCATATTTTTTAAATAAAAATAAATAACTCCAAACCAAAGACTCTTCTTGCCTTATGCTAGGGGTTGTTTATTGGTGACTTATATTGGCCATAAATGATGTATGAAAAAAATCTAATTGACTGAATTATACTAAGTCAATAAATAATGTTTAAATTCATTACATTCATTATATTGGTATATTAGTTTCAATCATAATCATAAGTTTTAAATAAAAATAAATGTTCTTGACTTATTCCAGGGACCATTTACTGGTGGCCTACATTGACCACGATTGATGTAATTCAAAACAGAAGATTCTTTTTGCGTTTTGCTAGTGGCCGGCAGCCTATATTGACCGCAAATGATTAGAAAAAAGATCCCTATTATGTGGATTATACTAAGTCAACAAATAGTATTCAAATTCATTAAATTTATTATATAATTTTTTTTTTCTTTCAATCACAATCATAATTTTTAAAATAAAAATAAATAATTTCAAACGGAAACTCTTCATGACTTATGCCAGGGGCCGTTTACCGGTGGCCCATGTTGACAGCAAATGATGTAGAAAAAGTTCAATTGTATGGATTATACTAAGCCAACAAATAATGTTTAAGTTCATTGAATTTATTATACTGGTATGTCGGTTTCAATCACAGTCATAATTTTTAAATATACATAAATAATTAACAAAATATGACTTAAGGATTCATTGTCCATGAAGACTTTACATTGAGTGAGAGGTCCATCCATTTTGTGAAACCAAAGAGGAAACAAGAGAGAACAAAGAGTATTTTAACACCAAAACGGATATAAATCATGAATGAAGCAACATAATAATTCTACCCTAGTTAAATTTAGATTTTGCAAATTATAATATGATCTGCATGCAACCGTAGGCAAAGCAAAACTACGTGCCCATAATATAAGCAGCCAGGAATTTTCTCAACAAAGCCTTTGTCAAGGAGAAATGCGCAGATCGCATACATGATATGGTGCACATAACATGGTAGGAAGTTTAGTCCAAGAAAAATACATGATCTATATGCTATTAGCTGGATTCCATATATTTATACGCCCAATTTTTTGAATAAACTGAGCAGGTGGTTTATCCAAATATCGCCGAGATGGCATTAAGTTGCCCATCAAACTGAATAATGCTTGTAAGATATTATACTCCAAACGTAGAAAGATGATCCCTCATTTATTACATTGCAGTAGTTAACAAATTAAGTTCCAAGCTGCCATCACTGTGAAGTTGCCACAGACTTCCAATATCTACCATCCTCTGGATGATATCCAGAACATACTATATCTATCATACAACACAATTGACAGAGAAATTGGTGTCCCTATTGTTCACAAAGATTATTAACATTATTAATATCAAGTAATGTTCAAAGATGCACTTCCATCGATAAATCTCACACCTCTATCGCGGTTCCATGTCAGTGATTGAGACATCATTCACCGACTCTGGCCTTGATTTTTCTATCATTCTGGATTTTCCTGTTGCGTTCCCACCGGACCTCTCACTTGCTGATAAACCAGTCCTCGTGTCCCACCCGAAGACCTCTGCCACGCTGATTGTATCACTTCTCATACAGAAGGCAGGTGCTGATGGAGCTGGAAGAGTGACAATGTAATTGCTGAGCATGAGAATGACTGTGGCCATGCTGGGTCTCTCTGCCGGGTCTTTTTGGGTGCAGAGTAGCCCAATGTGAATGCACCTCAGTGCTTCTTCTATTTGATACTGATCACCTAGAACCCGGTCGATCACCTGTGATGCCCTTCCAGCATTCCAGTGTTGCCATACCTACTCAAAAAAGAAAAAAAGGTTCAGAGTTATCAATACAGTTTATGTTGGCTAGCATGATAATAGGATTAGAATAGATGCTGTGGAAACCGGAAATACGAGATCAATATATGTTTAGGGGCATGGGTGTTGGATGCTTACATAAGTTAAAAAGTCTGGAGAACTCTCAGGCCCCTGGAATCTACTAGCCCTCTGGCCGGTCACAATCTCCAAAACTATTACGCCATAACTGTAAACATCTGATTTGGTGGAGAAGGTCCCATGCAAAGCATATTCTGGTGCCATATACCCGCTACCGAAAGGAAATTGAGAAGATATTAGATTTTTCTCCATGAGGACATACTTATGATCGAGGTTAGATATCAGAATGGTTATGGACCGGACATCTTTCCATTGATTACTCAGAAAGAGGAAATTAAAAAAGTATGCACTTACTATGTCCCAGCAATTTGACTAGCGTTTCCTTCGGACTCATCTAGGACGAAAAGCTTTGCAAGACCAAAGTCTGAAATTTTAGGGTTCATGTCCCCATCCAGCAAGATATTACCTGCTTTTAGATCCCGATGAGCAATCCTTAATCGAGAATCTTCATGAAGATAGAGAAGCCCACGGCCAATCCCTTCGATAATCTTGTACCGCCTTCCCCAGTCTAATTGCCCTCGTCCAATAGGGTCTATTTCATCCAAGTAAACTAGATAAATTTGACTGATATCATGATGAATAACAAGTACATTCAGGCTACGGGATCAACATGATGTTAGAAACATTAAGCAGTTATATCACAAGTGGTCTAGCCTCCCTTAAATCGCAAAAAAGGCAGTTATATCATAAATATTTACCCAAACATAGAATGGAAGACAGTTAAAACCCAGAAGCATGCAAAAATGATGCCATCATTCATAGAGTCAGCTTAACAAATGGGTGCAATATAAGAATTCAGGTTATGCAAAATGATGGCATCGGTATCTAACCATATATGCAAAGCCAGATAACAGCTGAAACAGAAATCCAAAGTACAGAAGTATGTTCAAGATAATGCAAAGCTAAATTGGACTGAATAAAGACTACATGGTATCGATAAAGAGAAATAAAATGTATTTAGTGCTGTATCAGAAGTGATGATGTTCCTCCTTGGTTAAAACCAAGGAAGCACTATGGCAATGTTTAGGATAAATATGAATGCAGAACATGAAGCGTACCGAATAAAAATTTGTCAAGGCTTGTATTTGGAAGGTACTCATAGACAAGTAACCTCTCTTCTTCCTCAAGGCAACAACCCAACAACTTAACAAGGTTTCTATGTTGAAGCTTGGCAACTAAAACAACCTCATTTCTTAGCTCTACCAGTCCTTGCCGTGAACTTCCTGAGAGCCTTTTCACAGCTATTTCTTGCCCATCCTTTAGGGTCCCCTGTATGAGATTTAAAAGACACAGAAAAGCAATTACGATTCATTAAATCAATAACAACATTCCCAATTCTATGGGTGACCTTGAAGACCTCAGTCAAGATAACTACCTTGTAAACCGGTCCAAACCCACCTTCTCCAAGCTTATGTGCATCAGAGAAATTATCTGTGGCAGCTCTAAGGGTACCCAAATCAAATGATAATAATTCTGAATTTCTGAACTCCTCATCTCCATCAACTACTCACAAAACAAGCTCAACTACATAAAAAACCAGCCCATTTGTCTTGAATTGGATTTCTTAAAACAATAATGCAGCAAGAAAAACTTACTGAGTAGTCTTCTAAACACTTTCCTTCTTCGTAAGCAGATACAGATGAAAAAAGGACCAGCGCAGCAACAACAGAGATGACAACAATTAAAACTACTCTTCTAGTGTTATTACTTTTCCCTGCACCAAAAGAAAATTTAGTAATTAGACATGTCATTTAGGAATGGAGATGTAATCAAGGCCAAACTAGCTTGCAAATTGCCTACCATACACACTAAAGAGCAAACACTTAAATTGCTTATTGTTTGGACACAACATGTTTTCCATCTAAGAAATCAAAGCTAGAAACAAACAAGTTGGCTTTTGGAGTTTGTGAAATCAGGTGGACTCTTGCAACATTTGAAAAGAAGTTTTAAGCCATAACCCTACAAAGTCCACCATTGAGGTAGGTAAGTTGCGTATGAATTAGTACGGTTGACAGTGATATTGAGGCGAATCGTGGACAAAATTGTGCTGCATGTTTGCAAAAGTTGTAATACATATGACGCAGAATGTGTTCTCCCGGACCAAAGATTAAAACTTTTTTTTAAAAAAAAAAAAAAAAGATTACAGCAGCATAAGCCACCGACATGCTAGGTGGTCTGAAGGAACAAAAATACAGTCATTATTAAAACTAGATTTTATTGGTATGCCCCAGAAACAGAAATTCCTTTCATCAAAAAAAAAAAAAAGGGAAACAAAAGTTCGAATATGGTTCGACTGCAGAAAAAATCGTAGAGGTATTGCGATTATTTCTATCTAACTATGGAATTCATCATCTGATTGAAAGCACACATACTTCTAAAGATTAACTAGCGGAAGACTAAAATTACTTTATAGAATTCATGACAAAGGAGTAGAAAAACTTGAGATGAAATTTGTTGTTAAAGCCAGCCTAATTAACAGGACAACAAATAAGGCCCGAAAGACTGCAATTATCTTTAGCTGCTTTATCTTATGGGAGATACCGGTCGTATCGTCCAAATCAACAACTCAAGCGTTCTGTTTTAACTGAATCATTCCTGAGGGAGACATTCTACATCAAGGGGAGAACTTGCTTACCATCACCGGTCGTGTTAGTGCCATTGCCACTGTCCGGCGGAGAACTCGATCTCGGCGGCGGCGGCGGAGGGACCAACGACAGGGAGAAGAAGGGATAGGTCTCAAACCTCACGGCACAACTCACCTTCAAGGCCTGTCCCCCGACACGCCCATAGCAACAGCCAGGCAGAAAACCGACCACCTTATAGAGACACGTGGAGCAATCCGTCTTAGATAGATCGCGGGTGCACTGTGCCATCGCGTATGTATTCCCATACCGGGAGGAATTTGTGATCCCCACCCCAAACTTCGATTCCATCGCCGCCGCCCGCAACACGGCCTCGTCAATCGGATCCTTGATCTGCCGATAGAACGCCGCTGGATCCGTCGCGTTGTTCGGATTGACAACCACCCAGGTCTTTTCGTCTTCGAGCTGGCCGAAGAAGCGTTGGTCGGAGTAACGGAGGATGCATAGATCCAGGCGGATGGCGGCGGACTTGCGAAGGGGGCAGGAAGTGGCGGCCCAGGAGGCGGAGCGGTTGAGGCAGGCGGAACAGTCGGAGGCGTTGACGTCAGGTCGGCACTGGGCAAGGCCGTAGACAGGAGCTGAGGAGGACGCGCCGACGGTGGTGGTGGAGAAGTAGCCGAGTTCGCGGGGGGAGGACGTGAGGTTGGAGAGGAGGCGGTCGAGGTTGGAGGAGAAGGTGCTGGGGACGGTGTAGTTGGTGTCGCCGGTGCAGTATTTGACAAGGGGGCTACGCTGGGAATAAGTTTTGGTCAGAACTAGAAGCAGAGTATGGAGGGTTAGCAGAGGAAATAGAGACAAGATCGATGCCATGATAGGGGTACTCTTGGAAGAGGATGGTTGGAGTGGGAATGGGGACGCTGTTCGCAAACTTTCTGGTTCGGGAACAGAGGATAAGAACAACACCGATTCGACGGAAGCAATGGCGGGGACTTTTGACAACAGCTTCGAATCGTGACCGGTTGGCAGTGACACAAGACCGATCAGACCACCGCTTAGCGATTATATATATATATATATATATATTTTTATAAGAAAATGGAGTGAGTGAGGGAAGGGGCAACCAGCTTAGCTAACCGTTCTCGACAAGGGGATTATTTTACCTGGTCATCATGTACACATTCGTGGTCGCCGAAGAAGTCCGTGCGGCGAAGATGGGCACCCAGACTTGTATTTTTTATTTTCTTGTTTGCTCAAAGAACAGGCTTTGTTCGCGGTCGTCGTAGTAGAAGTCTGTGCGACGATGACGGGCACCGAGACTTTGCTTGTATTTTTTATTTTGTTATTTGCATAAAGAATAAACGGCCATGGACCCGTATGGCGCCCCAAACCCAACGTCTAAGTTGCATGATACGGCAACGGAAATTCTACAGTGATGCTTTAATTTAAATAACAACTAAAATAATTAAATAAAAATTTTAATCATAATAATCCAACTAGGTAAAACCACTCTCATTGCATGGCAAAATTATTTAATTATATAAATTTAAATATTTATTAGATATAAAAAATAAACTAGTAAATTACTGATTTTCAAAGATTGTAAATCTTAAAAAGACAAGATAGAGGGATTTGTCCTACGCAGCCTTGTAACAATTCTCATATACACCAATATCATCATAATAACATAAATTTTAAAAAATAAATCATTACCAGAATAAGCATAAACATCATGAAATCGTGACCTATTAATAATTTATTCTAAATAAATAATATGTATATGTGTAATCAAATATTAATAATAAACATCCACTTAAAAGATATACATCATGTTACGTCCAAACAAATTATAGCAAGCTTGAAATAAAAGAGGAACGGATCAAGCTGATTTGATCTAGCACTCAATCATCTTCTTGGATATCTGGGTGTTTGAAGCAACTATCAAGCTTGTTAATAGCGTCTAGACTGGAACAGATACGATCTGAAGGAAGACTGGATGGAAGGTGTTTGAAAAATACTCATTGCCAAAAAAGTCTCCTCACTATTACAGTCACGGGTATTTATAGGCTAAAGAGTTAACCGCTTACAGCTAGCATCCATCTGTAAAACGATTAATCCAGAATGTAAGTACGTGCAACCAAAGTTAGTCGTAAGGAATTAACCACTTACAGCTGGCATCTATCTGTAAAACGGTTATTCCAGAATGTAAGCACGTGCAACCAAAGCTGTTCGTAATTTAATCAATCTTCTCTTCTTAAGTGATCAACTTCTTCTGATCGGTTTCGTCAAAGTTGATCATCCCCTCCAGAATTGACCGCCTCCTCCAAAGTTGGTCGTCTCTTTCATAGTCGATCATCTCCTTCAGAGTTGGTCATCTCCTCCAAAGTTGGTCGTCTCTACTAAAATTGATCGTCTTCTTCAGAGTTGGTCGTCTCCTCCAAAGTTGATCGTCTTCTTCAGAGTTAGTCATCTTCTCCAAAGTTAATCGTCTTCTTCAGAGTTGGTCGTCTCCTGCAGTATATAATTATTACCAAATTCCATTCTCAAATAAATTATCAATTACCTAGAAATGGATCTATTTTGTTTGTTGATTATTAATTGGCTTCGCACCCTCTGGATGTTGACGAATCACGTACCGATCATATTTGTGCCTTTCAAGCATTGATCGGTTTGATACCTTTTGAACATAGACCAATTTCAATTTGAGACTCACAATTGGTCAACATAAACAGATCAATTTTATCATATCCCAACACTAGTCCTCCCAGTTTCTGAGTCCATTAAATGAAAATCAGAAACTGTCAGGAATTTTTGCTCTGGAACGTCACGCCCGGATGACGTGTCAAACTTTAATTGGAGAAATGGTTACGAAAACAATCGCCATATCTTCTTCTCATCATTATAATTTTTTCAAAATCCGAGAAAATCAAAATATCCTCGAAAAAGAAAAAAGATACCCGTCTAATCAGCAGATCGCAGCCATCGTACCATAAAAAGCCATTTCGATCCTTCGAGAAATCCAATTTTCATTAAATATTTTAAGGACAGATGGCTAAATCCGGTCCATTCTCATTGTTTGCAAAGAAATCTTGGTCTGTTGAAAGATATTATATAAACACCACCCCTCTCCTCTCAGAGAAATAGGTTTTCAGCCATTTCTACCTTTTTGCCTTATGAGCGAAAGAAAAATTCCACATGTCGGCTTCTTATTTCTCTTCTTCTTTTTCAAGTTAATCTTCCTTTAATTCTTTTCTTCATCATGGTTAGGATCTTAGAAACCAGTCATATAGAAAACCCTGGAAACCCTGAAGAATCCAGTTCTTAGCAGCAAAGAAAACAAACTGAACAAGTAAAAATAAGAGATATTAGGTCTTCGCTGTTCGAACATAGGAGTTTAACGTTAAAACAATATTATAATATTTTTAATGAGTATGTCGTAATACTCCCTCTTGCTAAAAATCAAATAGATCGGCCCCCCGCTAGTAGCATAACCATATACGAAGAACATCTAAGGGCCGGGCTTAGATTTCCGATCCATCCTTTTATCCTCATGATCTTCAAATTATACCGGATATTACCATCCCAACTAACTCCTGATAGCATTCAGATTATTTGTGCGTTCTTGATCCTCTGCATGGACGTGAACATAACTCCAAAAATCTCACTCTTTACCTCTTTATTCGTATTAAAATGAGGTTTTCATGGCCATGGATGGTGGGTAATCAACCTACGATATGGTCAAAAATTTATTTCTGGACTTCCTTCAGCCATTCATGACTGGAAATTGAGCTTCTTTTATATCATCTCGAAAATCCCCTAAGACTTTATCACTAGCCATAGGGAACCCCGACTAACTCCAAATGACAGCAAAAAGGTTCTGGCTTCTGATCAAGAAGATTACGAAAAGCTTACCGGGATGGAAGTTCCTCGGATTAAAGAACTTCTTGACGAAAAGGGCTCTTTTCAGTGAAAATCATTCCTAAACCCTCTTTAGGTATTTTCATTACTGATATTATTTTATCAACCTTCCTGGTCAATCTGTCTTAATCTCTGACTTCTTCTTTATCGTAGATACATCAGTCATGATGGACGTCCGAAAACTTCGGAAGCTCTCGAAGAAAAGGAAAGTAGAAGGCACCTCTGTTATTCAAGAGGAGAGAAAAATCAAGAAACTGAAGAAGAAGATCCCGATCAACTCAACAACTTCACCAACAGTAGCAAGACTTGATTCTCCAATTGTCATAGCTAATGTGTCGGAGGACGATGAAGTTCCTTTATTAACATCCTTTCAACCTCCCATGCAAAAACAAAAGACAAGCATTTCAGGAGACGACACACTCCCTCGCCCTATTGATCAGCTGGATAAGGGCAAAGTTCGATGAGGGATGAGGACGAAAGAATCACAGCCACAAATATTTTGGCTGGTTTCCCGATATATGTTGATGATTCGGGTCTAAATGACCCGATGTTGGCCCGTCAACTTACGAAGTCTATAACAATTCTAAGATACTAAGAGATAACAAAGTCCCAACAAATTGACGACACAATCTTACAACTTCATCCAACAGTGCTGAAGGTATGAGTTACACTTACATTTTGAATAGATATTTAACCATCTTTTTAGTTTTGGCAAATCTGATTAATATAAGGTACGAAATAACAGCTCATCCATGGGATTAATATCATGGATGAAAGCTTGAAAAACTTTGACCAATTTCGCAAAGTCATGAGTAATGAAGTGAGTGTGGCGAAGGCGGAGAAAGAAGTAGCCGAAGAATTGAAAAACTCCATGAAAAAGAAGTTGGGAGAAGTGACGATTAAAATCTCGGTATTAGAAGCAGAATTAAAAGGAACAAGGTCAAAGATGAACAATATGGAATCTAAGCTAAAAAAGAAAAATAAGAAGGTCCGATCACTGTCTCTTAAATTGGAGGGAGCTGAAGAAAAAATTACAACGGCTGAAAAGAAGGTTTTAGCTGCCGAAGAAAACATTTCAGCAACAACTAAAAGAATTGAGCAAGCTGTTGAAGAAGCTATGAATGGGGCAGTCAAGAAATATGTCGAATCAAAAGCCTTCGACGACAAACTCCATGAGGCGGGAGTTGAAAGTTACAACTACAGTCTCGCCGACTGTTTGAAGAAAGTGAAAAAATTTTACCCGGATCTTGATACTTCAAAGATAAAGGAAGATTCTGATGAAGAGAGTTCAGATGAAGAAACTCAAACTGATGAACCCATTTCCGATCAAGCGGAAGGATTAACTGGAGGCCCTACTGAACATTTGATCGGATATCAAATTGAAGTACCGGCACCAACTTCTCAAATTCCGGGAGAAATTTTACCAGTTCTTTTTTGTCAATCGTAACCTTTTTGTCAGAAGTACAATTGAAAAAAACCTTCCCAAATGAGGGAGGTAATCATACCTACTTTAGTAGGTATAATCTTTTTGTCAGAAATACGGTCGAGGGGCCGTACAACTAAGGGCCGTATAACCGCCTTTATCAGAACTTAGAAGGGCGCATAGAAGGACGCATAAAGTTTGAAATTCAAATTATATGCTTTTATATTCATACCTTATAACTGACTTTCTAAGAATCAGCAACGGCATACGAATTTTCGCTAAATCAAGTCTGAAATGTGTTGAAATCTCCCGCTATCTTGGAACTTGAGCTACGAATCATGACCATCAACACCTTCTATATAAAGGGGTCGTAAGCTTAAGTTTTCGAACCATCTTTGTGTCAAATACTTTTCTTTTACAATTCTTTGCTCTAAGGCATAGTCTTGAAAAATCTTCATCTTCATCGAATTCAAAAAATGAAGACGGGTGTCCTGGAGTTGGGCTCGGAGACACTAAGTGCCTGGGGGCTTCCCAGGTCCTCTGCCGGGGAGCTGGGCTCGCCGGTGCCGGAGGGTCGTCCGATCATTGAATTTGGGGAGCTGGGCTCGCTGGTTCCTGGGGGCTTCCCAGGTCTTTGTGCCAGAGGACTTTTCTCTGGGCTTTGATGCCGGGGAGCTGGGCTCGCCGGTGCCTGGGGGCTTCCCAGGTCTTTGTGTTGGAGGACTTTTCTCCGGGCTTTGATACCGGGGAGCTGGGCTCGCCGGTGCCTGGGGGCTTCCTAGGTCTTTGTACCGGAGGACTTTTCTCTGGGCTTTGATTCGTGATGATGCTGCCTAGCCCAAGGGACCTGAGCTCGGAGGGGCGCCTCACAGCGGAGGAGGCTGAGCTCGACTCCTGACCACGGGTCCGATCTCGAGAGGTCCACCTTGGGTGGGAGCTCGTGCTCGGCTCCGGCCTAGGCATCCCGGGCTTGTAGGAGCTGACCTGGCGGAGGACGGGGCTCGGCTTCGACCATCATTATGGAGCCGGGCTCAGGGGTATTGTCGATGATGAGCTGCGTGGCTCAGAGGTGTCCTTGGCCGAAGATCTGAGCTCCGGTCTTAAGCAGGTGTCCTGGAGCTGGGCTCGGGGACGTTGATGATGACGAGCTGCATGGCTCGATGGTATCCTTGGCCGGAGATCTGAGCTCTGGTCTTAAGCAGGCATCCTGGAGCTGGGCTCGGGGACGTTGATGATTAGGATTTCTGGTGCCAGGAGTCGAGGTTCCGAACCTTGGCATCTTGGAGCTAGGCTCGAAGAGTTGGTGTCGGAAGACGCCTTCCTGAATTTTGATGCTGGAGAGCTGGGCTCACTGGTGCCTGGGGGCTTTCCAGGGCTTTGATGCTGAGAGCTAGGCTCGCCGGTGCTTGGGGGCTTCCCAGGTCTTTGATGCCGAGGAGCTGGGATCGCCGGTGCCTGGGAGCTTCCCAGGTCTTTGATGCCGAGGAGCTGGGCTCGCCGGTGCCTGGGGGCTTCCGAGGTCTTTGATGCCGAGGAGCTGGGCTCGCCGGTGCCTGGGGGCTTCCTAGGTCTTTGATGCTCTTGCAAGGTAAATGAATCATTGCACAGGAAAGGACCTTTATTTCAAATAGAGGGAGAACTTACATTATTGATAGTATCTCCTCATATTACAAGCATTCCATGTCCGGGAGAATCTGGTACCACCTAGGTCCTCAAGGTAGTAGGCCCCCTGTGAGAGGGCCTCGGCCACTTTGTAGGGGCCTTCCCAGTTCGACGAGAGTTTGTCACATTCTCTGGGTTGAGACGCCTCAGCTCGGTGCAATACCAGGTCGCCAGGTCGGAAGGTCTTCAACTTCACCCGGACGTTGTAATATCGGGCGACCCATTGCCGGTACGCTGCCATCTGAAGCTGGGCTTTGTCCCTCGTTTCGAGGAGGTCCAGGTTGAGGAGGAGGTGCACCGAGTTTCGTGCTTCGTCATACTACTGTATGCAGAGCGTGGGCATGCCGAGCTCAACTGGAATCACTGCCTTCATGCCGAAGACGAGGTTGAACGGCGTTTCGTCCATTACCATTCTGGGCGTTGTGTGGTAGGCCCACAGGATGCTTGGGAGCTCTTCCGCCTATCTTCCCTTCGCCCGGTCCAGCCTGGTGCGGAGCCCTTGGAGGATGGTTCTGTTGGTGACCTCGGCTTATCCGTTCATCTGGGGATGTGCAACCGAGGTGAACCGATGTTGGATCCTATGCTCGGCACAAAATCCTTCGAACTCCTTGTTGTCGAACTGTTTCCCGTTGTCGGTAATGATGCAGTTGGGGAGTCCAAAATGGTAGATGACTGACTTCCAGAAGAATTCCTGGATGTTGGCTTTCATAATTTGAGCCAACAGCTCGGCTTCAACCTATTTGGTGAAGTAGTCCACTGCTACCAGCAAAAACTTCCGCTGCCCCGGCGCCGTGGGGAATGACCCCAAAATGTCCATCCCCCACTACGCGAAGGGCTAGGGTGATGACAGCTGAGAGATGGGCAGGGCCGGTAGGCACTGGACGTTGGAGTGACGTTGGCACTTTTCATATTTCTTGATGAAGTCAACAGCATCTTCCCTCATCGCCTCCTAGAAGTATCCCTGTCGGAGTGCCTTGTGAGATAGAGTTCTTCCTCTCACATGGTTCCCGCAGAGGCCCTCGTGTATCTCTTGGAGCATGGAGGCTGCCTCCGTGGGTCTGAGGCACTTCAAGAGGGGGTAGGAATAAGATCGGTGATAGAGATGACCGTCCATTAAGACAAAACGGGTGGCCTTTCTTTTGATGAGGCCAGCTTCCTGGTGGTCCTCTGGTAAGAGGCAATCCTGGATGTATTTGACATTTTTGTCCATCCAGCTCGGCTCATGAGCCACTTGTTGTACCTCTTCAGGGCCCTCATATCTTGGACTCTCGAGGTACTCGACGCAGGCACGCCCTGGGGATGAGTCCGCTAAGGTTGCAAGCCTCGACAGCGCATCTGCCCGAGCATTTTCTCCACGAGGAATGTAGGAAACGTGGAAGTAACGGAAGCTCGTCGTGCTTGCATGAACTTTTCTAGGTACTTCACCATCTGGGGGTCTCGAGCCTCGTATTCCCCGGAGACTTGTCCGGCGACCAGTTGGGAGTCGGTGAAGACCCTCAAGTTCTGCACGCCCAGTTTGTGGGACACCCTTAGGCCCACGATGAGTGTTTCATACTCCGCCTGGTTGTTCGTGGCAGGAAACTTGAAGCGGAGGGCGCATTCCGTCATCACCCCATCGGAATTGGTGAGGATGAGGCCCGCCCCGCTTCCACAGGAGTTGGAGGCTCCGTCCACGTGGAGGATCCAGGGGTCCTCCAGTGGTACGGGCTTAGCTTGGGTCTTAGGGACCGTCCGCTCCGGTTCCTCGGGGAGTCCCGTGCATTCGACCACGAAGTCGGCTAGGACTTGGGCCTTCTGCGACGACCTCGGTCGGTACGCAATGTCGAACTTGCTCAGCATCAGGGACCATTTGGCCAGTCTCCCGAAGGTCTCAGGATGGGCTAGCATGGTCCTCAGCGGCTGATCGGTGACAACCGCAATGGGGTGCGCTTGAAAGTATGGCATGAGGCTTTTAGCAGACATGATTAGTGTAAAAATTAGCTTTTTAAAATGGGTATACCTGATCTCCGCATCCCGGAGAATTTTGCTGGTGTAGTACATCGGCTTCTGGGACCCATCCTAGTCCATACGGATGAGGACTGAGCTGACGGCCCCTAGAGTCACCGCTAGGTACAGTAGGAGCTCCTCCCCTTCTTTCAGTCTGGACAGTAGAGGCGGAGAGGGCAGGAACTCCTTCAGCTCCTCAAAGGCTGTCTTGCACTCTTCGGTCCAAGTGAAGTCATGCATTTTGTGCAGTGCCTTGAAGAAAGGGAGGCAACGGTCGGTCGACCTTGAGATGAATCGGCTTAAGGCTGCGATCCTCCCTGTCAGGCGTTGGACCTGCTTCTTGGATATTGGGTGCTCCATGTCGAGGATCGCCCGGACTTTCTCCGGGTTTGCCTCGATGCCCCTTTGGGTGACCATAAAATCGAGAAATTTCCCTGTCGCCACCTCGAAGGCGCACTTCGCTGGATTGAGCTTCATTTGGTGCTTCCGAAGGCTGTGGAAGGCTTCTGCAAGGTCGGCGATGTGGTCCGAGCTCGGCTTGCTCATCACGAGCATGTCATCCATGTACACTTGCACATTTCGGCCGATCTGGTCTTTGAAGACCTTGTTGACCAGATGTTGGTACGTGTCTCCAGCATTCTTTAGGCCGAAGGGCATCATCCTGTAGCAGTATGTCCCTCGGTCAGTGACGAAAGCAGTATGTTCCTCGTCCTCCGGGTCCATCCGGATTTGGTTGTATCCGGAGAATGCATCCATGAAGGAAAGCAACCTATGCCCTGATGTGGAGTCCACCAACTGGTCTATCCTCAGGAGCGGGAAGCTATCCTTCGGGCATACTTTATTGAGGTCGGTGTAGTCCACACAGATACTCCACTTGCCATTATTCTTCTTTACCATCACCATATTTGCCAACCAGCTCGGATAGTGCACTTCTCGAACGAAGTCGGCGGTCAAAAGTTTTTCAACTTCTTCATTGACGGCCGCTTGCCTCTCAGGGCGAAGCTCCTCTTCTTCTACCGAACTGGTTTGCACCTCGGATCGGCATTGAGCTTGTGGGTGATGACTTCAGGGGGTATGCCTGGCATGTCCGCCGCTGTCCAAGCAAACACATCTGTGTTGGCCCACAGGAATTCCAGCAATGGACCCTTCTCCTCCTTGGTTAGCTAAGCTCTGATCTGCACAGTCTTTGTCAGGTCAGCCCCGAGCTAGCAAGGAAGTAGGCGCTCGGCCGGGCCTCTTCTAGGGTCCTGCACCTGCTGGTCGAGCTCGTTTGGCTCAAGAACCTCCTTAGGCACCTGGGCCCCGGGGAGGGTTTGGAAGCAGTGCTGCACCAGCTGGGGTGTACCCCTCATCTCGTCGATGCCGCATGGAGTTGGGAATTGCACGAGCAGTCTCTTGGTAGAGACCACAGCGTCGAGAAGGTTGAGCCCAGGTCAGCCCAAGATCATGTTGTAAGGCGAAGGGAGCCTAACAACTATGAACGTCATCATGACGGTACTCTACCGAGGTGGTATCCCGACAGTAACTGGGAGAGTGATCTCCCCCTCCACCCTCACGGAATTTCCAGTGAAACCAACGAGGGGTGTATGTACAGGCTTGAGTTGAGCAGAGGGAAGATTCATCCTGGAGAAAGCATCGTAGAAAAGCACATCTGTGGAGCTTCCACTATCTACCATGATGCGTTTTACAGGATGTTTTGCGATCGTCATCTCAACGACCACAGCATCATTATTTACATTTTTCACTCCATCTCACCCTTTCCCTATAAAGGGGAGTACAATCTCAGGGTTCCCTACCCCCCGGGCCTTCTTGGAGGCGTGCCTAGTCCCCAGTGTATCATCCCCACCGGCTTCTCGGTAGGGCGATTGTCGACCGTCGGGACTGGTGGAAGGGCGACGAGTGCCTGAGATTCCAACTGAGAACTACCCCCCACATACCTTCCGAGGTAGCCTTTCTTAATGAGCTCCTCAATCTTCCATTTGAGGTTATGGCATTCGTCGGTGTCGTGGCCGTGGTCGTGCTGGAAGCGACAGTACTTTGACTTGTCACGGGTGGCAGATGGCTTCAATGGCGGTGGGCGCCTCAGGTAGGTCTCGTTCTCGATCTCCATGAGGATCTTCGTCCTCGGGGCGAGAAGGGGGGTGAGATTCCTTTCAGGGACGGGAGTGCTCCTTGGCCCCGGTCCAGGATGGGAGCTCCGAGCTGATGGTGTCAGCTTCCATGCCCCAGGCACCTCGATGGGCGCGGGCCTCCTCAGTGGCTTCCCGTCGAGCTCTCGCCGAGTACGATCCGCCTCCTCGGCGCGAATGTACTTCTGAGCACGAATGAGGAGCTCAGAATAAGACTTTGGAGGCTTTTCGTCAAGTGAGTACGTCAAGCAGGAAGTCTTGAGGCCTCGCTTCAGGGCCAGCATGGCGACCGGCTCCTCCAAACAGTAGATCTCTTGGGTGACAGCCTTGAAACAAGCCACGTAATCCCGCAGCGGCTCCTAATCCTGTTGCCTGATGGAGAAGAGGCTATCCGCCTCGCGGGGCATCTTCCGGCAGGCATCGAAATGAGCCACAAACTTCTGCCGTAGCTGGACGAAGGAGTTAATGCTTTCCGGCTCGAGGCGGGAGAACCATACTCGAGCCGCCTTCTAGAGAGTAGCAGGGAAGGTGACGCATAACAGAGCGTCGGTGGCCCCCTGGACCCTCATGAGGGCCCGGTAGCTTTCCAGGTGGTCCAGGGGGTCGGTGGTCCCGTCATAGGGGTCCACCTGCGGCATGCGAAACCGACAGGGAATTGGCTCCGCCTGAATCTCTTGAGAGAACGAAGGACGAGCTTTATAGCCCGCTGGCTCGATAGTAGAGCCAGGCAAGTTGGCGAACCGGTGAGATAGCTCTGCTAGCTTGCGGTTATGCTCCTCCAAGCGCTTCTCCGTCCTGCGCCTGATGGCCTCATCTGTAGACCCTCCACTAAGAGGGGTGGGGAAGGTGATGCGGGTGCACGGTGCCCACGACGAGGGGCCTTGCCCCTCCTACCCTGACGGGGTCTGGATACCCCCCGATCAAGGTGTGGTGAGCAGCTTTCTTCGTCAGTGGACCCGGCCTAACGTCGCTTCAACGGAGTCTGGTGGGTACCCCGGGGATCTGTCATGGCTCGCGGCTGCGATGGCCTTCGTGGAAGGAACGTAGGCTGTCGTGGGGTGTTATGGCGTGGGCCACGGGGGTCTCTGGCTACTGATGTGCAGCCAAAGATCGATGTTAGTGCTGAAGCTGGCGCACTACTATAGTGAGAGTATGCATCTGCTGAGTGAGTGCAGTTAGCCGAACTTCCAGTGAAGGTGGTTGAACCGGGGCAGGCGGCTCTGTCTCCGGATCGTGCAGGTTCCCGTGAAAAAGGGATGCCTCCGCATGGCTAGGAGAGACTCCCCTTGCCAGAGTGGTCACCATCCTTCTGATGGACTACTTGAACAGGGACTGGACTAGATCACAAGTGGTTTAATCTGTCCGTGCACCCTTACCTGGCACGCCAATCTGTTGCCGCCAAGATCGCCGTGGCCCATAGCTGCTGGTGGAGTCGGGTGTCGCGCATCCGCCCGCCTGGGAACACCTCTAGCGCCTTGGGACCTGCAAAGAAACAATGTCGGCGACCCGGGCCGGGGATTCTGGTGGGGGCACTCCGACGGTTAAGTCAGTGATGATCCAGGGGAACAGATCCTCCTGGTCGAGCCCCTCTGGATGAGCTCCATGCTAGGAGGAATGAATATAGAGTGAGTGGAAGATGAGGACGAGATGGGAGTGGTATTGGCCGAGGTGGTCTTGCCCCCCCTCTCCGGCCTTCCTCCCTTGTGTTGCTCTGGTTCCTTCGGTGTTCTTGAATTGAGAAGTATGCTATGGATGTAGTGATACTGGATCAGATGCAAATACCTCTTTTGCCTACTTTGGCAGGATTTTCTACCTTGGTTTGCTTTGGGATCTCCCCCCGCTGTCGTGTACGGTGAGGTACCGTGATGTAGACGGGACGTCTCTCCTGTTTTGACAGTTGAGGAAGCTTCCATAAATCTTTGACATTCCTTCTGCCTGTCACCCTCCTGGGAGCCTAACAAGGCCTCGATCGGCGAGCCGCTGGTCTTGGGACCCGCGCTCTCCGGTCGGGTCTTTTTTTTGGTTGTACGGTGGGTCGGCGGAGGGCATGGCACCTTGATATGAGCTTTCCTTCCTTTCTGGAGTGAGTGACGGCCGTGGGCATTGATTGCGACATGGTTGGTATTGTCGTACGGCCCTCGGGAGTATCATCACTATCCTCGGAGGGGAGGCATAGCTCCCTTGGCGGCTGGCGTAGTGGTTTGAACTGAAGGCCGAGCTGGAAGGGTAGGGCCCGCCTTCGGTGGACTCGCCGTGGTGCTGCTCGACAGGGTGGAGACGGGCCAAGCTCGGCTGCAGAGGGGCGCCTCGTGGAGGAGGGGCTGAGCTCCACTCCTGACCACGGGGCCCGGCTCCAGGCGAGCTTGGCACCGAGGTGCCGCCCAGCCCAAGGGACTTGAGCTCAGAGGGGCACCTCGTGGCGGAGGAGGCTGAGCTCCACTCCTGACCACGGGACCCGATCCCGAGGGATCCGCCTTGGGTATGGACTCGGACTCTGCTCCGGCCTAGGTGTTCTGGGCTTGCGGGAATGGACCTGGTGGAGGACAGAGCTCAGCTTCGGCGAGTGGAGGTGTTGCTTCAAGGGAGCTCAGCCTGGCGAAGGCGGTCATGTTGAAAGCTTGTCGTGGCATCTGATAGGGGCTCCACGTCAGCTACCTCGCGCCACGTCAGCTGCCCTGTGACACATCAGCGATCTGGCCCCATCAACTGCTTACAGCTGGCATCCATCTATAAAATGATTAATCCAGAATGTAAACACGTGCAACCAAAAGTTGGTCGTAAGGAATTAACCGCTTATAGCTGGCATCTATCTGTAAAACTGTTATTCCAAAATGTAAGCACGTGCAACCAAACCTGTTCATAATTAATCAATCTTCTCTTCTTAAGTGATCAACTTCTTCAGAGTTGATCGGCTTCGTTGAAGTTGATCATCCCCTCCAGAATTGACCGCCTCCTCCATAGTTGGTTGTCTCCTTCAGAGTCGATTGTCTCCTTCAGAGTTGGTCATCTCCTCCAAAGTTGGTCGTCTCCTCCAAAGTTGATCGTCTTCTTCAGAGTTGGTCGTCTCCTCCAAAGTTGATCGTTTTCTTCAGAGTTGGTCGTCTCCTCCAAAGTTGATCGTTTTCTTCAGAGTTGGTCGTCTCCTCCAAAGTTGATCGTCTTCTTCAGAGTTGGTCATCTCCAGCAGTACATAATTATTTCCAAATTTCATTCTCAAATAAATCTATCGATTACCTGGAAATGGATCGATTTTGTGTCTGTTGATTATTAATCGGCTTCGCACCCTCTGGATGTTGACGAATCACGTACCAATCATATTTGTGCCTTTCAGGCATTGATCATTTGATACCTTTTGAACATAGACCAATTTCAATTTGAGACTCACAATTGGTCAACATAAACAGATCAATTTTATCATATCCCAACACTAGTCCCCCCAGTTTCTGAGTCTATTAAATGGAAATAAGAAACTGTCAGGAATTTCTGCTCTGGAACGGCATGCCGGATGACGTGTCAAACTTTAATTGGAGAAACGGTTACGAAAACAACCGCCGTATCTTCTTTTTATCATTATAATTTTTTCAAAATCCAAGGAAATCAAAATATCCTCGAAAAAGAAAAAAGATACCCGTCTAATCAGCAGATCGCAGCCATCATACCATAAAAAGCCGTTTCGTCCCTTCGAGAAACCCAATTTTATTAATATTTTAAGGATAGATGGCTAAATCCGGTCCATTCTCATTGTTTGCAAAGAAATCTTGGTTCGTTGAAAGATATTATATAAACACCACCTCTCTCAAAGAAATAGGTTTTCAGCCATTTCTGCCTTTTTGCCTTAAGAGCAAAAGAAAAATTCCACAGGTCAGCTTCTTATTTCTCTTCTTCTTTTCCAAATTAATCTTTCTTTAATTCCTTCATCATGGTTAGGATCTTAGAAACCAGTCATATAAAAAAGCCTAGAAACCTTGAAGAATCCAGTTCTCAGCAGCAAAGAAAACAAACCGAACAAGAAAAAATAGAAGATATTAGGTCTTCTCTGTCCAAACATAGGATTTTAGCATTAAAACAGCATTATAATATTTCTAATGAGTATGTCGTAATACTCCCTTTTGCTGAAAATCAAATAGATCGGCCCCCTGCTGGTAGCATAACTATATACGAAGAACATCTATGGGCCGAACTTAGATTCACCTTTCTTCCTCATGATCTTCAAATTATACCGGGTATTACCATCCCAACTAACCCCTGTAGCATTCAGATTATTTATGCGTTCTTGATCCTCTGCAAGGATGCGAACATAACTCCAAAAACCTCACTCTTTACCTCTTTATTCGTATTAAAACAAGATTTCCATGGCCATGGATGGTGGGTAATCAACCCACGACATAGTCGGAAATTTATTTTTGGACTTCCTTCAGCCATTCATAGCTGGAAATCGAGCTTCTTTTATATCTTCTCTAAAATCTCCTGGGACTTTATCACTAGCTATAGGGAACCCCGACTAACTCCAAACGATGGCAAAATGGTTCTGGCTTCTGATCAAGAAGATTACGAGAAGCTTACCAGGATGGAAGTTCCTCCGATTAAAGAACTTCTTGATGAAAGAGGGCTCTTTTCAGCGGAAATCAGTCCTAAACCCTCTTTGGATATTTTCATTACTAATATTATTTCATCAACCTTCCTGATCAATATGTCTTAATCTCTGACTTCTTCTTTATCGTAGATACATCAGTCATGGTGGACGTCCAAAAACTTCGGAAGCTCTTGAAGAAAATGAAAGTAGAAGGCACCTCTGCTATTCAAGAGGAGAGAAAAATCAAGAAACTAAAAAAGAAGATCCCGATCAACTCAACAACTTCACCAACAGTAGCAAGACTTGATTCTCCAATTATCATAGCTAGTGTGTTGGAGGACGATGAAGTTCCTTTATCAACATCCCTTCAACCTCCCATACAAAAATAAAAGACAAGCATTCCAGGAGACGACACACTCCCTCACCCTATTGATCAGCTGGATAAGGGCAAAGTCTCGATGAGGGATGAGGAAGAAAGAATCCCAGCCACAAATTTTTTGGCTGGTTTTCCAATATATGCTGATGATTCGGGTCTAAACGACCCGATGTTGGCCCGTCAACTTACGAAGTCTATAATAATTCCAAGAGACTGGGAGATAACAAAGTCCCAACAAATTGACGACACAATCTTACAACTTCATCCGACAGTGCTGAAGATATGAGTTACACTTACATTTTGAATAGATATTTAACCATCTTTTTCAGTTTTGGCAAATCTGATTAATATAAGGTACGAAATAACAACTTATCCATGGAATTAATATCATGGATGAAAGCTTGAAAAACTTTGACCAATTCCGCAAAGTCATGAGTAATGAAGTGAGTGTGGCGAAGGCGGAGAAAGAAGTAGCCAAAAAATTGAAAAACTCCATGAAAAAGAAGTTGGGAGAAGCGATGATTAAAATCTCGGTATTAGAATCATAATTAAAAGAAACAAGGTCAAAGATGAACAATATGGAATCTAAGCTAAAAAAGAAAAATAAGAAGGTCCGATCACTGTCTCTTAAATTGGAGGGAGCTGAAGAAAAAGTTACAACGGCTGAAAAGAAGGTTTTAGCTGCCGAAGAAAAATTCCAGCAACACCTAAAAGAATTGAGCAAGCTGTTAAAGAAGCCGTGAATGGGGCAGTCAAGAAATATGTCGAATCAAAAGCCTTCGATGACAAACTCCATGAGGTGGGAGTTGAAAGTTACAACTACGGTCTCGCCGACTGTTTAAAGAAAGTGAAGAAATTTTATCCAGATCTTGATACTTCAAAGATTGAGGAAGATTCTGATAAAGAAGATTCTAATGAAGAGAGTTCAGATGAAGAAACTCAAACTGATAAACCCATTTCCGATCAAGCGGAAGGATTAACGGGAGGCCCTACTGAATAATTGATCGGATATCAAATTGAAATACCGGCACCAACTTCTCAAATTCCAGGAGAAATTTTACCATTTCCTTTTTGTCAATCATAACCATTTTGTCAGAAGTACGATTGAGAAAACCCTTCCCAAATGAGGGAGGTAATCATACCTACTTTAGTAGGTATAATCTTTTTGTCAAAATATGGTCGGGGGGCCGTACAACTGAGGGCCGTATAGCCGCCTTTATCAGAACTTAGAAGGGTGCATAAAGTTTGAAATTCAAATTATATGCTTTTATATTCATACCTTATAACTGACTTTCTAAGAATCAGCAACGACATACGAATTCCTGCTAAATCAAGTCTGAAACGTGTCGAAATCTCCCGCTATCTCGAAACTTGAGCTACGAATCGTGACCATCAACACCTTCTATATAAAAGGATCCCAAGCTTAAGTTTTCGAACCATCTTTATGTCAAATACTTTTCTTTTACAATTCTTTGCTCTAAGGCATAGTCTTGAAAAATCTTCATCTTCATCGAATTCAAACATGAAGCTGGGTGATAAAAAATCGCATCAAATATCCAAAAGAAAAGTAGGACTGGTACGATTCAGAGAAGAAAGGTCGTGTGTGAGAAGAAGTCGTTTATTAAGAAGCTGTTGACTCTGGTCTTGATTTTGATGATTGACAAAATGTTTAAGTATATATGAGTACTAATTATATTTTAAGTATATTTCTCAGATCTTAGTACTCATCCATGTTGAATGAAGAAATGCTTGTATTTCAATTGAAAAAGTCCTTAAATTAATGGAAAATCAAGTATATGGACTTTGGAATTAATATGGAAGAACTTGAAGAGGTTAAAGTTTCAATTTGAAGATGTTTCAGCAATGGCACAGGCAAGTATCGATACCTGGAAATGAAGTGTCGACACCTGAGGATCAAGTGTCGACACTTGAAGAGTGAAGTGTCGACTCAAGGCCTGAGACAAACAGAAAACTTCAGAAAGTACTTTCAGTCAAGTGTAGACACCTGGAGCTGAAGTGTCGATACTTGGAAGTGAAGTGTCGATACCTGGAGAATGAAGTGTCGACACCTGAAGGTGAAGTGTCGACACCTGAAGGTGAAGTGTCGACACTTGAACAGTAACGGCTAGTTTTCTGGGCTGCAGAACTTCTCTAACTTGCTTCCAAACGGTCATATTTTTCTCCCTAACGTCTATAAATGGTCATTTAAGTGTTGGGAGGCTATATAAACATCAAAATTCAATTGGCGAAGTAATCCTTTGGTGAGTTTTTTGAATATTCTTCAAGGATTCAAGAGTTGAGTAATTCAAAGCCTTCAAGCTTCCAAGTTTCAAAGAGAGCATTCAAAGTCTACATCTACAAGTATCAATCAAAGGCTTCATCAACTTGAAGACAAGATCTTCATCAACAATCAAGGGCTTCAAAGAGATATTTGCTTTATTTTAGAAATCTTTTATTGTATTCATTTATACTTGCTCTTACATTGTTTTACTTAAGGTTTTTGGTGAGCCTTGGAAAACCAAGAGGTTTTTGGTAAGCCTTGAAAACCAAAGTGGTTGTTGGTGAGCCTTGAAACCAACTAGGGTTTTACTTGTGAGCCCGAAGCCAAAACAAGTTGTTTAGGTTCTTGGTTATCCCGTAAAACTAAGGGTGGTTATTGGTGAGCCTTGAAACCAACTAGGGTTTGACTTGTGAGCCCGAAGACAAAACAAGTTGTAAAAGTTGTTGGTGAGCCTAAGTTATAAAACCAAACTTAGTGGAATTTCCAAGGGATTCTTGGAGAGTGGATGTAGGTGCTTGGTTGGCACCGAACCACTATAAATCTTTGTATTTGTGTGATTGTTCTCCTTATGCTTTTATTTCTTTATTTCCGCTGCATTTATTGAAATACACAAGCACTTAAATTGCATTAGCATATACTTGCTTTAGTTCACACTTTGCAAATAATACAAAAGTTTTATAAAACCCAATTCACCCTCCCTCTTGAGTTGCCTACCTGAGCCTACAGAAGCGCCTCCAACAAATCAATAGTTCTTGAATATATCTCATCTTCATCTGAAGAAGAAGAAGCGAATCCTTTCGCACCCGCTTTAGAGGAAGCAAACCAAGATTCGTTTGCGAAACATGTTCCGTCAGGAAATGAAAAAGCCCCTGTTAAAGAATATGTTGATCCAATCGGTGATCCAACCGGTATAAACCTATTCATGTATTGGTCACTGATACAAGTATCAACAATCTGAAATTGGCGAAAACCATACTGCAATCCACTATTCTTCGGAAGGATTGGGAAATGACTATCAAACAAGGGGTGAACGAAACCTTAATTCCATTTACCCAAAAAGCGAGCTTCTCAAACCTTCATTCATTATTTTGCTCCTTTCTTGGAGGTTAGCAACTGCATCAGGAGTTGAGATTGAGATAATTCTAAAGGCTGAGCTACTAAGCTCGAGACCGAACTATCAAAGCCGAGACTGAGATCAAAGCTGAGCTCCAAGAGATCGAGCTTTGTGAAGCCAAGCTCTTGAAGGTCAAGCTCCAAACGGTCAAACTCCTAAAGACCAATATGAAGGCTAATCAAAGAAGGCCAAAGCAAAAGATTGAAGTAAAAGCTAATCAAAACTAGGCCAACAAGAATAGCATAACAATTTATAATACTCCATTTTCCTATTATATTCTTTATTATTGTTCTTTCAAAGCTTGATTTGACTTGGAAATTAGTGGGCCTAGTTGGAACCAATCCAATGAGCTTTTCATTTTGGTGCCAGACGTGACCCGAGCTAATGAAGATGCACTCCTCATCCAAGCATGAGCTGAGTAGATGGGGCCAACACTATAAGAAATTTAAGTATTAATGATGGCTAATTAATCATTACTAATAATCATTATTAACAACCATAAAATGGATTCAAAAATTTTTTTGTCATTGATATTTTTAGCAATAGATGATTGACTGTTGCCCATAAATGGAGCCCAAGAAGGGGGTGAATTGGGTCTTTTAAAAAAAAAATTAACACAATAAAATGAAGGTCTAGTGGTGCTTGTAAGCAATGATAAATTAGATGCAAGATGATAGCAATTAATTAAAGAATACGAGAGGAAAAAAGCAATCACACACAAACACAAAGTTTATAGTGGTTCGGTGCAAACCTAGCACCTACATCCACTCCCCAAACCACCCTTGGGAATTCCACTATAATCCACACCACATTACAGTTGACTTGTTTTTCACAAGGCTCACAAGTCAAAACCTAAGTTGGTTTTGTCACCTAGGCTCACCAACAAACCTAAATACTTATTTTGTCTTCGGGCTCACAAGTTAACCCTAGTTGGTTTTAACACTTTGGCTCTCCAACAAACACACAATAACCTTCTTTCAAGATACCCTTGAAAGCAAGGTCAAGCACAATTAAAACAGATATGAAATTTAAAAACTACAACAAACTCTTTTCAAGAATAGATTGGAATCTTTGAAGCCCAAACGAATGCTTTGACTTCACTCTTCTTCAAGTTGCCTCTTTTTGGAATGTAGAAGGTTGAGCTAGTAGGCTTTTCAGTGGAATCAAGCTAGAAGAGGCTTTTGATTTGAAGTTTGGAGAGAATATGGCTTTATGGCTTTTGAGCGGACTTGAATGCTCTTGAATAGACTTCTCTCTTGCTTTCTCTTCTTTTTCTTCCCTTCTCTTCTTTAAAATGAGGTTGGTAGAGATTAAATACACCAAAAACCTTCTAAAAATAGTTTGTGACCGTTGGAGCATTGGAAATAGCCGTTTGGAGCTTGAAAACCAATTTCTGCAAGCCAGAAAAATAGATCCGTTAGAGCTGTCAAGCTGCAAGTGTCGATACTTGGCTGTCAGGTGTCGACACTTGGCTGTCAGGTATCAACACTTGATTTCTGGGAGTCGACACTTGAACATTCAAGTGTCGACACTTGAACATTCAAGTGTCGACACTTGAACATTCAAGTGTCGACACTTGATGCATAGGTGTCGACACTTGACACAAAAATCCTTGAAACAACAAAGTTCTGTATTTTCAAAAATCTCAGGCCTTGAGTCAACACTTGGAACCTAAGTGTCGACACTTGAATATAGGTGTCAACACTTGACGTGCCAAGGATTTTTGTCCGTGCCAAATGCTGAAGTGTCGACACTTGACTGTCCAGGTGTCGACACTTGAGACTGAAAACATCCAGATTCAAGTATAAATGCCTCGAAAACAAAATAAAATTCATGAATATATTAACACATAATAGTTAAACAATTATAAGCCCTTTTTAATGAAGTGGATGCCCGGATATGTGAAAATTGCTCCGTGCCATTGCGTGCCATACACCATAAGTTTTTGAAATTTTGAGGTACTTTCTTTCTGAAAACTTACAACTTGAAATCATCGTTAGAATACAATATGCACTCAATGTTTTGTTATTCATCAAATCACTGGGTGGAGCCAACATTGACTATTAGAGATGTCAAATCCATCGCTAAAATATTTAAAATTCTATTTTTTAAAAATTCCCTTAAATTTTCTTAGTGATGGCAATGATGTTGCTGAAACATTTGAAATTTTATTTTTTTAAAAAAAAACTAAAAATTTTATTAGCAACAAAAAAATTTTATTTGCTATGGGCAAAACTGTCACTAAAAAATTTGAAATTCTAAATTTTTTCAAAGTCTTTTGAAATTCTTTATTAATGACAGAGATATTTTATTAGTGATGGCAAAGCCGTCACTAAAATATTTTAATTTTTTAATTTTTTTAAAAAAAATATGAAATTTTTTATTAGTGATAGAAATTTTTATTTACGATGATAGTTTCCATTACTAAAAAATTTTAAATTAATGACGATGGAATTAGTGATGGTATATTATCATCTTTGATAGTAACATTAAAATTAATAATTTAATAATTACTATTAGTGATGAAATAATAGTGATCCCATTTAATCCCCTCTAGAGTCAAAATCAGGAAAACAAAGATTTTTTCCCTCACCCTCCTTCCTCCACTTGTCTCTCCTTCCCTAGTTCCCTTGCTCTCCCGCTGGCTTTGCTCCCCTGCCAACACCCCCTCCTGCTCCCCTGTTCCCCTGCTCCCCCGCCCATTCCCTCCTCCCCACGGCTGTTTGCCCTCCTCCTGCTCGGATCCGGCCCCCTCGCGGCCCTACACCGGTGTTCCTATGGCCTTTGGCCCTCCCCTCGATTGAGTCCAGCCTCCCGGTGGCCTTGCACTGGTGTTCCCATGGTCCTTCCTCCCGACGATCCTGCATGATGGTTCCCGTGACCTTTCTTCCTCTCGCAACCGTTCTTTCTCCCATGACCGTTCACCCTCCCCGCGACCCTGCGATAGTAATCCCGTGGCTGTTCACCCTCCCCATAACCTTGCATCGCTATTCCCGTGACTGTTTGCCCTCCCGACTCGGATCTAGCCTCCCTACAGTTGTTCTTGCTCCTTATGTCCCTGCATTGGTGTTCCCATGACTATGCTTCCTCCCCGCTGCCCTATACCATAATTCTTGTGGCTGTTCGCCCTCCCCCTTCTCGTATTCAGCCTCGTCATGGTCATTCTTCCTCCTTGCAGCCCTGCATTGATGTTTTTGCAACTATTTTTCCTCCCAGCAGCCCTACACCACCTTGCCTATGGCCCTACATCGTTGTTCCTATGGTTGTTTGCCCTTATTATCGCCCTATGCCACTATTCCTATGGCCATTCGCTTTTTCATAGCCCTGCACTACCCTCCTCGGGGCCCTGCACTGCTGTTCTCGTGGCCCCACCGTCCCCGTGGCCCAATCATTGTGCTCCTGCCATCCTCGCAGCCCCATCATCCTCAGTTGCAACCCCACTATTCCCATGGCCCTGTCATCGCCGCCTTGTGCCCATGCTATCGTCCATTCTTGCATCTCAATCTATGCATGTTAGATCTACTATCATAGGGCTCAGTCTTGTGCATTGGATCTGCCAAGATCTATTAGTTGGATCTGCCATCCATGAGGACCGCCAAGGTATTTGTTTAAGTATTAATGACGGTGGTGACGATGGCAACAAAGCTATTACAAAATATCATTTACTTTTTAAAAATATATTAAATATAATTAGCTAATTAATTAATTAATTATAATAAAATATTATTTATTAATTAGTTATTTATTTAATTTATTAGCTATTTATTAATTAGTTATTTATTTAATTATTTAGTTATTTATTTCTATCATTTGCTAAAAGATGCTGACGAACCACCATGATCAGAATATGAATACATATTGTACTATAGCTATATCGGAGTTATTAAGCATGAAGGCTGAGTTTAATATGATGGTTAATTATTATGATAAGATAGTAGCAATAATAAGAAGATGCTACTAAATTATGAGAAGCTTGTTAGGAGCTTCTATACTTTAAAGAAATGGTAAAAGGGTTAAGCATGGGATATGAGAAGATAGATGCATATTGCAATGATTGTATGCTTTTCTACAAGGAGAACTAACTGAAGAGCTCATGTGACATATGCAATGAAAGCCGATTTAAGCTTAGACAAGAGAGTAGAAATTAGAAGGACATACTACATAAAGTTTTTCAATACCTTCCCCTTACTCCTAGACTTCGGAGGCTCTACTTGTCCAAAAGTATTGCCAGGCAGATGAGATGGCAAAAAGAAGAGGTTCACAAGCAGACCAATATGATGTGTCATCTATCAAACAGTGAGGCATTGAAGAAATTTGATGCTTGCCACCTTTTATTTATTCAGGAATCATGCAATGTTCGATTGGGTCTATCTAGGCATAGAATTACATTGTTCAGTTATGTAGTAGCCCCTTATTCATGTTTGCCAGTTCTTTTTATTACTTCATATAATCTACCACCTAGGATGTGCATGAAAGAATATAAAATCTTTTTATATTAATCATTCCTGGACCTCGATATTCTGGTAAAAATATTGATGTATATCTAAGGTTTCTTATTGATGAGCTAAAACATTTATGATCCGATGGTACATATACTTTTGATGTATCAAAGAAGCTAAATTTTGTAATGAAGGCTACACTGATATAGACCATTAACATTTTTTTGACTTATGGGATGCTATCAGGATTGAGGACTCATGAGAAGCTATCATGTCCATATTGCATAGAGAATACAAAACCATTTTAGCTTAAGTATAGTCATAGCCCTGCTAGTTTAATTACCATCATCAATGTCTTTCCGAGAATCATCAATTTTGAAAGCAATGAGATAGTTTCAGGATGAATAAGGTAAAGAAGGATCATGCACCCTCGCGCCTCAATGGTATGGAAGTATTTCAAAGGATATCCCAAGTTGATAAAATTTAGTTTGGCATTCTATTTGATAAGCCAAAATTTCAGGGATTCAATAGAACTCATAACTGGGTGAAGTACAGCATCTTCTAGGAGTTGCCGACGGATCCACCAATTTGATCTATCATAAACTTAATGTTTGCACATTGAAAAGAATGCATTTGATAATGTTTTCTGCACTGTTATGTATGCTAAGGGTAAGACAAAGCATAACCCCAAGGCTTAAGCAGATATGAAGAACATATACAAGCATCTTTTATTAGAGCTGGTTGAGATATCACCTGAAAAGTTTCTGAAACCGAAAGAATCCTACACCTTAATGAGGGAGTAGTTGAATGATATATAGTATAATGTAAAAATTTTATATTCTTAGATAGTTATACAATTAATATAGCTTAGTGCATTAATATCAAATATTGCAGGCTCCATGGGCTAAAGAACCATAACTGTCATGTCTTCGTGCAACGATTACTGCTATTAGCTTGGCATGATCGATCTCCTTTCCAACTCTATATAAAGTTTTTTCACCGAGCTTAATTTTTTCTTTAAAAAAACATTTGTGCCACCAAATTATTCGCCAAATATATCTCCAGTCTTGAGGCTAGCAGTGTAGAAACATATGCAAGTTGAATAAGATATTTTCTCCTTGCTTCTTTGACTCCATGAAACATCTTGTGATTTATCTAGTATATGAAGCTAGGGTGAGAGGATCAGTGTAGTATAGATGGATGTATTCATTTAAAAGATACATGCATAGTCTCAAGAAAAAAGTAAAAACCAAGACTAAACACTTTCCTTCTTCATAAGTAGATACGATAGAAAAAAGGACCACCAGTGTAACAATGACAGAGATGACAACAATTTAAACTACTGTTCTAGTGTTATTACTTTTCCCTGCACCAAAAGAAAATTTACTAATTAGACACGTCATTTAGGAATGGAGATGTAATCAAGGCCAAACTAACCTACAAATTGCCTATGGTAGCTACCATACACACTGATATGGCTACTACGCTGATGTGGCGCGCGTCTCAGGTCCCGCCGGACGTGGTCAGAACCACGTGGATTTTTTTCGGTGAGCGAGAGAGGAGGGGTCCACCTCGGTCGAAGCTGGTGACCCCTCGCTCCCTCGCCAGGTGGCGCCCGGAGATGAGTCCACCTCTGTCGAGGTCGAGCCGGGCCCTCCTGCTCCTTCGCCAGTTGGCGCCCGGAGACGGGTCAACCTCGGCCGAAGTCGAGCACCTCTCTGCCGCTCCGCCAGGTGTCCGTCCAAGAGGGGTCCACCTCGGCCGAAGCTGGCGGCCCCTTGCTCCCTCGCCAGGTGGTGCCCGGAGACGGGTCCACCTCTTCCAAGGTCAAGCCGGGCCCTCCTGCTCCTTCGCCAGTTGGCGACCGGAGACGGGTCCACCTCGGCCGAAGTCGAGCACCTCTCTGCCGCTCCGCCAGGTGTCCGCCCATGAGGGGTTCATCTCGGCAGAAGCTGGCGGCCCCTCGCTCCCTCACTAAGTGGCGCCCGGAGACGGGTCCATCTCTGTCGAGGTCGAGCCGGGCCCTCCTGCTCCTTCGCCAGTTGGCGCCCGTAAGCGGGTCCACCTCGGTCGAAGTCGAACACCTCTCTGTCGTTCTGCTAGGTGTCCACCCAAGAGGGGTCCACCTCGACCGAAGCTGGCGGCCCCTCGCTCCCTCGCCAGGTGGTGCCCGGAGACGGGTCCACCGCTGTCGAGGTCGAGCCGGGCCCTCCTGCTCCTTCACCAGTTGGCGCCCGGAAACGGGTCCACCTCGGTCGAAGTCGAGCACCTCTCTGCCGCTCCGCCAGGTGTCCACCCAGGAGGGGCCCACCTCGACCGGGGCCGGCCTTGCTCAGCGAAGCCTCTGGGAAGTGGGGATGAGGGTTTCAAAATCACCACTCGGGTATCGCCCACCGCGCCTCTTAAGGGGCGCCGGTGTGGTCTGCAGTGACGCGCGAAACCTCAATTACATCGGCCAGACGGGCCCCGCAACCGAGAAGCGGAATCCTGGCGGGCAGGAGCCCGTAATGGCGGGACACACATCGTCAATGCCTGGGAAGGAGAGCGCCCGCGCTCGGCCCAAAGCCTTGCCAGTATCTTCCGCCCCCCCCCCCTTTTTCTCGCTAGGCACGGCAAGCAAGGCGATGGGGCCACCGGGTTCCCAAGCCCGAAGGGGAAAGGAAAAGGGGGGGGGGAGAAAGGTGAGAAGTGGGAGGGGGCCCCCGAGGGGAGGAGGGGGAGCTGGAGGCAACATGATGGCATAAAAGGGATGGTAAGAGCAGGCAGCAAGGTAAGTGAAAAAAAAGGAGAACAAGAAGGCACCGAGAGAAGGATCCGGGAGATCCGAGAGGGGTCCTTAGGCGCAAGCTCGGTGAACTCAGCACAGGGAGCTGGGCCTCAATGCCACTCTTTCCGACACCTCTTTTGTTAATATCGCCTCTAAGTCTGGGGGTCCTTCGGGAACCCGCCTTAGGGGATCTGTTCCATCTCGCCGCTCTTTAACTTGACCGTCGGAGCTCCCTCGCCGGAACCCCGGCCAGGGTCTCTGACCTTGTTTTGCAGGACCGGAAGCTCGGAGATCTCAAGGTGAGACGGTCTGAGACCAGTGCCAGCTTTGAAGCTACAGGGCACCGCAGTGAGATCAGCAACAGATTGGTGCACCAGGTAGGGCGGCAGGACAGCAACCCCAGTGCGAGCCAGCTCTCCACGGGCGAAAGCACGCTCTGACCATGGTAATGATACGTGGACGCGTCCACTAGCCTTGTAGTGGAAGTCCCTTCCCCTCAAGGGCCGCATAGCCCGGAGAGGGAGCTTCCTGCTCCACCTCCTCTTCCTCCGCAGCCGTCCCCGATGGATGGACCTTTCGTAGCTGTCATCTAGCAGCTGCAAACCCTGACCACAGCAGTGCGGCAGCTACAGCACCAGCAGCGCTCCCTGGCCACTCAGCCCCAGCCAGGGACCCCCGCAGCTCGGGTCGCAGGGCCCCGCGGAAGCCTGCGCTCCATCCAGGGCAGACCCTCTAATCCGCGGGTAGTCTCCAACCCCCGCGGGAGCCACCAAACTCCCGCAAAGAAGAACTACTCCGGTTCGGCGCATCATGAGAGTCGATCCCCGGCCAACGATGTCGAGACGGCGCGGCGCAGCAGGCGACATCGAGGCAAGGCCCCCCGCCGAGACCGATCGGCATCCCCTTCGCTAGTGGCCTCGGTGGAAGATTCCACCGACGAGGCCATCAGGTGCCAGACCGAGAGGCACCTGGAAGAGCATGAACGCAATCTGGCAGAGTTCACCCATCGCTTTGCCGACATGCAGAACTCTCCAGCGAACCCAGCGGGCTATGATGCCCGGCCACCCTTCTCCCGGGAAATCCAAGAGGAGCCGATTCCGAGTCGGTTCTGCATGCCACAAGTGGATCCCTACGATGGGACCACCGACCCCTTGGATCATTTGGAGAGCTACAAGGCTCTCATGAGGGTCCAGGGAGCCACAGACGCTCTTTTATGCATCGCCTTCCCCGCCACCCTCCGGAAGGCCGCTCGAGTCTGGTTCACCCGCCTTGAGCCCGAATCTATTTGCTCCTTCCATCAATTGGAAGGAAAATTTGTGGCATACTTCGATGCTTGCCGGAAGGTGCCAAGAGAGGTGGACAGCCTCTTCTCTATCCACCAGCAGGACTAAGAGCTGCTTCGGGACTACGTTACCCGCTTCAAAATCGCTACCCTGAAAATCTACAGTCTGGATGAGCCCGTCACCATGCTGGCATTGAAGCGCGGGCTCAAGACCTCCCGCTTGACCTATTCCCTGGACAAGAAGCCCCCCAGGACGTACTCCGAACTCCTCCTTCGTGTCCACAAGTACATCCAAGCGGAGGAGGCCGATCAACCAGGCGAGAGCTGGACGGGAAGTCCTCGAAGAAGACAGCCCTGAGGGATGCCTCCAGGACCTGGAGGCCTGGACCACTTGCTGATCTTCGTTCAGGCCCGAAGCCGAAGAGCGGTGCTGCCCTGGAATGAAATTTCACCCCTCTCCTTGCTCCCAGGATGAAGATCCTCATAGAGATTGAGGGTGAACACTACCTTCGCCGACCTCCTCCTCAGAACCCAAGGAGCATTCGCGATAAGACAAAATACTGCCAGTTTCATCGCGAGTACGGCCATGACACGGAGGAGTGCCGCAATCTGAAATGAAAAATTGTGGAGCTGATCAAGAGGGGCTACCTCAGGAAGTTCATGAGGAACGAAGCCCCGGCAGAGGGACAGCCGCTCGCAGCCCTTCCCCGAGTCCCTGCCATTGATAACTGTCCAACAGAGAAGCCGATGGGCATGATCTCCTGGGGGATCGGGCGTGCGGCGAAAAGAACCCGGGAGGCGGGAGACCCGGAGGTTGTACCCCCCTTTGAAAAGGGGAATGAAAATAAAAATATAAATAATGATGCAGTGGTGGTCAAGATGACCATCGCAAAGCATCCTGTACATCGCATTATGATAGATAGTGGGAGCTCTACTGACATGCTTTTTATGATGCTTTCTCCCGAATGAACATGTCTCATGATCAATTAAGGCCGGTGCACACCCCTCTTGTGGGCTTTACCGGGGATTCGGTGGGGTCGAAGGGGAGATCACTCTCCCTGTCACTGCCGGATCCCCACCTCGGCAGACTACTGTCATGATGACATTTACTGTTGTCAAGCTCCCCTCACCTTATAATGCCATCCTTGGCCGTCCGGGGCTCAACCAGCTGGATGTTGTAATTTCCACCAAGAGGTTGCTGGTGCAGCTCCCTACAGCCTCTGGGACTGAGATGATGAGGGGGACGGCCTAGCTCGTCCAGCATTGCCTTCAGACAGTCCCGGGAGCCCGGGGTGCTTAGCTCGACCCCGACGTCAACAACCTCGACCTAAGGGAGAAGGACCCCAGGGGAGGACCCGTAGAACACCTATTGACGTATCCCCTCGGTTCGGACCCCCAGAAGATTGTGCATGTTGGAGCCCAGCTCCCGGAGGAAGAATGGATCTGCCTGCTGGACTTCCTCCGTGCAAACGCGGATGTGTTCGCTTGGTCCGCGCCGACATGCCAGGTATCCCCTCGGAAGTCATCACCCACAGGTTGAATGTTGACCCGAGGTGTCGCCCGGTCTGCCAGAAGAAGAGGAGCTTCGCTGCAGAAAGGCAGAAGGCCATCAATGAAGATGTGGAGAAGCTCCTCGCCGCCGGCTTTGTATGGGAAGTATAATATCTCAGTTGGCTGGTGAATGTGGTCATGGTGAAGAAGAGCAGCGGCAAGTGGAGGATCTGCGTGGACTATAATGATTAGGGTATAGGATGAAAAAAAATTCTAATATATATATAATGATTAGGGTATAGGGTTCAAGTATTTTAAAATTTAATAACTAATAATTATAATTAATAAAATATATATTAATTATATATATATATATATTTAAATATTAAAATAATTCAGGCCAGGTTCGGATCGGGTGTATATCTACCCAGTCCCGGCCCAAATCCAAAGTTAAGTATTCGAGTTTTACCCAAACCTGGCCCAAACCCAGTCAAAGCGTTGACTACTCGGCCCAATCGGGTCGGGTCGGGTCGGGTCGGGTACCCATGGGTTTGGATTTTATTGCCATCCCTGCCGGCCGCACGAATCCTAGAATATCCTCTAGAATTCATGCAAGGCCTAAACAAATTTTTTCATTATAATTTCAATCCTTCATAATATTATTGATCACAATTCATAAGAAATAATCAAATACAAAGAAAATAATACTACACATATGGTTCATATTCATACATCCTTCAGTCATCTGATTAGTATTAATAACTCTCTAGCTACTCATCTTTTCTTCACGAATCTCATTCATCACTAAGCTCGAATATCTGCACACTCTGTGAAGGAAGAAAGTAGGGGTTGTGAGCTTTACATCCCAGTAAGGTTTCTATATGTTCACACCAGTAATAATATATTTCTGGAAATAGTAAAAATATATTAGTAAATCATATCATGTAGTCAAACAAGTCAAACATCATATATGACAAAACCTTGATAACGTTATATTTTTCATTAGTTTTCCATTAATCAACCTTTATCTTTAAGGTTCTGGACTGACCATGGTCATGCTTCAGCCCATGACTGGCAATCTCATAATCGACCATTTACTCGTGGTCAGGCTAGTCCCATAATCGATCATTTACTTGTGATCAGGCTAGTCTCATAATCGATCATTTACTCATAGTCAAGCTAGCTCATATACAAAGTCCGTGGCTCAGGCAACCTGAGTAATCCACGATCCCGTGGCATGGCTAGTCCAGACACCATATTCTCTTTGTTATCGTTTATCAATTCAAGTCATGTCCAATCATATCATCTCAAATCATCTCAAATTTTCAATGACCAGTGTCATGGTCTAACTTATCCAAAGATCACATTCCTTGATAACATGGTGTATAAAATACAGGCAATAATAACAACAACACATTATTTATCACGAGAAATTAACTATGCCATGCAAAATAATGCCATGCATGCAAGTATATATATATACTCAGATCAAGTCAGATCACATAAAATACATATATAAACGGGTGATCAATCCAGAAATCCTTACCTTCAAAAGCTAATCCTAAATATCCAGTATCAAACTGTACCCGGAGCTCGTCCAATACATTCCTGCTCAGAAGGCTGTTTCCCGTACAACAATAATTTTAAACATAAATAAATCCTAGGATAATTTATAAATCAGAACCTTTTTCCTATAAAACCTTAATGTCACGAATTCCAAGAAAGACTTTTCAATTTTCCCTTTCAGTACTTATATTTTTTTTCTCTTTTCTCTCTCTCCTCTTTCCCTCTCCTCTTCCTTTCTCTCCTCTTCTTTTTTTTTTCCTTTTTCTTTTCTTTCCCTTTTTTCTCTTTCTTCTCTTTTTTTTTCATGGAACATAGGCTTCTTCTTTTTTTTCTTTCTTCCATCTCTTCCCCCGAACTCTCCCTGTGCCCCCCTCAGCTTGACCCAACCGAGACTCCCCATGTTGCCGGTGGCCAAGGGAGTGGTTGCTGGGGAGGGCTCAGTAGACTGGAGGCAAGTGGCGACGCGACCTCTAGTGGTGCACGGTCCCAAGCAAAACAAAGATAAACCAAACTAAATCCGGTTAAACCCTCCCTAAACAAATTAAACAAAAACAACCAAACTCACCTACGCTTGAAGGGCTCTTCGCCGCTCGCCGGAGAGGAGGACATCGTGTGGAAGGAGCTCGTTAGGGTCCGGTTTGGCAACGATGTGGAGGATTTTAAGAAACCTACCGACGGTCTCCTTGTCGTTTAGGAAAGGGAGATCGTGTCAACTGGAGCCTTAATCCCTCTTGGACTCGTTGCCAATGAAGTCCTGCTCCTCCATGGCTTCCCACCGGGTCCTCCGACGAATTCGACAGCCGGATAAGGGAAAAACCAGCTCCCCTATCCGACTCCGCCTCCCCCCTAATTTTTTTTCATGACCTGGGTCGAAGCTGGCTGGGCCCATTGACTTTGGCCCAAAAAGCTTAGATAAAGCCTAGGTCTCACATATGTCATCTGGGATCATGTTGATGTGATGTGATACAGAAGGACCTGGATAAATGTGATAGGGTAACTAGATATGTCATCTTGATACCAGGTTCCGTACCAATTAAGTAATGTTGGTGATTGCTCCTGCCAATGGGCCCTGTATGTAACATACATGAACCAAGCTTAAGCATAAACAAAATTCAGTTAGTTAGTGCAAGATGGCTTAGTTCAACGATGCAATGAACAACAAAAAAAGTTGGTGAACATATCATGTCTACCAATCTTTGCTTGAGCAGGCAGCAAAATTTGTCAACTATATGCATCTTCTTGGAGATCGAAACCAAAATAACATGCTCAGAATGCTTTTCAGAGCATTACTCAAACTGCAGAAAGAATTAACAAACTAAAATGTATAATCATGATATAAGCAATAAGTTTCGTAGTAATATTGCTCTAATAAAGCCATGCAGGACATACACAAATCTTCTCAATGTTTCTTCAAACTCAAAAAACAACATGAAATTAAATAAATTATTACTCCACAAATTCATCTTCTTGGAGCATATTTGAATCCACCGTTGATGTCTCGAGACTAGCATCATTATCATCTTCATCTAAAAGTCACAACCAATTAAAAAGCAATTAACTAATTAATTCTAAAAATAAATTAATGAACTAAAATTATAAAATATATATAATAAATATAAAAAAAACATTACCAGCAAGATTTGGAACAAAGCCACGCAACCAATTTCGAGTGCAATTAGAAGTTGGATATTTTTTGGAAGGGGGTAGAACTTCTATATTTAGTGAGAACACGACCACCAATACTAAAAGTAGATTCTGATGCCACTATAGTAGTTAGAATGCTCAATACATCACGTGCCATAATAGAGAGAGTAGGAAATTGTTTTACATTGGTGTTCCAATAATTAAGAACATTGAAATCATCATAGTGGTTATAATCAAGTTTTGTTTCATCCAAATAAATATCCAATTTACTCTTGCCAGTGTGAATAACATTTTTATTCTGAAACATTTTAAACTCCTGCAATATTTTAAATAAATGGACAAAAATTAAATGAAAGAAATAAGATATAATAATTAATATATAATTAGAAAAATTTTAAAAGGTCGAATTTTTCTAAAAAATATAAAACTTATATTGAAGATTCTTGATTTCTTATATTTACTTCCATTTCCACTTGGCCCGTGCAATAAGATGGACTCGTTAGATGATGGAAAAGTATTTGGTACATTAAAGTTGCTTGCATATTCTCCAAAAAGCTTCTCTAATTTTTTCTTCACATTTTTAACCTTTTCTTGGAAAGTTGAAGGGTCAAGCTTTGTATAACAAAATTTTAAAAAATTAAGCTTCATGCATGGATCAAGAATAGTTCCAAAAGCAAGTACCATACATAATCCTTCTAATATTTGTCAAACTTCCCTTTCTTCCTAATAGCCATCTCCCTTATTACCTCATCATCATTGTACAAGCTTTCATTCAACATACATTCAATTTTTCAAACTTGCATGAAATATAAGTTAGAGGTTAGGTAAGATGAACCTGAGATCATGTTTGTTGTCTCACAAAATGTGATGCGGGACTACTTAGAGAGATGATATGTGTTGCCGCCAAGATCGTCATGGTTCGTAGCTGCTGCTGGCGTCGGACTACCCCTCATCCTCTCAGGGTTGACCTGCGCTTCAAGACCTGCAAAACAAGGGTTAGTGACCCGGGCCGGGGATTCCAGTAGGGGCACTCCGACGGTCAAGTCAATGACAATCCAGGGAAACAGATCCTCCTGGTCGAGCCTCTCTTGATGGACTCCATGCTAGGAGAAGTGAATGGTGTAAGAGTGGGGGTGCGAGTATGCTGGGAGAGGTGGTAGCCAAGGTAGGTTGGCCCTCCTGTAAGGCTTCTTCTCCCTTACTCGCTTGGATGATGTTTTGTGATTAAGCTTACATTTGCATACCTTCCCGATGGGGGTATCGAAGGTTCTTTTAAATCAAGGTGATTGCTGGGCGCCTACCTTGGGATCTCTCCTATGCTGTCAGGCGCATGCGGTGATGTTCCGTGCCATGAATGGAACGTCTTTCTCGATTTGCGATAAGGGAAACTATCGTGCGGTTTGACATTCCTTTCGGTCGCTCCATTTTGGGAAGCATGGCAGTGTCTCGATTGGGGGGCCGCCACCCCCGGGATTCGAATCTCGTGGTTGACTTCCTCTTTTGGGTGGTGCAGGTGATTAGTGGAGAGCGTGGCACCTTGGTCAGGGAGCTTCTTCCTCTCCTGGTGTAAGCGGTGGCCGCAGACAGTTATTATGACTTGACAGGTGCTTCCTTGTGGCCTTCGGGTTGCTCGCCGGTGCCTCGGGGAGGTGGCTCCACCTCCTTGATGGCCGGTGGTACTGTCCGAGTTGGTTGCTGAACTGGAAAGCTGGGACTCAGCTCCAACTCGGGGGGCTCGACCTCCGAAGGGCTCGACCTGGCGGAGGAGGCTGGGCTCGATTCTAGCCCAAGGGGCTCGACCTCGGAAGGGCTCGACATGGTGGAGGAAGGCTCGACTCCTGCCCGGACAGCTCGGCCTTGGAGGGGCTCGACTTGGCAGAGAAGGGTTGAGCTCGACTCCAGTCCAAGGGTCTCAGCCTCGAAGGGGCTCGATCCGATGGAGGAGGTCGACACGCAACTCCAGCCCAGAGGGCTCGACCTCGGAGGGGCTCGACCTGGCGGAGGAGGGCTGAGCTCGACTCCGGCTCAGGGGGCTCGGCCTCGGAGGGGCTCGACCTGGCGGAGGAGGGCCTCGGAGGGGCTTGATCTGGAGAAGGAGGTCGCTGGGCTTCGGCCTAGGCACCCCGGATTTGCGGGTGCCGACCTGGCAGAGGATGGAGCTCGGCTTTGATGGGCTGCCTCGTTGATCTGGGGGAGCTCGGCCCAGTCAAAGAAGTCCGAGACGGGGTGTCCATCATGGTGGATTTTCTGACATGGCATTTGATAGGGATTACATGTCAGCACGTCAGCTTCTTGCCACATAATTTGCCCCCCACTCCCAAGTCCCGTTGGTGCGATGCACTTGGGGTGGAGAGAGTAAATGCGCTGCTGACATGGAAAGGTGGGGATCCGGTGCAATGATGGCCGCGATCGACGGTGTCTCGGGAAGCGATTTCTTCAGCCTACCCGGAGGAGCCACGTGAGCACGTTTGAGGAGTAGTTATTGCGGGCACAGAATCCAGAGCGGTCGTAGTCGAAGCTAGATGCCAGTCCTGCTAATGAATGACACGTGGCACAGATCCGATGGTGAGGATTTGTAACGGTACGGTCGGGCACCGGTCACTTCAAAAGGAAAACTTGCCTTTCTCAAAATATGTCTTCTTTCAAATTCTTCGTCTCCGCAACCGTACCGAGGCTCTTCTTTTGTCCATTCGGCCATTCTTGTCTTCCAAAGCTCACAGCAGGTTAGTCCCCTTTCTCCTCACCTCGATTGAGTAGGACCTTCTTCTTAGGGCTAGGTTCACCTCCGGACTTTCGTCCGCTTTCTTCTTCTTTCCTTGGTCTTCTTCACCATGTCTCATTTCAAGCCAAGTTTCCGTCCTTCAACTAATCAGGGTGAGGCCAGGCCTTCTAGGCCGAGACCACTTCTTCTTCTGACGAGGAGGGAGATGGAGCGTGCTTCGAGCTTAGTAGGAGGCGTCCCCCTGGTAGGATAGTCATTAGGGAGCCTGGATCCATCCCTACTCTTCCTCCTCCCCCAACCAAACCCGTTCCTGAACCTTCTCGGTCCACAAGTCCTGGTGGGATTGCTTCGACAATCTCAGCCGAGAAACTGGGGACCATTCGGAATGTCTACCGCATCCCATATTCTGTCCAGCTCTTGGTCCCTCGATTAGGGGATTGGGTTACTTCCAGTAGCCCGGGCCGGATCGCCTTTTATGAGGAGACCTTCTCAGGAGGGCTCCACTTCCATTTCCATCCTTTCTTTCTATCCCTGTTGAGCAACTATCGCCTGGTCCCTGCTCAACTCATCCCAAACACCGTAAGGACTATCTTCTGCTTCGTCGTGCTCTGCCACTTCCATGGGATCGTCGCTCGTTTCTCCTTGTTCAGAGCCTTCTTCACTCTGAAGCCGCATCCCACCAAAGATGGGTGGTGGTCTCTCTCTTCTCGTTCGAGGGGGATCAGATTTGAACTTTCCTCTTCCATCAAAAAATGGAAGAGAAAATTCTTCTTTGCCACAATTAAGGGGGTTGACTGGGTGTGGAGCGACCCAGATCGATCCCCCAATCGAAACTCTGCGATCAAAGCAGTCGACAAGGATGTCTACGAGCTGCTCTACACTACTCAGATTCCTTCCCTCGAGGTTCTGTTGTCAGACCAGAACCTCACCGAGGCCGGGGTCGGCCCAACGGAAGAGTTGGGTGAGTTCGGCTCGAGTCTTTTTTGCTCTTTTTAATCTGTCTATTCCGAACTAGAACTGACATTGTATTTTCTACATGCAGGCATGAAGTTCTCAGTGGATAACATGCTTTCGATCACCCGGAAGAGGCCTCCATCGGGTTTGACTGAGGAGTCCTCTCTGAAGAGGGCTCGTGATGAGGGTGCATCGGTGGCCACCCCCGTTGAGCCGACCGAGCCGAGGAGGAGGGAGTCCGAGGCTGCCTTCGCACAAGCAAGAGGAGTGGCAGTTGCTATGTCTGAGCCAGAGCAGAGGGCGACCGGGCCTGCGTTGGAGAGGCCGAGGTGACGAGAGCCAGTCCCCGCCCGGAGCCTGAGGTGGTCGTTCAGGCCAGGGCCGTCGCTGTAGCGGTCGCCATCATGTCACCGCCTCCTCCAGAGCTCGTTGTCATCGAGGAGGAGGCGCGGGAAGGAGCGGAGCCGACATCGGGGGTGCCACTTGAGGGGGCGCTGAGCTCCCAACCGGCCCCAAGGCCTCTACTGGCGACGGAGTGGGTGATTCTGCCTCGGGGGCATGCAGGAGGGAGAGAGACTATCGTCGGGTCCCGTACAGAATGGGGCCCGACATCTCGTTGCTTCGGGATCGGAAGCTGGCTAAGCGCATGATGGATTTCTCAATCCAATCATGCGATCGGTGGGAGATGGCCGAGAAGGTACTGGTGGATGCAATCAGTAGCATCTTCCCCTACTCTTCACGGTAAGTAGTTTAACTTTCTGGATTTCTCTCCCCTTTCTTTTTTTTTTGACGTCTCGTTTGGTGCAGGTCTGAGCCGAGACACTTTTGATCAGGGCTTGTTGCTATAACTGGTTGAAGAACGACCAGCAACATGCAGCTGAGGTTGAGGCCTTGAGGGCCGAGCTGAAGGAGAAGTCTGATGCCTCCTGAGAGCTCGGCCTGAAGAATGAGGAGCTCCGAAAAGGGCTAGCAAGCACTGAGAGGCACTCGAAGGAGCTCCAGGAGGAACTTGATCAAGAGCGAAGCCGGGCGAGGAAGAAAGCCGAGGAGCTCACAGCTACCGAGAGGCGGTTGTCGGAGTTCAACACTGAGGCAGTCAGGCAGAAAGGATGCGCTCAGTCCTTTCTGGCTGAACTGGACGCGGCGAAGGAATGCTTGGTCACCGTCGAGGAAAGGGCCATAACTGCTAAGAAAGAAGTGGCAGCGGCGACCAGATCGGCAGAGGCGGTGAACGAGCAAGCCACCAAGGCGAAGAAGTGGGCAGAGGAGGCTATGGCAAGGTACAGGGCCTCGGAGGAGTTTGTCGCTAAGTTCCATGAAACGGTGTCAGACTCCTTCAAGGGCTTCATGTACCTTCGCTCAAGGATCCAGGATTATGTATCCGACAAGGGTCGGCCTCTACTCAGGTACTCTACTTCCTTGAATGCGGAACCAGCTCCAGATTCGAGCGATGTTGGGGAGTTGGAGGCTACCCCTGAACCTTCTTCGCCGGCAGTGGTGACTGAAGCCGGAGATCTGCAGCTTGGGGTTCCTGGAGACGATGCCTCGCAGCCACAAAGTCCTGGAGGGGCCCCGCCTCAGTAGAATAGGATTATTTTCTGTCTTGCTTTTGACCCAGCCACCCGGCATGTCGGGGGCCTAGGGATACTTGTAATGAACCAAGTTACTTTTAATGAAATGAAAGTTTCCATTTATCCTGGCTTGCGGGTACTCCACTCTTTTCCTCTTTCTTTTTTTTCTTTTCTTCTCTTTTTTCTTTTCTTTTCTTCTTTTTTTTTTTACATGTGATGAGATCAGAGGAGAGGTTTCCACTTTGTTTCTGGAGCTGAGCTCCGGGCTCCGACGTCTCGGAGCTGGGCTCAGAGATTGGTGGTCGGAGATCTGAGCTCTGGGTTTTGGTGTCTCGAAGCTGGGCTTGAAGACTTGGTGGTCGGAGAGCTTGGCTTCGGGCTTTGGTGTCATGGAGCTGGGCTCGAAGACTTGGTGGCCGGAGAGCTTGGCTCCGGGCTTTGGTGTCTCGAAGCTAGGCTCGAAGACTTGGTGGCCGGAGAGCTTGGTTCCGGGCTTTGGTGTCTTGGAGCTGGGCTCGAAGACTTGGTGGCCGGAGAGCTTGGCTCCGGGCTTTTGTGTCTCGGAGCTGGACTCGAAGACTTGGTGGCCGGAGAGCTTGGCTCCGGGCTTTTGTGTCTCGGAGCTGGGCTCGAAGACTTGGTGGTCGGAGAGCTTGGCTCTGGGCTTTGGTACCTCGGAGCTGGGCTCGAAGACTTGGTGGATGGAGAGCTTGGCTCTGGGCTTTGGTGTCTCGGAGCTGGGCTCTAAGTCTTGGTGGCTGGAGAGCTTGGCTCCGGGCTTTGGGCGCTGGACCTGGGGTCTGGTGGAAGTTCTCCTTCAAGGCAAGAAGTATTGGCTCTGCAATTCATTTGACATTAAGGCCAACATATAACACTTAACCTTATTATCATCTTCCATCCATTTTTCATATGCAGTCGTCTGACGAGCATTTGGATGGTCAGGTAAGACAGGGGTTCCTGGTCAAGCACATAGCCCAACTTCTCAGAACTCAAAATAATTTTGATATTTTTCAACCAATCTTTGAAATTAAGGCCTACAATTCGATTTGTCTCTAGAATATGGGCTAAGGGATTTGAAACAGACATGGTTAACTACAAGAATAAAAGATTCAAATTAGATGTTTATACTTAATTATAAAATTATTCTAAGATCTTTAAAAATAATTTTAGAACTTCCACTATTTTCTCGGATCTCTTATACTCTTCGTGGAGATGCGAAAACCTTGTGACTCTAGGTTTCTAGTAGGTGCTGCGGTTCCATTGATGTGCGGCACCTCACCGTGCCTGGTTATTGGTAACACGTTATACCAATAAGTGGCCAACTCTTGTCCAATGTATCTAATACAAGTTGTAGCATCTTTGTCTCTAAATCATGGAACCTTAACGTGCCCGTTTATTGGTCCAATCATTAGTTAAATCAGACCCACCATTCCTGCTAGACAAAGCCGTTACTGAGTCTCTCAACGTGCCCATTTATTGGGCCTAACCCCATCAGTGCCTAGCAACATCTCATGCGTAATAGCATGGTTGTGTCTTCCCGATGCAATTAGACCACTGTAACCAGTCGAGAATAATCAACACAGTAGGACACCCAACATCTCATGCTTAATAGGATGGTTGTGTCTTCCCGATGTAACTAAACCACTGTAACCAGCCGAGAATAATCAATACCAGCAGGACATCCGTACACCTACAAGGTGGAAGACCCAAGACTTAATATTTACTGGGAGCTTAGGTTCAGGTCTCTTATAAATTGATTAACCAAATCATGTCTGACCAATTACATTAAGTCAGCACAATCTCATATCTGACTTAAAATAGCTAGCATGGGTGAACTCAAATCAAAAGTGACCATATTGAAAACTTAATCAACGAAATTGGCCAGGTTAGTTTGATACATGGGAGGGTTCAGCCATATACCCTCTTTCTACCAAACTAGTTGGTTGAGAAATAGTTAGTTCCAATTAAAAACCATGATCAAAACTATTCTTAGACACCAATTGATTGATAAGATTCAATTAGGTCAACATAGTGATCTGGGCTTATTACTGAGCCAAATTAGATTTTAACTTATCAATTCACAATCCAATGAATCGATCTGACCATACATTATCTAAAAATAATTTTAAGACGACTAGACCTAATTTGTTCAACCCAAACCCTCATGCACCTATTTAATTTTCTGATCAAATCAATTTTAAAATAGGTTCAAAGCATGACTTTAATGGCTTATGATCATGAATCAAATTTAAGATTTAAACCTAATTTGGTGCATCGTATACATCAACATGTTAGATCATATAATTAAACTACATCTAATGTAATTAAATAGATCTAAAACATGCTTAATAACACATCACATATATAATCAAAAATCGATCAGAACCCTTTTGAAAATCCTTTTCAAAAATAGGTATACATTAAAGTAGGACAACCTTTACACTGTAGGGGGTAAACCCTATAGCAGGACAACCTTATAATCACTTTGTACAACCTTTGATCAATTAATTTTCAGATTATAATTTTTAATTTCAGATCTAATAATTATTATTTTAATTTTGAAAATAGTTTTCAAAACATAACAATTCTATACTAGAACAATCTCATATTCAGCATAGATTTGATACAATCATAATCTATCTATTTAATCTGAATATGTTTCATATATGATTCTCATCCATGTATATTAAAAAAAGGAGAACCGTGTTTCTGATACCACTATTGGATTTCTCCCAGGAACAGTATATTGCAATCGATCAGGCATTAAAAGCCTGACGTAGTAGAAGTAGATATAAAAAACTATTTTATATCTAGACATGCAATTTACAAATAAATCTAATATTTTATAATAAATTCTAAACATGCTATTATAGATGAAAAAAATATCAGATCTGAAAATAAAATTATTTTGAACATAAATAACTTACCTGGATTGCTATCCTGGCCTGTTCTAAAAAATATGCTGATTCACTTTTGAAACCGGGATTCTATCGGAGCCGCGCAATCACCCGGCCCTTCTGGTATCCACACTGAGCTCATGTAACCGAGTTGTAGAGAGCACCAAACTGCTAGATCCTTGCAACCCTCTCCTCTTTCAGCAAATTAGCCACTTTAAAAACGGTGCCGATCCAAATTTGGACCGGCTTTTCTTGAACTGGCTTATATCTTGCAAATTGAGATTTGCAAGATATAGGACATCTTTCTTTCTTCTCTCTTATAGAATATCTCTCTAGATCTCACACAAGGAAGGAGAAAATAAATAAAAGGGAGAGGACACCCAAGAGCTCAGTGTGGGTATTGACGCCCAAAAGAAAATCATGCCAAAAAGGAAGAAGCATATGTTCGGCCACCCCTTTCTCTTCCTTTTATGATTTACGGTAAATCCCTTCTCCAATTTCTTTATGCCAAAAAGAGAGGATTTTTAACTAATCTAAATTGGTTTAAAATTTAAGAGAAGTAGAAGAGGACTCTTCCCTCTCTTAAAATTCTCCATGCCTAAACACTTTTAGCGCCCACCTCTTTTCATGCCCACTTTTCTTTTATCGCATAAAATACTTGGGGCCCGCTTGTTGGCATGTGGAGACAAGGAGAGAGAGAGTCCCGGTCCAATTGGACTCTAAGTGATTGTCCAAATTAATTGATTTGACAGTCAAATCGAAGCCAATTTTAAATCCGATCGAACCATTTCGAAAATGGCCATTGACCCAATTCAATTAGGATCAATTAACTGAGTCTAACTTAATTAAATTAAATCTAATTTAATTTAATTAATAGTTAATCCATAATCTTTTAATTGAAACATTTACAATTGGTCTAAATGTACTAAAATTATCAATTTAGTAACATTTTGATTTGCTGATTGGTTACTTAAGCTCCTAATATGTGTGACCCCTCAGGTCCTATCCTGTCTGGTAATGGATAGAAATAATTTTGCTCAACCCTAATTAGGATCATCGATCTGAGAATGATCCTAACAGGCTCTCACAATCCATTAGTGATACCTAGCAGTATATAGTGGCAACCCAGCATAATAAGATTAGAACCCCTAGGTGTAGTTATCATGTGATTCAGTTTCTCTATTAAAAATTATGATATGATGTTGGTTACGGATACTCGTCAAACCCATCAGTCATATGCTTAATTTAATCGACTCAAGTCCAATTGTGATACTAATGAAAACACCATTTCATTATCACCTTGCTATGGCCACAGACTTCTGGACTTAGTCACATTAAGCTGCATAGGATTATTCCTTACTACTAAGGCTGATAGATCTCTACAAGTGAAGACCCTACTCCTACAATAAACTTACTGCAGCCAACGAATACCATAAGGTACCGAATGGATTGGAACCATGTGTTTGTGCTGTTAAACTACAGCAACCTTATTGTGAGTAGCTGAGACACTCTAGGTCAAAGAACTATTCACTTAACTACAGCATCAGAAAGTTATTGATGAGTGAGTAGTCATCCATATAACTTCCTGTACTTAGTCACGTTCAGTACCGTTGATCTCTATCAACTACCTGCACTCTCACTCCAGTGTCACCATACTGTAGGTCAGAGACTCATCTACCCAAAAAGAAAAGTGATCTGTGCACCGATTTTAACAGATCAATCACCGTTCTCGTGATATTCCAACAATCAAAGTTAATCTATAAAGACACATGCCTCAGATTCTCAACTATTAAGAATATGTATCATTGCCCATTAACTCCATGAACGATTTATAGGCATATCAATATGAATGAAACTAATGCTCTTTTGTTAATAAGAAAGATTAAGAACAAAATTCATGCCCTAAAATTAGAATGTGTTATTGCCCACTTGGCTTTTAGGGCATATATCTATCAAGCAGTGGTAGGCGAAACGTGACTCCTGAAGGATAGGCATGAGGGAGGCCTGGATGGTGATACTTGAGTGCGACGTCACAGTCTCCACCGAACCAGCCAAAATTCTCTTGTAAGCAAGTACTCCACTAGGGCTCCAGGTCCTGTAGCACACTGCCTGCATCTCCTGCAAAGCGAGTGCTCCATCGAGACTCCATGCTCTATAGCATGCTACCTGCATCTCCTGCAAGGCGAGTGCTCCACCGAGACTCCAGGCTCTGTAGCATGCTACCTGCATCTCCTGCAAGGTGAGTGCTCCACTAGGGCGCCAAGTCCTGTAACGCGCCGCCTGCATCTCCTGCGAGAGGGGTGCTCCACTAGGACTTCAGGTGCCATAGCACACCGTCTGTGCCTCTCGTAAGAGAAATGCTCTGTTAGAGTTTTAGGCCCTATACTGCACCATCTGCATCCCTTGTAAGTAGAAGCACTCAGTCGTGGTCCCAGATCCTGTGGCACGCCACCTGAACCTTCCATGGGGGATCGTCCTATCAAGGAAGCCGGTTCTGCAGCATGCCGACTACACCCCTGCAAGAAGATCTTCTCCCGAGAATCTCGGACCTTATCAATGGAGCTTTAAAAAGCTTGTACCCCTTTCATAGGGGACATCCTGAGAGAGGCACCCAACTAAGGCTCCAGACTTGGTTTGGCTGAATCAATTCCTATATAACGATAAGAAGGACCTCCAGGACGGGGGGGGCTAACTAAGAGAGAGACGGTAAGAGAGCAAATGCAAAGGGCTGAACAGCGAGGAACCCGTCGGATCCCCGGCCTGGGTCTCCCTTTTTTTTTGCAGGACCGAATGGTCGCGAAGGCACGAGGACGAAGAACCCGATGCTTCCAGGAAGGCCAGTCCAATTGGATCCCATCAAAGCTACAGACTACGGCAATCTAGATAGCAACATATCCCAAATTAAAAATAGTTTTTAAAAAAAAAAAAATTCAAACCATATTAGGATATGCTAAATAGATCATATTAAGATTTGAGATGGATCAAATATTTGGAAGAACTTGCTTGACTGGCATCCCTACTCCAACACAAGATACTTGTTGCCTTATGCTAGGGGCGGGGGCCGTTTACTGGTGGCCTATATTGAGTATTGACCGCGAATGATGTTAAAAAACATAATTATATGGATTATACCAATACAAGAAATAATGTTCAAGTTCATTAATTTTATTTTATTGGAATATTGGTTTCAATCACCATCACAATTTTTTACATAAAAATAAATAATCAACAAAGTCAGATTTAAGAGATTAGTCATCCACGAGGTTTTTACATTGATAGCACATTTAATTCATGACCAAAATCTGAGTCAAAATTTAGATCGGAATGGATGGAAATAGGAATTAAAATGGCTATGTTATTTAACATTTTTGGTTCATGATTGAAATCAAAGTCGAAATCAAAATGGAATTTGAGCAGCATGAAAAAAAAGCGATCTAATTTTGAAAAATTGTGGCATTTTTATTCCTTCCTAAAATTAAAATTAAAATGAAGTTTTCTTTACCAAATAGCTTGAATAAGAGTCTATTATTCCCATTTCCAACCTGGAGTCTATTTACCTTCAACCAAACAAATCCTAAATAGCAGGTTTACCTGTTCTATGAAGAGAAAAATGAAAAGAAATGCTCCAAAAACAAGTATAAATCATGAATCAAGCAACATAATAAATCTATCCTAGTTAAATTTAGATTTTGCAATTTATAATTTGATACGCATGCAAGTTTTGACAATGTAAAGCTATGTGCCTATAACATAAGCAGGCAGAAAATTTCCAACATATCGTTTGTTAAGGAGAAATGTGTGGATAACATATATCATATGGTGCACATAACATAGTAGGAAGTTTAGCCCTATCAATGAGGTCCAGGTAAATCAAAAAAAAAAAAAAATTCTACATACTATTAGCTGGATCCTATATATTTATAGGAACATAAAGAGCAGGGGTTTTATCCAAATATAGTCCTGATAACATTAGGTTGCCCATCAAACTGTATAATGCTTGGAAGATGTTACTCCCAACGAAGAAGGATGGTCTCTCATTTATTACATCTCAGTGGATAACAAATTAGGTTCCAAGCTGCCATCTTTTTCAAGTTCCCAGAGACATCCAATATCCAGAATACACCATATCTATCATACAGCGTAGTTGATAGAGAAATTGGTATCCGCATTGTTCACAAAAATTATTAACATCAACTAATGTTCAAAGATGCACTTTTATCTATCAGTCTCACTCATCTATCTTGGCTCCATGTCAGTGATCGAGACATCATTCAATGAAACTAGTCTTGATCTTCCGGTCCTCCTTGATTTTCTTGCTGTGCTGCCACTGGAGCTCTCACCTCCTGATGAACTAGTCCTCACGTCCCTCTCGAGCACCTCCGACTCATTGACCGTACCACTAATAAAGAGGGCCGGTGGCGATGGAGCTGGAACGGTGACAGAGTAACTACTGAGCATCAGAATTACTGATGCCATGCTGGGTCTCTCTGCCGGCTCTTCCTGGACGCAGAGTAGCCCGATGTGAATGCACCTGAGTACTTCTCGGGCATGATACTGATTACCTAGAATTCGGTCGATCACCTGTGTTGCCATTCCTCCATTCCAGTGTTGCCAGACCTATTCAAATAATAGGTTTAGAGGATTTCAATAGGCTAACATGATAAGAGGATACAGAGAGCAGTAGACCTATGTTTATATATATATATATATATATATATATATATGTTGGGGATGGGTTGGGGCGGAAGAGGGGGCGGTCTGCAGAATGCTTACATAGCCAAGAAGGTCTAAAGAATTCCCGGATCCCTGGAATCCACTATTCCTCCGGCCGGTCACGATCTCCAAAACTAGTACGCCAAAACTGAAAACATCTGATTTGGTGGAGAAGAGCCCATGCAAGGCATATTCTGGTGCCATATACCCGCTACCATAAAGAAATTGAGAAGATATATATTAGATTTTTCTCCATGGGGACATACTTGTGATTCAACTCAGATTTCAGAACAATAATGGACTCGACATCTTTCCACTGGTTATTCAAAAAAAAAAGGAAATTTAAAACATATGCACTTACTACGTCCCCGCAATTCGACTAGTGTTTCCATGGGTCTCATCTATGCTGAAAAGCTTTGCAAGACCAAAGTCTGAAATTTTAGGATTCATGTCCCCATCCAGCAAGATATTACCTGCTTTTAGATCCCGATGAACAATCCTTAATCGAGAATCCTCATGAAGATAGAGAAGCCCGCGGCCAATCCCTTCAATAATCTTGCACCGCCTTCCCCAGTCTAGTTGTTGTCGTTTAATAGGGTCTGTTTCATCCAAGTAAACTAGATAAATTTACTGATATCATAATGCATAACAGGTACAGTTAGGCCATATGATCAACAAGATGTTAGCAACACAAGTAGAATTAAATCACGGGTGGCCTAGCCTCCGCTAAATCGAAAGAGTAGAAAGCAGTTATATCATAAAAATTTACCCCCCCTCCCAAAAAAAAATGCATGGAAGACAGTAGCATGCAAAAATGATGGCAGCATTGATAGAGTCATCTTAATAAATGGACGCGGTATAAGAAATCAGGCTATGCAAAATGATGGCATCCGCATCTATCCGTATTGCAAGAAACGTATGTTCAAGGTAATGAAAACTTAAATTAGATTGAATAAAGACTATAAAGTAAATTTAAAGAGACGTAACGTGTATCAAGTGTTGTAATAGGCTAGAAGAAATATATACAGCTTAGTTCGGAGAAAGGCTCATCACAACAGGGTTACGTAAGTAACAAACCTCATGACGTATTTATTTGCTTAAAACCAGGGAAGTAGTACCCTGGCAATGATTATAAAAAATATAATTGTAGACTTGGAGCATACCGAATAAAAATTTGTCGAGGCTTGTATTTGGAAGGTACTCATAGACAAGTAACCTCTCTCCTTCCTCGAGGCAACAACCAAGTAACTTCACAAGGTTTCTGTGTTGAAGCTTGGCAACCAAAACCAGCTCGTTTCTTAGCTCTACTAGTCCTTGCCCTGAACTTCCTGAGAGCCTTTTCACAGCTATTTCTTGTCCATCCCGCAGAGTCCCCTGTATGAGATTTAAAAGATACAAGAAAGCAACTCCTATTCATCAAATCAATAACGATGTTTACAATTCTATGAGTGACCTTGAAGACCTGAGTCTAAATAACTACCTTGTAAACCGGTCCGAACCCACCTTCTCCAAGCTTATTTGCATTTGAGAAGTTATTTGTGGCAGCTCTAAGGGCACCCAAATCAAATAATACTGATTCTGAATTTCTGAACTCTTCCTCATCTCCATCAACTACTCACAAGTCAAGCTCAACCACATAAAAATCCAGCCCGTTTGTCCTGAATTGGGTTTCTTAAAACTATAATGCAGTGAGAAAAACTTACTAAGTTCTCTTCTAAACACTTTCCTTCTTCCCAAGCAGATCCAGATACAGATGGCGAAAAGGACCACCAGTGCAGCAATGACAGAGATGACAACAATTATAACTACTTTTGTAGCGTCATTACTTTTCCCTGCACCAAAAGAAAAGTTAGCAATCAGACAATGCCATTTAGAAACGGAGACATAACCCAGACCAAATTAAACTGCAAATGGCCTACCATACACGCTAAAGACCAAAAACTTATAATTCTTATTGCTTAGACACAACCTATTTTCCTTCTAAGAAATCGAAACTAGCAACTAATAAGTTTGTTTATAAAGTTTATGAACTAAGGTGGACTCTTACAACCTTGGAGAGAGGTTCTATGACATTAAGTATACCTAGTCCAGCATTGACTCCCGATATGCAGTAAAGTTGCCTATGAATTAGTGCATTTGACTCTGATATGCAGAGGTGAATCGTGGATGGGAATGTGCTGCATGTTTCCCAGAGCTGTATTGTGAGGACCGGTCCTTTTGGGCTGGATTTGGGCTGAAGTCGGCAGCCCTTGCCGACTTCAGTTCAAAATCCCTATGGTTCGGAAGGTCGGATTTTCCGGCGAGAAATCCGGACAAATCCGACGCCGCCGCCGGAGAGGGGGGGAGATAAGGTTTCTCCTCGGGTTTAAGGCTCTGGGGATTATCTCTGTTGATCCGGGAGCTTCTTCCTGTGGTGGAGCGACGACGGTTCCTCGAGTGCCCTGGCCCTGGTCTTGGGTTTGGGGCGCGACAGATTTAGTGGTATCAGAGCCAGGCTTGTCTCAGAAACTAAAATGTTTTAGATAGTGAGAGCGGGGTAGAGACAATTAGGGCAAGTTTAAATTGATAAAGTACAAGTAAGGTCATATTATTTAACTAACTAACATTTGTGCTATAGGTTTAATGGCTCGGACCCGATCCATGAGGACATCAAATCAAAATGATCATGCGTCTCGAGCTCATGATACTTCGCAGGCAGCGGGTCCATCTCGGGCGGCCGGCGCTTACATGGCTCGTAGCCTATCACCTGATCAGGGCGAGAGTCAAGCAGTTAGTCCTCCTCCTCTGCAGCATGATATGAGGACAGCCAATTCTGATGGTCAGGTGGTAGGTCTTATCCAGGCTCTAACTGGACTTGTGCAGGAATTGAGGCAACAGGGGAATAGGGGTGGTCAGTCATCTAAAATGGATCGGGGGATCACTGAATTTAAAAAGTTGGCACCTCCTACATTTGAGGGTTCTACTGAACCTACTGAATCCTTGAAGTGGCTGAAAGAAATGGAGAAGGTCTTTGTCAGCATGGACTGCACGGATCGGGAAAAAGTTCGCTTTGCAGCTTATCAACTACAAGGCGAAGCTTCGGAATGGTGGGATGCTGTCAGAAGACAATATGGCAATGAAGAGCCGATAACTTGGGATATTTTTTGCCAAGAGTTTTTGGATATGTATTTTCCTGAAAGTCTCAGATTTGAGAAGGAGAGCGAATTTACCAGATTGATACAAGGAGGCTTGACCGTGACACAGTATGAAGCCAAGTTTATTGAACTGTCCCGCTTTGCTCCGGAGTTGGTGGCCACGGACTATATCAAGGCACGGAGATTTGAGAAAGGACTTAAACCCAGGATTCGTGCTGGAGTAAGACCCATGCAGCTGGCCTCATACCGGGATGTCGTTAGTAAAGCAAAAATTGTAGAGCAAGAGGTTGATAATATGCAGCAGGAGAGAGAACGGCAGCTGAGGAAGAGATCCAGACCTGATGGGCAGCGTGGGAACCAACACTCTGGCAAACAACCTAGACAGAGGGGAAATCAAAGGCAAGATCCAGGTCCTCAGCAGGGTAATGGTCCTTGTTGCAGGAGATGTCAAGGTTTTCATCTAGAGCAGGATTGTCGTTGGTTTTCTGGGGCTTGTTTTAATTGTGGTCAGCAAGGCCACAAAGCTATGAATTGCCCACGTTCTCAGAATCCTGGAAATCAGTATACCTTTCAGAATGCACCGCGACCGCCAGCACCTTCTCCTTCAAATGTACCAGCTTTTATCCAAGGACAACCTATAGCTTATGGATCTGGTGAGCGCCAGAAGCAGAAGACCCAGGCTCGTGTGTATGCTCTAACTCAGCAAGATGCTCAGGCATCGAATGTTGTGGTGACAGGTAATTTCGCAAGTTTTTTTTTTATTTATTGATTTAATTGAGTGCAAATAATTATTAAGTAAGAATTATCTGGTAGGTACCATCAAAGTAGTCTCTTCATATGCCCGTGTTTTATTTGATTCCGGAGCAACACACTCTTTTATCTCAACCGGATTTGCTAAGAAGGCTGGTATGGAACCAGTACCTCTAAATTTCGAGATCGGAGTATCCATTCCAAATGGGGGCATTATCATGGTTAACATGATTTGTCCATCCTGCACTCTAAGCATTGGAAACCATGAATTTTCATCTGATCTAATGGTATTGGAAATGGAAGAGTTTGATATTATTTTGGGAATGGATTGGCTAGCTTCTTATCATGCCACAGTAGATTGTTTCGGGAAGAGAGTAGTTTTCTACCCTCCAGGTCAGGAACCTTTTGGTTTCTTTGGCGGTGAAGGGAAGACCCCTACGAGAATGATTACAGCTATGCAAGCTAAACGGATGCTGAGGCAAGGTTGTGCAGGATATTTGGCCAATGTTATGGATCTCCAGCAAGAAGAAGAAGGGTTGGAAAATATTCCTATTGTGAAAGAATTTCCGGATGTATTTCCAGATGAATTGCCGGGATTACCTCCTGACAGAGAGATGGAATTTTCTATTGATCTCTTATCTAATGCAGAACCTGTGTCTAAAGCTCCCTATAGAATGGCACCAGCTGAATTGAAAGAACTCAAGGAACAACTTCAGGATCTGCTCGATAAGGGATTCATCAGGCCGAGTGTTTCACCATGGGGTGCTCCAGTACTGTTTGTCAGGAAGAAGGATGGGAGTCTGAGGTTGTGTATTGATTATCGAGAATTGAACAAGTTGACAATTCGAAATAAGTATCCCCTTCCCAGAATTGATGATCTTTTTGACCAGTTGCAAGGCGCTTAGGTGTTCTCAAAAATCGACTTGCGGTCCGGATATTATCAGTTGAAAATTAAGAATGAAGACATATCCAAAACAGCCTTTCGGACTAGATATGGGCATTATGAATTTCTGGTGATGCCTTTCGGACTGATGAATGCTCCGGCAGCTTTCATGGACATGATGAACAGGATATTCAAATCATATTTGGATCAGTGTGTAGTAGTTTTTATTGATGACATTCTAGTTTATTCCAAGAATCCGGAGGAACATGAAAAACATTTAAGGAAAATCTTACAAATACTAAGGGAGCAGAGATTGTATGCAAAGCTGAAGAAATGTCAATTCTGGCTTGATAATATTTCTTTTCTTGGCCACACAGTCTCTAAGGAAGGGATATCTGTTGATCCAGCAAAGATTGAAGCAATTGTTGAATGGAATAGACCAACTAATGTGACTGAAGTCCGTAGTTTTCTGGGTCTAGCTGGTTATTACCGAAGGTTTGTGGAGGGATTTTCCCGTATAGCCTTGCCACTGACCCAGCTAACCCATAAAGGGATTAAATTTGTTTGGTCTGATGATTGTGAGAAAAGCTTCCAAGAGTTAAAGAAGCGCTTGGTATCAGCTCCTATTCTTACCTTACCAACTGGAAGTGAGGGTTTTTCTATTTACAGTGATGCCTCCAGAAAAGGGTTAGGATGTGTTCTTATGCAAAGGGAGAAGGTGGTGGCCTATGCATCTAGGCAGCTTAAAACACATGAATTAAACTACCCTACTCATGATTTGGAGCTAGCTGCTGTAGTCTTTGCCCTGAAAATTTGGAGACATTACCTGTATGGTGTATCTTGTGAAATTTTTACTGATCATAAAAGTCTTAAGTATTTATTTACTTAGAAAGAGTTAAACTTGAGGCAAAGGAGATGGTTGGAGCTGATCAAAGACTATGATTTGAAAATAAGTTATCATCCGGGAAAAGCAAATGTAGCGGCTGATGCATTGAGCAGAAAGGCCGGAGGTAGCTTGGCAACCTTAATCACTTCTCAAGGAGAAATTCTTCAAGATCTTGGAAAGCTGAGTTTGGAGATCCAGATACATAACTCTACATTCTCACTTGCTACTCTTAAGATACAATCTACCCTGATCGATAGAATTAAGGCATCACAGATGAATGATTCAGAATTTCAAAAGATTAGAGAGAAAATACAATCTGGGATAATCTCGGAATTCCGAATTCATGAGGATGGATCCTTAAGATTTGGAAACAGGTTGTGTGTTCCAGGGGATGAAAGTCTAAAGAAGGAAATCTTGGTCGATGCCCACAATGCTATTTATATTATTCACCCTGGAAGCACAAAAATGTATAGAGATCTTAAGGAGAACTTATGGTGGAAAGGTATGAAAAAGGGAAATAGCCATATTCGTGGCTCAATGCTTAACTTGTCAGCAAATAAAGGCTGAGCATCAGAGACCAGCAGGACCTCTACAACCCCTAGCTATCCCTATATGGAAATGGGAGAATGTCACAATGGACTTTGTTTCAGGATTGCCAAGGACTCTCAGAGGATTTGATGCTATTTGGGTTGTTGTAGATCGATTGACAAAGTCAGCTCATTTTCTACCTGTCAAGGTCAATTTCTCCATGGAAAGGCTAGCAAAATTATATATCGATGAGATTGTTAGATTGCATGGTATTCCTGTATCAATTGTATCTGATAGGGACACTAGATTTGTTTCTCAATTTTGGAGGAGTTTGCATCAAGCTATGAAAACCAAGCTGGAGTTTAGTACAGCCTTTCATCCTCAAACAGATGGGCAGTCAGAGAGGACGATTCAGACATTAGAAGATATGTTGAGAGCATGTGTTCTTGATTTAAAAGGGTCTTGGGATGATCATCTGTCACTGATAGAATTTGCATATAACAACAGTTATCAAGCAACCATTAAGATGGCACCTTTTGAAGCTCTCTATGGGAGGAGATGTAGGACCCCGGTATGTTGGGATGATGTTGGTGAGAGGAAACTTTTGGGACCAGATATTGTGCTGCAAACCACAGATAAAATCCAACTTATTAGGAAGCGACTGTTTACAGCTCAGAGTCGACAAAAGAGTTATGCAGATAATCGGAGAAGAGAACTGAAATTTATGGTGGGGGACCATGTGTTACTTAAAGTGTCCCCTACTAAAGGAGTTATGAGATTTGGGGTGCGAGGGAAGTTAAGCCCTCGGTATGTGGGTCCTTTTGAAATCTTGGAGAAAATTGGAGCTGTGGCTTATCGGCTTGCTTTACCACCATCTCTTGCTGGTGTACATAATGTTTTTCATGTTTCTATGCTGAGGAAGTATGTACCTGATCCAAATCATGTAATTGAATTGGGACCACTTCAATTCAAGGAAAATTTGTCTTATGAGGAACAACCAGTGAAGGTGGTGGATAGAAAGGAGCAAGTCTTGAGGCGACGCGTCATTCCTTATGTTAAAGTCCAGTGGAGTAGTCATTCAGAACGGGAAGCCACTTGGGAGTTAGAAGAAATCATGAAAGTTAAATATCCTCAACTTTTCCAGAACCCAGGTATGTAAATTTCGAGGACGAAATTTTTTTTTTTTTTTTAGGTGGGGAGAATGTGAGGACCGGTCCTTTTGGGCTGGATTTGGGCTGAAGTCGGCAGCCCTTGCCGACTTCAGTTCAAAATCCCTATGGTTCGGAAGGTCGGATTTTCCGGCGAGAAATCCGGACAAATCCGACGCCGCCGCCGGAGAGGGGGGGGAGATAAGGTTTCTCCTCGGGTTTAAGGCTCTGGGGATTACCTCTGTTGATCCGGGAGCTTCTTCCTGTGGTGGAGCGACGACGGTTCCTCGAGTGCCCTGGCCCTGGTCTTGGGTTTGGGGCGCGATCAGTTCAAAATCCCTATGGTTCGGAAGGTCGGATTTTTCGGCGAGAAATCCGGACAAATCCGACACCGCCGCCGGAGGGGGGGGGAGATAAGGTTTCTCCTCGGGTTTAAGGCTCTGGGGATTATCTCTGTTGATCCGGGAGTTTCTTCCTGTGGTGGAGCGACGACGGTTCCTCGAGTGCCCTGGCCCTGATCTTGGGTTTGGGGCGCGACATGTATCCTATATGATGTACAAGGGGTCGGGTTGCGTCTTTCGCGCCAAAGAATAAGGATTGGTCTTCTTTCGTGACGACGTCCATTAGATCGCACGCTATACAGATCTCAAAACAATCTGAATCCCTCATTTACCCACTTGTATGAATCTCAAAGCGACCATTGCATGATCCAATTCATGCCGAAGATGAATCCTTCTTTCCCATCAAATAAGGACGGCAAAGGACCCGGTATAAATCGGATAGGCCATTATCCATACTCGTCCCATGCATGACGTAATAAGGAGCAAGCCGGGTACAGTCCTGGGACAGGACGGGACGAGTATTGTTAAACCAGACGGATTAGATGTGTCAGATCATTTATAATTATAAAATTTATTTTTTATTCAAATCAATATATATATATATATATATATATATATATATATATATATATATATATATATATATATATATATATATAAAGATAGGGCGATAAATTCCGCATGGCTATCCCAGCCTATCTTACCGGAAAGATGAGTACCCTAATATAATAATATTAAGATACCAGCTAGTCAGGACGAAAAATAAAAAGATCCTGATCTTTCACTTATCTAATCATCCCGGATCTCAGGAGAGAATTTCTGAATTTAATCAAGTCTTCTACAGGATTATTTATTGAACTCAATCAATTTTTTATTTTAAAAATTTTATAAAAAATATTTATATATATTCAGATAAGATTCACGAAAAATCTTATTATGAATTATTTATACCCTTTCCGGATACATTACAGATTAGATAAAATCTCAGCCATTTAGATATATTGTGTCAGTTTAGATATTGATCGGGTAAAATAAATTGCCATCGTACTAAAAACATCCGGCATGTTTCTCCAGACTTAAGATTTAAACTTAAAAAAAAAAAAAAAATTACAGGAGCATAAGCTGCCAACATGCTATGCGGTCCAAGAAAAAAAAAAAAAAATCGTGGTCTTGCTCTATATTCAAGCTAATTGAAAGCACACATAGTTCTGAAGATTAACTTAGTGGAAGACTTAAATTACTATATAGAATTCCTGACAAGGAGTAGAAAAACTGAAGATGTAATTCGTTGTTAAAGCCAGCCAAATTAGCAGCCCCAAAGGCTGAAATTATCTTTTGCTGTTTTATCTTATCGGAGGTACCGGTCGAATCGTCCAAACCAACGGCTCTGTGTTCTGTTTAAGTAAATCATTCCTGAGGGAGGCATTCTACGTCAAGGGAAGAACTATGCTTACCATCACCGGTCGTGTCAGTGCCATTCCCACCGTCCGGCGAAGAACTCGATCCCGAGGGTGGCGGAGGGACCAACGACAGGGAGAAAAAGCTTGTGGTCTCGAATCTCACGGCACAACTCACCTTCACGACCTGTCCTCCGATTTTCCCGTAGCAACAGGAAGGCAAAAGACCGACCACCTCATCGAGACACGTGGAGCAATCCGTCTCCGATAGATCACGGGTACACTGTGCCATCCCGTATATATTCCCATAATCGGTGTTATTCGTGATCCCCACTCCAGACTTCGAGTCCCTCGCCGCCGCTTGTGACGCGATCTCGTCCATCAGATCCCTCATCTCTCGATTGAACACCGTTGGATTCGACGCGTTATTGCTATTGACAAGCATCACGGGCTGTTCGTCTTCGAGCTGGCCGAAGAAGCGTTGATCGGAGTAACGGAGGACGCAGAGATCGTAGCGGATTGCGGCAGACTTGCGGAGGGGGCAGCGGGTGGCTGCGGCGGAGGCGGAGCGGTTGAGGCAGCTGGAACAGCGGAAGGCGGAGGCGTCGGGAAGGCACTGGGCGAGGCCGTAGGCGGGTGCGGAGGAGGTGGCGCCGGCGGTGGCGGTGGAGTAGTAGCCGGGGTCGCTGGGAGAGGAGGTGAGATTGGAGAGGAGCAGGTCGAGGTTGGAGGAAAAGGTGCTGGGGACGGTGTAATTGGTGTCGCCGAAGCAGTAGGCGAGGATGGGATCATCCTGGGAATAAGTTTTGGTCGGAGCTAGAAGCAGAGCATGGAGGATTAGCAGAGGGAGTAGAGACAAGATGGATGCCATGAAGAGAGTATCGTGGGAAGAGGAGGGATGGAGTGGGATGTTAGAAAATCCTAAATCAAGTATATGCCGCGGAAGCATCATTAAAAAAAGATTCTGACACGATGATGACAGTTTTCTTTCTAAACTAAGAAGCAAGAGATAAAATAGAAAAGATTAGAAGTAAAGAGAGGTAACTCCATCTTTACAATCAAGAATCAGTGCCTCTCTGAGGTTCGAGAAGTAACTCCACCTTGTGGACTTCCTCATGCAAGATTCCCTTCTCCAAATCTATGGAAGATCTCACGCTGATTCCTCTCTCATATCCCTCTAAACCGACGCTCCTTATATATAATCACATAGACGGTTTGGGGCTTCCTAAATTGATTACAACCAACCAACTAATACTTGGACTTAAATCCTATAACCCACAAACCGGGTTATGTTACAGTATCTCAAAAACTCCCCACTAAGTCATATGAGATAAAACTGAAACTTAGAGCATCACTGGAACACCTCCAGAAAACCCCTACAATATATCCAAGACCTGCTTGGGACACGGTCCCAAGCTCCAGGGATCCTTGAACATCCTTGCCATGGCCTTCCAAGTCTCTCCAAGGCTTGGGAGCACCACAAAATCCCTACAATCTCTACTTTGGTGTCCCTAAGCCTTGGCAAACCCGGCAATGTCCTCCTACACAACCTCGCTGTAACTGCGTGTCCTGACAGCCTCTTGTGCGCATCTCCTTTCCTCTGCCAACACCCTTTAGCTGTTGTGCACCCTTGGAGGCCTATGGGATGACCGCCTCCATAGCTAAAGACCCTTGCTTGTACATTGGCACCACCATTATAGCCATCCTTTTGCCTAGCAGCTGCATCAGACTTTTTCTTGGACTTCTCTGGAGAGAACCCATCGAACCTGAACCGGCACTCGCTGTAACTGGAGCTCTACCTGATACCATCTTCTCAGAGCCACGCCTCACTATCTATGCACGCTGCTCCACCTGCCTCGGAGCACCCCTGGCACTGGTGCTGGGATATGACTCCTCCCCGTGCACCCTTTCGTTCTGATCTCGCGTCGAATTCTGCTCCACCCGTGAAGCTACCTCTCCCCGGTGCTCCATCTGAGACTGAAGTCCACCTGATACCACAGAATGAAACCCCGACGCCAGCAACTCAACGCTGCCTTGCTGAGCCTATACCTGAACCTTGTACCCAGTCACTGCCTTCTCGGATCCTCCGCATCCCGCGGACCCCTCCGAGACTGTTTCAGATATACTGTCTCAGGCTCCTCCAAAACCAAGAGCTTATCCGACTCTTCCTTTGACCCAGCAACTGAACTTGAGAAATATGGGCTTTCCTTTTCTCCATCCTTGCACTCCTTCCTAAGCAGACACTCCCGCTTAAAATACCCTGCTACACCACACCTGTAGCACTTGCCAGCCATGCTGCCTTTCCTAGACTGTACCCATCCTACCTGTTCACCCTTCTTCCATTTTCTTAGCCTCTCTGATACAGCCAAACCCTCCTGGGAGACCTCCCTCTTCGTTATCCGTTTTCACTGTTCATTGGACCTTAGCACTGATATGATCTCCTCGTACACCAGCCTTTCCTTTCTATACAGCAGTATAGTTACCAATGGATCGAAGCTCCCAGGTAGTGAACATAAAAGCAACAGACTTTTATCTTCCTCTTCTAAATCCACCTCAATGTTGAGCAAATCCATGCTCATTCGGTCGAACTGCTGAATGTGTCCCGCAACATCCTCACCCTCTTGCATCCAAAGGCTGTACAGTTGCTTCTTCAGCACCAACTTATTACACATATTCTTCCCCATATATATATGCAACCTCGACCACAATCCCTTGAGTGTCATCTCCTCTAACACGCCATACAAAATCTCATCCGCCTCTTCTCCTCTAACACACCATACAAAATCTCATCCACCAGACAAGCCCTAATTGTGGCACATGCCTTTTTCTCCAAGGATATCCACTCCTTATCATTCATACCCCCTGGCCTATTTTTCAAATATAATCCCATCTGAACCAGCAAGTCTTCCACCCTAACCTTCCACATAGTGAAACTTCCTTTCCCATCAAACTTCTCCATACCAATCTTCATCCCACTGCCTTCCATGATCCAAAACAATCACAACAGTGAAAGATTAACAAAAACCTTGAAGAAGATACTTGATGTAAAGAGGGTGTAGACAGCAGCCCCAGATCTGAACCCCAAATCTGAATCCTTCTCCAAAATCCTGGAGAAACCTCAATGGGATCCTGAGATAGAAAACTCCTCTCTCCATGCTCGAACCCGCTATAATACCACTTGTTAGAAAATTCTGAATCAGAGTATATGCCACGGAAGCACCGTGGGAGAGATCCTGACGTGATGATGGAGCCTTCTTTCTAAACCAAGAAATAGGAGAAGTAATAGAAGAAAGAAATAATAGAAGAGATTAGGAGAAAAGAGAGGCTGATCTTTATTAATCCTTGGAGAAGAAACCTTGATTACAATCAAGAACCAGCGCTTCTCTGACACCCAAAAAGCAACTCCACCTTGCGGACTCCCTCATGCAAGATCCCCTTCTCCAAACCCGTGGAAGACCTCCACGCTCAAGCCCTTCTTCCGCGTGATGTAACTCTCACACTGATTCCTCTCTCATACCTCTCTAAACCGACGCTCCCTATATATAATCATATAGGCGGTTTGGGGCTTCCTAAGTTGGTTGCAACCAACCAACTAATACTTGGACTTAAATCCCATGACCCACGAACCGCTTGGACTTAAACCCCATAACCCACTGGATTATGTTACAATCTCTCAAAAATTCCTCCTAAGTCACATGAGATAAAACTGAAACTTAAAGCATTCCTGGAACATCTTTAAGAAATCCGAATATATCCAGGACCCGTTTGAAACATGCCTCCAAATCCTAAAAATTCTTGAATATCCCTGTCATGACCTTTCAAATTTCTTCAAAACTTAGAAGTACCTTAAAATTCCTATATTGAAATGGAGACTCCGTTTGCAAAGTTTCTGATCCGGGACGTGGCTGGCGAGCACTAAGAGTAAGAAGCCCCCGGATTGTAAGGGTGCTGTTGGGGTGGATTTTTTTTTTTTTAAAAAAAGTTTTGGGATTGTGACGCATGCGACGGGAGTGGTGGTGGTGACTTTTTGGACGTTTGACTTTGCGTGTTTTTTTTTTTTTTTTGGTTCTGGTACTTTGTGGATTATTTCACTCGATCATGCATCGTAGCCATGCTTATTTCGTGGTCGGCCAAGCCAATGGTCGTGATAAAAGTCTGTGCGTCTAGAATCGGCGCCGACTGTTCTTCCGCATACTAGTATTTTTTGAATTTTTTGAATTTTGCTGACCTCTGCGTTAGGCACTAGTTGAGAATTATTCAACATCCTTAAAAATCTACGGAGCTTACATCTAACATATCAATAAGGCCTAGACTCATATAATATTAAATATTATTATTATTTTAATAAAGATAATTAATATAATAATATTAATATAAATATATCTTAAATTCTTTTATATTATATATTAGTATATTAAATTATATTACATATATAATAATATATAATATAATAATGTATATACCAATTATTATTGTAAACTAGTTATTATACTAATATTATATATTATATTATATTAATACATTTATTAATTATTTTTATAAAAGAATATATTTATTTTTAAAATTTAAAATAATAATATTTAATATTATGTGAGCCTTGGCTTTATTATTTTATATCTTAAATATGGGTTTTACTGATTTTTAAGGATATTATTTATTTTTGAACTATTTTTTTTTTTTTTAGTAAACCAATAGGGAGAGGGGGGATAGAGTCGTTCGGGAAGGGTTGGTAGTGAGGCAAAAATTCTATTAATCAGGCTACTGTTTTAGCAGTTAACCAATATTTTTAGGTATCGACCAGCAAATTTTTATTTTTTATTTTTAGAATCTTATGTGACGTTTGCAGAGAAATCTAGATGGGAGCTGGGGGACGTGCTCAAATAAAAGTTGGGATGGTTGGAATTCAAAGATTTCGTTTCTGTTTTTGTTTTCATTTTTTATTTTCTTGTTTGCTTGGAAAAGAAGTAATGGCCGAGGAATTGATAGGTCTGATTGAACTGATTGGGAGTGATGGAAGGTAGAAACACTTGGCCTATCCGTAAGTTGTCTTGTGGATTATTGTTTTACAAAAAGTCAAAGCAGTTGAAACTTCATGCCGATTCGTTGACACTCCTTTCTTATAACTCCAAAGACAAGCTTAAATGATGAGATTAATGTGATAAATTGTTGTCACGCAAACATTAAAATGAAATGTAGCAAGTGTAACAGCTAGGCCATTGCAAGGACTTGCTTTTGAAGTAACATGAAAATAATACTAGGTTTCTGCGTTAGATTTTCATTCCTCGGCCACTGAAAGATAGCAAAATATCTAAATTATCTTAACTTTGAAAGATAACAAACGGAACTTATTATTTGAAATGCGTATAGAACTCTTTAGGAATAATGAAGATAAAAATATGGTTGAACTTTTTCATTCCTCGATGTTGTAACATAGATTGTAGGACTCAGATGACATAAATAATATGATTGAATCATAAATCACTTTTCTTGGTCTTAACATTGCCCGTGAGGCGGCGCGTGGGGAGGAAAGCTTAAAGTTCCTTGGAAAAGTTGGGAGTTGGGACAAGCGCTGTTGACTTGGTCAAAGCGATGTTGTCGACTTTTTGTGGTCTGCGATGTCCGAATTTTATTTTTAAAATAATATTTTTTTTAAAAAAAGTTATGGAAGTATGGTTTCAGATATATTTATCGAAATAGGTGATTCGTACGATATGACAACCTGAATTCATTTTTTCAAAAAAAAAACTCAAATTCAACGAATCTCGTATAATCATCAAATTTTTTTTAATTTAATTATTTTTTAAATTTAATTATAATCTTGACGTGATATTTTTAATTTGATGTGATATTTTGTATTCATCTTTTAGAAAGACGAGTCCATTTGAATTCATCATTCCAAGAGACGAATTCAAATAATTTTTTTTTTGAATTTTATAAATATTATTTTATTTTTAAATCTGCTTAATAAATTTTAATTTTAAATAAATAAATAATAAATTAAAAATTAGTATTAATTTAAATTTTATATATTATTTTGTGGTAATATTAATTATTATATTATTTTGAAATAATATTAATTTATAATAGCATTAATTAACTATATAATAATAATATTAATTTAAAATTAATAATAAATTAACTAAAAAATAACATTAATTAAAAGATATTATAATAATATATTATATTATATTTTATATTATAATAATTATTTTATATTCTAAAATATAATAAATATATTATGATTTATTATATTATATAATATATATTATAATATAGTATAAAATTTTTTTAAAAAAATAAAAATAATCACCATGTCGATACCATTCGGTCGCTAGCCCGGTACATGTTCGGTCGACATCCCGATGTCAGTCCGATCCCTTGCTCAGGACTGGTGGCAGAACCCCGACGACCGACCGGTGATCGGATCTGTGGCATGACTGGGATTAGACCGGTGGCAGGATCCTGACGGTCGGACCGGTAGTCAGACCCTGGTGGCCGGACCGACACCCAGACCGACACCCGGACCGACGGCCGGACCGGGGTCTGGCCATCGGACCAGGGTCTGGCCACCGTTATGGCAGTCATCCTAAGGGATAGGACTGACACCGAGCTGTCGACCGAACTAGTACCGGGTTGGCAATCGGATGGTATCGACATAGTGATTATTTTTTATTTTTTAAATTTTTTTTATACTATATTATAATATATATATATATATAATAAATTATAATAAATTTATTATATTTTAGAATATAAAATATTTACTATAATATAAAAAAATTATGATATATTATTATAATATCTTTTAATTAATTTTATTTTTAATTAATGTTATAATATTTTTTTAAATTTTATTATATATTTTTCAAAATTTTATTAAATTAAAATTTAATTAAAAAAGATATTTACCACAGAGTCATTTAATGGTGTTGCCGCATGGATTGTCGTGGCCCGTAGTTGCTGATGATGTTGGGTGGTCTGCGTCCGCCTGCCGGGATGCCTCCGGTGCCTAGTGACCTGCAAGACAGCCAGCATCAGTGACCCCGATCGGGGATTCCGGCGGGGGCACTCCGATGGTCAAGTTAGTAACGATCCAGGGAACAGATCCTCCTGGTCGAGCCCCTCGAGACGAGCTCCACGCTAGGAGGAGTGAGTAGAGTGTATGAGAGTATGAGTGAGCTGGGAGATGTGGTGGCCGAGGTGGTCTTGCCCTCCTGTCTGGCCTCTCCCCCTTCTCCTCTTTCTCTTTGTGGTGGATGTGTTGTTAGAAAATTGGGTGTTCTCTTGTATGGAGAGAATGTCGTTCTTGCCTCTTAGGAAAAAATGAGTGTTACCTCCTTTTTGCTTATTCTGGCTGGGTCCTTTCCTGTGGCTTGCCTTGGGGTTCTCCCATGTTGTCAGGCAGGTATGACAAGATATCGTGCCGTGAACGGTACGCCTTCTTTATTGGGTATCTGGAGAAGCTTCCACAAGCCTCTGACATTCCTTCGATTTGCACTTCTTGGAAGTCTGGTAGGGCCTCGACTGTTGTGCCACTGCCCTCGGGAATCGCACTCCTTGGTCGTACGGCAAGTCGATAGGGGGCATAGTCTCCTGATATGAGCTTCCTTTCTTTCTGGTGTGAATGGCGACCGTGGGCATTAATGGTGACGTGGCAGGTGCTGTCGTACAGTCCTCGGGGGGCCCGCCACAGTCTTCGAATGGGAGGTGCTGCTTCCTTGGCGGTTGATGTCTTGATTTGCATTGGGGGCCGAGCTGGGAAGATGGGGCCCACTCGTAGGGGACCCACCTTGTGGCTGCTCGGCTGTGCAGAGAGGGGCCGAGCTCGGCACCAGGCTAGAGGGGCCCAGCTTTGACCGAGCTCGGGCTGGTTGAGGTGGCTGAGGTGCACCCAGGCCAGGGGACCCGACCTCGAAGGGGTCCCACGTGGCAGAGGAGGCTTGAGCTCGACTCTGGACCACGGGACCCGACTTCGGGCTCGAAAGGTCTGCCTCTGGTGGGGTTTGAGCTCGGCTCTGACCTAGGCGCCCCGACCTGGCGGAGGATGGAGCCCGGCTTCGACGGGCGGCCCCGTTGGTATCGGGGAGCTCAGCCCGGCAAAGGGGCCGATAGTGGGAATCCGGCATGGCGTCAATGAAGGCTCCACGTCAAACTCCTTGCTCCACGTCAGCGATCCGGTCACATCATTTGCCCCCCACTCTCGAGGCCCGTTGTCGCGCGGCACTCGGGTCGAAGGGAGTAGGTGCATGCTGACATGGAAAGATAGGGAAATCTAGGGCAATAATTATCGATATCGGCGGCACCTCGCTCGGCGGTCCTTCGCGCCTGTGCGGGGGCACCGCGTGGCCATGTCTTGGGAGCAGTTATGGCGGGCACGAAAGCTGAAGTGGCCGCGATCGGATGGGGGTGCTGTCCCCGTTGATTGGCGACACGTGGCGTGACTTTTGGGGAAGCCGTAACGGTACAGTCGGATGCAGGTTGTCTCGAATGGATGGGTGAGTCCTTTCGAAACAGGCCCTCCTTTTTTCAAACCCTTCGCGCCTGAAGTCGCACAAGAGTCCTCCTCTTCTTCTTCTCCAGCCGTCGGCATCTTCTTTGAGCTTCAGCAAGTTAGCTCTCCCTTTCTCTTCCATGGACCGCTTCGGCCCCAACTTCCATCCCTCGTGCCAAGCTGAGGCCGGACCTTCCCGGCCGAAAACTCCTTCTTCTTCCGACGAGGATAGGGAGGCGGCGAGGTACGAGTTCAGTAGAAGGCCTTACCATGGCCCGATGTCCATTAGGGAACCCGGGTCTTCTCCTCCTCCCCGTTTGGCTCTCCTTCCTGCTGTTGCTCCCGCTTCTACTTCTGCTTCTGCTTCTACTTCTGCTTCCCTTCCTGAGCCTGAGCCTTCTCGGTCGACAGGTCCCGGAGGGATCACTTTGTTGATTACCGCCGAGAACCTTGTGTCCATTCAGAAAACTTATGGCGTCCCCGAATCCATCCGGCTTTCCGTCCCTCGTCTCAGGGAGCGGGTTATCTCCAGTGGCCCTCGGCGGATCGCCTTCTGCAAGGAGGCCTTTGCCAGGGGCCTTCGATTTCCTGTTTATCCCTTCTTCCTTTCTTTCTTGGCCAACTACCGGCTTGTTCCTGCCCAGTTGGTCCCCAATACGATCAGAATGATATTTTGTTTCATCGTTCTGTGCCACTTTCACGGGATCGTTGCCCGTTTTTCCTTGTTCAGGGCCTTCTTCACCCTGAAACGCCACCCTACCGAGGACGGGTGGTGGTCCCTTTCTTCCCGCCCTCGGGGCATTAGATTTGTACTCCCCTCTTCCATCAAATGATGGAAGAGCATATTCTTTTTTGCCTCGGTAGAGGGGATCGACTGGGTTTGGAGCGACCCAGATCGATCTCCGAATAGGAACTCCTCTATCGAAGCTGCCAACCTTGACTGTACGACCTGCTCAGATCGGCTGAGATCCCTCCCCTCGAGGTCTTGCTGTCAGAGCAGAATCTTCACGAGGCCGGGATCAGCTCGGCGCGGGAGCCAGGTGAGTTCGACTTGACCACCCCTCTCTCGTTTCTTATTTATTTTTCTTTCTTTTTTCTCCTCTCTCTCTCTCTTTTTTTTTGCTGCTGTTGGGTTGACCTCGTTCCCTCCGGTGCAGAAATGAAGTTTTCGATGGATGAACTGCTCTCGTTTACTGAGGAACGTGAGCAGGCTGCCGAGGTCGGCGGGCCCGCTCCAAAGCGGACTCGCATTGATGAAGGTCCACCACCGGTGCAGGCCGCGGTTGATGCACTGGTCGCCGAGCGAAGGCGGAAGAGGGCCGCCGAGCTCGCCCAGGCGACCTCGGGTCAGCGGGATCAAGGTCCTGTGCTTGAGCCCGAGATGGTCACCAGGGCCAAGTTTGCGACTACTGCCACCAGGCCGGAGGTTCCACCCCCTGAAGTCGTCATGCTGGAGGAGGAAGAGGGGCCGAGGGAAGCGAGGCCGGTGCCCCCGTCGCAGCCCGAGGTGGTGCCGAGCTCGCGGACGACCATGAAGATGTCCTCCGCTATCGCTGCCAAAGGGTTCGAGTAGGCGGGGACGAGAGATAGAGACTACCGGAGGGTCCCATTCAAGCTGGGGCCGAACGTCTCTCTGGTGAAGGATTCCAGCCTTGACGAGCGGATGATAGACTTCTCCGTCCAGTCCTACGACCGGTGAGATGGGAGTGGGAGGCTTATGGGCGATGCTGTCTGCTCGACGTTCGCCAATCTTTATGCTGTAAGTTCCTTCTCGCCCCCTCCCCTTTTTTGTCTTTCTTGAGCTCCTTTTTCACTTGATAATTAACATGCTTCCTTCAATGCAGCAAGGTAGGGATCTGCTCCTCATCCAGGACTTCTACCAGAACTGGGCGAAGGGGGAGAAGGAGCGGTTGACCGAGCTCGAGTCCCTGCAGGCCGAGGCGAGCCAGAAAAACAGGGAGGCCCAAGATGCCAACCTTAAAATCAAGAGCCTCGCAACCGAGGCTACCGACCTTATCAGGATGAAGAAGGAGCTCGAAGACGAGCTCGAATCAAAGAGGGCCCGGTTGAAGGAGCTCCGGGCCGAATCGGAGAGGAAGGTGGTGGCAGTGGAGAAAAGGGCCGCGTAGGCCGAGGGGAGGGCCGCCAAGGCTGAGAAGAGGGCCGCTGCCGCCAACCATGCCGTCGAGGTCGCCGAGAAGGGAATGGCGGCGGCGACCCGCCAGGCCGAGCGTGCCGAAAACTCGATGGCCGAAGCGAGGAGCAAAGTGGAGGGCGCGAGGAGGGATGTGCGGGCATGTTGGCTGCCTTCAAAGCCTCCCCGGCATACCTCAAGGACTTCAAAGGAGCAGCGACGGACTCCTTTGCAAAGGGGTATTCGTATTGCGTCTCCAAGCTGCGGGGAGTGTTGTCCGAGGAGCGGCTGGCCGCGCTCCGAGCTCCCGGGAAGAAGGCTCCTATTTCGAAGGCGGTCGCATGAGGGCAAGGGGCTAATCCGATCGGGGCATCTCCGCCAGTGGCCCCGGAGGTTGCCGAGCCGACCCCGGTTGTGGCAATAGCCGAGGCAGCACCGCAGGAGAAGGCTACTGAGCCGATCTCTGCGGTAGCTGCGGCTGAGTCCGCTCCTCCGGTAGAGCCCGCTCAAGCACGCAACCCCGCTCCACAGGTTGGAGAGGGGGAAGTCCCGGCCGTGCACAGCCTAGGAGAGGAACCGGCCTCGTAGTCTAGGACTCCTCACGTGTCCCTTTTTCTTTCTTTTTGTACTTTTCTTTGAACTGGGCTACCTAGCTTGTCGAGATCCGAAACATGATGTAAAATTTTCTTTTCAAGCAATGAAAACTGATTTCATAGATTTGGCTTCTTTCCTTCCTTCTGTGATGTGAATGTCACTTTTCCTCCCCCCTCCTCTTTTCTCTTTTTTGTCGGTACGAGGAGGTTGTAGGGAGGAATTTCAGACCCGGCGCCTAAGGGCGGTCCACACCTTGAACGCCTCGGAGCTAGGCTCGGGGCTTGATCTTCAGAAGTTGGGTCTACGGAACATCGCATCAGAGCAGAGCACGGGGATGTTGCCTCAGAGCTAGGCTCGGGGATGTTGAGTGCCTGGGGGCTTTCCAGGTCCTTTGCCGGGGAGCTGGGCTCGCCGGTGCCAGAGGGTCATCCGGTCTTTGGTGCCGGAGGGTCGTCCGGTCTTTGGTGCCGGGGAGCTAGGCTCGCCGGTGCCTGGGGGCTTCCCAGGTCTTTGTGCCAGAGGACTCTTCTCTGGGCTTTGGTGCCGGGGAGCTAGGCTCGCCTGTGCTTGGAGGCTTCCCAGGTCTTTGTGTCGGAGGACTTTTCTCCGGGCTTTGTTGCCGAGGAGCTAGGCTCGTCGGTGCCTGGGGGCTTCCCAGGTCTTTGGTGCCGGAGGGTCATCCGATCTTTGATGGGCATCCTGGACCTAGGCTCGGGGACGTTGATGACTTGAGATGGCGCCTTGGAGCTGGGCTCGAAGACGTGTTGGTTGAGAGAATCCCCTTGGCCGGAAATCTGAGCTCATGTCTTGGGCAGGCATCCTGGAGCTGGGCTCGGGGATGTCGATGACTTGAGATGGTGCCATGGAGCTAGGCTCGAAGACGCGTTGGTTGAGAGAATCCCCTTGGCCGGAGATTTGAGCTCCGGTCTTGGGCAAGCGTCCTGGAGCTGGGCTCGGGGACGTCGAGTGCCTGGGGCTTCCCAGGTCCTTTATCGGGGAGCTGGGCTCGCCGGTGCCGGAGGGTCATCCGGTAATTATAAATATATTTTATTAAAAATATCAAAATACATTTAATAATTATAAATATATTTTATTAAAAAAAATTTATCTCCTTTTTTCATTTTTTATATCCAATATGGTAACCTAATATGTAATTTATTTATTCATGTTATCCCAAACAAACCGATCCTAAAGGCAGTGTTTGGATGGCGAATACGAGGCAGAATATGGCCTTATCCCGGCTTATTCGGCCAAACAGCCCAAAAACTGATGAAGAATAAAGGGAGCAGCTTATTCTGGTCAACGAGCCTTATTCGTGAATAGCAATTCCATGGGGACCCATGGAATTGCGCTATTTGGCTTTCGGGGATTCCAGGGCATCACGGTCATTCGATCAGTTTTATACTTTCGATCCTTATCTTCTCCCCCTCAACTCATACCCTCTAAACCCTCGAAGCCATATCTCAGCTCCGATCTCCGGCATCTGCCCTCGCCGTCGACGAGCATATGAAGTACGAAGGCTCCAGGTGAGTCCGATCCATTTCAAAGACTTGTTTCTCTCTGGTTTTCATTGTTATTTTCTGGTTTTACTGGGGACCCATAGTAGTTGGTTCTCTGATTCATCTCAGTCCTGAGCTTTGCCTTGCATCGGGATTTTGGATGAAGATAATCTTCATAATACCCCCCTTTTCCCCATCTTTCCATGGTATGGGAGGATGCTGGCTTACGGAGGATGTTAGGGCTAGGGCTTAATATGATGATGCGGTGGGTTTTGGGTTGAGATCTTAGTGGCTTTTGGGACTTTGGGTTCGAAGGTGTCTTTGTTTCTTTGAGGTTGGTGAAAGGAGTAACACCTTATCCTTCGGTGAAGATGCCTTACAGTTCATATCCAACACCCTGTTTTTGTCTGGAATGCCACTACTTACAGGTCCATGGCTAATATTGGTTGTTTGCCATTCATCAAATTGGTTTTCTAAACTGTTTCATGTCAATTCTGATCTTTATTACACTGCTGCTCTGATTCATTGACATTGCTACTCTAATTCTTACCTACGGTCAGCTGACCCTGCTTTATATTGTGCACAAAACATGGCAGCCTCTTAACTATGCTCCCAATTGCATATATAGTTTATTGTGGCTCTAGAAAGTTGGGTACTTTCCTATTGATATCCTCTGTGGTACAACAATGGTTCCAAAATATTTGGTAGCCCTCGATGATGGTTAAGTTTCTTGTTTTTTGCTTTTTTTAAGCTTCCTACATGTAGTCTTGGACATCTTTCTCAGCCTAGTCATATGTTGTCTACCTGTTGTTGAGAAATATACCATTTTATCATCTAATTTCATATTTAATTATTTTAAGTTGACATAAACATTCATTACCTTTCTGACGTATAATTATTTCATTAAAGTTACAGTTTGTACCCATCAAAAGTCTCCTCTCTTTCCCCTTGAATGATGACCCTGCAAAGATTGTGCAAATCGGGCATCCTTTCTCGAATAAAAAAAAACCAACTCCTGGAATTCTTGCATCGGAACGTGGATGTCTTTGCCAAGTCAATATCGAACATGCCAAGAATCCCTTTGGAAATAATCACCTATAAGATGAATGTCGACCTGAGTTTTAAACCAGTTCGACAGAAGAAAGGAGCTTTGTCCTCGAGAGATAGAAAACCATTAATGAAGAAGTTGACAAACTCCTAGTCGTTGGGTTCATTTGGGAAGTCCATTACCCCAACTAGTTAGCCAACTTCGTCATGGTGAAGAAAGTGAGCATAAAGTGGTGCATCTGCATGGACTATACCGATTTGAACAGGGCCTAGCTAAAGGCCAGTTTTCCTCTCCCAAGATTGATCAGTTAGTTGATGTCACTCAGGCCATAGACTGCTCACTTCATGGATGCTTTCTCAAGTTACAACCAAATAAAAATGACCCCTGAGGATGAAGAAAACACAACCTTCGCAACTGATAAAGGTATGTACTGTTATGAATTAATGCCTTTTGATCTTAATAATACAGGGACCATGTACCAAAGACTCGTCACCAAGATCTTCAAAGACCAGATTGACCAAAATATGGAGGTCTATGTCGATGATATACTTGTTATAAGCACTGAGAAAGCTGACCATGTCGAAGACCTAAAGGAAGCATTCAACGCCCTTCACTAGTATTGCATGAAGTTGAATCCAACTAAGTGTGCATTTGGCATCACTGCCAAAAGGTTTCTTGGGTTCATGGTCACCCACCGAGGCTTCAACGTGAACCTGGAGAAGATCTAGGCCCTTCTAGATATACAACACCCAACATCTAAGAAGGAGGTGCAGCAGCTTACCAGTCGCATAAACGATCTGAGTCGATTCATCTCAAAGTCGGCCGAGCGATGCCTGTCATTCTTCAAAACCCTACGGAAGATAAATAGCTTCGATTGGATGGAGGAATATTGGTAGGCATTCGAGAATTTGAAGGAGTTCCTCACCTCTTTACCCTTACTCTCTAAGCCTGAGCTTGGAGAGAAATTGTACATGTATCTCACCGCCTCCCAGGAGGTGGTTAGCTCTGTGCTTGTTCGGTTAGATGACAAAGAGATTCAAAAATCCATATATTACACAAGTCTAGTACTGCATGACAGAAATAGAAGGTATTCTAAGTTCGAAAAAATAGTTTTTATACTAATCATATCTGCGCAGCATCTTAGGCCATATTTTCAAGTATACTCAATAGTCATCTTCACTGATCAAACACTCCGTGCCATTCTGTAATACCCAGATATCTTTGAGTGAATGGCAGAGTGGGTAATCAAGCTAGGCAAATCCAATATCTCATATTGTCCATGCTCATCTATGAAGGTGCACACTACAGCAAAACAGGATTATCCCGACCCTTTTCTGCCGACGCTTCGGTGAAGCGTTGGGAAGAACTAGAACCCGCCGACGGTTTTTGAAAGCGTAGGCAAAACTGAAAGTCCGCCGACGCTTTTAAGTGTCGGCAATTAACCCTGAGTTTTACCGACGCTTTTAAGCATCGCCGGACCATCCCGCTGAAATCCGGGATATTTGCCAACGCTTATAAGAGTCGCCGGAGTCTGGGACCTTTCCCGACGCTTTTAAGAGTCGCCAGACTGGACATTTACCGACGCTTATAAGCGTCGCGGAGTCCAGGGAGCTTTGGCGACGCTTATAAGCGTCGCCACAGTTTTTGACCTTTACCGATGCTTTTAAGCGTCGCCGTACTATATATTTACCGACGCTTTTAAGCGTCGCGGAGTCCAGGAACCTTTCCCGACGCTTATAAACGTCGCCGGATCGTAAATTTGCCGACGCTTTTAAGCATCGCCGAAGTCCGTGACCTTTGCCGACGCTTTAAAGGGTCGCCAAAAATTCCAGGACATTTGGCGACGCTTATAAGCGTCGCTATAGTTTTCCTGCTTATTTAGCGACGCTTATAAGCGTCGCTAGAGTCAAGACTTTTGGCGACGCTTAAAAGCGTCGCCGGACTCCAAGAAACCCCTCCCACCCAACCCTAATTTTCTTTGCAGCCGCCACACCAACTCCCCCCCACCCCGAACTCCTCCTCACCCTCCCTCCCCTTCTCCTCCTTCTCCTCCTCCTCCCCCCCCCCGCTCGTCCACCGCCGAACCCCCACCCCACCCCTCCTCCTCCTCCTCCCCCCCCTCCCCCACCCCTCCTCCTCCTCCTCCTCCTCCTCCCCCACCCCCCGCCTCCTCCTCCTCCCCCCCCCCCACGCCACCGAACACCCCCCCTCCTCCTCCTCCCCCACCCCCCCTCCTCCTCCTCCTCCCCCCCCCTCCCCCCCCCCCCCACCGAACACCCCCCCCCCCCCCCCCCCCTCCTCCTCCTCCTCCTCCTCCTCCTCCCCCCCCCCCCCCCCCCACGCCACCGAACACTCCCACCCCCTCCTCCTCCCCCCCCCCTCCTCCTCCCCCCCCCTCCCCCCACCCACGCCACCGAACACCCCCCCCCCCCCCCCCCCCAACTCCTCCTCCTCCCCCCCCTCCTCCTCCTCCGCTCGGTCCGCCGACGTAGCAGCCGTCCGTGATCTCCCGGTCGATCGAGCCGCTGCCGAACCCCCCCTCCTCCTCCTCCTCCACTCGGTAAATTTTTTTTCCTTTTCCATCAATTTAGTCAGAATATGTAAAAGTTCTGTTTTCTCACAATATAGAAGAAAATGTGCACCTGAGAAATTGGGGCTAAAATGAATGTTCCAATAATCTTTGCAAAACAGAATGTGATACCTTGATTTTCTGTGTGAATTAACATTTCTATGGTCAACTTGAAAGAATAATATGGGCCTGATCCTAGTCATACCATTCTAATATCTTTGTTCCATGGCACCTGTATGATTTTTGAGGTATTATAGCATTGCTAACATGTTTGCTCATTCTTTTATCCCATAAGTTTCTGTATATCTTTTGTGAATTAGTTTGAGACATTGGAGAAATTTATTCCCAAAAAAGTTATAAGTTTGCTCGTGGAATTAATTAGTTGTTTCTTTAGGATCCCAGCTTATTGAATCAGATCCATACAACTTGTAGTTCATTTCTTGTTACATTTTATATTCGTGGTTTTGTTGCTAAGTCATTTTTCCACGTAAGAAAGTTGCTAATGACACCTTTTTCATGTTAAAGGTTATGCAATAGCCTGTCTTTATCTCCTTGACCATTCAGAGAATTGTGGTGGATTACAGTTTTTATTAGTTATTTGTCTTTGACTTAAGCTCTCCTTGCTAGCCTAATCACTTTATAAGCTGCATAATAATTACAATTTGCACCAAAATGAGGACCTAACTATCTAAAGCTGCACTTATGTGGTGTTCTGAGGATGAATATAAAACTATAGCTTCAATTCTGGCTGTTTTCCAAAAGCAGATGAGAGAAATTTATTTTTGAAGTGCAAACTTGCTCCAACCCAACCTTGATTTCTTGAGTTGGCTGGGTCAACCTAAATTTTAAACATGTACTTACTGTGGCAAGATCTGGTTCAACAGAATCCAAAACCTAATTTGACAAATTTGTAGCCTATCTAGAGCACAATTCTGTTAAGCGATGGCAAATGGGGAAAAAGGTTGGTTTAAGGTGCATCACTGAGAGACATAAGTATAAATATGCTAAACAAACTAGATATACAATTTTTTTGTAAATCGCAGAGCAATGAAGGAAGTTTTAGAAGTGTCATTTGATGAGCAGAGTGATAAAGGGTATAAAGTAGAGAAATCTGAGAGAAAAATGGATTACGTGGTTAGCTGAATTGTCAAGGAGGAATATATTTTGTTTCTCTTTCATTGCAAAAATTTAATCTCCAAGGAACATGGTGGATGCAGGGAAGCCATGCCAACTTTTAGCAAGTAATCACTATTAAAATGGTCGCTGGAAAATAACCGAAATCATGGATCCACACCAAGTTGTAATCTTGTTTCTGTCTCTTCAGTTTCTCATATGATTAATCTAAACTACATATCATCATCATAAAGAAGCATTTCATTTATCATAGATAACAAACATGAGGCAGTTTAGGTGCAATATTAATACTTCAGCATTACATTGCTCGAGCAAGCATATATTTGGTCCATACATAAATAAAAACACGACACTCAGTCACACAATGATTCAATAACATAGAGACAACAAGCTGTCACATGCCCCATTGGCTTATTATGGCTTTTGCCATATAACGTCACCTCAGTGATGATTACTTCGATATCGAAATCTACTGCAACATTTTCGATAAGTTGTCCATTAATAACTCCATTTTTATATATTTCAATACCATCTGTAGTTTTGTTACGATCAATTATGATTTTTTATATATTTTTTTAAAAACTTGCATTGCATTGAAACATAGACCCGTCAATTGATTAAAGTACATATTTTACATGATCCGTACAATTATTTAATTTTTGTACGGATGGCAGAAATATGTACAGTGGTCAATTGAATGTCCAGATTGGACAGTTTGAGAATTGCAAATAATTTTATAAGTGCTTACAGTAATCAAACGGTACAGATAGAGTTCCAGATATATTTCGGTTATCATTTCCTTTTAGTTCTCCTCAAACATATTTATTTGTATGGGGAGAACTAAGGGGAAATGCTGCCGAAATTTTTCTGGAACTTCTATTGCGTATCTTTTGGTTACTGTAAATGACCTATATAATTAATGCAATTCTTGAATGGGATAGGACCTCTTTACCTATTAGTTGGTGATAGGGTGCATTTTAATAATACTGTAATTGATCTATTGAATAAACTTATTTTAAATTTGTTCTGTTCTTATAAATATTTATTTATTTCAGTTAGCTTTTTCTTATAATGGATAAGAGTTGGATAACTAAACCGAGGAATAGCAAAGAATATCTGGATGGAGTACAGAATTTCATTAAATTTGGTATGGAGAGAAGTAGTATCAGTGGGAAGATTTTATGTCCATGCCGAAAATGTGTAAATTCCAGTTCTCTATATCCAAATATTGTTGAAGAACATTTGGTATGGAATGGTTTTTTAAGAGGTTATACTGAGTGGATTTTTCATGGAGAGTCAAGGTTACAATCTACATGTAACCAAACCTCTAACATGGAACATATACCTGATTTTGGATCAAGTAACCAACAGAAAAATCTTGCAAGAGATGATGATATCAGGGGTTTGCTGAGAGATGCTTTTGAATATGGTGCTCAACATCCTGGAGATTACAATGGAGAACAAGTAGCAGCTGGGTTTCCTGAGGATCCTATATTTACTGAATCTATACATGATGAAGAGCTGATACTCCCAACTAATGTTGGAACAGATCGTTATCAGAAGCTGATAAGAGATGCAGATCAAGAATTATATGCCGGTTGCAAGAACTTTTCAAAAATTTCTTTTCTTGTGCATTTGTTCCATATAAAATACTTGAATGGATGGTCTGGCAAGAGTTTTACTATGCTGCTCAAGTTGTTAAAGGATGCATTTCCTGAAGGTACTAGTTTACCAACATCTTGTTATGAGGCCAAAAAACTAGTAAAGGAATTGGATCTTGGATACGAAAAGATTCATAGCTGTCCAAATGATTGTATATTATATCGGGGAGAACATGCCGATCAAGAGTCGTGCCATGTGTGTGGATGTTCACGATGGACGAAGCAAAAAGAAAATGAGAGTGAGGGATTAGATGAATTGGATGCAACATACATTAAACAAAAGCCGGCGAAGGTATTATGCTATTTTCCTCTTGTACCTAGATTGAAAAGGATCTATGCATCATCAAAGACAGCTTCGTCAATGAGATGGCATGATGAAAGCCGTACAAAAGATGGAATGCTGAGACACCCAGCAGATAGTTTAGCATGGAAAGTATTTGATGAGAGACATCCTGATTTTGCATCTGATGCTCGTAATGTCAGGCTCGGTTTAGCCAGTGATGGGTTCAATCCATTTCGGACCTTAAGTTCTGTCTATAGCACCTGGCCAGTTGTACTGATTCCTTATAATTTGCCACCATGGATATGCATGAAACAGTCTTCACTTATTTTATCAATGGTCATTCCAGGTGATAAGGGTCCAGGTATTGATATTGATATTTTCTTACAACCTTTAATAGATGAATTGAAACAACTGTGGGAGGGTATCAGTGCAATTGATGCTTCGAATGGCCAAACATTCAATCTACGGGCAGCTCTATTATGGACTGTTAACGATTTTCCTGCATATGCTAATTTATCTGGCTGGAGCACTAAGGGACGAGTTGCATGTCCTTCTTGTGGTGAATCAACCCATTCAATTTGGTTAAAACATGGAGGAAAGTTCTGTTATATGGGACATCGTCGATGGTTGGAGGCAAATCATCCATTTCGATTTCAGAAGGATTTATTTGATGGTACCATAGAGTTTGGATCTGCTCCAATTCTACCTTCTGGTTCTGATATTCGTAGACAAATGCTTGGTATCAGACACAGTTATGGCAAGATGACAAAGTCCTCTAAAAAGCGAGGAAGAGATGATGTTGAGACTTCAGTACAAGAAGAAATATCGGAGGAAGTCAATACTTGCACCTTAGATACGGCAGTGTTCGAGGATCCGGATAATTTCTTTGAAGTTGAAAATGATGATGATATAATCACAGCAACTACCCATCAGCATACTAAACAATTATGGAAGAAAAGAAGCATATTCTTTGACTTACCTTATTGGGAGCATAATATACTCCGGCATAATCTTGATGTTATGCATATAGAAAAGAATGTCTGTGATAATTTGATTGGAACAATATTAAATCTTGATGGAAAGACTAAAGATAACATGAAGGCGCGTCTTGATTTAAAAGAAATGGGCATCCGACATGAACTTCATCTACAAGTGCTTGCAAATGATAGAACTTATATCCCTCATGCATGTTATACAATGTCTAGTCGAGAAAAAGATCTCTTCCTGACAGTTTTAAAGAATATCAAAGTTCCTGATGGATATGCCTCAAATATTTCACGATGTGTGAATCTGAAAGAGCGCAAAATTTCAAATCTTAAAAGTCATGATGGACATATATTAATGCAAGATATTCTTCCATTGGCTTTAAGGTCGTCAATGCTAAAATAAGTTATTACGGTTGTTTTTCAGTTATCATCATTCTTCAAGGCATTATGTTCTAAGGTTCTTGATCCTCAGGAGCTTGATCAGTTGCAGTCTCAAGTCGTACTTACATTATGTCAGATGGAAAAGATTTTTCCTCCTGGATTTTTTACGATTATGGTTCATCTACTCATTCACCTAGCTTCAGAAGCTAAACTTGGTGGACCGGTACACTACAGATGGATATACCCTATCGAGAGGTAATGCTGTAAAACTTAAATTTATAATTTATATAACTTTTTTATTATTTAATATGATATAAATATCATACTTTTTGAAGGTATCTTGTACGTTTGAAGGATTATGTACGAAACAAAGCCCATCCTGAGGGCTCAATAGCAGAGGGATATATTGCTGAAGAGTGTTTAACATTTTGTTCAAGATATCTCGAAGGTGTTGAGACTGTATTCAATCAACCTCAACGTCATGGTGATAATATGGAGAATACAGATATATACAAATTTGCATCATCCGGAAGATTTATAGGAAAAGCTGAAAGTATTGTTCTTGACCATAAATCCATGTCACAAGCACACCGTTATGTATTGCTACATAGTGACATAATATCTGACTATCGCAGATTAGTCTATCTACACATGGATAATACTAAATATTAGACACAGTCAAACTTATATTTTATTGTCATGCAGTGAATTTTTATCTGTACAACGACAAGCCAATCATTCCACTCGTCCTAATCCAAGGATTGAACAAAGATGGTTGGTTGAGTTATTCCCTAATTGGGAATAATATATGTATGTATATATTGCAGGTTCCTGGTGCATCTGCGAGCCGCAGACCTGACGACGACCAGCCTCCCACGGATCAGTGATGTTAGATGGTTTTTTTATTATTTATGTATGTCTTTTTGTTTATTTGAACTTGGATTGATATGTTTATATATATATATAAAACTTTTTATATTTGGGTTGTATTTGTGTTTGTGTATGTTGGATGTGATATGTGATACAAGTTTGAATATTTTCATTTATTTGTATATGTTGGATGTGAGACAGGTTTGAATGTTTCTTTTTCGTAATGTATACAGGTTATGGGTTTGTATATATGGCTGTTTATTTTTTTTTTTAAGAAAAAAATTTACCGACGCTTTAAAGCGTCGCTAATTTTGGATCTGGCGACGCTTTAAAGCGTCGCTAAAACTAGAACTGGCGACGTTTTAAAGCGTCGCTAGGCTTGTGTCTAGCGACGCTTTAAAGCGCCGCTAACTGGCGACGCTTTAAAGCGTCGCTAGACACCAAGCCTAGCGACGCTTTAAAGCGTCGCTAACTGGCGACGCTTTAAAGCGTCGCTAGGGTTCAGTTCTAGCGACGCTTTAAAGCGTCGCTAAAACTGGCACTGGCGACGCTTTAAAGCATCGCTAGGTTTGGTGTCGAGTTCTAGCGACGCTTTAAAGCGTCGCTAGAATAAACCCTAGCGACGCTTGGGAAAAGCGTCGCTAGAACTGAAACTGGCGATGCTTTAAAGCGTCGCTAGATTTGGTGTCTAGCGACGCTTTAAAGCGTCGCTAATCGGCGACACTTTAAAGCATCGCTAGGGTTTAGTATAGCGACACTTTAAAGCGTCGCTAAATACCGACGCTTTAAAGCGTCGCTAAAAGCCGACGCTTTAAAGCGTCGCTAGAATTGCGACGCTTTTCCCAAGCGTCGGTAAGTTGCGTCCCAACGCTTGCATAGGCAACGCTTTAACGACGCTTTACAAAACGTCGGGAGATTATTTAGCGACGTTTATAAGCGTCGGTAAAGCTCAGATTCACTGTAGTGGCAAGTCTTGGTCGACTTTCTCGTATATATATTATGTATATATATATATATATATGTATGTATATGTATGTATATATATGTATATGTATGCATGTGTGTATGTTAACAATCATCCCAAAATTATATACAATAGTTTTAACTTACATCCTTAAAAACTATTGCTAAAATAAAATTTGACAATTAAAAAGTTTTAAAACTCAACTTTAAACTCAATGACTCATCTAACACTAGCCTGCTAAGTAAATTAATGCTGTCTTAATATATTAAAGTGTAATTTTGATGCACAGTAAGATAAAATTGAATTAAGTGACAACTTAATATCAGTAGAGAAAGGGGCAAGATTCTGCAGCATCATTCAAGAGAGACCTAAGGTTTCTTTCCCATCCCTCATCCTTTTTACACATTTCCTTTCAAATTCTATTGATATATATATTATTTAATATAAATGAGAAATAGTTCGTCAGGTTGGACCGGATTAAATGCTGTGAAGTTGGAGCCTAGCCCAATCTTTATCGGGCCTAAAAAATTTGATTTGCCCTGGCCTGGTGGGTTGAGAATCTCGGGATGAGTTCGGCAGCATCGCTAAGTCATTTTTTTATATAATTATAATTAATTATACTTATACTTATACATTTAATATGAATAAAAAATTATGATTGATATGTTGAATTTTTTTCATTGATTTAGTTATTTATGAGAGATGCCATTATGAATCTTTGTAAGTGTCCACGCATCCCGCATTGGATGGAGTGGTGCCCATCAGCCCATCTCATTAAAAGAAAAAAAATTTCCAACACAATAGTGATTAGTCATGGCTATGTATTTAATGGAAACAAGAAATTATGGTTGAATGCTGAGCTTTTATTAAGGGATTCATTCTATCCAATAATTTTTTTAATTAAAAGGGTTATCATATATGGTTCTGAATTTTGAAGCCTTTAATAAATATACCGGCAGGCAACCGCTAACATTCCTTAAAAGTAATTTACCAAAACACTCTTCAATTATTTGAAATCCTGTCATATCCTTTCATCTGATCAAAGTCAAATAATTCGAAATAAATTTTAGGACTGGATTTCTAGAAATACTTGACCTTTCGTGGTCATTATTGAAAGACCACCCTAAAACAGGCAAGATCGTGGCTGCGTTTCTACAAACTCCTGGGGTCACGGGCATTTTGTAGTGATCTTGTGATACCGAAACCATGGTCATCCAAACAAAAAAATAAATAAATAAAGAGAATTTATCGTTTTGGGGTATTTTATAATTTCAGATATTGCTTGAAAATTTTAACGTGATTTGAAATATGCGTGTATGCCACGCGGAAACCTTTATATCCATGGTATAGGATGCAAGCGAAATTTTTTTTTTTTCACTAAATCATTTTTTATATAATTATAATTAATCATAATTGTTGGTGCTGAATTCTCGCCGATCAGATGGAGTGGTTCATCCGCCGGATCGCAGTCGACCGAAACCTACAAAACAGATCTCCTAACCGGAAATCTTCCGGTGGGAGACACTCCGATGCCAAAATCAGCAAGAACTCAGGCAGCAAAATGGAGAGCTCGAAAGCAGAGAGGAAAGGAAAGAATTCGAATAATCTGGAAGCCAAGCTTACCTCGAGTTCCTCTTTTACCAGTATTTATAGGCATAAGTGTAACTACTTACGGTTATGGGAGTTGGCAAACAGAACCTCCTCATAACCGTAAGTAGTGGTGGTCGGAAAATTAGTTATTCCGTAGTTATCTAATCTGAGGATATCGATCATGTGGGTGGTTGCAACAATCAGAACAGACTTCAACTGATTGGGGTTGGAAAAGCCTACATGTTCCATATGCCTTATTGTTTTAGAGAAGATCCGAAGTGATCCCAACATTCTCTTTAGTAGCGCTCCTAGAGGGAATGTTAGCTATACACTTCGGATAAATCTTTTTGGAACTGATAAGGAAAAATAGATGAATACTTACAGTAATCCTGAAAACAAGATAACATACTCTTCGGACTAAGCTGAAGATACGAAGCCGAAGGTATAAAATTGATAGGCATAGTCTTCGGACCAGGTTGAGGATACGAAGCCAAAAGTATAAAATTGATAGGCTTGGTCTTCGGACCAGGCTGAGGATACGAAGCCGAAAGTATAAATTTGATAGGCTTGGTCTTCGGACTAGGCTGAAGATACGAAGCCGAAGATATACATTGTATCCTTTTGTGGATCAGAATTCTCATCAAGCAAGATATTTCTCTTAGTATACTGATTTGACTGGTAAACCAAGAGTTGGAAATGGTTCGAAGAATGAACCAGAAATTATTTTAAAATTGAATCGGAGTATCATAACAGCTGCCCCCCTCTTCTAAGTTCGAAATAATTTTATTTCGAAAAATGGGAGTATAAGGATTTGTCATTTAGCAGAAACTGATAAGTAATAATGGCGTACTTCTGACACCTGTCTTTCATAATAACTACTTGGTGGTGTGAGGAACGTGTTGAAGACACATGTCATCTCCCTATTGCTGATTCAAAAAGATATTTCAGATCTAGGAAATCTCTTTAAGGAATTTATGTTAAAAGGGCTTTTATTTGATCGAGGCAGGATACCTGGCGACAATCTGTGGCTTGATCACTGTTGAAAATCCATCCTGGCCATCGATAGCTTTTCACGCAGATTACAATCACCACCTCATTAATGAACGTCTCCTAGAGATCGTACCCACGACCGGCGCCGCCGATATGGTGCACGATCGAGGAGATCTCCGAATCATCGTGAAATCCTGCCACTCTGTCTCTATAAAAAGAGGAGGAACTTCATAAGAAGAACTTCTTCGACTCTACTCTCTCCTTCTTGCTCTGCGCTGCTATTCTTCAACCAGCCACTTCCATTTTCTTTGGAGGTAGAGGTCCTTCCTTATTTTTCCTTCTTCTTTCTTTGCAATGTCAGAATCCGTAAGTAATCTTTCTACCAGCAGGGGTTTAGCAGGAAGTGAAACCAGTAGGGAGAAAGGTTCAAGTAGGAAGAGGAGTCCGGAAAGGTCTCCTAAAACAGTTGCCAGTTCATTAACACTTGCTAAATTAGAAAGTCTTCGGTACCATTTTCATATCCCGCGAACTTTTAAAATAATCCTCCCAAAACCTGATGAAAGGGTAGATAACCCTCCTGTTAGGATAATCGCCATATACGAAGACCACCTTAAGGCTGGTCTTTGGCTTCCACTTCATCCCTTTTTTACAAAAAAATTCAATCTTTACCGGATAGTTCCGGCTCAGCTGACTCCGAATAGCTTTAGGAATATTTGTGGTTTCCTAGTTCTTTGTAAGCTTCGGAATGTAGAGCTAAAGACTTCCCTGTTTACCTTCCTATTTGTACTGAAAAGGAACTTCCATGGTAAAGGGTGGTGGGTTATAGGTCCTCGGCCAGGTCGAAGACTGATAAAAGGGACTTCTAGTGCCATACATGGATGGAAACCTTATTTTTTCTTCGTATACTACACCAACTGGGGATTCAATACTGAATGAAAAGCTCCACGTTTGGATGTAAACGCTAGGAAGAGGGTTCTGAAAGCCGACCACAAGTATTTCAAAACCTTATCAGAGCCAGAAATCCCCATTTTCAAAGAATTATTAAAAGAAGAAAACCTTCATCATGCCTATATCAGCGAAGTCCTAGCACTAGGTATAAAGATAGAGGTCTTCGGATTCCCCCCACCCTTTTTTTTTAATGATTGAATTGTTTTTCCTTTGACTGTAGGTGAACCAATGAGGCCGAAGTTTGACAAACTTCGATAGGCCACAAGAAAAAGGCATATACCGGTATCAACAGAATCTGAGGCCCGAAAGAAAGCAAGGGCCGAAGAGGCTTCGAGCACGCCTCCGATGAGGCCTGCAGCAGATGAAGATGAAGCGCCTCCAACTTCTTTGCCGAATCCACCTGAACCTTTAAGAAGTCCATCTCCAAGGGGGCCCCCTTCACAGAGTCCCCATCCGATGCCTTCCCCGGATCAACGTGATTTGGCGTTTAACAGGGAGTCTCTCCTTGTATCTCCGAAGGAGAAAGGGAAAGGAAAGGCAAAGTATCGCTCCAAAGATGATTCTAGGAGGAGCGCTCCTTCGGACGAAGGTTGCAATGTGGACTTCACCATATTTTTTGGGGGGCAGGGCTTGGAGAACCCTGAACTGGCCCGGGAGTTGATGAAGCACACTCTTCTCCTAAGGATTGGGATAACACTAAATCCCGATGCATTGAGGATGTCTCTGACTCAGCATATTCATCTGTGATGAGGGTAAGCATCGAACTTTTTATCTTTTCAAAGTGTGGATCTGTTTTTGCTAACTTTTTCATTTGTTAATATAGCTGATCCATTATATCACTATCATGGAAGAAGGAATTTTTGATTTTAGGGACAATTACAAGAGGATGAAGGATAGAGTAAAAGCGGCTGAATCTGAGAAGACAATAGCCGAAGAACAAAGGCAGGCTATAGAGAAAAAGCTTGTCCAAAGTGACACCCTTGTTCTTAGCCTGAAGTCTGATATAGAAAGAGTTCAATCAAAGAACTCCGAACAAGACGCGAAGTTCAGGAAGAAGAAGAAAAAGATTCGGTCTCTTGAATCTTCAATCAAGGAAGCTCATCTAAAGACTGAAGAAGCTGTCAAGAAGACCGAAGAGGCAATTGGAAAGGCCGAATCATCAACTGAAGAGATTCGGTCTTTAAAAGATCAACTGAGAAGGGCAATAAAAGATTATAAGAAGTCTTTGGCTTTCGAAGATGAAATGACAGAAGCAGGGACTTATAGTTATAAAGCAGGCTTTAATGATGGGATGAAAGAGGTGCAAAATCTTTACCCAAATCTGGATACTTGGGGAATTCAACTGTTTGATCTTGAAGAGCCAAATGAGCCTGAATCACAGGAAGGTCCCTCTGAAGTACCTGCAACAGCCGAAGAAGCGGCTTAACCGATTGACCTCACTCAAATTGAAGATACTCAGGACTTGAAAATATACTAAGTCTTCGGGCTTAGGGTGATTCCGAATAATTGAGACGAAATAATATCCAATTCCCAGATAAGAATACTAAATCTTCGAACTTGAAAATATACTAAGTCTTTGGATTTATGATAAAATTGACCGTATGGGTCATCCATATCTTTATAAAAAATAAGAGGCTAATTAAACTTTGGTATTTTTATAAGATAGATCACTTGGATCATCCTTATGCCTTTTAGTTAAGGATTAAGATAGGCTGATCGGACCTATCTCAGCATTTCGTAGAGTAGATCACGGAGATCATTCTCATGCCTTTCAGAAATAGAATTAAGACAGGCTGATCATGTCCGTCTCGACACTTTGTAAGGTAGATTATGGAGATCATCCTTATGCCTTTTTGATTAAGATGGACTAGTTAAGCCCAACTCGGTACTTCGTAAGGTAGATCACGGAGATCATCCTTATGCCTTAAAAGAAAAAAGATTAAGACATGCTGGTCAAGCCTACCTCGACACTTTGTAAGGTAGATCATGTAGATCACCCTTATACCTTTTTAGAAGAGGGATGAAGATAGAATAATTAAATCCATCTTGATAACCTTGAATTAAAATCTTTACTGATAATATTTATGGAGGTTTTGTACATTCCAAGGTCGAGGTAGTAGAATACCTTCTAAGGTTTCCAGCTGATAAGTTCCGGGATGAATGACTTCTTTAACCCGATACGGACCTTCCCATGTAGGAGAAAGTTTACCTTATTCGGCTCGCTTGGATACTTCAGACTTTCGCAAAATTAGATCCTCAAGATGAAAGATCCATTCCTTTGCACGAGAGTTATAATATTTTGTAATTTTTTGCTGATATGTAGCCATTTTTAATTATGCCTGAAGTCGAGTACCTTGTAGCAAATCTAGATCAATTCTTAGACGTTCCAAATTTTAGGCTCTTTATACTGATCAATCCATAGAGATTGTAAAGAGACTTCTACAGGAAGAACTGCTTCGGTGCCATAAGATAAATGAAATGGAGATTCACCAGTAGCTATCCTGGGAGTGGTTTAGTATGCCCAAAGAACTGAATTCAATTCATCAGCCCACGATCCCTTGGCATCATTTAATCCAGTTTTAAGACCATGAAGAATGGTTCCATTTGTCACTTCAGTCTCCCCATTAGATTGAGGATGCCCTACAGAAGTAAGCTTGTGAAGAATATGATATTGAGTACAAAAGTTTTTGAACTTCGGATTATCAAATTGCCTCCCGTTGTCAGTTATTATAGAATAAGAAATTCCAAAATGGAAGATGATAAAGTTCCTTACAAAGTTTTCAACTTTTAAACTTCGAATTATCAAATTGCCTTCTGTTGTCAGTTATTAAGGAATAAGAAATTCCAAAATGGAAGATGATAAAGTTCCTTACAAAGTTTTCAACTTTTGCTTTGGTGATCTGTGCCAACACTTCGACTTCGACCCACTTTGTGAAATAATCAATTGCCACTATGAGAAATTTTCACTGCCCAGAAGCTGGAGAAAATGGACCAAGAATGTCCATTCCCCATTGTGCAAAAGGCCATGGAGCTGTCAATGGAGTTAACTGATTTGCATGCCATCTCCGTATATTGGAGTACCTTTGACAGTGATCACATTTTTGGACAAACTTTGCAGAGTCCTTCTGGATAGTTGGCCAATAGTAATCTTGATGGATTATCTTGTAAGCCAAATATCTGCCCCCCAAGTGATCTCCGCAAATACCTTCATGCACTTCCCTGAGTGCATAATTAGCATCAGAAGGTCCCAAATACTTTAATAGGGGCTGTGTAAAAGATCTTTCATCTAATGCTTCATCTAAGATTACATATTGAGAGGCCATCCAAGCCGTTTAGCTTTCAACTTGTCTTCAGGTAAAGTGCCTTCCTTCAGAAATTTAAGAATTGGATCCATCCATGAAGGTTCATGTTCAACTTGACATACCTCAACTGTGGATTCTGATATGCTGGGGTCTTCAAGATATTCCACATATGTCTTTCCAAGAGAATCGGGTGCAGTAGTTGCAAGTCACAAAAGAGCATCAGCCCGAGAATTTTTCGTTCTTGGTACATGAACGATCTCAAAATATTCCAACTTGGATATTAGGCTTCAGACATTTTCCAAATACTGAATCATGCTAGGATTCCGAGCTTCGAAATCATCTTTTACTTGATTCACCACCAATTGTGAATCAGAAAAAACTTTGATCCTTTTAATCTCCAGTGTTTGAGAAATTCTAAGCCCAGTAATAAGTGCTTCATACTTGGTTGTTTGAAGCTTGGAAAGAAAACCGAAGAGTATATTCAATAACTTGTCCATTTGGACCAGCCAAAATGAGACCTGCCCCACAACCATTGGTGTTTGAAGCACCATCTACATGGAGCATCCATATGAATTCTGGACTATCTTCAGCAATCTCTTCCTCTTCGGCTCTTTGTTGGCCCTCATCGGATCTCCAAGTACATTATGCTATAAAATCAGCTAAAATCTGTGCTTTCATTGCTGATCTAGGCTGGAATTCAATATCGAACTCTTTCAATTTAATGGCCCATTTAGCTATCTTCCAAAAGTGTCGGGACAGCGAAGAATAGCCTTTAAGGGCTGATCTATCAAAACCATAATGGAATGGGCTTGAAAATAGGGCCGTAAGCGCTTTGTTGCGACCACCAGAAAAAAAATAAGCTTTTGTACTCTGGAATATCGAACCTCTGCCTCATGCAATAGTTTACTAGTATAGTAGATCAGCTTCCGCAAGTGATTGGCATCTCTTCGTACCAGCACCGAATTAACTACTTCATCAAAGGTTGATAAATATAAGTAAAGAGTCTCTCCTTCACAGGGCTTAGAAAGTAAGGAAGGATTTTCCAAGTATTCTTTCAATTTGTCAAAAGCAACTTTGTCATCTTCTATCCATTCAAAGTTTTGGATTTGGCGAAGAACCTTGAAAAAGGGTAAACATCTTTCTGCAAACCGAAAAATAAATCGGCTCAAAGAAGTAATTCTTCCCGTTAACCTCTGTACTTCATTTTTGCAAGTAGGATGCTTCATTGTCCGAAGTGCTTGAATCTTTTCTAGGTTAACTTTGATCCCCCGTTTAGTAACCAAGTATCCTAAGAACTTCTCAGAATTAAGTTACACCAAAAATACACTTGGTCGGATTCAACCTCATCTAATGGTGTCTAAGAGCATCGAAAGACTTCTTTAAATCTGCGATATGATCAGACTTATGAAGACTTTTCACAATCATATCATCAACCTAAGCTTTCATGTTTCTTCCAATCTAATTTTTGAAGATCTTGTTGATCAGCCTTTGGAAAGTTGTCCCAGTATTTTTTAATCCAAATGGCATCACTTTATAATAGTTAAGTCATTTTTCTATAATGAAGGCAGTTTTCCCTTCATCTCCAGGATCCATTCAGATTTGGTTATAACCCAAAAAAGCATCCATAAAGCTTAACAATTGATGACCAGCAGTGGCATCAACTAATTGATCAATCTTCGACAAAGGAAAACTATTCTTTGGGCATGCTTTGTTAAGATCTGTATAGTCTATGCAGATCCTCCACTTGCCGTTCGATTTCTTCACCATAACTATATTGGCCAGTCAATTCGGATATTGCACTTCTCTTATAAAGTTAGCTTCAAGAAGTTTATTAACCTCTTCGTCAATAACCTTCTATCTTTCTGGAGGAAAATTTCTCTTCTTCTGTTGAACATGCTTATAGTTGGGAGATACCTCTAGATGATGTATGATTACTTTAGGTGGAATTCCAGGCATATCCGAAGCTATCCAAGCAAAAATATCAGCATTATCTCAAAGAAATGTAAATAACTTTGCCTTTGACTCTTCATCTAATAAATTGCCAATTTATATAAGTTTTGTTGTCTCGTCTTCGGATAGTGGCACAAAAAGAGTTTTCTCTACTGGTTCCCCATAGTCTTCGGCTTCATCCTTTGGATCCAATTGATCAAGTGTCAAAGGTTTAGCTGTCTGTTTATTTTGGATTATTAGACGCTGGTGAGTGATCCTTTGATCCCCCCTCACTTCTTTAATACCTAACCTGGTAGGAAAATGAACTAAAAGATGATATGTGGATACTATGGCCCTGAACTTATTTAATGCTGGACATCCCAAGATTGCATTATAAGTCGAAGACGTTTTAGCCATAATGAAATTAATAGGAAGGGTTCTTTGATATGGTTCGGATCCAAAAGTCACAGACAAAACTATTTCTCCTTCAACTCCAACCTGATTTCCTTCGAAACCAGTTATAGGAATGGAGGACCTTTGTAATTCACGTCCAGACAATCCCATCCAAAGAAAAGCATTGTATAGCAAAACGGGTCATCATGTGGAAGTTGAACCCCTTGAACATCTTCATCAGAAAAAGTGATAGAATTTTTCCTTTAAACCTTTTAGGAATATTTTCTTCAGCTTCATTATCCCATGCAACTGATCGATGAAGCATGCCAACATTCCCATCAATTGGTCTTTGGTGAGGCAGATCGGCTTCATCAGATATCCTTGGAAGAGTTATTGCTTCAGCTTGAGGTTTTGGGCGGTTGTTGTATTTTCCCAAAATTCCCTCTTTATCAAATCTTCAATAGCATCCCAAAGCTGAAAACATTCTTCGGTGTTATGGCCATGATCCTGGTGGAATCAATAGTATTTGCTCTTGTCCCTTGCTTTTGCAGAAGTCTTCAGAGGACGTGGCCTTTGTAAGTAATTTTTTTTTTCAATTTTTAGTAGAATCTTTTCCCTTGGTAAGTTGAGGGGTATGTAGGCATCAAATCGGTTATTATGCTGCTTGAATTTGGGACTGCGCCTCGAAACCAAAGCATTATTAGAGGATGTGGACACGTTTGGTCCCTTGGCATTTTTCTTCTTAAAAGGATATCTCCCTTCAGCAAGTCTTCGGCTTGCCGCTTGCTCTTCAGCGGTAGCATACTTCTGAGCTATTGCCAGTAATTCGGCATAGCTCATTGAAAATCTTTTATCCAGGAAAAAGTGAACCTGGACGACTTGAGGTTTTCTTTAGGGCAGCCATGGCCACATGCTCATTAAGATTTGGGATCTCTAGAGTGGCAGAGTTAAAGCGATGCACAAATTCTTTCAAACTTTCTCCTTCATTCTGCTGGAGGAGAAACAAGCTATTAGTATTGCGCGACATCTTCTGGCATGTTCTGAAGTGCGAAACAAACTCTCGCTCCAGTTCAGCAAAGGAATGAATTGTTTTCGGTGGTAGGTTCGAATACCACATTCGAGCAGATCTTTTCAAAGTAGTAGGAAAAGCAAGATAGTATAGAGTATCAGTTGCTCCTTGCACCATCATGTGAGCTTTATAACTCTCTAGATGGTCAAGAAGATCTGTAGTCCCATCATAAGCTTCCAGTTGTGGAATCTTGAAATGCCTAGGAATAAATTCATCCATGTTCTGATCAGAGAAAGGAGGCTGAGAGTTGAAAACTATGACTTCATCATTTCTCCTCAGATATGAAATCCTGGCTATTTCTGCTTGCATGGCTTGAATTTTTCTTCAAACTCATAGTTTATCTCCCTCTGTCTAACTCCTTCAGGTGCAAAATTTCTGAAAGAAACAGAGGGAGAATGCCTGATCCTCTTTTTTCCATTATGATCCCCTATTTGTCGATCTGAAGGGGAGGCATAGTGATCATGAGATGACCGAATCCTTGAGGAACTTAGAGTGAGTTCTCGGTGCCGATCTTCTTTTCTTTCAGTTTGATGGCGGGCTACGAGATAGGTGGACACTGCCTTTGGATAGCAGCTTCTTGTAGATTTTGAACTAACGCCGTCAAGGCGTCTACCCTGTTCAAGAGGGCTTCAAACTGCTGTTGCCCCACCATCAGCATAGGAGGTTGCATTCCATGATCTGCTAGAGGATCGTCTGTTGGAAGAGCATGTTGCTCCCTGCTTGTGGATGCGTTCTGAACCTTCCCTTTCACCATTTTCGCTTGAGTAAAGCTCTCATTAAAACAGAGGAAACAGATCTTTCCCTTCTTGGCATACCAATCTGTTGACGTTGAATCCCTACCGACCGGATGGAGTGGTTCGTCCGTCGGATCGCCGTCGACCGAAACCTATAAAATAGATCCCCTGACCAAAAATCTTCTGGTGGGGGACACTTCGATGCCAAAGTCAACAAGAACTCAGGCAGCAGAATGGAGAGCTCGAAAGCAAAGAGGGAAATGAAAGAAATCGAATAATCTGGAGATAGCTAAACTTACCTCGAGTGTCCCCTCTTACAAGTATTTATAGGCATAAGTGTAACTACTTACGGTTATGGAAGTTGGCAAACAAAACCTCCTCATAACCGTAAGTAGTGGTGGTCGAAAAATTAGACGAATACTTACAGTAATCCTGAAAACAAGATAACATACTCTTCGAACTAGGCTGAAGATATAAAGCCAAAGGTATAAAATTGACAGGCTGGTCTTCAGACCAGGCTCAAGATACGAAGCCGAAAGTATAAATTTGATAGGCTTGGTCTTCGGACCAGGCTGAGGATACGAAGCCGAAAGTATAAAATTGATAGGCTTGGTCTTCGGACCAGGCTAAGGATACGAAGCCGAAAGTATAAAATTGATAGGCTTGGTCCAGACTAGGCTAAAGATACGAAGCCAAAGATATATATAATATATCCTTTTGTGGATCAGAATTTTCATCAAGTCAAGATATTTTCTTAGTATACTGATTTGACTGGTAAACCAAAAGTTGGAATTGGTTCAAAGAATGAACCAAAAATTATTTTAAAATTGAACCGGAATATCATAACAATAATTATATATTTAATGTGAATAAAAAAATTATGATTGATATGTTGAGTTTTTTCATTGATTTATCCATAATAAACTTGTAATACCCGGTCCCGGAAAAAAAAAAGCTATTCTTTCTCCGGGAAGAGTCCAGAATGGAGTGGAAAAGGGATTCTCCAATTATAATATCCCCTCCTCTCCATAAACCCCATCACTAAAGAGATTAAGCCAAAGAAAAAAAAGAAAAAGAAAAGAGAACAGAGGAGGGGGTGAGATGGTGTCGGTGAAGCTGAGTATCCCAATGAGCCATTATCTCTGCCTTTGCCAGCACCAGAGGTCGGTGGACGACCAAGGACTGGAGGAGTCGTCGAAGCGCCGAAAGCGCCACCGTCACAGCAAGCACGACCGGAAGAGAGGGAGAGGGGAGAAAACCCTTACCTCGGTTCTCCGCCGCCGATCATGCTAACAACCCCTCCATGGTTGAAGGCAAACCCTCTGACCTGGCCTTGATTGCTGCTCCCACCACCGTCCTCTCCTCCAGCTCTCTCATAGCAGCCATGGCAAAACCTTGTCCTGTTAATTAGTTAAGTCAGAGCTTGGTACGAGGATCACGTTCGGGTCCTCCGTTGCCGTCACTGAGGTAGCGACAGCCCAATCCCTTCACACATGTTTGGACCTCTAAGGAGGGGTAGGAGGCTCGTGGGATCTCATGGAGAAGAAGGGAGGGGGGATGGGAGTTCTAAAGAGGAAACAGGGGGTTTCCCTATTATGGGCTGTGCGGAAGAATAGAGAAGAAGAAGAAGAGGAAGAGGAGAAGGGGAAAAAGAGGAGGAGAAGAGAAAAAGAAGGAAAGGGAAAGGGAAATAAACAAAAAAAAGAAGGGGGAGATCCTTGGTTCGGAAGAGAAAAGAAGAAAGAAAGAAAGAGAAATGAAATATATATATATTAAGGGGCTCTATTCGGTGCAGGAAAAAAAGAGGAGATAGAAGATGAGGAGAGAGAAAGAAGAGAGAAGATAAGGAGAGAGAAAGGAAAGAGAGGAAAAAATTAAAGGGAGTGATCGAAAGTTTTCTTTCTTGAAATACGTGAAGTTAAAATTTTTTCAGATGGATCATAGAAGAAATTGAATAAATTATTTATTATTATAGGGGAAGAGCCTTCTAAGCAGAAAAGTGCTGGGCGAGCTTCGGGTATAGATTGATATTGGATATTTTGGGTTAGCTCTTGAAGGTAAGGATCTCTGAACTTGATCACCAGTTGTATATATGTATCTTACATGATATGGTTTGATTCGTGCACATGAGCATTGGCATGCATAGTTATTTCGTATCGTATTTTTTACTTCTTGTGATGAATAGTAAGTTTGATATTATTATTTATATTTTATATACCATATTTATCAAGTAAAGTTATCTTTGTATGGGTTAGACTATGCAAAACTGTAAGAGACATGATTTAACTACATGTAAAGTTTTATCAAGTAAAGTTGTATATATGTATCTTGATACCGATTATTGAAAAACTGTAAGAGACATGATTTAACTACATGATGTGAAATGATAAAGTGTTAATCAAGCGAATATGGTATTTGGACTAGCTATGCCACGGGCGAGACCGTGGTTACTCAGGTTGCCAGTCATAGGCAGGATTGTGAAAAATTGTGTACCAATCACAGGCGTGATTATGACAAATAATATACTAGTCACAAGCGGGAGTGTGACAATAGTGTGCTAGTCACAGACTGGAGTGTGACCATGGCTAATTCATAACCCTAAAGAAAAAAATATATAATAGAAACCTAAAAAAAAAAGATATTATCAAAAATTTTGTTATACTTGATATTCGAGCTGTTTGGTTGCATGATCTGATAAACTATTACTTTTCAGTTATTTTCAAATTGTACTATTGTTGATGTGACTGTTTGGATACCTTACTGGGCTATAGAGCTCACTTCTTATTTTTTTGATTTTTCTAGACATCCAGGATGCATAGCAAGAATCGAACTGGGCGTGAGACTGAACATCAACATTTAGATTATTTAGATAATTTTGTTTAGTTAATTCGATTGCTGATACTTATAAAAAATTAGTGAACCATTTAGTAGTTTTTGATTTGAATAAATGAACTATTTAGTTATAATTAAATTTTTAAATAATGTTGATATAATTGCTATAATTTTAAGTGAAATGACTCTTGTATATATACCTAGACCTGACATGATGTATAGGATAAAATCTAGGATCGTACGGCTGGTCACGTAGTCGATTTCAGTATAGAATTCGGGACGTTATAAGACTTGTTCTATCGAATAATCCATTCTAAAAAGCCTCTTCTTGTCGCAAAGTAGGGCCGTTTACCGGTGATTTGTCGAGTTTTCTCGATTGATTTTTTCTTTTCCGATGTAAACGGTGGCGTTGAACGTTCAAGTTCATTAACTTTATTATATGGATATACCGGTTCCGATAACAGACACGGTTTTACAGTGGCCTATATTGGCCACGCATGATATTTAAAAAAGACTCAATTGTGTGGAGTATATTAAGATAACAAATAATGTTTAAGTTCTTTAAATTTGTTACAATGGTAGATTCGTTTCAACCAGGATCAAAATTTGTAAATGCAAATAAATAACTCTAAACTGGAGACTATATATTCCTGCCTTACGCTACGGGGTGTTTACCGGTGGCCTACATTGGCAGCAAATGATGTCAAAAAAACGTTATACTAAGACAACAAATAATTTTGAGGTTTATTATATTTATTATAAATATATGCTAGGTTTAATCACAGTCATATTTTTTTAAATAAAATAAATATCTCTAAACAAAAGACTCTTCTTGCCTTATGCTAGGGGTCGTTTATTGATGACTTACATTGGCCATAAATGATGTATGAAAAAATCTAATTGCGTAAATTATACTAAGTCAATAAATAATGTTTAAGTTCAATAAATGTATTATATTGGTATATTAGTTTTAATCATAATCATAATTTGATTCATTAAATTTATTATATTGGTGACTTATAGTGCATTTGATTCATGACCGGAACTTGAATCAAAATTAAGATTGGAATGGATAGAAATAGAAATTGGAATAGTCATATCCCTTAACATTTTTGGTTCATGACCATAATCAAAGCTAAAATTGAAATGGAATTTGAATAGCAAGAAAGGAAAGGGATTGAATTTTGAGAAATTGAGGCATTCTCATTTTTTCCTAAAATTAGAATTTGAATGGAGCTCTTCCAATCAAATGGTTGAAATGGGAGTCACTTATTCCTATTCTCGAACTAGAGCCCATCTACCTCCAACCAAACAAGCCCTGGGTACCAGGTTTGTTTTGTGAAATGAAAGAAGAAACAAAAGAAAAATGAAAAGAAACGCACCAAGTCTTTAAACACCAGAACAAGTATAATGATGCCATTTTAAATAACTATTCCTAGGCCTCTTTCACCAATCTCCCCATTCCACTCTCCATTCATTTGAGGCAGAGGCAGTTAATGCCATGTTGGACAGAGAATGGAGAGGCATTATAGTCGTGCTGCAAACCTTTTTTCAAAAAAAGAAAAAAAGAGAAAAAATCATCTGCAAAGCTGGAACCTTCCTCAACTGACGTACCGAAGGATTTTGAGGTTCACTTCAACGCAGACTCAAAATTTGGTCAACTTAGTGAACTAAAACGGGCCTGAAAGTGACAATCCTTGAACCATCCTCCTTTATTCATGGAAGGTGAAACCACCTCCAGTATCGGTTTGTTCCTCAAATCTCCCTATTGTGCCCTGTTAATACCTATTCTTCTTCTTCTTCTTCTTCTTCTTTTCTTTTTTTGTTTTTTTACTTTATATCAATCTAAGGAACTCTGTTTCTATCCACTTCAATTACACCTAAAAGATATGTTGGCGTGGGTGTCTAATGTCCTGTTGATCCAAGAAGGACCGGATCTGAATACAGTTGATCCAATTTCAAAGAAGGTTTTTGATGATATACAGCTGCCCACTTGGGTTATTTCCTTGATTGAATATTTATAACATAACAATGTTACAATAGGTTATAAGAAAATGTTGTACAGCCTTTAAATTGGATTACAATAAAAAGTTGTTATGAGCTAGCTTCTTAGCATAGTTTGAATATTTTCAAATTCCTCTTGCTTTAATGTCGAGTTCATGAACTCTTCCCTAACATGCTCTTTCAAGCTAAGCGGCCAAAGAATGATGCTGATCTTAAATTAAAGATAATGAACCTGATATGGATGAAGCCCCTCAGTGAAAATATTAGCCACTTGATCAAGAGAAGATACAAACCGGACATCAGGATATTTATGTACAACCTTTTTATATACAAAATGATAGCGAATTTCAATGTACTTGGTCCAAGCATGAATACAGGTAATGGTAATGGCAGAGGCATTTTTGCAAAGAAGAAAAAGTGTATCCTCAAGGGGAATAGAAGCTTTTAACTAGCGAGCATAGTCAAGATATTTCTGTAGCAGCATATGCTAGACTTTGATATTCCGCTTCAGTAGAGGGCTAAACAATTGTAAGTTACTTGTTAGCAGACCATGACATAGGGTTGAGACCCAAGAAGATGCGATAACCAATAGTTGAGCATTGATATACTTGATCTGCTGCCCAATCCACATTACAAAAGTCTTGTAGATAAATTGGGCCAAGAGTGAAGCTGATAATTGGTGGTGCCCTTGAGAAGTCATAAGATATGCTTGACAGTTGACATGTTAGCTTCATATGTGTGATGGAGGTAGTGAGATGCTTGTTTGATAGCGAAACTAATGTCTGATCGAGTTAATATTAAATATTGTTAGGCACCGACGATAGATCGATAATAAGAGGGATGATCTGCAATCAGACAAGAAGTGAAGTCAGGTGCATGTGGAGTGGCAGGTGAGTTGGCAGGCTTAGCATGCAAGAAACTAGTATGTTGAAGGAGGTCGAGCATATATTTTGTTTGAGTTAGATATAAGCCGATTACGATGGGATGTGCTTCAAGGCCCAAAAAATAGGAGAGCAGTCCAAGGTCCATCATTTTGAAGTATTGGTCCAATTGAGAAATAAGAAGTTGAATGAACCTGAAATCATTTCTAGCAAGTAAGATGTAATCAATATAAAGTAGGAGATAAGCATGTCACAGACCATTGTCATAAACAAATAATGACAGATCTAATACTGCAATAGAAAAGCCCAGCTCCATTTGTTTAGAGAATTTTTTTTTTATACCAAATACCAGGTTCTAGCCAAAGTTCATAAATGGACTTTTGCATCTTGCAAGCATGGTTGGGTCTATTAGGGTCCACATCCTTGAAGTTGGCCCATATCGATATCCTCCTTGCGATAACAATGGAGAATTGTGCTTTCAACATCTAGTTGTTGAAAGCACAACAACTATGTAGGAATTTGTATGATGCTCCCAAGTTTTGGAGAGACTTGGAAGACCATGGCAGGGATACTGGAGGCGATCCCTGGGCTTGAGGGCGTGTCCCAAGCAGGTCCTGAATGTATTCTGGGGTTTCCTGGAGATGTTCCAGGGATACTCTGAGTCAGAGGTTGAGAGAACCAGTGAGACGTGGGTGTACATGGACTCGGCTTTAGGTTTTCTCGAGTGACTCAGAGGGAGGAGTTTTTTAGGGCTAGGTCGGCTGTGACCTAGGGTTATCTTTGTTTTATACATAAAGAACGACGGAACGTCGGAAAATAAGAAGAGTAGACACGATCCCTTTTCTCCTCTGGGAAAATCCTAGCCTATCTTTTCTTCTCCCAGTTCTTTCTCATGTGTGGAGCCCCATGGGGGCTCGCCTCCACGACGGGAGCGGATGGCGCGCCCCATCTCTTCCCTGGTGAGTGTTCCCTTTCTGCCATGACGGCATCAAGGAGGATCCTGGGCATTCCGTGGAGCGGGTTTGCTCCAATAATTGGTATCAGAGCCGACCTTGATGCAGTGGTGTGAAGGATGGAGGGAAGAGGATGTCACGATGCTGGTGAGGGCCTACTGCCCTCTCTAGAAATGGATACTGAGAAGAACCGGATCTGGAGGTGCAGATCCATATCCGGGCGATGCACAGAGTCGCGCACGGATGTGGCGCAAGGAGCAACCCACGGAGAAGACGCGAAGGCCGTGGCACAGTGGCACGGGCGTAGCCACAGGTGCGGTGCAGGGAGCCGGCTCACCAGCGCGGGAGCGGCGCAGGGTGGCACTAGGCAGCGCCGGGCAGGCGCAGGGCCAGGGCATGGGCGCCGCGCGACAGCCACAGCGGGCGTGGTGCAGGGGCATAGGGCGCGTGGGCGCATCACCAGTCGCGGCAAGATCGGGGTAGATCCTCGGTGCAACCGGTCTCGGGTGCTGGCTCGTCCACAGCATGGCAGGAGCAGCTCGGGAGCAGCGCGGGGCCAGCGTGGACGCGGGAGGCGTCGCGGGAGGTCGCCGGAGGTGGCGCGACGACCGGGAGAGGCTGCAGTCCACAGTTCCCTGCCATGGACCGGCAGCCATGGCAGCCCTGGACCGGCTTGGCGCACGTGGACCGGGAGGCTGGTTCACGGTGAACCGGCCAATCAGGATTTCAAGTCAATCACTATGCTCTGAAAACCATGCAGATGGATTTTCGGCGATTCCGAGCTAATCGAACTCTGATTTGAGCCCCGTCTGCATCGTTGGATTTCATGTTTCAAGCTCTTTGTTTTGAGCTAGGTTGGATCTGGTGATGGAGTCAGTTCATAGGTGATGTGGAGATCGCGGTGTAGCGGCTGTGTGTGCGGGCAGCACGTGCAGGATGGTTCCATCTTCGGTACTCCTTGATGGACAGAGGTTCGTGGTAGCAGGAGCAGTGAGGAGATCTACTGGTGGAGCGGATCTCGCCGAAGATGATGGGTCTGGTGGTACAGGAGCTCGCGATAGTGGTGCAGAGCTGCGGGTCCTATGCTATGGAGAACTGGCAGGTCGGGTGATCTGCGATTTAGCACAGGTGGAGCAATACATACCGGGATCTTTCAGAGCATGAGTGGTAGCTTCATCGATAGTGGACCAGGCTCTTGGTCACTATGGAGGAGAGCGATCGGTAGGTCTCCAGCTACCTTGATCGTGATGGAGCTGGACATGGGTGGTATCTTGCATGGTTGGAGGTGGGTCTCGGGAGATAGAGGTCTTAGGAGACCCGAGTACATCAGCAGAGACGGTACCAGGACAGCTCAGGGAGATAGGGACAGTTAGGGAGCGCCGGAGGTATCGGGCAGTTTGGAGTGTCCCGGTATGATGGCTTTTGCCTAGGGACAGAGACTGGAGCTGATGGGGCTGGCAGCTTAGGGAGACCGGGGATAGGTCTCAGGGAGTGCCAAGGATATCATGCAGCCGGGAGACAGCTGGAACATAATGGAGCAGTCACTGGAGATGGTTGCTGGGTTAGTCGCTGGGTTAGAGGAGTTGGGATGAGCTCCTGGGTTTCAGAGGTTCCTACGGGGATGTAGAGTATCCGAAACGATCTCGGAAGGGTCCGCGGTGATGCGGAGGGTCCGAGGAGGCAGCGACCGAGTACGAGGTTTAGGTGCAAGCTCAGTAGGGTAGCGTTGAGTTGCTGGCCTCGGGATTTTTTTCTGTGGCATCAGGGAGACTTCAGTCTCAGGTGGAGCACCGGTGACAGGTGGCTTCATGGGTGGAGCAGGTTTTGATACATGTTCAGAGCGGGAGGTGCATGGAAGACCATATCCTTGCACGGACGTCAGGGGTACACTTAGCCAGGTGGAGCGGAGAGTGCAGAGTATGGCATGGCTCTGTGGAGACTGTGTCAGGTAGAGCTCCAGTTACAGTGAGTGCCGGTTCAGGTTCGCTGGGTTCTCTCCAGGAAAGTCAAAGAACAGACTGATCCAGCTGCCATGTAGAAGGAAGGCTACAATCGGTGGTGCCAGGATACAAGCGAGGCTTTTCAGCTATGGAGGTGGTCATCTCAAAGGCCTCCAGGTGAATTCAGCAGCTGAAGAGTGTTGGCAAAGGCGAGGATATCCGCACAAGCTGTCAAAACATGCAGTTACAGTGGGGTTGTGCGTGGAGGACATTGCCAGGTTTGCCAAAGCTTGAGGGCACCAAGGTGGAGATTGTAGGGATTTGCGTGGTGCTCCCAAGCTTTGGAGAGACTTGGAAGACCATGGCAGGGATGCTGGAGGCGATCCCTGGGGCTTGGGGGCATGTCCCAAGCGGGTCCTGGATGTATTCTGAGGTTTCCTGGAGATGTTCCAGGGATACTCTGAGTCTGAGGTTGAGAGAACCAGTAAAACATGGGTGTACATGGGCTCGGGTTTGGATTTTCTCGAGTGACTCAGAGGGGGGAGTTTTTTAGGACTAGGTCAGTTGTGACCTAGGGTTATCTTTGTTTTATATATAAAGAACGATGGAACGTCGGGAAATAAGAAAGTATACACGATCTCTTTTCTCCTCTGGGAAATCCCTAGCTTTTTTTTTCTCCTGGTTCTTTCTCGTGTGTGGAGCCCCATACGGGCTCGCCTCCACGACGGGAGCGGATGGTGCGCCCCATCTCTTCCCTGGTGAGTGTTCCCTTTCTGCTATGGCGGCATTAAGGAGGATTCTAGGCATTTCGTGGAGCGGGTTTGCTCCAACAAACTATAGATTGCATCATTGGAATTGGGTCTTTGCAATCTCTTCCTGTTCAAATTCAGCTTTCTCCTTTACTTCTAAGCAATCTATAGCTGGAGGTACCATGTTTACAGATGGCCACGTTTACAAGGCTCTACCATCAATATGCTTCTTACTTCATCTCGGCTGCTGTTTTGTTATCTGTGTATTACTCAATTATTCACTTGGGTTTCGACAGTCATTGTATTATATTCACCTAAACTTTGCTTATGTTTATATTTTCCTTTGTACTCTAGACTACCTTCGCATATTCCTGGCTTGTTGTCCTTGGTCAGCTCTAACTTTTGTAAACTTTATATGACTTTCTCTAATGCTATGCCCTGACAGGGTCTTTTCTTATAAAAAAAAACATCTAGTTGTTAAATATACCATTTGAGATTGACACCTAAAGCTAGGAGGGTATGAACTGTAGTGTGCTTAACAACAGGATTAATATTTTTAGCAAATCAACCTTGGGCTATTTATGAAAACCTTTAGCAACCGGGTAAGCTTTGTAATTTGTTGATGGAATCATTGGGATTGCACTTATTCAATAGACCCATGTGGATCCAGCATTGTTCATACTAGATTTGCAAGGAACAAAGGTCCATGTCACAAAAAAGGAAAACTGGATGATTTCTGTTGATGTTGAATCTCCGTCGACCGGATGGAATGATCCTTCCGCCGCTGGGCCGCCGTGAACCTGAACCTGCAACACAGATCCCTGACCAGAGGTTTTCCGGCGGGGGACACTCCGATACCAAAGTCAGAAGAGACCCAAGCAACAGCAAAATGGAAAGCTTGTAGAAGCAAGGATGGGGAAGAAAGGAATTGAAAATGATATGTAAGCCCTCCGGAGTCCGGATCCCCAGAGCGTCCTCTCTTACCAGTATTTATAGGCTCCAACGTAACTACTTACAGTTACAGAGGTTGTCAAGCGCAACCATTTCTTAACTGCAAGTAGTGGCTGTCGAGAAATCCGTTATACTCGGGGTTCGTTTAATCTGAGATTTCGGACCACGTGGGTGGTTGCAACAACCTAAACAGATTTCAACCGTTTATCCAAGAGCCCCACTGTTCCAGAATCCTCCTCTTTAAGCATAGATCCGAAGTGATCTTTACATTCACTTTAGTAGTACTCCTGAAGGGAATGTCAGCTTTACACTTCGGATCTTTCTTAGACAGTAAAAATAAACACTTACAATCTTTAGATTGAAGAAGTAAAGTCGAAGATATTTGCCCGAGTGATCAAGTCTTCGGATCAAGACAGTTGCACGGAGCTGAAGACATTCAGCATCGTCTTCGGACTGAGATAGAAATACAAAGCCGAAGACCTAGAGTATAATCTCCTTTAGACAATAGGTCGAAGATAATAAGTACGGTCTCCGGACAATAATAATAATATGAATATGAAGACAGAAAGCATCCTAGATCATAGATGCGAAACCATATACTTTAGGCATAGTCTTCGGATTAATGTGGATGCACGAATCTGAAGATAGTAATCAATTTGTTTCCCAAACAATCAAGCATCATCTTCGGATTGAAATAATGATACGAAGCCGAAGACTTAGGGTCAGTAACAAGAAGATAATAGCATGAAGCCGAAGACTCCTCTTGCCATCTGATATGACCTTATAAAATAAAGAATGATTAATTAATTGAAATAAAATAGGGATATCATAGCAGCTGTCCCCCACTCCCAGTTTCGAAATGATTATATTTCGAAAAATGAAGTATTTCAGTTTTATCTTTTATCGGTAACTGTCAAATAATTATGGCAAGACCCTGATGCGTCTTTTCGCCATAACTGTCTGATGGCGCAATAAAACGTGGCAAGGACACGCGTCACTCTACCATAGACGACTTCAAAAAAAATGCCTCGATTCTGAAAAATCTCGAAAAATTTCTAGAAAAGGGGTTTAAAATTGACAGGGATTGGACACGTGGTGGTCATCCTGAACGTGGAGATCTCGTTGGCATGATCTCAGCCAATACCACAGTTTCACACAGATCGCCACGACTTGTCCCATTAATGAACCGTATCAAGGATCGAAACCGTCAATACGGCGCACAACCGTTTAGTCTTCCGAACCATCTCGAAGGTCTCCCCCTTCTTCACCTATAAAAAGAGAGACGAATTTGAGAGAGACTTTCTTTCGCGTTCGTGCCCTTAGAAATCCAGTTTTTACTGTAGTCTTTCGTCTTTCCTAGTGGTCCAGTCCAACATCTTTGTCCTTTTACAGGTTAGAGGTCCTTCTTCTCTTCTATTTTTTTACTCCTTTCAATGTCGGGGTCTTCTAGGGATTCTTCCTCCACTTCCGGCAATGGTTCGCCGGTAAGTGAAACATGTAGGGTTCTACCCGATCGATAAGCCGTTAGGATCCCGTCGGGAGGTGAAGTCGGTAGGAACCTTTAGGGTGAATCCAGTAGGAGGAGAATTTCCCGTAGGAAATGGAGTCCGGAACGGTTACCGGATTCCGTTCAGAGTTCCTTTGCCCTTGCCAAAATAGAAGAAGTAAAACAATGTTACCACATTCCACGCACCTTCAATATGATCCTTCCATAATCCGATGAAAGGGTAGATAAGCCTCCCATCCGATCCATAGCCATATACGAAGACCATCTTAAAGCGGGTCTTCGGCTTCCTTTTCATCCTTTTTTTGTAAAAATCTTTAACTTATATCAAATAGTCCCAGCTCAGTTGACCCCCAATAGTTTTAGAAACATCTACGGGTTCCTAGTGCTTTGCAAACTTAGGAATGTAGAGCCGAAGACATCCCTGTTCACTTCCCTATTTATGTTGAAAAGAGACTTCCACGGAAAAGGGTGGTAGGTCATAGGTCCTCAGCCTGGTCGAAACTATTGAAGGGAACCCCCAGTGCGATACATGGATGGAAGCTTTACTTCTTTTTCGTGTATTATACTCACTGGGACTTCAATACTGAGTGGTCGGCCCCGTGCTTGGATGCGAATGCCGGCAAAAGGGTATTAAAGGCCGATGCCAGAGACTTCAAAATCCTGTTAGAACCGGAGATCCCTTCCCTTAAGGAGCTGCTGAGGGAAGAGAATCTTCATCGTGCTCATATCAGCGAAGTCCCAACATTAGGTATAGAATAAGTGATCTTCGGATTTTTCTTGCTTCTCTTCTTCATTTATATATGCATTACAATTTTCTTGTTTTTACTTGCAGACGAGAAAATGAAGCCTCAACTTGACAAGGTTAGGCAGGTTTCTAGAAAAAGGGGGGTAGCCGCTCCCGCAACAACCGAAGCCCGAAAGAAAAGAAGGGCAGAAGAAGGTTCTAGTACGTCTCCGATGAGGCCTGTACTAGATGAGGACAGTCCCTCTGCTTCTCCGGTGCCAGCTGGTTCTACCAGAAGCTCGCCTTCGAGGACATCCCCTCCGAAGAGCCCCCAACATGCACCATCCACGACCCAGCGGGACATAAATTTCAAAAAGAATCCGTGATCGCCCTTCCAGAAGACAGAAGCCAAGAGAGGGCAAAATACCGATCTGAAGAGGACCCCAGGTGGAATGCTACTTCGGAGGGAGGGTGCAACGTGGATTTCACTACCTTCTCGGATCGAGAAGGTTTAAAAAATCCCGAACTGGCAAGAGAATTATTAAAGCGCACTCTTCTCCCAAAGGACTGGGACAACGTCAAGTCCCGATGCATCGAAGAAATCTCGGACTCGATGTTCTCCTCCACTTTGAAGGTAAATAGTCAAACTGTGTTATACTTAGGTTTGCAATTACTAATCTTTCCCTTTGTTCTGGCAGATGATGCACGACATTACTCATATGGAGGAGAGCATCTTCGATTTCCGAGTTACTTACAGGAAGATGAAGGAGGAGATGAAAACAGCCAAAGCTGAAAAGACCATAGCCGAGGAGCAAAGACAAGCTATGGAGGAGAAACTCGCCCGAAACGATGCTTCGGTTCAAAATCTGAAAATCGAAGTGGATAAACTCTGATCGGAACGTGCCGAACAAGAGGCGAGATCCAAGAAGAAGAAGGCCAATATTCGGTCCTTGGAAGCCTCTCTTAAGGAAGCGAACAAACGCTCCGAAGAAGCTTCCAAAACAAAAGAAAAGGCCATTGAGGAAAACCAATCTCTAAAGGATCGTTTAGAGAGAGCCATAGAAGACTATAAGGCATCTCCAGCCTTCGAAGCTGAAATGGTTGAGGCCGGGACTCATGGCTATCGAGGAGGCTTCAATGACGGAGTAGAGGAAGTACAAAAACTTTACCCGGACTTGGACATTTCAAGCATCCAGTTATTTGATCTTGAAAGTCCAACCGCTCCTGAACTCCAGGCGGACTCCGAAGCACCAGTATTGGCCGAAGAAACCACGGGTCCGATTGATTTAGCCGATGAAGCTCCTTCAGGAAATTTGTAATTTTTTTTTTGAAATGTAAGAAAATCATTATCAATAAAACTCTTTTCGGAATTTTCACTTGCAAGTAATAGAATAGAAATTTTCTCAAGTTCAAAGTCTTCAGTCTTAAGATAAAAGAAATCCAAAGAATAATCAAGTCTCTTAGACTCGAGTTCACACTAAGTCTTCAAACTTAGGATATAAGAAATCCAGAAAATGATCGAGTCTCTTGGACTTGAATTTACACTAAGTCTTCAAACTTAGGATATAAGAAATCCATAACATGATCGAGTCTCTTGGACTCGAATTTATACTAAGTCTTCGGACTTAGGATATAAGAAATCCAGAAAATGATCGAGTCTCTTGGACTCGAATTTATACTAAGTCTTCGGACTTAGGATATAAGAAATCCAGAAAATGATCGAGTCTCTTGGACTCGAATTTATACTAAGTCCTTGAATCAGTTGAAGGTTAAGATAGGCTAATCGGACCTATCTCGATAATTTGTAAGGTAGATCCGGAGATCATCCTTATGCCATTTTGTATTAATAGTTAAGACAGGCTGATCATGCCCACCTTGGTATTTCGGGAAGTAGATCCTGAGATCATCTCCATGCCTTTTAGATTAAGATGGACCATTTTGGGTCCAACTCGGCACTTCGTGAGGTAGATCCGGAGATCATCTCAATGCCTTTTAGATTAAGATGGATCATTTTAGGTCCAACTCGGTACTTCGTGAGGTAGATCCAGAGATCATCTCAATGCCTTTTAGATTAAGATGGACCATTTTGGGTCCAACTCGGCACTTCGTGAGGTAGGTTCGGAGACCATCCTTATGCCTTTAAGAAAAATAGAGTGAAGAGAAATAAATTGAATCTGCATAAATGAACTTGAACGAAACCTTTATTGATAATACTTTCGGAGGTTCTGTATATTCCATGGTCGGGGTAATAAAGTTCCTTCTAAGGTTTCAAGCTGATAAGTTCCAGGTCTAACAACCTCTTTGATTCGGTATGGCCCTTCCCAGATAGGAGAAAGTTTACTCTGTTCTGTTGGCTTTGACACTTCGAACTTTCGTAGAACTAAATCTTTTGGGAGAAAGACCCATTCTTTTACGCAAGAATTGTAGAATCCCGCAACTTTTTGTTGATACATAGCCATTTTTAGCTGTGCCCGAAGTCATGTGCCTTGCAATAAATCCAGGTCAATTCTTCGGCGTTCAGAATTTTCGGGCTCTTTGAACTGATCAATCCGAAGAGAATGTAAAGAAATTTCTAAAGGAAGAACTGCTTCGGTGCCATAAGACAGGTGAAAGGGAGATTCACCAGTGGCTGTTCAAGGAGTGGTCCGGTATGCCCAGAGAACCGAGTTCAACTTATCAACCCAGGATCCTTTAGTATCATTTAGTCTGGTCTTCAGACCATTCAGGATAGTCCTGTTTATTACTTCAGCCTCTCCGTTGCACTGAGGATGTCCAACTGAAGTAAGTTTATGATGAATATGATATTGAGTGCAAAAACCTTTGAACTTCGGATTATCAAACTGCCTTCCATTATCGGTTATGATAGAATATGGAATTCCGAAACGGAAGATGGTAAAGTTTCTTACAAAATTTTTAACTTTTGCCTCTGTAATTTGTGCTAATGCTTCGGCCTCGACCCATTTTGTAAAATAATCAATAGCCACAATGAGAAACTTCCACTGCCTAGAAGCTGGAGGAAATGGTCCAAAAATGTCCATTCCCTACTGTGCAAAAGGCCAAGGAGCTGTCATCAGAGTTAATTGATTAGCAGGCCATCTTTGTACATTGGCATATCTCTGGCAATGATCACATCTTCGTACAAATTCTGCAGAATCCTTCTGGATAGTTGGCCAATAATAACCTTGACGGATTATTTTGTATGCCAAAGACCTACCTCCCAGATGATCTCCACATATCCCTTCATGCACTTCCCTGAGTACATAATCCGCATCGGATGGGCCTAAGCATTTTAGCAAAGGTTGTGTAAAAGACCTTTTTTACAATGCTTCATTCAGGATGACATATTGAAAGGCTATCCACCGAAGCCGTTTAGCTTCTAACTTGTCTTCAGGTAAGATGCCATCTTTTAAGAATTTGAAGATCGAATCCATCCATGAAGCATGTTCAACTTGACAAACTTCAACCGGGGATTCCGATATACTGGGATCTTCAAGATATTCCACATAGGTTCTCCCAAGAGAATCTAGTACGGTGGTTGCAAGTCTTGAAAGAGCATCTGCCCGAGAATTCTCTGTTCTTGGCACATGAACAATTTCAAAGTACTCCAATTCAGATATCAGGCTTTGGACCTTTTTAAGGTATTGAATCATATTTGGATTTTGGGCTTCAAAATCACCTTTACTTGATTCACTACTAGTTATGAATTAGAAAAAACTTTGATCCTTTTAATCTCCAATTTTTTGGAGATTCTAAACCCGGCAATGAGTGCTTCATACTCTGCCTGATTATTCGATGCTTAGAAAGAAAACCGAAGAGTATATTCAATAACCTGCCCATTCGGACCAGCAAGAATTAAGCCTGCACCACAACCATCAGCGTTTGAGGCACCATCAACATGTAACATCCAAATGAACTCTGGACTGTCTTCGATTTTTCCCACTTCGGCCTTTGATTGATCTTCTTCAAATCCCTATGTGAACTCGGCTATAAAATCAGCCAAAACTTGTGCTTTCATTGTTGATCTAGGTTGATAATCAATATCAAACTCCCCCAATTTAACAGCCTACTTGGTTATCCTTCCAGAAGTATCAGGACAATGAAGAATGGCCATCAAAGGCTGATCCATCAAAACCACGATAGGATGAGCTTGAAAATAAGGCCGAAGACGCTTTGCTGCTACCACAAGAGAAAAGATAATTTTTTTCACTCTAGGGTACCGGACCTTTGCCTCATGTAACACTTTACTAGTGTAGTAGATTGGTTTCTGCACATGCTTAATATCTTTCCGGACCAAAACTAAACTAACTGCCTCATCAGTGGCGGATAAATATAAGTAAAGTGTTTCTCCTTCATAGGGCTTAGAAAGCAACGGCGGGCTTTCCAAATATTCCTTTAATTTGTCAAAGGCGACTCTGCTGTCTTCTGTCCACTCAAAACTCTGAGTCTGGCGTAGAACTTTGAAGAAGGGTAAACACCTTTCTGTAGAGCGAGAAATAAAATGACTCAGGGAGGCAATTCTTCCTGTCAGCCTTTGAACTTCTTTCTTGCAAGTAGGATGCCTCATAGTCCGAAGAGCTTGTATCTTTTCTGGGTTAGCCTTTATTCCTCACTTGGTAACCAAATATCCGAGGAACTTTCCTGAGGTCACACCAAAGACGCATTTGGTTGGGTTTAGCCTCATTTGATGGCGCCTTAGAGCATCAAAAGACTCTTTTAGATCTGAGATATGATCGGAGTCGTGAAGACTTTTCACAAACATATCATCAACATAAGCTTCCATATTTCTCCTAATCTGGTTCTTGAAAACTTTGTTGATGAGCCTTTGAAAAGTTGCCCCAGCATTCTTCAAACCAAACGGCATTACCTTATAGCAGTAAAGTCCTTTTTCAGTGATAAAAGCCATTTTCTCTTCATCTTCATGGTTCATTTGGATCTGATTATAACCTGAGAAAACATCCATGAAACTCAACAATTGATGACCGGCAGTAGCGTCAACTAGCTGATCAATTTTTGGCAATGAAAAACTATCTTTTGGGCATGCTTTGTTGAGATCGGTATAGTCTATACAAATTCTCCACTTACCGTTTGACTTCTTTACCATGACTACATTAGAGAGCCAAGTTGGGTACTGAATTTCTCTTATAAAGTTAGCCTTTAATAATTTGTCAACCTCTTCATCAATAACCTTCTGCCTTTCTGGAGCAAAATTTTTCTTCTTCTGCCGGACGGGTTTATAATTAGGAGAGACTTCTAGGCAATGCGTAATTACATTAGATGGGATTCCGGGCATATCCAAAGCTGTCCAAGCAAAAATATCAACATTATCTCGAAGAAAAGCAATTAATTTTACCTTCGATTCTTCATTGAGCAAATGTCGATTTGTAGCTGCTTGGTAGGATCGTCTTCGGATAAAGGTATAAAGAGTGTTTTTTTCCACTATTCTCCGCCATCTTCGGATTCATCTCGAGGATCCAGCTGATTAAGTGTTAGAGATTTAGCCAATTGTTTGTCTTGAATGGTCAAACATTAATGTGCAACCCTTTGATCTCCTCTTGCTTCCCCGATGCCCGTTCTGGTGGGAAATCGTACTAAGAGATGGTATGTGGAAACAATAGCCCGGAATATGTTTAATGCCGGGCGCCCCAATATTGCATTATAAGCCGAAAAGGTTCTAGCCATAATAAAATTGATGAGAAGGGTTCTTTGGTGTGGTTCAGACCCAAAAGTCACAGGTAAAATTGTTTCTCCTTCTACCTCGACTTGATTTCCGTCGAAGCCTGTAATCGGAATAAGAGAGTTTCGCAATTTATGCCCAGATAACCCCATTCGAACAAATGCATCATACAACAAAACATCAACCGAGCTTCCATTATCAATCAAAATCGTTTTACATCAAAGTTGGCAATGACTGCCGAGACTACTACAGGGTCATCATGGGGGAGTTAAACTTCCTGAATATCCTCATCAGAAAATGTGATGGAGTTCTTTCCCTTCAATCTCTTCGAAATATTTTCTTCAGCTTCGAGACTCCAGGTTGATGGCCGATGGAGCATTCTAACATCCCCACCAGTAGGCTTCTGGTGTGGCAGGTCGGCTTCATTGGATATTCTAGGAACAGTAATGGCTTCAGCTTGAGGCTCAGGGCAGTTGACATACTTTTCCAAATAGCCTCTCTTTATGAGATCTTCAATAGCGTCCCGAAGCTGAAAGCAATCCTCGGTGTTATGGTCATGATCTCGGTGGAATCTACAATATTTGCTTCTGTCCCTTGTTTTTGTTAGTGTCTTCAAGGGACGTGGCCTTTGGAAATACTTTTCTTTTTCTATTTCCAGTAGAATCTTCTCCCTAGATAAGTTAAAGGGAGTATAGGTATCAAAGCGATTGTTCTGCTGTCTGGACTGAGGACTACGCCTAGGAGCCGAAGAGTTATTAGAGGAACTGGGTATATTGGATCCTTTAGTATTCTTCTTTTTAGAAGGGAATCTTCCTTCTGCCATTCTTCGGCACGCCGCCTGCTCTTCAGCGGCTGCATATTTCTGAGCTCTTGCTAATAGTTCGACATAGCTCTGTGGAAACCTCTTATCCAGGAAAAAAGTAAACCTGGATGATTTCAAACCTTTTTTCAAGGCAGACATTGCCACATGCTCATTCAGATTAGGGATCTCCAATGTGGCTGAGTTGAAGCGATGAATAAAGTCTTTCAAATTTTCTCCCTCCTGCGGCTGTAGAAGAAACAAGCTGTCGGTATTTCGCGGTATTTTCTGGCACGTCCTGAAGTGTGAGACGAACTGCCGCTCTAACTTAGAGAAAGAATGAATTGTCTTTGGCGGGAGGCTTGAGTACCACATTCGTGCAGACCTCTTCAAAGTGGCAGGAAAGGCAAGGCAATAAAGAGCATCCGTAGCTCCTTGGACTATCATATGAGTCTTATAACTCCCCAAATGGTCAAAAGGATCTGAGGTCCCATCGTAAGCTTCCAACAGTGGAATCTTAAAATGTCTCGGAATAACTTCCGCCATTATATGATCAGAAAAAGGGGGTTGTGAGTTGAAAGATATGACCTCATCGCTTCTTCTTAGATCCATGACTCTTGCAATCTGTGCTTGCATGGATTTGAACCTCTCTTCAAATTCCTAATTGATCTCCTTTTGCATTTCCTCCTTCAAAGCAAGATTTCTAGAAGAAACAGAGGGAGATCGCCAAATTCTTTTCTTCTCATTGTGATCCCAGGCTTGCTGATCTGATGGAGAAGCATGGCGACCACGAGATGACTGAACTTGTGAAAAACTGGGAGTGATTTCCTGATGTCGACCCTCTTCCAAAGATTGTCGGCAAGAGTGTGAAACTGCTGGAGGTGGTGGCTGCCTTTGAGCTGCAGCCTCATGTAAATGCTGGACCAGGGCTGTCAGGGCTTCAATTTTGTTCTGGAGGTCTTCGAACTATTGCTGGCCCACCATTATCATGGGAGGCCCTCCTTGATTTGCCAGAAAATTACCTGTCGGAAGGTCATTTCCTGGTTGTTCCTGACTTGTGGAAGCATTTCGGGCTTTCCCTTTCACCATTTCTGCTTCCGAGTAAAGCCTTCCTTTGATCAGGGTAAAATCTCGTCTCCCCCTACCTGGCGCGCCAATCTGTTGATGCTGAATCTCCGTCAACCGGATGGAATGATCCTTCCGCCGCTGAGCCGCCGCGAACTTGAACCTGCAACACAGATCCCTGACTGGAGGTTTTCCGGCGGGGGACACTCCGATGCCAAAGTCAGAAGAGACCCAAGCAATAGCAGAATGGAAAGCTTGTAGAAGCAAGGATGGGGAAGAAAGGAATCGAAAATGATATGTAAGCCCGCTCCCGAGTCCGGATCCCCAGAGCGTCCCCTCTTACCAGTATTTATAGGCTCCAACGTAACTACTTACGGTTACAGAGGTTGTCAAGCGCAACCATTTCTTAACTGCAAGTAGTGGCTGTCGGAAAATCCGTTATACTCGGGCTTCGTTTAATCTAAGGTTTCGGACCATGTGGGTGGTTGCAACAACCTAAACAGATTTCAACCATTTATCCAACCAAGAGCCCGACGTGTTCTAGAATCCTCCTCTTTAAGCATAGATCCGAAGTGATCTTTACATTCTCTTTAGTAATACTCCTGAAGGAAATGTCAGCTTTACACTTCGGATCTTTCTTAGACGGTAAAAATAAACACTTACAATCTTTAGGTTGAAGAAGTAAAGTCGAAGATATTTGCTCGAGAGATCAAGTCTTCGGATCAAGATAGTTGCACGGAGCTGAAGATATTCAGCATCGTCTTCGGACTGAGATAGAAATATGAAGCCAAAGATCCTGAGTATAATCTTCTTTAGATAATAGGTCGAAGATAATAAGTACGGTATCCGGACAATAATAATAATATGAATCCGAAGATAAAAAGCATCTTGAATCATAGATGCGAAACCATGTACTTTAGGCATAGTCTTCGGATTAATGTAGATGCACGAATCCGAAGATAGTAATCAATTTGTTTCCCAAACAATCAAGCATCGCCTTCGGATTGAAATAATGATACGAAATCGAAGACTTAGGATCAGTAACAAGAAGATAATAGCGTGAAGCTGAAGACTCCTCTTGCCATCTAATATGACCTTATAAAATAAAGAATAATTAATTAATTAAAATAAAATAGGAATATCATAACAATTTCATTGATCAAAAAAAAAAAAAGGAATATCTTCTGTTGAGCTTTGCCAATTACACGTAACAGCGTCAGCCAATAGACATGAATGTGTTGCCCAAGAGCAAAACAGGGAAGGGTTTTTTTTTTTTTAAGTAAATGATGGAAAATCTACCCCGCATTTAATTAAAATAATGCAAAGGATTGGTAGAGACAAGCATTAGACCTGCAATACAAACAAAACAAATCCCCTGCACGCGTGCGCGCACACAAAATGAACCACCAGAATCTGAGCCTTAGGCACTGTATACTGCAATGAACCTTTATACCCCTCTCCTTCCACGTGAATAAATTAGAATGACATATCTGTTTAATGAGAGTTCCATCCAAAAAAAAAAAAAACTGCTTAATGAGAGTAGCAGTTCACACTTTAATTTTAATTCAATGAAAAAGAGAGATAGCAGTAGATCACAAATTCTTTTTTGTTTTGGTCTATTCCCAGATCTGTGCCATGCTAATTTTTGGGTGTCATTTCAATATTACACTTAAATGCTAACAGAAATACTTCTTTTTCTTTTGAATAACAAAGAAAGATTCTTCCGCCAACTTTGTATTAAACAAGTATTATATATGGATGAGTTATATTTACAATGAAGGCACTTAAAAGAAGTGCAAAGAGAGGGGTTCTAAATGAAAAATGCTAACATGCAAATTTATAATGCAAATTTCATTGAGCTGTCACCATCGACCACCATTGAGGCTACATTCGCTTGAGGCCTCTTTGATCAGCGCATCTGATTCGCTGATAGTGACACTTTGAACATAGAAAGCAGGCACTGAAGGGCTTGGAAGAGGAACAGAGTTACTATCGAACATGAGAACGACTGCTGCCATGCTGGGTCTCTTCGCTGGGTCTGCTTGAACGCATAGAAGCCCAATGTGAATGCATCTTAAAACTTCTTGCGATTCGCACTGATCAACCAGACTTCGGTCGATCACCTGTGATGCCATTCCTGTATTCCATTGTTCCCACACCTGCAGATGATTGGTTTAAAGGAGTCATATAGAACAGCTTGTGTTGCCAATGCAATTAGAGGATTCCTCTAAATATAATACTGTACATTAGATTGTTCATGGTGAAGCTTTAGGAGGACGAATGCTTACATAGCTTGGAAGATCTATCGCATGCCCTGATCCTTCAAAACTACAGTTCATTTGACCGGTCACTATCTCTAAAACCAATACACCGTAACTAAAAACATCCGACTTGGTAGAAAAGTGCCCGCGCTTAACATATTCTGGTGCCATATAGCCACTGCCACAAAGGAACTACAATATGTGAGCTCCATTGTTGGATGCTTATGATTGAAGTAAAAGACAGGAGTCGAGGATAAAATTTTTACTCTTATCATTTCATGATATATATGTTTCCCATCTTTGCGTCAGAACAAAGAAAAAATATTTAGGCTTGTACTTACCATGTACCAGCAATTTGGCCAGTGATTTCATGGGTTTCATCCACGCCAAAAAGCTTTGCAAGACCGAAGTCTGAAATTTTGGGGTTCATATCTCCATCTAGCAAAATGTTACTTGCTTTTAGATCTCGATGAATGATCTTTAGTCGTGAATCTTCATGAAGATAGAGAAGCCCTCGACCAATTCTTTTAATGATCCTGTACCGAACTCCCCATTTTAGTTGCTCTCGTCTGATGGGATCTGTTGAAACAAAGTACAAGTTGGCCAAGTTGGCCAAGTTGCCCAAAGGAAGGAACAATGAGGCTACACCATCTATTTGGATATTTTGAAGCATATCCAGAGGTGGTATAAACATTTATGTATCACCAAAAATGGTAAAAGCTATTTGAATGCAGAGATCTTCTTTAAACAAAAAAAAAAAACAGAGAGAAAAGGATTACCAAGAACTATTAAAAAATAAGGCTGCAGAGATAGCAGTAACATTCTGTCTAAACCATTATTACATTAAGAAACAATTTGTCGATGTTATGCCTGATAGATGGAAGAAATGCAAATTACAGACTACTCTAAAGTGTTCAAGAATACAAAAAATTGAATTGAATGCCATGGGAACAATATCGGCATCCTCAAAAGCTGACAAAATTTATAAATAACATGCATCTACAAGTTGGCATGCAGGGTTGGTGACAAATATAAAACCACTGGTTGACATTTAGGATTGTCATTTTTTTTTTTTTAACAAAAAACGCTTTTGAGCAAAAGATGTTACAGTAATTCTTATGATAGGAATTTGCTCAAGGAAAGTTTAATGTAAGGATGCACTTAAATAATAGAGCATACCGAATAAATATTTGTCAAGACTTCCGTTAGGAAGATACTCGTATACGAGAAGCATCTCTTGCTCTTCTAAGCAATAACCCAACAACTTTACAAGGTCCCTGTGCTGGAGCCTAGCAACCAAACCAGCCTCATTTCTTAGCTGTTCTACTCCTTGGTATGAGCTTATTAAGAGCCTCTTCACAGCTATCACTTGTCCATCTGATAGTATTCCCTTTATTGCATTTTAGCAGTACAGTTAAAAAGTTAATATTTTGGTCAAGTTGAATTTCGATATTTGTAAATTTCTCAAGGTAAAAATATCAATCCTTGAGAATTAATTGTGGGGTTACCTTATAAACTGATCCATATCCTCCTCGTCCAAGTTTGTTTGCATTAGAGAAGTTATTTGTCGCAGTTCTTAAGGTTTCCAAATCAAATACTAGAGGCTCTGCACTTCCGATCTCCTTTCCAGCTTCATCACCTGCTCTCATTTAAGACACATACAGTCGAACTCTGCATTTAATTGATGCAACACAGGTGCTAAGTAACTCTAAATAATTCTTCAAAACACATACATGGTGGTTTTCGGGTTAGTTTCTTTCGCCGCAAGTAAATGCAGATGGCAGAGAGTAGGAACACCACCACAGCCATGGTTATCGCGGTAACAATAACTATTTTGATCCTATTACTAGCATTCCCTGAATCAAAATGAGAGCAAACTAGTTAAAATCATATTTCAAGATCGGAATAAATAAATAAATAAATGAAGAGCCTAAAAGATAAATCATCATGCATATCAATACACATTTGTAATGTTCCATTAGTCTAATCTAACAGTTGTCGGCAAAAAATGATAATTTGTTATTTCTCGTATTTTTTTTATTTGTTGAAAATAATTCTGTGTATATCACTATGACGGTAGCCCAGTTGGTAGAGACCTTGACTCACTACTAACAGATCGACGGTTGGAGACATGATCCTCTTGACACTTGGCATGAGTAAGAGGTCCCTTTATCCCAGTAGATATTTCGCCCCTGGCGGGGTGGGGGCCTGCGGGATAGCTCCCCGTATCCCAACAAAGAATTGTTTGAAAACAACTGGGTATTGAATTTGTATCCGTATCCATTAAAATAAATATGAATATAAATTTTTATATATAATTAATATTTTTTATTTATATTTAAAATAAAATAAATATAAATATTGATATATTGATATGCGACCCGATTCGGTTTTAGCCCTAGATTGTGTAATAGTTGCTATGAAAGAGATTTCTGAAGTGCTTTGAAAGCTATGCGATGCATTATCCAACTATTCCTTTCGTCAAAAAGATCAAACATTCTTTCGCAAAGAAAAAAAGTTGGTGTGATGTAACAGACAACTTCCATATTTAGGAAAAACCCATTATCTCGTTAGACATGGGGCTTCAAAGAATCCACGTCATGCCAATCAAGGCGAGGGAAATTTGTGGGAGAGGGGAATTAATTAAAGGACATCGAGAGGAAAGCGGAGGCCGGAGCAAGGGATGAAACCGGAGAGAAAGACCATGGATATTCAAGAAAACAGGGGGAAAAATATTCAAGGTCTCCGGCCATTCACCTTTTTGACTGTAGCTGTAATGTTTCTTTTAAACTTTTTTTTAAGCCTTCATCATTTTTTGCTTAAACCTGCTCCTTCTCCTCTTCACTGAAATGTTAAAATCCATAAGAAATTGTTTCAAAGCAAAATAAACAGAACCTCCCCGCCCCGCCCCCACCCCCACCCCCCCCGCCCCAACTTACCTCCACTCGCTGCATTTGCTATTGGAGTTCTACACTTTGCCTCCGAGTCCGGCGATGGCGAAACAGGAGGCGGGGACGAAACAGGAAGCGGTGGCGAAACAGGAGGCGGGGACGAAACAGGAGGCGGTGGCGAAACAGGAGGCGGTTGCCATATTATAGCCGTGGAAGCGTTAAAGAAAGGATAGAACTCATACCGGAGATAACAACTGAATCCAAACACCCTGGCTCCTGATTTCCCATTTGGAATTATTCCCACAAATTCTTTAAGGCACCGGTAGCACTCGTCATGCGGTAGGTCCCTCGTGCACTGCACCAGTGCGTATAGCGTGCTCGAATTCTTAAACTCTGCCACGGCGGAAGCAAACATCTCCTTCGAGACATTCGCCGCGGTTGTGGTAAGATTATACATCATCTGACCTAAAAACTTGTCGAACGTTTCCGGGTCAGAAACCTGGCTTCCAACCAGATAGTGATAAAAACTAGTGTTAGCGGTAGAGAAGAATCTTTGGTAGGAGTAGCGGAGGAGGCACCCTTCGTACCAAATGACCGAGCTCATGCCATATGGGCACCGTTTGATGATTGCTCGGGTGGAGGTCTTGAGGCAGCTCCGGCACTTGGCAGGGGACACGTCGCCTCGGCATAGGCCAAGGCCATAGACTTGGTCCGGCGGTTGGCCCTTGGTTTCGTTGGCAAAGCCGGTGGGAATGGCAGTGAGGAAGAGCCGGGAGAGGAGGAGGTTTAAGTTGGTTTCGAAGGTGCTGTTGGTGGTGTAGTTTGCGTCTGTCGGGCAGTAGTTCCATAGGTAGTTCAATTGTTCGTCAGGATTGACAGGGGGACTGTGTAGCATGAAGAAAAGATAAAGTAGGATGAGTGGTAGTGCGAACTGGGGACCGTCGGAGCACGGCATAGTTTTACGTGGGATTTGTTTTTTTCGAGGGGCTGAGTAAACCCGGAATCACATAATGACATAAATAGACGAGGGAGTGGGACGAATGTCTGTCCAATTATCAGAACGGTCGTCATCGCAGACTTTTTGTCCTGGATGGAAGTTACCCTGCAGGCATCAAGGTGACAGCTGGAAGAAAAGACCTGTCGGAAAGCGCGTTAGACCGAAGCCAATGGCGTGTCTTTTTGCTTTCAGCAAATTGGATCCGGGGCCTGGGCCTCATCTCTCTTCCTGGAACGATCATCGGCCTAAAACATCATTGTCCCTATTTTTATAAAATAAAAATTTTAATATAATATGTATATATATATTAAATAATAAAGGTCGGCGACCGACCGCGAGAAAGTGGGGAACGAAGAGGTTGAAAAGGATGGAAAGGAGGGAGAAGATCTATGAGCCAGATAGGCGGTTGAAGGAGCGGTAAAAGGAGAGAGCGCGGGAACGATGCGGGTGGCATGGCTGAAAATATGGGATAGCTCGTTATCGCGTGGTGTAGCGGCCAATGAAGCTCAGGAAGTCCCTACATAGCGCGGCAGCGGTGCCAGGATTGAGTGCGGAACAAAAAGTGATCGGGAGGAGATGGGTATAAAGCAAAAATTTCACTCTTTCATTTTAAAGAGATAACGGAGGTTATTTAAATAAATATAAATAAAATAAGAATAAGATAACAAAATATATTTTTTGTAATCAAATTTTATATTTTTGTTAAAAAATAGTACTGAATAAAATGTTTTCCTCACAGGGATTTTATGTGTTAAAAAATAGTACCAAATTTATTTTCCGCATCTAATATCTATAGGCTTAATGTCAAATATAAGTCCACTGCCCACTGGTAGACATTTGTCATAGTCTTTTTTTCCGAAACAAAAAAATCTTTTCAACAAAAGGTGTTGCCCAGTTTCTTAATATAAGGTTTGCTCCAAAAGGGAAATTTAATACAAGGATGCACTTACCAAATGGAGCATACCGCAAAAAAATTTGTCAAGACTTCTTCCATTGGGAAGCTACTCTTTTTGACCGATCCATTAGGAAGATACTCATATGCAAGAAGCTTCCTTTGCTGTTCTAAGCAATAACCCAACAACCTTGCAAGGTCTGCGTGCTGGGGCCTGGCAACCAGGCCAACCTCACCTTTTAGCTGTTCTGGTCCTTGCCCTGAGCTTATTACTGAGAGACTCTTCACAGCTATCACATGTCCATGTGGTAGTATTCCCTTTATTGCAGTATTCTTTTTATTGCATTCTAACATTACAATTAAGAAGTCAATATTTTGGTCAATTTGAATATCAATATTTGCACAAGGTAAAGAAATGGTCTAGATCCTCCTTGTGCGACTTTGCATGTTTGCTTTAGAGAGGTTATTTGTCATAGCTCTTAGATTGTATTTGATAGCAGGTAATCTATTTAGATTGCTGGTAATTTAAATTTATCTGGATGGTAATCTATCCTATCTAGTAATCTATGTGACTTTCCAAGAGGCAATTTAGATTATCTCCAAAAGAGATGATAATCCGGATTATTACCTTTTACGTTATCTAGATTCCCAAATTACCCTCTCATTCTCCCTCTATTCCCTTTCACAAAATATAATATAATAAATATATTATTATATTATATTATATTAATATATAATCTAATATAATATATTTTATTTTTGTAATATAAAATATATTATATTATGTTATACTTAATAATATAATATATAAATATAATATATTATTTAATATATTTAAGTAATATATTAAATATATCATCTATTTAATATATAAATTTTTTATATTAAATTTATTTGATATAAAATATTTTATTTTTATTTAAAAATATAAAAATATAAAATATTTTTAATATAAAATATATAAAATATATTTTTAATAAATGGATAAAAATATAAAAAACTATTTTTAATATATAAAATATAGATTTGATTTAGAAATATTTTAGAAATTTGATCTAATATTATGTAACATTACTTGCATGTATCAAACATAACAATCCACATTATCTGCAATTAACATTACTGGTAATCCATATCACCAGTAATTTATATTATCTTTCAAAATTACCTAAAGTTTTCGTATCCAGAGATTCTTTACTTTTGATCTCCTTTCCATCTCTATTGTTTACTCCCATTTAAGATACATACTGTCCAACTCTACGTTCAATAGACGCAATGTGAGTCTTAATTAAATCTAATAATTCTTTCAAACACACATATGTTGGTTTTCTCGCTAGTTTCCCACATCGTAGGTACATGCAAATGGCAGACGGTAGCAACATCACCACAACTACAGTTATCACTGTACGTAACAACAAATATTTTGATTGTGTTTCCAATATTTCCTGAATCAAAATTAGAGCAAAGCAGTTAAATCATATTGGGAGATCGATAAACATAAATGAAGGGCCTAAAAGATAAATCATTGTCCATATCAACACACAGTTGTAATGTTCAATTAGTCCAACCTAACCATTGTTGGCAAAAATTGGTAATTTGCTATATCTTACATTTTTTATTTGTTAAAAATAATTCCCGGTTTAAAGTGATGATTAAGGTTTGTTCCTTCAGAACAAGGTACAATTTATAAATAACTGGATCTATCCTACTCGATCTGTGAGAATCAGATCAGCAAACCAATCAAGCCTGGCCCGCGTTAACCAAATTAACCAGCCTACATATTAGTCATGCATACCCAAACAGGCCTGAAAGGTGATTAGATCCCTGCATCTAATCTTTTCTTTAAATGAAAAATTCATTGCTTGACTTGGCCAACTCTGTCTTTGGATTTGTCTTTCTTCACTTGGTCATTTTGACAACTCAACTCAACAGGCCTGGAATCCAAGTCGAAACTTTGGAAGTGAAGAATAAGGAAAAAAAGAAGGATGTTAGTGAGGGAACATGTTCCATTTATAGACAAATTCCAAAGCGATAAATAACGCATTATCTAGTAAGTCATGCGGCTTCAACTAATCCACGTCATACCCGCTAGGTACCTGAGCCCATCCAATTAATCCTCGTTCAGATTCATATTGTTATGAGACTAGAACTCCATAAACTAAAAATTTTGTAGCCAAAGAAGAATCAAGAATCTCAAAATCCAACAAAATATCATATTTCCACCCCAAATCTGAATGGATTTTTTTTAAAAAAAATTCAAACCATATTAGGATATGCTAAATCGATCATATTAAGATTTGAGATGGATCAAATACCTAGAAAAACTTGCTTGACTGACATCCCTATTTCAAAACAGAATACTTGTTGCCTTATGCTGGGGGCGAGGGTCATTTACTGGTGGCCTATATTGAGTATTGACCACAAATGATGTACAAAAAAAACATAATTATATGGATTATACCAACACAAGAAATATTCAGGTTCATTAATTTTATTTTATTGGTATATTGGTTTCGATCACCATGACAATTTTTAAATAAAAATAAATAATCAACAAAGTCAGTTTTAAGAGATTAGTCATCCATGAGGTTTTTACATTGATAGCGCATTTAATTCATGACCAGAATTGGAATCAAAATTCAGATCAGAATGGATGGAAATAGGAATTGGAATGGCTGTCATTTAACATTTTTTGGTTCATGATTGGAATCAGAGTCGAAATCAAAATGGGCTTTGGATAGCAGGAAAGAAAAGCAATCGAATTTTGAGAAATTGAGGCATTCTTATTCCTCCCTAAAATTGGAATTGTAATGAAGTTCTTTCAACCAAATAGCTTGAATGAGACTCACTCACTCCCATTTCCAACCTAGAGTCTATCCACCTCCAACCAAACAAATCCTAAATAGCAGGTTTATCTGTTCTATGAAATGAAAGAAGAAACAAGAGAAAAAGGAAAATAAATGCTCCGAGTCTTTAAACACAAAAACAAGTATAAATCATGAATCAAGCAACATAATAAATCTACCCTAGTTAAATTTAGTTTTTGCAAATTATAATTTGATACGCATGCAAGTTTTGACAATGCAAAGCTGTTAGCCTGTGTGCCTATAACATGAGCATCCAGAAATTTTTCCAACATAGCGTTTGTCAAGGAGAAATGTGCGAATCACATATATCATATAGTGCACATAACATGGTAGGAAGTTTACCCCTATCAATGTGGTTCAGGTAAATCAAAAAAAGAAAAAAAAAATTATATGCTATTAGCTGGATCCCATATATTTATAGGAACATAAAGAGCAGGGGCTTTATCCAAATATAGTCCAGATAACATTAGGTTGCCCATCAAACTGTATAATGCTTGGAAGATGTTACTCCCAACGAAGGGGCCATATACTCACTATCATAAACAAATTGAGAAGATATTTAGATTTTTCTCCATGGTGACATACTTATGATTCAACTCAGATTTCAGAACAATAATGGACTCGACATCTTTCCACTAGTTTTTCTTTTTTTTCTTTTTTTTTTCTTTTTTGGAAGCGGAAGGAGGAAGAAAGATTCTTCTCCCAATGTATTAATAATATAGTAATAGTATCTGATTACAGGCGAGTGGGATGGGACACAGAAGTGGGACTAAAAACAAATGGGAGTAAAGTGTGGGGAGGACAGCCGTTTCAGGAAAACCGGCTGAGAAACCTGCTGGGAAACAGGTGAAAACCAAAATGATTGTACAGACCATTGACAGGGAAACCGGCTGCTTCTGCCCACAGCTTTTCCGGTAGGGCCTGAAAAGTTTCCGTCTGTGTACAGCATTTTTAACAGTGCCTGAAATTGGTTTTCAGCAAAATTTCGGCAAGATGTCGAGATCTTTTCATGACTCAAAATTTTAATAAGCTTCCAAGTTTATGGGAATGGGTGACAGCCCCACGTGGGGAAAGAGGATCAGAGTCATAGCGTTGTATAGGATATATACTTCCCTGCATTTAATTCCTATTTCAACTGTGGAACCATCGAGCGATTCTAGTGACGTAAAGTCACCGGACTCTTGGCACTCTGAATTTAGAGGTATCTGGAATTTGTGAATGCTGAACTCCGAATATTATGATCGTTTCCAAATGTCCGAGAACTCTAAAATTTCTGAACTCTGAAACTCCGTAAATTAGAGGTCTCTAAAAACTCTAAAAAGTGGAAAAGTTTTGAAAACTCTGAAAGTGTACGAGACTCCGACAACTCTAAAAACTTTTGGTTCTTTTGGAGACCTCCGAAAGCTCGAACACTCTTGTTATACCCAACAACTTTTCATTGAACCAGACCAAAGATCTGACTGTTCGGCTTAAGGGCCGATCGACCTACTCCACTAGAGATCCGAAACGACCTACTTCAGCATATGTCCAAATGGCCCGCTTCAGTGGGGGTCTGACCGACCCACTCCACCAGAGGTCCAAACGACCCGCTTCAATGGAGGTCTGACTAAGCCACTTCATCAGTGATCCGACCAACCCATTTCACTGGAGGTCCGAACGACCCGTTTCAGCGGAGGTCCGACCGACCTACTTTAGCCAGAATTCTGTTACAATAGATCCCATGACATTGCCACGTCATGGTGCCACCTGGCCGCTATTCTGATTCTCCTAAAAATAGATTGGACATTTCCTGTCACGCCCCGAATCCAACCCCGGAATCGGCACGCGACCGGCCGCACAAACCTTAGGTTTTATCGTAAAGATCATGCAAGGCCTGGGTACACAAGAGTCACTTACCTCAAGAAAACCTCATTCATCACCAAGCTAAATATCTACACAACTCTGTAAAAGAAGAAAATAGGGTTGTGAGCTCTACAGCTCAGTAAGGTTCCCTTACAATCACACCAGTATTAATATAAAAACTGAAAACAGCAATATCATAATCATACAACGAAAAACGATCAATTTTTGGTCATACAATCCAAAAACCAATCACATATCAAAACCTTTCATAACAATATATTTTCTTTAAATATTTTCATTAACTTTTCCTCTTCTTTAGGATACTGGACTAACCACGGTCATGCTCCAACCCATGACTGGTAATCTCATAATCGGTCATTTGCTATCCGCCGTGGCCAAACTAGCCTTGTACAAGCCCGTTAATCGATCTTTTATTCGTGGTCAGGCTAGTCTCATCGACCATTCCTCGTGGTTAGGCTAGTTTCACAATCGACTATTTCTCGCGGTCAAGCTAGCTCACGTACAAAGCCCATGACTCAGGCTACCTCAGAACTCCACGATCCCATGGCATGTCTAGTCCAAACACTATTAATACTTATCTTTTCACATCATCTTGTCAAAACATATCATTTTCCAACAACCGATAGCACGGTCCAACCCATTTCAAAGATTACTTGATAACCATGGTATATTAAATCAAACACAAATAACAATAATAACAAATCCACTTTTATTTCGGGAAATCAATCATGCTATCCGAAAGCAACCATGAATGTAAACATATATATATATATATATATATATATATATATATATATATTCGGATCAAATCAGACAAACTAAAATAATGAACACACACATATATATATATATATATATACTGGTGATTAGGTCCAGAATCCTTACCTTCAACCGCTAATCCCAAATATTCGGTATCAATCTATTCCCAAAATTCGTCCAAATCCTTCCTTCTCAAAAGGTTGATTTCCTACAATAATAATAAATTCATTCAAATCCAAATCCTAGTTTTACAAATTTTGAGGAAGAAGGTTCCCTCGTGATTTCTCTTTCCTCATCTTCCAAACCAAAATCCCTTCACTCTCTCCTTCTCTCTTTTCTCCTCTTTTTCTTTTTTCCTTCTTCTCTCCTCTTTTCCCTTCTCTTTCTCTCTCTCTCCTCTCTTTTCCTCTATTTTCTGGCTCTCTGCAGGCTCTTCCCTGCTTCCTATCGACGTCCTGGTTAAAAAGAGAGAAAAAACCAATCCAAAATCACCTCAAATATAACCTGAGAAGTCCAAAATCATCAAAATATCTCCCCAGCCATTAGATCTGAGATCGACGCTTTAAACTGCATCCAAATTCAGATCCAAAAGCACCTAATCAAGCCTAAACTCCTTCGGATTAATCCTAGCCATTCGATCAGGCGATCGGAAGGTCCAGATCGCTCAGAAATCCCATAGACCATTGTGCACCGCGCGAAACGGGCTGGGAAACGCCCAGAAAACGAGTGGGAAATGCCCATGCGATGGCCAGCTCGGGCTGGACCGAGCCCATGCGCCCTCACGCGCCACGCACGTGGGCCTGGGCCGCGCCCGCGCGCGCCCGCGACGGACCGGGCTGCGCGCGCCTGCGCGTCACCTGTGCTTGTGACGCGTGTCGCCCGCACGCCCGCGCTCCCTCGCGCCCGCGCGTCACGTGCCCCGCGCGTTCCTGCATGCCACTCGCCCGCACGCCCTCTGCATCGCGCTTGGCCCGCGCGCTGGGCCACACAGTGGGTCTGGGCCTGTCCAATGGGTGGGCCGGCGGCCTACAAACTCTTTTTTTTTTTTCTTTTCTCTTCTGGGGTGTTACATTTCCAGCCTAGCCCCTAACAGATTCTGGTAACGTTCCGTGCCTATATAAGGTAAATGGAGGACTCCGAGCAGTAAGGGCACTTTTCCTTCTCTACGAGCTATCTCCCTTTGGATTCCTCCATTCTTTTGCTCTAAAGCTCCCATTAACTTAGCCATCGGAGTGTCCCCCGTCGGAACACCATCTGTCCGTGGGACTTCTTTGCAGGAACCGGGAGAGGAGCTCTCTAGCCAAGCCGAGAGAACCCGGTCCGGGGGATTTGACAGCAACAACTTTGAAAATGCTGGGACACCAAAAACTCTAAAAACTTTGGAAGGGACTTCGAAATTCAAAAAACGATTCGTTTCTTTTGGAAAGCTCTGAAGTACGTCTTTGTTAGTATGTTACGGATTGTCACTTTTTGACTAAAAGAAAGGCTTTTCGAACCTCTGTTCAAATGAGCTGAGCATATTTCTAAGGATATTTTTCTAGAAGTGCCATCAGATATGTTTTTGATAGAGTAAACCTTGTTCCATGCTCGCAACATAATTACCCATTGCTATTTACCTTTAGATGAGTGCCTCTTCTGGAACGGAAGTTAGAATTCCTAAGTGGGAAAGTTAAGGATGCTTTCGGTGAGTTGAAGTAGATTGTAGAGCTAGTTTTCCAGGTCTTATGTTGCTGTGGATTAGCAGGAACTTTGAAGGGTTCTTCCCCGTGATGTGTTCTGGTTATACGGGTTACCGTTTATGAATCGATTGATGCTCCAAATTCTCGAGCGATCCGGAACTCATCTGTAAGGCATTTTTTTTTGTAGTTTTTTGTCCAATGCACTGACAACCATGTTATGATCCTGGAAACTTCCATGCTTGATCGAGCCTCCAAACGAAAGATTCTGTAAATAATAGGCAACAAAGTTCTTCAATGGGGGTTATTTTATTTCTACTTTCACAGGACATGAAGTGGCTGTGTTTGATTACATAAATGATTTTGCACTATAGAAGGTAAGAATGAAATATTTGTTGGTCAAGGAGAGCATAATAATAGTCCTCAAGAATATGGATGCAATCTCAGGAGATAATGAGGCCGTTAAAAAGAAAATCAATGAGAGAGTACTAGAAACTTTGTTTTCGAGTTTGAGTGACAGTTCTATACAATATTGTAGATCTTGATATAGTTAAAGATATATAGAAAAAATTGGATAATTTGTATATAGCGAAATCTCTTACCAATAGATTCTATTTGAAGAAAAAGCTGTATACATTTCGTATGGTAAAAGGGACATTATTCAAAGATCACCTGGATGAGTATAATAAATTTCTACTTGATTTAACAAATATTGATGTTGATGAGGAAGACAAGGTTTTGATCCAAATTTATTCTTTGCCTAAGCTCTCTAAAAATATTACTATTATCGTGCTCTATGGACGAGAGATTATAAATTTTAAAAAGATAAAAGATACTTTATTATCCAATAAGCTTAGATTGAAAGTATAGCTAGAGCATCAGACTCTGACTCCAGCTCAAGGACTTACAATTAGAGACAGAGATGAGCAAAGAAAAGTTGGACAAGGTAGATTCAAGTCCAAAATCAGATCAAAGTCTAGGTTTAAAAGACAAGGTATTTGTTTCTATTACAAGAAACCAGGCCATTAAAAATCAAAGTGCAGACTTTTATAATTTAAAAAAGAGAAAGAACAGAAAGTAAAGGAATAGTCTCAGATTCAGCATCAAGTGTAGTTATATTAGGAGTTACAATAATGTTGCAGAAGATGTAGTATTTATAATTGCTTGCAATGTCAGTTTTAAGATGATATCTGGATCATGGACTTTGAAGTATCTTTCTACATGATATCTTATAAGAAATAGTTCTCTTCTTTTAGATCATGTGAGGGGGTACTGTTCTTGATAATGATGCCATCTATAAAGTAAAAAGTATTAGTATAGTTCAGATCAAATTTTATGAAAATATTGTGGTGACTCTGGATAATGTCAAATATGTTCCTCAACTGAAAAAGAAACTTCTCAACAGGCCCTTGATTGTACAGGTTTTGAGGATAGATTAGATAGAAGAACTATGACTATTAGTGAAGGAGCATTGATTCTATTGAGAGACAAATTAAGTGGCACCCTTTACTATCTTGATGGCAGTACAGTGGTTAAAAAAGCTTCAGCAATAGTACTCTATTGAATAGTTGACAGTTGTGGCACCAGAGACTAGGCCATATATCATATAAAGATTTACAGGAGCTGAGCAGGCGTGGTCTATTAAATGATCAAAAGGTTGGTGTACTTGGATTTTATAAGCATTGCATATTTGGGAACAATACAGAGTCAACTTTTTTATAGGTGTGCATGGGACAACAGGTATATTGGATTATATTCATTCTGATCTATAGAGATTTGTCCTAGTTACATCTAAGGATGGATTCAGGTATTTGCTTACATTTGTTGATGACTATTCTTGCAAAATTTAAATATATACTATCAGGAACAAGAATAATATGTTTGACAGATTCAAAAAGTGGAAGGCTATGGTCGAGAGGTAGACTAAAAGAAAGGTGAAGACCTTTCAAATTGTCAATGGATTAAAATTTTATTCTACAGAGTTTGATAACTTTTGCAAGTCAGAGAACATTGTCAGATACAGGATCATAGTGGGTACATCATAGTATAACGGTGTGGCAAAATGCATGAATCTTATTCTATTAAAGAGAGTTAGATTTATACTATCAAGTTCTGGATTGAGTAGATATTTTTGGACAAAGGTCGCTCATATAGCCTGCTATATAATAAGTCGATCTCTAGCATGAGTATTGAGCATGAAAACTTTGGAAGAGATGTAGATAGGTAGACCTATTGACTATTTGATATTTAAAGTTTTTGGATGTCCAGCTTATACATATGTTAAAGATGGAAGGCTGGATCCTCGGACTAAGAAGTACAATTTCTTGGATACATATATAGGATGAAGGGCTATAGACTATCGTGCATAAATCCTGGATCCCAAAATTTTCTAGTCTATATAGATATGACATTTCATGAGACAACCACTCTTTCATGGTAGATACAGCCTAGTTCTTCACAGGAAGATCAGGTTCAGTATCCGTTGGATGAGACTATTGTAGATATTGATCAAATTATTAGATCATAGTAACATCAATCAACTGCCGATTCTCATTTCCAAAATGAGTAGTAATAATAGATAGCTGCTGAGATACAGATTCATGAGGAGGTTATAATGCAAGGTTATGATCAGGATGATAGTATTGCTACTCAAAAATCCAAGTGCCAGATCAAAGCATCTCAAAGATATGGTTTTGAGGATTTTACTTGTGCTGAGTTAGTTTATTATGCTCTGAGTATTGCAGATATCATTAGTGATGAGTCGACCACATATTAGGAGGCTATTGGTAGTACATAGACTGAGCAATGGACTATGGCTATGGTTGAAGAGCTTCAGTCTTTGAAAAAAATTAGATTTGGAATTAATCAAGTTACCAAAGAGCAACATGGTAATTGATTGTAGATGGATTTTTAAGAGGAATGAGCTAGTCCTCTGGATTTCAGATATAAGGCTGGTTGGGGGATAAAGGCTATAGTTAATGAGAGGGTATTGACTACAAGATGTTTTCTCATGTAGTCAAGTACTCTTCTAATTGTATGTTGCTTACTTTAATTATTTTCTAGGTTTTGGAATTAGAACAGCTAGATATGAAGATAACTTTTCTACATAATAATTTGGAGGAGTATATTTATATGCAACAGCTACCTAGTTTTGAGACTCCTAATAAAGATGATCATATATGCTTGCTCAAGAGATATTGTATGGTCTCAAATAGTCTCCAAGATAGTAGTATCATAAATTTTACAGGTTTATAGTCGACCATGGATTCAATAGATCTTTAAATGACAGTTGCATATATCATCAACGATTTTTAGATGTGTTCTTTTGTTATTTATTACTGTATGTGGATAATATGATGATTGTAACTAGGAATATGTCAGTTATCCAGAAGCTAAAAGCTAAGTTTAGTATTGCATTTGAGATGAAGGATCTTGGATTGGCAAAGAAGATACTTGGAATGAAGATCATTTCATAACCGGCAGTCAAGTAGACTTTTTCTTACTAGCTAGTTTTACTGATAAAGTCTTGGAAAGATATGGTATATTTAGAGCTATGCTAGTCACTACTTTTGCAAATCATTTTAGATTATCTATCAGGAACTCTTTTCAGACTGAGGTTGAGGAGAAATATATATCTAGAGTGCTATATGCGAGTGTAGTAGCCAACATCATGTACACGATGATATGTACTCGACCTAATATTTCATAAGCAATAAGTATGGTGAGCAGATACATGGATAAGTCTGGGAAGGTTAATTGGTCAGTTGTGAAATTGATACTTAGATACCTGAAAGGTACTTCTAATTTGAGATCGGTATTTTTCGAATAGAGTAGTTATACTATTATAGAATTTTGTGATTCTAATTATGCTTATGACTTGGACAGGAAAAGGTTGTTAATCGGATATGTATTTATTCTATCTGATTATGCAGTAGTTGGAAAGCTACTTTGTAGTTTATAGTTGCTCTATCTACTACAGAAGTAGAGTATATAGCATTGATAGAGACAACAAAGAAAACTATTTGGCTAAGAGGGTTAGTACATGATTTGGATCTCAAGCAAGATTATTTGGATATTTACTGTGACAGTTAGAGTGCTTTATATCTTACCAAAGATCAGATATATCATGAATACACTAAGCATGTGAATAGCAAGTATCACTTCATCAAAAATTTAGTAGAGAAAGGTGATATTCGATTTTTGAGAATTTGCACAACTCACAACCCAGCAAACATGCTCACTAAACCAATCTTAGTAGTTAAGTTCAGGACTTTCCTGAACTTGATCAGTGTAAGTACCTGGTGTGCCCTTCGGGGCTTATGATGATGAGATTTTACAATCCACTTCTGATAGAGGCATATTATTTGTTGCAAGGAGGAGGATTATAATTTTGGTTTTCTTCAAATATTAATAGTTGAGGGGGCTTGGTGTAAAAGAACCTATCCTATTTTGTCTCAAGCTTTTCTCATCGAGAGGTTCTTTAGGGATGGACAATTCTTCTTTGGATGGGATTATTTCTCCAATAAAACTTCGAAATGTCAGCACCCTCATCACTTTGGACTCCTTATATTAGACTTATCCTTGAATCTCTCTGGTGAGAGGTGTGATGGGTTCAATACTTCGGTACGATTTGATGGGATTTCCTTCTCCAAATAGTTTTGAGAACAGGAGGTTTGGAATGGATAAACTTGTCCTTAATTGGGTTTCAAGAAATCTAGTGTTTTTCAATCTTGGCTCTTTTTCATTTTTCTTTAAAAGGAGGACAGACTCTTCTATTTGTGGCAACCCTTTGGTCCCGTTCACCCTTTGTTCATTGCTCTCTTGGTTCCTAATTGGCTTATGCTCCAGTCACAAAAAGCATCTATTATTTTGTTCTTTATTGTTGGAAGAGCTATCTTTCTCTTGATCGATTGTCATGGACAAGAAGGTATTGATCTATCTCTTAGATTATCTTTTTTTGATTCATAGATAAGGCCAAGAAAGGTATTGTCCATTTGATTTATTGTCGCTCCTTTGTTTGGTTTATTCGTTGCCACTTGTGATTATTTCGAGATCCTTTAATATTGGATATTTGCATTATCTTTGTACCCAATTTCGCAATGGTTATATAGTAGATTACTCCCCCATCCCGTGGATATAGGCAGATTTACAGAACCACATAAATTTCTTGCCTTTTTTTATTTATTATTTATGCTTGAGATTTGATTGATGAAATGCCTTAATGAGATAGAGTACTAATTTAGAAGTCTAAAGTGATCCAATTTACTATGTGCAACCTCAACAACTCGAATAGTTACTATTTTCCTTTGGACAAGAGGCTCAATTTCAACTGGCATGAGATTAGTTGTACTAGCAAGGATGGATCTTAGTCATCTATCATTATCATGCCCGGAATCCAATATTGGAATCTGCTATGCGACCGACCACTTAAACCCTAGGTTTTATCCTAGAGATCATGCAAGGCCTAAAAATTTTTTATTTCAACTTTAATGCTCCATAATACTATTGATCATAATTTATAAGAAGAATACCTAATACAGAGAAAATAACATAACTTATATGGTTACAATTTCAGTTATCCTTTAGTCATCTGATTGATATTAATAACTCTCTAGCTATTCCTCATTTCTCCACAAATCCAATCTACTACCAAGCTCGAAGATCCTGCACAACTCTGAGAAGAAAAATAAATAAGGGATTATGAGCTTTACATCCCAATAAGGTCTCCAAATAATCACCAATAATAATAATAATTTGAAAATAACAAGGATATAAGAGTATATCATGTCTTGCAACCAAATAACTCAAATGTCAAAAATAATAGAACTTTTGATAATATTATGTTTCCTTTACATGTTTTCATTTGTTTTCGTTCTTCTTTAGGATTCTAGACTAACCACAGTCATGCTCTAGCCCATGGCTGACAACCTCATAATCGATCATGGATTCTCAACCCGTGGCTAGGCTAGCTCAAGTACAAAGTCTGTGGCTTTAGCTGTCCTATATCTTAATTGCCTGTGGTCGGCTATTCCATGTACAAAGCCTATGGCTTAGGCTATCTCATGTTTTAACCACCCGTGGCCGACTATTCTATGTACAAAACCCATGGCTCAGGTAACCTCAATAATCCACAATCCTGTGGCATAGCTATTCCAGACACCGTTAATACTTTATCTTTCCACATCATCAAGTTAAATCATATCATTTATAGCTTTTTAATAACTGGTATCATGATCCAACTCATACAATATTATATTATTTGTAAAACATGGTATACCAGAAAATAGCTAGAAACAACAATAACCATTCTACCAACATAAAAAGTCAAACTATTCCATGTAAAACTAGTCATGCATGCTGATGCTCATATGCACGGATCAAATCATATCGTAATAAACACATATATATAATGGTGATCAGGTCTAGAGATCCTTATCTTCAAGAGCTAATCCAAAATACACGATATCAATCTATACCCGAAGTTCATCCAACACCTTCCTTCTTAGAAGGCTACCCCCTTATAATAACTATTATGGCTGTTACGATGACATGGCATATCTCAGATTTTGTTGGTCGTGATCCGAGCCACGTGGAGTTTTTCGGCAAGGTCAGATGTGGCTCCGCCTCGATCGAAGTCGAGGTCGGTCCAGGCCTTCCTGCTGCTCCGCCAGGAGTCCACCCAGGAGGGGTCCACCTCGGCCGAAGCCGGCAGCCCCCTGCTACCTCGCCAGGTGGCGCCCTGAGATGGTTCCACCTCGACCGAGGTCGAGCCGGGTGATGCGGACATCGAGATGAATATTGAACCAGATCAGTTGACTCATATATCAGGACAGCCCGGTGATAGTTCGGCGAAGCCCAACCCAATCATTTTGGTTTAGCTTCCGGCCCATGATGAATTGGGGTCGCCAGCCTCGCCAGCAGGAAACGTGCGCAGGTCCAGACGCCTTCAAGGGAAGCAAGTTTCAAATCTGACCCATTTTTGGGATGAAAACAATTAATTGGGAATTGGGCCAAAGGCCCAATATACTAATTGCATCCATGAAATTTTGGATACGGGAAAACACCGGAGTCTTTAGTTTTATTATTATTATAATTTTATTAGTGGCGTGATCTCTTGATTTTTATATATATAAAAAAAAATCCGTTTTAAGAGTTTCACGCAAGAGTCAGCGTTTGGATTTGTTTACATTAGAGTTTAGTTTTTTTTTTATTATTATTCCCTCCCTGTTAGTCACGTGGGGGATTACAATTGGTATGGCTTTGTTTTCTTAAAACCCGAACCCAAGGAATGAAAAAGCATGTTGTTTTGTTTTTGGAATAACATTGGGAAGCGTGTTGTTTTGTTTTGAGAAGAAAACATATTGCAGCGTTTTCTTTGTTTGGGAAAAAACAATTGCATGGCAGCGTTTCTTTGTTTGAAAAAACATTGGACGGCGTGTTGTTTTGTGTGTTTTAGAGGAAGAAGAATTGCAGGGACGTTTTCCTTTTGGGTCTTCTTTTCGTGGAAGGCCACACGCTATCTTTTCCCCCTTGCGCACACCAGGCCAAAAGCCCGGTTGGGAGAAGACGATTCCGTGAGGAATCTCTTCATTCCGTTCCAAGTTCCTGATAAAAAAAAAGAAAGAAAAAAAAGAAACATGGACTCACGGTGAGAAACCCATCATTCGTCCCTTCCAATCTTGAAGATCCGGATTGAAATCCGGTAGAGGGCTGACAACGTGAGGAATCACGCGGCCCTTCCAGCGCTTGATTGTTGCAGGTTTCAAAGGATCTTCCCTATCTTGCTCAATCTTAGCATCCAAAAAAATTCCAGAATCCGTTCTCCCTGAATCGGGGTTTTGGTCGCTGCAGGCGTTTGACAACCGCCCTGCACCAGCTTGGTATCAGAGCCTTGATCCGTTCTTGATCTGTCCTTGTTCCGTTCTTGATTAAAAAAAAAAAAAATATGCCGGTAACCATGGAGCGGAACAACGGGGAGCCTTCTCTTCATGACGTTGTGGAGACTCAGCAGCAGATGATGGCTGTTTTGCAAGCAATGATGGCACGGTTGGAGGTGCAAGATCGTGCTATACCTCATCAAGATCGCAATGTACCTGGTGATCATCGAGAAGGTGATGCCGACCCTTTCTAGAATATTGAAGATCCTCTACCATTGCAAAGAGGGCAGCAACCGCGGCGTGATGTAGTGCTTCTCAGGGATTTTGAACCGCCGCCTATGCATGACAATCAGACTCATTGGGAGTCCGGGTTTCGGATTGAAATATCGGAGTTCAGAGGTGGTTTGAATCCTGATGAGTATGTGGATTGGACCCTGTAGGTTGATGATGTTTTCCGGCTGAAAGAAGTGTCTTTGGACAAGCAAGTGCCGCTTATCACAATCCGATTCCGAGATCGAGCAGCGGCTTGGTGGCATGCACAGCACTACCGGAGGTATATGGATGGGAGGCCACCAATTGCATCATGGGCAACCTTGCAGCAGGAGATGAATCGGGAGTTCCTTCCTCCGAACCATGAACAGGTCCTTTATTCTAAATTGCATGGTTTAATACAAGAAAATCGAAGCGTGGAAGATTATACTACAGAGTTCTACCGACTGGTGGCTCGAAACTGATTGATGGAGTCAGAACCGAGGTTGGTAGCTATGTATTTGCTTGGACTGCGATTCCCAATCCAGGATGCGTTGGCTTTGCATCGGATTGACAGTGTTGGTGATGCGCACATGCGGGCGCAAGCAATGGAGCGGAGCCTGATGCGGAATAGAGGGTTCCAGAGTAGAGGAAAATTATCTGGTCGATTTTCGGGGTAGAGTCTGGTAGTAGGAGTGCACCTCCTATGGTGAGGCAACAAACTTCGGCAGTTCCTCCGAGACCTGCAGTGCCGAGTGGGGCTTCAGGTACCCAGTAGAGGGTGGGCAGCAATCGAGCCAATATTCGCTGCCATCGGTGTCATGACCTAGGACATTATGCCAATGAGTGCCCCAAGGCGCGTACCCAATTACTTATGGAGGAGGAGCAGGAAGTTGAATTTCTCGAGGATGAAGAGTTCGAGGATGAGATGTATGTGATTGACCTAGACCACATCCAGGGAGAGAGTCTGATCATTAGAAGGATGTGTCTTGCACCAAGAGCTAGTGGAGATTGGCGTTGGCATGATATTTTCTCAACAAAGTGCACTGTAGCTGGTAAAACTTGCAAGGTAATTATTGATTCTGGAAGTTGGGAGAATGTGATTGCTGAGGAAGTTGTGAAGAAATTGGGGTTGATGACTGAGCCCCATCCTCAACCATACAAGCTCGGCTGGTGAATCGGGATGCAGATATTCAGGTCAGTCGACGTTGTAGGTTGGCCTTGTCTTTTGGTCCTCAGCTTGAGACATCAAGAGTAGCTGATGTTGTACCGATGGATACGACACACATTATTTTGGGATGACCATGGCAGTTTGATAATAAAGCAGTGTATAATGGTTACACTCATACTTATATGCTGCGACCAGATGGGAGAAAAGTGATCTTGAAACCGCTACAGGACATGGCTGATCAGAAGGTAGTAATTTGTTTGCCAAGCAGGGAGTTTGAGGCGAGTTTAGAGGGAGAAGATTTCTATTTTGCCCTGATTATTAAGCCAGAGGAGTTTGGCCAGAATGGGGAACAGGAGCTAAATGATCTTCCTTAGGAGTTGGTGTCAGTTTTGGAGGAATTTCGGGATGTTGTACGAAGTGAGCTTCCTGCGGGTTTGCTACCACTTCGAGATATTCAGCATGAGATTGATCTGATTCCAGGTTCTGTGTTATCGAATAAGGCTCATTATCGAATGACCCCGCAGCAGCATGAGGAGCTGAAGAGGCAGGTTCAAGATCTTTTAGACAAAGGCTTTGTATGGGAAAGCATTAGCCCGTGCGCGGTACCAGCACTTTTGGTGCCGAAAAAGGATGGTTCATGGTGTATGTGTGTTGACAGTCGGGTAATAAACAGAATTACTGTGAAATATAGATTTTCAATACTGAGGCTGGATGATATGCTAGATCAGTTGAGTGGTGCCATGTTCTTTACTAAGATTGATTTGAAAAGTGGGTACCATCAGATCAGAATGAAGCCAGGTGATGAATGGAAGACAGCCTTCAAGACAAAGGAAGGCCTGTATGAATGGTTGGTGATGCCATTCGGGCTATCTAATGCTCCTAGTACGTTCATGCGAGTAATGAACCAGGTTTTGCGTCCATTCCTTAGTTCTTTTGTTGTTTCATACTTTGATGATATATTGATATACAGTAAGACAACACAAGAGCATGTTGAGCATGTTTCACAAGTTCTAACAGTATTACGTGAAAATCAGCTTTTTGCTAACCCAGAGAAGTGTATTTGGATGGTAGACAAATTAATTTTTCTGGGATATGTTGTTACTGGTGATGGAATTCTTCCAGATGAAAGTAAGGTGCGAGCGATAGTAGACTGGCCATCACCTACTACTTTGACTGAATTGAGATCCTTTTTGGATCTTGCAGGTTTTTACAGAAGGTTTGTGAAGAGGTATAGTGAGATTGCTGTACCCTTAACAGACTTGTTGAAATTAAATCAGTTTGGATGGAATGACTCTACTCAGGCAGCATTTGATGAGATGAAAGTCAAGTTGACCCAAGCACCACTATTGGTTCTTCCAGATTTTGACAAGGTATTCGAAGTGGATTGTGATGCTTCGAAGACTGGGATTGGCGCAGTACTCAGCCAAGATGGGAGACCTGTTGCTTTCTACAGTGAGAAGCTTGGAGGTGCCAAACTGTTGTATTCGGTTTATGATTTGGAGCTATATGCCATTGTGAGGTCATTGCAACATTGGCGAAATTACTTGATCCAACGAGAATTTGTGCTGTACTCAGATCATCAAGCATTAAAATTTTTACAGGGGCAGCATAAGTTGAGCTCCAGACATGCAAAATGGGTAAGTACTCTACAGGAGTATACGTTCAGCATCAAGCATAAGTCAGGCACTTTAAACAAAGTAGCAGATGCTTTAAGTAGACGGAGTTGATTGATTGGTGCTATGCAAGTATATACTCTTGGGTTTGAAAGCATGAAGGATGATATCCGTGCAGATGAACATTTCCAGAGCATTGTGACTGAATTGGAAGGTGGAGGTCAATCTGACTTCGTCCTACATGATGGATATTTGTTCCGTGGTAATTGTCTCTGTATTCCTAACACTTCACTGCGTGTATTGATTATTCAGGAGCTGCATAATCAAGGACATTTTGGAAGAGACAAAACTGCATGGTTAATTCGTCAACGGTTTTATTGGCCTGGGCTTGACCGAGATGTCAAAACCTATGTGAAGAGATGCCGTTTGTGTCAGGAATCCAAAGGATCAAATACAAATCAAGGTTTATATACCCCTTTACCGATTCCAGATGAGTCGTGGCGAGAGGTATCTATGGATTTTGTTATAGGTTTACCACGGACAGTGAGAGGTCAAGACTCAATTATGGTAGTTGTAGATCGGTTCAGCAAGATGGCTTGTTTCTTGCCATGCAAAACAATATTTGATGCGTCGAAAGTAGCTGATCTTTATTTTTTTGCAGTTGTCCGACATTATGGGTTACCATCGTCAATAGTTTCGGACCGAGATAGCAAGTTTAAAGGGCATTTCTGGCGTGAATTATGGAAAAAATTAGGTACAAAATTAAAATTCAGTAGTCCCTATCATCCTCAGACCAATGGGCAAACTGAGACTGTCAACCGAAGTCTTGGTAACTTGTTGAGAGCCAATGTTCAAGAATTTAAAAACTGGGATGTATGTTTTCCAAAGATTGAGTTTGAGTTCAATTCTTCGGTGAACCGTTCTACTGGTTTTGCACCCTTTCAGGTATTATATGGATTTCTGCCAAGAGGACCACTTGATATTTTACCTGTTGATGTGCCAAACAAATCAAGTAAGAAGATAGAAGATCGAGTGGCTGATCTGTGTGAGGTGCACGCAACTGTTAAAGCCAATCTAGAACAAAATTATGCCAAGTATAAGGCTAAGGCTGATCAGACGCATCGACAGCAGACTTTTGAAGTTGGTGATTTGGTATGGGTCTTCTTGCCAAGAGAACGATATCCACAGGGGGCCTACACCAAACTCAAACCAAAGAAAATTGGTCCTTGTCAGGTGTTGGTGAAATTTAATGACAATGCCTACCGAGTTGAATTACCAGACGATGTCCTTATTTCTGATGTATTCAATATTCAACATCTAACCCCTTATGCAGGTGATAATTCAAGCTTGAGGACAAGCTTTTCAGAGGAAGGGGAGAGTGATGCGGACATCGAGATGAATATTGAACCAAATCAGTTGACTCATATATCAGGACAGCCTGGTGATAGTTCGGCGAAGCCCAACCCAGACGTTTCGGTTCAGCTTCCGGCCCATGATGAATTGGGGCCGCCAGCCTTGCCAGCAGGAAACGTGCGCAGGTCCAGTCACCTTCAAGGGAAGCAAGTTTCAAATCTGACCCGTTTTTGGGATGAAAACAATTAATTGGGAATTGGGCCGAAGGCCCAATATACTAATTGCGTCCGTGAAATTTCGGATCCAGGAAAACATCGGAGTCTTTAGTTTTATTATTATTATAATTTTATTAGTGGCGTGATCTCTTGATTTTTTTTTATAAAAAAAAAATTAAGAGTTTCACGCAAGAGTCAGCATTTGGATTTGTTTACATTAGAGTTTAGTTTTTTTTTTATTATTATTCCCTCCCTGTTAGTCACGTGGGGGATTACAATTGGTATGGCTTTGTTTTCTTAAAACCCGAACCCAAGGAATGAAAAAGCACGTTGTTTTGTTTTTGGAATAACATTGGGAAGCATGTTGTTCTGTTTTGAGAAGAAAACATATTGCAGCATTTTCTTTGTTTGGGAAAAAAACAATTGCACGGCAGCATTTCTTTGTTTGAAAAAACATTGGACGGCGTGTTGTTTTGTGTGTTTTAGAGGAAGAAGAATTGCATGGACGTTTTCCTTTTGGGTCTTCTTTCCGTGGAAGGCCGCAAGCTATCTTTTCCCCCTTGCGCACACCAGGCCAAACGCCCGGTTGGGAGAAGACGATTCCGTGAGGAATCTCTTCATTCTGTTCCAAGTTCCTGATAAAAAAAAAAAAAAGAAACAGGGACTCACGGTGAGAAACCCATCGTTCATCCCTTCCAATCTTGAAGATCCGGATTGAAATCCGGTAGAGGGCTGACAACGTGAGGAATCACACGGCCCTTCCAGCGCTTGATCGTTGCAGGTTTCAAAGGATCTTCCCTATCTTGCTCAATCCTAGCATCCAAAAGAATTTCAGAACCCATTCTCCCTGAATCGGGGTTTTGGTCGCTGCAGGCGTTTGACAACCGCCCTGCACCACCGGGCCCCCTCGCTCCTTCGCCAGGTGGCGCCCGGAGACGGGACCACCTCGGCCGAAGTCGAGCGCCCCTCTACCGCTCCACCAGGTGTCCACCCAAGAGGGGTCCACCTCGGCTGAAGCCGGCGGCCCCCCTGCTCCCTCGCCAAGTGGCGCCCTGAGACGGTTTCACCTCGGCCGAGGTCGAGCCGGGCCCCCTAGCTCCTTCGCCAGGTGGCGCCCGGAGACGGGACCACCTCGGCCGAAGTCGAGCGCCCCTCTGCCGCTCTGCCAGGTGTCCACCCAGGAGGGGTCCGCCTCGGCCGAAACCGGCGGCCCCCTGCTCCCTCGCTAGGTGGCACCCTAAGACGGTTCCACCTCAGTCGAGGTCGAGCCGGGCCCCCTCGCTCCTTCGCCAGGTGGCACCCGGAGACGGGACCATCTCGGCCGAAGTCGAGCGCCCCTCTGCCGCTCCGCCAGGTGTCCAATTCGGCCAAAGCCGGCGGCCCCCCCTGCTCCCTCGCCAGGTGGCACCCTGAGACAGTTCCACCTCGGTCGAGGTCGAGCCGGGCCCCCTCGCTCCTTTACCAGGTGGCGCCCGGAGACGGGACCACCTCGGCCGAAGTCGAACGCCCCCTGCCGCTCCGCCAGGTGTCCACCCAAGAGAGGTCCACCTCGACCGAGGCAGGCCAACCTGTGCGGAGAAGCTTCCGAGGAGCGGGAGCACGAGCTCCAAGATTGCCCCTCGATCCGTGCGCGTCGCACCCCGAGAGTAGCGCCCGTACGGTCGGTAGCGACACGTGAAACATCGCTTACATCGGCCCGACAGGTCCCGCAGTCGAGAGGCGAAGTCCTGACAAAACAGGACCCGATAACGGGCATCGTCAGCGCCTGGGAAGAAGAGTGCTCATGCTCGGCCCAAGGTCTGGTCGGCGGTCTGACCAGTGCCCTCCCTTTACTCTTTCCTCGCTAGGCTCGGCAAGCAAGGCGGGGAAGCCGCTTGGTTCTTTGATCCAGAAGGGGAAAGGGGAAAGAGATGGAGGGGAGGAGGTGAAAGCGACGAAGGAGCCTTCCAAGGGCGGCAAACGAAAAGGCAACATGAGGAGTTAAAAGGAAGGGGAGAGTAGACGACAAGATAAGCAAGGATCAAAGGCTGGGAGAGGAGATTCCGTTCCAAGTGCAGGATCCAAGATCCCGAGAGGGGACCTTTGGCGTGAGCTCGGTGGATGAACCCGGCCGGATTTCTATTCTTCCTGGGACCTTTCTTGCTAGCACGATCTCTAAGTCTGGGACTCCTTCGGGGGCCCGTCTCAGAGATTCTGTTCCCTCTCGCCGTTTACTAACTTGATCGTCGGAGCTCTCTCGCCGGGATCCCCGGCCAGGGTTTCTGACCTTGTCTTACAGGATTGAGAGCTAGGAGACCCCAAGGCGAGATGGTCTAGTCAAATCGGCGGCTCCAAAGCCACAAGCGCGGTGGCGAGATCGGCAACAGATTGGCGCGCCAGGAAGGGGGGCAGAACCAACTCTCATGTCATTCTCAAACTTCCAATTAGTCTGCCCTTTTAAGGTACTTGATTCCCAAGTCTCAATGAAATTAATATAACATTCAAAACTTGATCTTTTCCATTTACAATTCATATTGAATTTTCTAGAGCTCTTCCAAAAGATATCTAACATTTTGATACGATTAAATATCTTTGATTAACTTTACAAGAACATCATGATAATCCAAATTTGGAAATACCCCAACCTTAACATTGTCCACGAGCTTTTAGATAATCTCACTCTTAAAATGCTTTCCTCATACAACCTTTTCCTAACAATATGATATAGCATTTTCATTTTGATCATCATCATCTATCTACATTGTGAATTTCTTCAATTTCCTCCAAACGAACATTAGCGCCTCAATTTCAAATTAAAACATATTTCTTTGCCCCTGAAATTTATTTCTCTTGATTAACCCCCACATGGAAATTATAATTGGTCCACTCTATTCTTAACCAATAATTCAAAGGAGGCTTGAGCACTAGGTACTTGCCATGATCTTTAGCATTTTTTCTTCTCTTAAGCTTCTCCATAATTATACCATTAATCTTTTATCTTATGAAAATCTCAAGCCTTTTTTAAATAGAGATATCATAATATTATAACTAAAAAAACTTGATTTCAAATTATTTTCGATCCTAACTGGGTAAAGGTTCATCACTTCATTATTCCAGATTTAGAGATGTCCAAATTTTTTTACTATAGTCCTCTATACTAGAGGGACCTATTGAGGAAAATTACGTGGCAACACTGATAGACTAGCCCAAGGATAATAACATTATCTTTTCATCTTGTTCTGAAATTCAAATTGATACTCCCATCATAACACTTCTAAAGTTAGGGTTAACATTCTTAATTGATTTCAGGATAACTCAAATTAGTATGCTTCTACTGCGTACTCTAATATAATTTACTAAACTATCTAGGTTCACTAAATAAATCTCTCAAAAATTTCATCTTATTTGGTACCAAAAGATCCAAAATTATTAAAGTAAGCTGTTGAGTCTCTTTATCTCATTCACATCCCAGGCATATCATATCAAGGTTTATTCTGACCCAGTTTCTATATTAAAAGTCCTTGCATAGATTTTACCATCCTTTTAAGATACCAATAATTCTAGTTCAAGTCCGAATTAATCATACTTTTCCTGATAATTTAATTAAACAATCTAGATCAACTTTTCTCTTGAAAGTTATCATTAACTCTAACAAAGTAAATGACTTTCAATCAATGCTCTTATAAATAAAATCAATTATATTATCACTCATAGAACTATCTTACTATACTCTTAGCATCAATTAACAAACTACCTAACATATTGTCTCTCATAGGCTAAACCCTTATAAGTCTTCCAATACCAATTCCTTCGCTCAATACTACATCAGTATCATGATAACCTAGATCTTCTTATAGATCTTAATTTGACTTAGAGTTTTGACATACTCAATATATAGAATAGATCCAGTAATCCAATTTACAATTGCTAACATAGGCTATTAAGATTCTTATCAAAATATAAATGTCATGTCAACATAATATAATCTAATCCACCAATATAGAGAGCTACAAAGCTATACATCATCCCAAATACATTTCCTCTTATATATATATATTCAATGATAATCCACGTACAGATTCATCAAAAATATCTTATTTTTAATATCATTGAACTCTTTCATAATCTATACCCTAAACATCTTCTTACAACAGTTCCAAAATTTACAATTTGATAATTAACAATAAAACTAGCATATGTCATGATCTGCATTCACATCAAGTTCAGGATTCCAAAATCATTCAATTGATAATTGAACCTACTTATCCAGCATGACATATTAACATAACACACTTTTATTCCAGGCCAATACTCTTGATGCTTGGATCAAGTCCACTTATCAAAGGCAAAAATACATCCTATCCAAACTCTCTAATATCCATCATATGCTTACTTATCATCATCGAAGAGTACAAATCATGCATCCAGCCCTTTAATCATTCCCATTACGCATATTACAGACCAAAAATCGTGTTCCTTGCCCAATCATATGTTAAATCTATGCATAATACCTAAAGATTAGAAATCCAACTTCAAATTCATTCTTATAACTTTTATCATGTCCCGACTGATCATGATACTAAGTCATAATCCATAATGATCATTACCCAAATTTTAATATTCAAATTATATCCTAATCACTTATGTCACAATCCTAAGTGATCATGCTCTTAATTTCGATACTATTTATGTCATGTCCCAACTAGTTATATTATAGTCGTAAGTAATCATAGCTGAGTTTCAATATCACTCATATCATGTTTTAATCATTTACGTTATAGTCCTAAATAACCATAGCCTAAATTTTGATATCATTCAGTCATGTCCTAATAACCACTATGTGATTTTCAAATCACTTATATCTCAGTCTTGAACAATCATAACCTAAATTTCGATATCACTCATGTCTATCCTAATCACTTATACCACAGTTCCAAGTCATCATAACCTAAGCTCTGACACTATTCGTGTCATATCCTAATAACCATCATGTTATTATCATTTTAACCACTTATATCACCATCCCAAATGATCATAACCTAAGCTCTGAAACCACTTTGTCATGCCCCGAATCGAACACCGGAATCGGCTACATGACCGGCCGCACAAATCCTAGGTTTTATCCTAGAGATCATTCAATGCCTAAAATTTTTTTATTTCAACTTTAATGCTCCATAATACTATTGATCACAATTCATAAGAAGAATACCTAATACAGAGAAAATAATACAACTCATATGGTTACAATTTCAGTCATCCTTTAGTCATCCGATTGATATTAATAAGTCTCTAGCTATTTCTCTTTTCTTCATGAATCCAATCCACTACCAAGCTCGAAGATCCTGCACAACTCTGAGAAGGAAAACAAATAGGGGATTGTAAGCTTTACAATCCAGTAAGGTCTCCAAGCAGTCACCAATAATAATAATAATTTGAAAATAACAAGGATATAAGAGTATATCATGTCATGCAACCAACAACTCAAATATAAAAAATAACATAACTTTTGATAATATTATGTTTCCTGTACATGTTTTCATTAGTTTTCTTTCTTCTTTAGGGTTCTGGACTAACCACGGTCATGCTCTAGCCCATGACTGGCAACCTCATAATCGACCATGTATTCTCAGCCCGTGGCAGGCTAGCTCACATACAAATTCGTGGCTCTGGTTGTCTCATGTTTTAACCGTCTGTGGCCGGCTATTCCATGTACAAAGCCTGTGGCTCAGGCTGTCCCACGTTTTAACCGTCCGTGGCCGACTATTCCACTACAAAGCCCGTGACTAAGGCAACATCAGTAATACACGATCTCATGGCATGGCTAGTCCAAACACCGTTAACACTTAATCTTACCACATCATCATGTCAAATCATATCATTTATTGCTTTCCAATAACTAGTATTATGGTCCAACCCATACAAATATCATATTATTTGATAAAACATGGTATACCGAAAAATAGCTAGTAACAACAACAACCATACTGTCCAACATAAAAAGTCAAACTATTCCATGCGAAACTAGTCATGCATATCGATGCTCATATGTGCAGATCAAATCATGTCATAATAAACACATATATATAACTGGTGATCAGGTCCAGAGATTTTTACCTTTAAGAGCTAACCCAAAATATCCGATATCAATCTGTACTCGAAGTTCGTCCAACACCTTCCTGCTCAGAAGGCTGTCCCCCTATAATAATAATTTTTAAAATATAAATAATCTTAGGGTAATTATGAACCTAAAATATTTTTATCAAAATTTTATCAGTGGTCTTTCCGATGAAACCCTCACTCCCCAAATTTCTAGAGAAAGAGTCTTCAATCTCCCCCTCACTATATTTTTTAATTATTTTTTCTTTCTCTCTCCTCTTTCTCCTTATCTTCTCTCTCCTCTTTCTCTCTCCTCATCTATTCTCTCTCCTCTTTCTCTCTCCTCATCTTCTCTCTCTTCTTTCTCTCTCCTCATCTATTCTCTCTCCTCTTTATCTCTCTTCTTTCTCCTCATCTTCTCTCTCCTCTTTCTCTCTCTTCATCTTTTTTTCTTTCTTTTCTTTCTTTCTTTTTTCTTTTCCTTCTCTTTTTGTTTTCTTTTCTTCTTTTTCTTTCTTTCTTTCTTCTCTTTTCTTCTTCCACCGAACCCTTCCCCTGCTACTTCTTCCTTGGCTCAATCGAGCCGGCCTTCCATGGTTGCCGGCGATGACCATGGGGGTGGTCACCAGAAGAGGTTTTGCTAATCGGAAGAAAAGCGGTGGCACAGCCACCGATAACATTTGGCCCAAACCGACAAATCCAAAAATACTGGGAGAAGGGAACTTACCGGCGATGGCAGGAATGTCGGTCGAACATATGCCTCCCCCATTCTAATGATTTTCGATTGCCGACTCACTATCTCGTTGGGAGGTTGGATGGAGGAGAAAGTCGGGGTGGTGCAGCCATCGGAGAGGAAAGAAAATCGGTGAGATACAGTGATGAGGAGTGGTTTTTAATGACGGAAACTCCTCGCCGTTTGAGGAAGAAAAACCCCATCAATCAGAGTCCAACCCCACCCAAACCTTGTTGCCAATCTTGTCCCTGTCCTCCACGGCGGTCCAGCATCTTTTGCGGCGAGGAATCCAGATAGATAAGAGGGGAACAGCGGCCCATGCTCCGACTCCCTTTTTTTTTTTTCTTTTGCGACTTGGATCAAAATCGGTTGGGCCTGCCAACTTCGGCCCCAAAAGCCCAAAAACTGGGTTTCACAACCATTATGCGGAGGGGCACAAGAATTTGATCCAAATGGTCTCTATATACTATTATGTACTTAACTCTGTCTGGTTGGTGCCAAAATCTTGCTCGGCGGTTCTTTTTTTTATTCTGTTTGATCTCCTTTCTTTTCCCTTTTCGAAAAGAGTAATCGTAGTTTTAGCCAAGAACCTCGTGCTTCTTTGAAAGTTGATCATTGTGACCTTGTTACCTTCACTGACTTGATTTACTGGATAACTTAGATCCCAGCAGAAGTGGCGAACTGGATTGGGGAAGGCGCTATAAGATTATTGAAGGAATTGCACGAGGACTTCTTTATCTCCATCAAGATTCTCGACTAATCATTATTCACCGGGATCTAAAATCTAGTAATATCTTGTTGGATCCGTACATGAATCCTAAGATTCTGGACTTTGGCCTTACAAAACTCTGATGCTGACAAGACACCGGGGACAGCTAGTCAAATTGCTGGCACAAAGTATACTAAAACCTCATTAAATTCTGCATCTCGATCAAGATTTTAATTATGGTGTAACAACTATTGAGCACCATTAATTCTTCCCTATTATGAACTCACTTGATTATTAATTTTTTTTGTCCTCTATAGTCTAAAGCACTTAACCTTGCAGCTTCTGCATTTGCTGAAAAAGAAATCTTGTTGCTTCTGCACATTACCATTGTGGATGGCATGCAGTGGATACATGGCACTGGAGTATGCAATGCATGGGCGTTTCTCAACTAAATCAGATGTATGTATTTTGTTTTTACTATAGTAAAACAGGTCTTTATCGATATTTTTTTTAACCTTTACCGACGCTTTTAAGCATCACTAAGAAATCTCCCGACAATTCTGGAAGCGTCGCAAAAGCGTCGCCTATGTAAGAGTGGGGACGCCACCTGCCGACGCTGTTAAAAAGCGTCGAGATTTCCCGATGCTTTAAAGCATCGATAAATTACGCTTTACCGACGCTTTAAATCGTCGCTAGGTTTAAACCTAGCAATGCTTATTAAAAGCGTCGGCAGGTACTGACTCACAAATGTCAGTAGACCAATTTATGATCATCGAGTTAAATTATGAACTATACATTGTTAATGATTTGTTTATATAATATTAATTTAACTCGGATATATTTGAATTGTTGTGTACCTAGGCCTTGCATAATCTCTAGGGTAAAACCTTGGGTTTGTGCGGCCGGTCACATAGCCGATTCCGGTACTGGATTCGGTTCGTGACACTCGGTGAAATAGAACCTTGATAAGAAGCACGTGGAACAACGTGACCGTTATCAGGTAAAACATAACTTGCTTTAAATGCAAAAAACAAAAACAAAAAATGCAAATCCTCTCACAAGCTCTTAAATCACAGCTCTGACAAGCTTTATAACGATTTTTTACCATCCTCTAGATCCTCACATTTATCCTTGGGCTTTTGCTTTTATAAAGATTTTTTATCATCCTCTGGATCCTCACACTTAACCTTGGCCCTTTGCCCTTATTTTTATAATTTTTGATACAAAGAGCATCTCACCAGAAATCTAATGATCCAAACTGCATCCAAATCAAAGTTCTGTAGCTCTTTAAATACTAGTTTGATTTCAAAATAACTCCTAGCCATCCGATCACCATCCATCAGGCCTCAAATCATGTGGAATAGTCTCAATCCATGTCAGATCATGCTAGGGATGTGCACCACTATTCGATCCTTGCCTGTATCGTGCATGTCTGTTGGATCACTCGAATCAAGTGGTAGACCTGTAATATGCCATAGACAATGGTTTCTCTTGCCTTGACTGCATCACACAACACCATGGACCGCCGGTGTGCTATAAGCCATGGATAGAAAACAAGAAAAAGGGGAAACTATTTGGGCTTGGGCTTGCATAGCGTGCGCGCGTGTTGGTTCGCATGCTCGCTTGGGCATGTAGGTGGGTGCAATGTCTAGGTGCCAACCCAACAACCTCCATTTTGATTCAATGCTCGATCTCCATTTGACTTTGAGAGCTCTTGAAGGATCTTGTCCCCATGTCTTAGGACAAATGCTCGCTACTCATGGATAGGCAAACATCGAAGTTGGGCCAGACTACTCGATCTCATCTTTATTGCATGCTATACTTTGCTTGACCTGAGACCTACTTAAGAAAGCTTCCTGTGATAATAAGAACTTCACTGCATGATATTGCCTGTTATTCTCTCAAATCTCTTATCTCGTGCCCAATCTACTTGCTCTCAAAGCTTCATCTTATACTGCGCTCCCATCTATATCAGAGACTTTATCTCATATTGGACTCCCTGTCAAGAGATAGTATCATCTACACTTTTTCTCCCGCAAATGACTCCACTACCGTGCAAGACCTTTAAGATTTTATCACTGGCTCTCCATGTATAGCCATTTAAATCTAGTTTGCTGAATAAAATTAGATTTTTGTGAAACATAGATATGTATCGGACCTCATCCAATTTCTCCGCTATCACATTATGTCTTTAAGTTGACTGTCTTGATGACTTGATCGCATAGCTTGATTCATCAAGCAAATAGATAGAACCCTTTCTACTCTCTAGAAAGTTGAACAACTCCTTTTTGCAATAAATATGATATGAATATATAAAATCTAAAATTCACTAAAAAGGAGATATCTCGTTGGATACCATAAGTATACCGCTATAGTATCCATCACTATCACTATGATTGGCCACTGCCGCAATAGCTCTTGTCCGATCTTTGAGCTATGGGTAATCTCTAATACGATGCCCTAGCTTGTAACACTGATAGCACTTAATCATGCCTGCATACTTCAACTTTCATAGCCTGTCTCATGATCCTCTATCGCTTTGCCTTCTACTACCTACTCCTCTAAAAATTGTCAATGCTGAGTTCCCACCTAAACTCGAAGCTTGGTTCTCCTGCCTAGAAAAGCAATCATCAAGAACTCGAAGGACTGTGATAGTGATGAAAGCAAAATTAGCACCTTGGTATTCTCCTCAACTTTTTCACCTATACTGAGGAGATCAGTGAGGATTCTTTGAAAGTTACTCAAGTGCTCTGCATACTTTGTTCTTTAGTCATCCACAATTCATAGAACTATTTTCAAAGGAAAAGTATACTAGTGAGGGATTTCGCCATGTACAACTTCTTGAACTTTGTTCATAATGCCATCAGGAAGTCTCACTAGTACATGGATCATCACCTTATATGCTTGTTGAGATACCAACATAGATGGCTAGCATGCAAGACTAGGTTCTAAACCCTAAGTGCATCGGAAGCACAAATCATAATTTTTTTTTTAAAGAGCATGCCGATTTAATATAATTACAAAATCATCTATTTTAGTCTCTAATATGCTAGAATATTAAATCATATCAGATCTGAAATCTTTAAAAATTATAAGAAGAAAAATTTTACTTTCCTAGATCGCTAAAATCCTTCTTCTAAAACTTGATTTGTTAGATCAATTAATTTATAGGGATTTGTCGAAGCAATGCATATACTTGATCTCTATTGGTATCCATACAAAGCCTTTCAGACTGAATCATGAAGATTCCTGGACTGCTAGATCCTTACAACTCTCTCTTCAAATATGGAGATGGACCTTCTTCTTCTAATTGAAGAATTTGAACCTTGTGCAGCCTTTCTCCTCTTTTATTACAATTAATATCCAAAAAAATAAAATATTTTTTGGATATTTTCCTATCTGAAAATTAGAGGCTTTCAGCTTTCTTTAGAGGTAAAGAAGAGATGGCATAGGAGAGAAAGAAGATGGGACGGCCAAAAGGAAAATGTGCGACAAAATCTAATTCTGCAATCCCTTATTTGTTCCTCTTAAAAACACCATGCCAAATCCAATTCCACTCCTTCTAAAATTCCAAAAAATCAGATTCTAATCTGATTTGATTGAATTTCAAATTAGAAAAAAATTCTATCCAAATCTAGAAGGAGAAAGAGTTTTAGATAAAGAAGAGGGATGCCAACTTGGCACCTCTCTCTTCTCACTACGTGCTAAGAAGAGGCATACAATTTCTTGCACCTCCTCTTGGTATTTGCATGAGATAGAAGAAAAAGATGCAGCCAACTCAGTCTCCTAGCTACTGGTCCAATTTAACTAATTGTTTGAATTGAATTTGAACCCTTTTCACACCCAAATTGAACCAAATTGAAAAAGGATATCAACCCAATTGAATTAGGTCAAGAATTCAAGTCCAACTTGAATTATCAATACACATAATTTAAAATAAATTAATATTAATTAAATATAATTAAATTAAATCAATAAATAATATTATAATTTTTATAAATATGTCCATCATGCTAAAATTAATAGGTGCTAAGAACAACAAGTATCAAAATTAATAGATGTCAAAATTAGTAGGTGCCAAAATTAGCATATATTAAAAATGTAATTTTTATACAAATCCATGTTTTGATCATGGCGAACTTGTATTGTATGTGACCTTTCAAGTTCTATTCACTATGATATCTATCATAGTATCATCAAAACTCTTCTGATGGATCAAAATAATTTCTGCTCAACCCTAACTTAAATCATTGATCTGAAAATGATCATAATAAGCTCTCACAATCCACCAGTAATACCTAGCAGTATATAGTGATAATCCAGTAGAATATAAAATAAACCCCTAGATGTAGTTACCGTATAATCAAATTTTTTTATTAAAAATCTTAACAAGATGTAAGTCATGAAAACTCGTCAAATCTTAAGCACATGTCATATGTTAAACTTAATTAGCTTGAGTCAAATTGTGATTTTACAAAAACTTCTTTCCAATATCATAGTACTGTAGCCACAGATTCAAGAACTTATTTAATTAGGTTACATAGGATTATACCTCGACTACTAAGATCGATAGATCCTATATAAATATATTCCCTACTCCTACAGTGAATCTACTGTGGCCAACAAACACTATAAGACCTTAAATAACTAGGGACCATATTAATGTACTGTTAAACCACAGCAATCTCACTGTGAATAGCCAAGACACTACATGTCAAGGAAGTGCTCATACAACTATAGCATTAAGAAGTTACTGATGAGTGAGTAGATATCCATTCTCATGTTCGGTAATACTCAATACCGTTGTTCTCTAACAACCACTTGCACTCTCATTCTAGTGTCTCTACACTGTAAACTCGAAACTCATCTACTTAGAAAGGAGACAATCTATGCATCGATCTTAATGGATCAATCATCGTTCTCATGATAATCCAATGATCAGGAGCTTTTAGCAGTTAATCTATAATGATATATGTCTCAAATTCTTAACTCTTGAGAATATGTATCATTATCCATTAACTCTATGAATAATTCATAGATACATTAAATATGAATAAAAAAATAAATGCCCAATGTTATTGATTTCAATGAATTAAGTATAAAACTATGTCATAGAATAGATATAATATATTCTGCCAACTTGGCTTCTAGGGTATACATCTAATACTACTAAATACAAGCGGATTATACTCACTACTTGCATCTAGTGTCATCTCCAAGTCTTCTCCTCCATGGTGGCTGGCCTCTCTTCAATATGAGAGAATTGATTAATTCTTGTTAGATGAGCATGTCTTTCATCCTCGCTTGCTAAAGGGAGAAATTGTTCTTCTTATCGAATTGTTGATGTTGACTTTGATTGTACTTGCCATCTTCTTCGATTTCGATCAATACAAATAATTTAAGACTCTAATACTAGTTATTGTGCTACCAACTACAGTGATACCACTCATCGAGAAATCCTTCGTATGAAATATGGATCCCTATTTCCAAGATTATAATTATCAATGTCAATGCTGTAAGAGAAGATAGAAAAAGACTAAAAATAAAAAATATAATTAGTTGGGCATGCAAGGTTTCACTATAAAAAAAATAAATTTATAAGATTAGAACTCCCACTCTCAATTCCATATAATTCTTTCAAAAAGAAATCCCAAATCTTTCTTACAAGCTCTCAAATCATAGCTCTATAGGCTTTCTAGAAACCTTCACCACTCTCTAGATCTTTATACTTATTCCTGGCCCTCTGTCTTCATTTTTATAATCTCTGATATAAAAAGCATCTTATCAGGAGTTCACCGGTTCAAACCACATTCAAATTAAAGTCCTGTAGCTCTCAAAATACTAATTTGACCATAAAATAACTTGCAGCCATCCAATCATCATCCATCATGTCTCAAATCATGCAAAACAGTCATAATATGTGTTGGATCATGCCAAGGGATGCGTGCCACCATCCAATCCTTGCTTGGATTATGCGTGCCCGTCAGATCGTACGAATCAAGTATGTAGATCGCATAATATGCCATAGATCATGATTAATCTTGCATGGACTGCATCATATGACACCATGGACCGCTGGTGTGCCATGAGCCATGATTGAAAACAGAAAAAAAATGGAAACCGAGAGCTATCAAAATGGGCTAGAACCCACGGACCATCCTATTTAACCCTATAAATGGGCCGGGTTGGGCCCAAAAAGATAGCTCATTTATGTAACCGGGTTTTTGGCCTGACCCTTGTAGCCCATGGGCTCAATTGGGTTAGGGCCGAGTCAGCCAGTGGGCTAGAAATTTTTTTTAAAAAAATAAAATTTAAATGAGCCATCAACCACTTAACTGTGAGCCAAAAATAGTAAAACATTTTAGACCTTTAGTAGTTGGTTCATTTTCTAAACTAATCCAAGATTTTCTTTGTTTTTCCCTTTTTATCTATTCCCATAATCCCATCTCATCGTCATCAAGTCACCCGTTCTTCACTTCTTCCATGGCGTTCCCACTTCCCACTTTCGTATCAACCATCAAGCCTATTTCGATTCATCGGGGCTCTGTCGCTCTTCTATTCTGGTGATGGAGAAGAGAAAAATCGGTGGTGACGGTGGTGCCGACAGTGACAAAGGGGCGGTGGAAGAGAGAAGTGGTATTGGCATCGAGACAAGTACAACTGAACATCAGCGGTGAAGACTCCTCAATCTTTTTTTTTTGATTTTTCTCTCAACGGAGAGTTAGAGACTTAGAGACAAAGGTCTAGGGGGTGCCGCCATCATTGTGCCGGCCTACCGGGAGGGATCACCGAGCTAGGTCTTCTTCCTCCATCACAGCCACATCTAATATCGAATCACCACTCCTCCATGATCTCGACCTAGATGTTGGATCTCTAGCTTTGCCCCATCATAATGAGCTGACGAGTTCCTTCTCGGCTCCCACCATTCCCGCCTTCGGGAGACTCCTGTGACTCTACCCTCCTCCATGCCATCCCCCTCTCCCTGTTGATTTTAATCATTATATTTACTGGACTTAGGGATTAATCAAGATTTTGTTGAAATTATATATAATTTGGTACAAGTGGGCTGACCCAATCCAAGCCCACGACCCATATAGGGTTAGGCTAGTTTGGATTTTCTTGGCCTATTTGTGTAAGTGGGCCTAGCCTGGCCCGGCTCATATAATGTCAATCGATATGGGTTAGGACTAGGCCAGGCTGGGTTGACCCATATTGACATATCTATGCCTTGGCTTGGGCCTGTACAGTGTGCGTGCCCATCTAAGCACCTGGGTGGGCATGGCATCAAGGTGTCAACCCAACATTATATAACGTGGTGCTGCATTTGTTCATTAAGTAAGTCTTTGTTCACTGCATGTGGTGCAACAAATCCAACATGGCCCGCACTGCTTTTTCTTATTGGTCCACCTATATTCGAACTGGCTTGACGGGATGGGATGTATAACAAGTTAAAAGTTGAGCATCACGTTTATTAATTACTGTTCAACTTTTTTTAAAAAAAAATTGTATATACCAAAATATCCTTTCCCTCCAGTCTACATTTTCTCCATCATCTTGCTTAGATTTTGGTAAATGTTTTAGTCTGAATATGCTGTGGCTTTGGTCCAAGAAATCAATAAAGGTTGAATATAAGCTTTTTCCTCTCTCTGAAAAAGTGCTCTATTTTGGTCCGAGACTGGAATAAGCCTTCGAAGACTTCCACTATTTTGGTCCGAAGTTGGAATAAGCCACCGAAGACTTCTTCTATAAATTCAAGACAAAATGTCATCTCCAACAAGAAGCAAACCAAGCCTTCATAGAATCTTGTTTAGTTTTCTTTTTATAGTTTTTTTATTACACCAACTATTTTAGTAGTTAGAGAAAGTTAATGATGTAGGAAATCATATAATACTTTTTTAGCATCTATGAAATTTTATGACACACTGAGAGTCATAACTCAGTCAACAGGTGATAGGTATTCCTGGTAGGAGGGGATAATAAATATAGTTTAAGATTTTGTGTAGGGATGTTGTAGATTTATAACTAGGGTATTGTAGTTTTTGAACTAGGATATTGTAATACTGTTTCAGCATATTATTGATATCCTTTAGCATCCATAACATATTTTGACATCCTAAGAGTCATATCTCAGTCCACAAGAGATAGGTTCTCCAGATAGTAGGAATTTTTATTTTTAGTTTCATGTTTTATGATCGGGTATCGTAATCTTTTAACTAAGATATTGTAACTTCTGAACTAAGGTATCGTTCAATAAAAACTTTTTTTTAATTTTTTTTTCTTCCTAGTCTTGTTATCACAATCTAACAATCTTATTCAAACCAATGCATGGTTAAAATATTCTATGACGGAGGATAAAAGCTTTCATTTTTTATTTTATACGGAATTATTTATGTTTCAAAGTTTTTAATACTAAAGTTTTCTCAGAAGTATTTTATTACAAAATGGATGTCATGTATTAACAATGCATACTGAAACACTTCTGTTATGAAGGATCAAAATACCCGGTTTAAGATTTTATGCAGGGATGTCATGCGTTTATAACTAGAATATCGTAATACTATTTCAGTATATTTTTGATATCCTTTAGCATCCATAGCATGTTATAACATTGTATGAGTCATAACTCGGTCCACAAGTGATAGGTTCTCCTTATAGTAGGGGGTTTCTATTTTTTGTTTCATGTTTTATGATCAGGTATCATAATCTTTTAACTAGGATGTCATAACTTCTAAACTAGAGTATTGTTCAATGAAAACTTCTTTTTTTTGAAATCTTTTTTCTTCCTGATCTTTTTATCATAATCTAACAATCTTATTCAAGCTAATACATGGTTAAAATATCCTATGATGAAGGATAAAAGCTTTTATTTTCTATTTTGTACCGAGTTGTTCATGTTTCAAAATTTTTGATACTAAAGTTTTTTCAGAAGCATTTTATTACAATGTCGATATCATATATTAGCAATGCATACTGAAATACTTATATTACGGAGGATCAAAATATCTAGTTTAAGATTTTGTGTAGGGATGTCGTAGGTTTATAACTAGGATATTATAGTTTTTGAACTAGGGTGTCGTACTACTATTTCAGCATATTATTGATATCCTTTAGCATCTGTAGTATGTTATGAAATCCTATGAGTCATAACTTAGTCTATAAGTGATAGGTTCTCCAGATAGTAGGGGGTTTCTATTTTTAGTTTCATGTTTTATGATCAGATATCATAATCTTTTAACTAGGGTGTCATAAGTACAAATATCTATTTTTAGAAATATTAGGTTCTATGCCCATATTATCACACTGTCGTGTCATATTCTATCCAATGCATAACTTATTATTTATTATGCTATAGACAAAATATCATCTAAAACTATGTATATCAATGTTTATAATTTTTTATGCAGATATTTCTACATATGGCATTGAAATTAGAAATCTGGAAAAAACCTAAGATGATTATTTGGATGAGATTATCGGTATTGTTCAGAAGAATGCACTTTCTTTTATCACCCCGATTATAGAGAACGAGTCTGTTGATCCTGAAATTAGAAAAGAGTTCAATTTTGTAAATGATGTATATAATTTCTACAATATATATGCAAGAAAAGTAGGTTTTGGAATCACAATAGTGTGTAGTAGGTTCAATAACAGTAAAGAAATATACTTCAAGCACCTGGCATGTTGGAGGCAAGAAAAATCTAAAAAAATCGATAACTCCTTGAATCCTAAGGATACTGGCAAAATTAATTATAAGACTTCGATAAAAACAAGACTAAATTCTAAAAATGATAAGTGGATATTGGTTGATATTTTTCTAGAACATAACCATGAGCTATCCATATCATCAGCTAGTTATCTACGGTCCCATGGAGGATCAGCATACCAAAAAAGGCAGAGATCAGTAATTTACATGCCGTGAATATTTTTACAACTCAAATATACTCTGTCATGGCTAGAAGGAAAGGGATAAAGATAATTAGATTTCACAGAGAAGGATACTCATAATTTTATCTATCAGGAATGTCAGAATCAGCTAAAAGAAGAAGATGCATAGTCAATGATAATCCATTTCACACAAATGCAAGCAAAAAATCTAAATTTATTTTATAGTTTGGACTTGAATGATAATGGATAGCTCAGGTCTATCTTCTAGATCCATTATAGGTCAAGATTGGTAAGCATTTACTTTAGTGATGTACTGATCTTTGACTCAACCTATTTGACAAATATATATCAAAAACTTTTTTATCCATTTATCAGAGTCAACCATCATGAATAGTCTGCATTGCTTAGTTGTGCATTATTATTAGATGAGAAGACTGAGATATTTAAATAGGTATTCCAATCATGACTGGATGCAAATGGTGGTCAACCACCTAATGCCATCATAGTTGACTAAAATAAGGTAATCGAGGTTGCTGTTAGAGATATGTTTCCCAATGCACGATATAGATTTTATCTTTGATATATATTGAAGAAGATTCTTGAAAAGATTGGCCATATTTGCATTACAAATCCTAAATTTATGGTTGAGTTTGAAGAGGCAATATATGATTCAATTATCATAGTATCTTTCTAAAAAAGGTGGGCACATTTAATGAAGAAATATGAAGAATGCAAGGATGTATATTGGTTAAATGACATTTATAAATGTCGGGATAAATGGGTTCCAGTTTACCTTAAGGATACATTCTTTGCAGGTTTTTTAGTCATTATGATTGATTAATATTCATTTTTTTAAGTTTCCAACAAATTTTGTATCTTTAGTGCTTCTATTTTTTGAATATTTCTGAATAGGGATGTCAACTTCACAAAGGAGTGAAAGCATCAATCACTTCTTTAATGGGTTTATAAACTTCAAGACTATACTCAAGAAATTCATCGATAAGTATGAAGATGCCTTGGAGAAAAGATATGAAGCAGAAAATGAGAAAGACAATAAAACATTATAAATAAATACTTTTCTAAAGACATCATCTCCTTTTGAGAGGCAAGCAACAAGAAAATATACAAGGCACATATTTAAAAAATTTCAAAATGAGGTCCTTGAAATGGTTGCATCAAATGCTAAATTAGTTAAAAAAGTTGACAACCATGATGTATATTCTATTAAATTATTTGAAAAAATTGAAGTTGATAGAATCAAGAAGGAGATTATAAAAAATTATAAGATTTCGTATGACAAAACTTTGAAGGATGTTCAATGCCGGTGCAGATCTTTCAGTATAAGGGTTACTTATGTAGGCATGTTTTATTGGTTCTTCATCAAAGTGACATATTTCGTATCCTAGATAAGTACTTCTTGAATATATGGTGCAAGGACATTAAATACCAATTCGATGATCTTGAATGCAATACTCAATTTTGTGATAAAAGCATGCAAAAATCATGGTATGCAATCAAGAAATTATTTAAATTCAGATGTCTTATTTTATATATACAAAACTTATCATATATTATGAAATTCTAATATAAATATTATATTTTATTGATCGTAGATATGTTTTGATGAGTCATCGGATGATGAAGCTTGTAGAGATAGCCTCCATGTCTGAATATGCATTCAATTTAGTGATGGAAGATCTTACACCATTATTCAAAAGAGCTATAGATGCTAACTGTGCAGCTAAGCAAAGCACAAAACTTCTAATCCAAGATCCTGACCAACTTACTACGAAAGGTCATCTAAAAGAGAATAAAATTAAGAGTGAAGTCGAGAAAAAGTCCAAGAGATCAAGGAAAAATATGGATAAGGTTTTCATTGACACTCTTGTGCAAAATGAAAGAAGGGGTAGTATAAGCAAGAGACAGACATTCCATATTATAGTGAAAGTACCAGCACAAGTAATTGAACCCACTGTACCATCTTCTGATCCTTTTTTAAATAAATTTGATGCTTATGTATGCAGTCAACTAACACATGAGAGGATATAAAATGTTGAATTGTCGTACAGTCTTATGTATATTTATATTATTCGGAGAAATTTAAAATAGGATGTATTGGATATGTGATTGAATATGCTTACTTTCAAATATAAATTTTAATACTACTTTAAGTGTCAAAAGATTAAAATAGGGATAACAGAATTATGATAAATTTATGTATTACGACATCCAAGTTTAAAAGCTACGATACCCTAGTTCAAAACTTACGACACCCTAGTTAAAAAATTATAACACCCATGCAAAAATATAAAATAAAGGTTTCTAACCCCTTCTACCTATAATACATGTTATCAGTTGCTTGGTTTATGACTCCCAAAGTATCAAAAATCATCACGAGTGCTATAAGATCAATCAAATATCCTGAAACAGTATTACAACACCCAAGTTCAAAAGCTACAATATCCTAGTTCAAAACCTATAACACAATAGTTAAAAAACTACAACCATGCAAAAAATATAAAATAAAAGTTTCTAACCCCTTCTACCTATAATACATATTATCCATGGCTTGGTTTATGACTTCCAGAGTATCAAAAATTATCACGGGTGCTATAAGATCAATCAAATATCCTGAAACAGTATTACGATACCCAAGTTCAAAAGCTACGATATCCTAGATCAAAACCTATGACATCCTAGTTAAAAAATAACAACCATGCATAAAATATAAAATAAAAATTTTTAATCCCTTATAACTATAATACATGTCATCATGACTTGGTTTATAACTCTCAGAGTATCATAAAATGTCACGGGTACTATAAGATCAATCAAATATCTTGAAATAGTATTATGATATCCAAGTTCAAAAAGCTACGGCATCCTAGTTCAAAACCTTTGACATCCTAGTTAAAAAACTATGACACCCATACAAAAAATATAAAATAATAATTTTTAATCCCTTCTACCTGTCATACATATCATTCGTGGCTTGGTTTATGACTCCTAGAGTGTCAAAAATTATCACAAGTGCTATAAGATCAATCAAATATCCTAAAACAGTATTACGACATCCAAGTTCGAAAGCTATGACATCCTAGTTCAAAAACTATGACACTTATGTAAAAAATATAAAATAATAGTTTTTAACTCCTTCTACCTATAATACATACCATTAGTGGTTTGGTTTATAACTCCCAGAGTATCAAAAATTATCTTGGGTGCTATAATATAATCAAATATCTTGAAACAATATTACGACACCCAAGTTCAAAAGCTACAATATCCAAGTTTAAAAGCTACGACATCCAAGTTTAAAAACTATGATACCTTGTCAAGAAATATAATATTCCTTTATACCATCATCATATCAATGAAGAAATTTGACATACTAGAAGTAAACATAACATCAAAATATAAAAACTATATGTAATGAGAAAATGATATTTAAAACATTACTGTTTGAATGAATTACAGAATTCATCTTTGAAAATGATATTTAAAATATAAACATCAATTAAGTTACAAATTTCTATAATATATTACAGAAGTGTATGAATCGAATAGTAAAAGTACATTAAAAAAATTTTCTTTTACATGTTAATTTTTAATAGTACTATCAATCTTCTGATTCATGCTCTTTTTCAAGATTATTACTGCTAACTGGCAGTGGTATACACTTATATCTTTTTCTGTAAAATTTTATCTATCAGGCATATCCCTGCGAGCAAGGAATTCTATATATTTCAAGCAATACAATTCATAGTCTAGTGATCCTGCAGGTTGGAAATAGCATTCATCAATCTCTTGCATGGACTAATTCTTCATCTCAGCATTGTTACAGAATATATGAAACATTAGTCTAAGTATCTTTTACCACTTCCTTGCATTTGCTTTGTACTTGGAATTGTATTTTATTGAATTCAAATGCATCAATATCTTTTTTTGCATGTCAACCGCAATCAGGTGCTAGTGAGAATTGTCTAAGTTGATGATGGTGAATAGAAACCAAAATTCATTCTTATCTTGATCACTAACTCCATCAAATATCATATTCTTAGCTATTCCAACAAGTTCATGATACGGTGATACTAATATTAAGCATATGCCGGAGGTCATTATAGGTGCAATTACATACTTATGATATCTTTTCAGATGCTCTATCCAGTTATTTGTAATGAACTCCTGCCCAGTATCAATTATCTGGCAATGTAATATAAACTGATTAATTATAAGTAACATAATTTCATAAAATTTTGAAAATCAATATAACAATTATTAAAAAATATATCATAACATACATAAAGAATAATAATAAAATAAAATAATACTTTATTACTTACATCATCAACTATCATGTCATTGTTTAGCAGATCAAAAAGATTTCCTAGTGATAGTGCCTCCAAATTTATTGGTGTAGATTACCTCTCTAAAATTAATAAACATAAAGGATATTATATATTTTCGACCATAAAGTTGCATACATAATAGAAAAAATAGATATAATTTACGAGTTCATCTTTTCTTTCATAAAGGTTTTGATCATATTTTTATCATCTTCAATTTGAAGATTCAAATTTGATTCATCAGACTGAGATGTGCTCACTATCTTCATCTTTTTTTAAGTTAGCCTGTTCCAAAAGCAGAATCTTCTGTGATTTGTGAGGCCTTCCATAGCCTAGGTTATTTTTTCACTCTCTTGATAAGTGAAGGAACCTGAGATTTTTCTTTTTTCCTCTTAGCATCCTCACTCATAGAGGCATCCTTCAATTTTTCATCTATACTATGTTCAACCTCAGTCACAGGGATGTCATAAACATTTTTTTTCATCATAGTTTGATCATGCCCCATGACTTTCACCTCAGCCTCAATATCATCTCCCTCTGCCACTTTGTGCCCTTCTTTATTGGCATTGCTATCTTTTTTTCCTAATGAACTGAGGAGGGTTTCAACTATGGTAAGCCTCTTCTTTATATCTTCTACTTCAGTTTTCAACTATGCATAGCTTGCATAACTTTTTTCGAGTTTCGAGGATGCTAATGTTTCTTTAGTGATAAGCTACCATTCCATTATCATAGGCTCAATAGCTCTCTCCACCTACAAGCTAAGAACAATAACAAAATAACTTTATATTAATGATAATGATATATTGTTCATTACTTTTATGAAATAATGGATTATCTTACCAACTCATGAGGCTGCAAGTTTGTAAGCTGAATATTCTGTATCTTCAACTGGCTATCATACCACTTTAATAGCCTAGGTAGCTTATTTGAATGTGCTGAGGTTCTTGAGGTGCTATGCTCGAGAAACCAAACTTGTACATAATAGTCATGTACTTTAAATATATCAAAGATTTAAAATAAACATAATTATACTTTTAAGTATATTAATGATCCTTATCACTAGAGCAGCTGTACATCCATACAGGGTTGGCTGCCTCCTAACCTTGTCACTTCTCTTGGTAAGGACTGGCTCCTTAAATCTCAAGCAAAAAGTAGCATATGAGAGAGCCATAATAGTCAACTCCTTTATTGCAAAAGCTAGTTGATTTGACCCAACTGAGATAAGTCATCCAAGTAAGGGATGATATATGTTGAGCAATATTGATTTGACTTTGGAGACAAGAACATTGCAAACATATATGCGATCCAAAGTTTTACGGTATCCTCGACATCCTCTTGTATGTTTGATGAATGAAGTCATGCTATCAACTTCTTGAGGCCCTTATTCTGAAGATTTAATTCCCTACCAAATTATCGGAATAACCTTCCCTTCTTATCTTGATCTTCCATTACAATCTTGTTTCCATGGCATGGCAAACCCAAAGTCAGGGCCACGTCTTCGATGCAGAATGTAAATTTCCTGCCATAAAAAATAAACTTGTCACCTCCCTTGTAACATCTAATAATTTTAGCTAGGAGTCGCCCGTCGACTACAAATGGCTACATGTTGACGAACGCACTGAATGAAATCTTCCGTATGATTTCTAAATGAAGACTAGAAAAACCCATCTTTCACACTTGTTCAACATATACTGCTGGCTTGCAATGATTTTTAAATAGTTATGAAGCCTTCACTCTAGGCAGTCGAACTATTGCAAGATCACTTGAAATATAAGTAAAACATTAATGTAAGTTAAATAATAAATTCTAAATAACTATTATAAAAAATATATGCCATCCCAGCATAAAAATATATAGGGTGTTATAATATTTGAAGCAGGATGTCATGAATCTTGAACTATGGTGTCACAATCTTTTTTCGGACTTAATTACTCTTGATTTTTTTTACACAAGCATGTTATGATATGAAAGGTGTCATCATGAGATTGTAAGAGTTTTAATTCAAACCACAGGTGATATGTATTACAGGTAGAAAAAATTAGAAACTTTAATTTTATATTTTCTGCAAGGGTATCATAGTTTTTTAACTAGGGTGTTGTAGTTTTTAAATTAGATATCGTAATACTATTTCAGCCATTTTGAGTAATCTTATAGCATCTGTGATAATTTTTGACATTCTAAAAGTCATAAACCAAGCCACAGATGACATGTATTGCATGTACAAGGGGTTATAAACTTCTATTTTATAATTTATGCATGGGTGTCATAGTTTTTTAACTAGGATGTCATAGATTTTGAACTGGAATATTGTAATACTGATTCAAACTATTTTGAGTAATTTTATAGCATTCATGGCAATTTTATGATACTTTGGGAGTCATAAACCAAGCTACGGATGACATGCATTAGAGGTAGAAGGGGTTAGAAACTTCTATTTTATAATTTATACAAGGATATCATAGTTTTTTAACTAGGGTGTCAAAGATTTTGAACTTGGATGTCGTAATATTGATTCGGCTATTTTGAGTAATCTTATAGCATCTGTGGCAGTTGTATAACACTCTGAGAGTAATAAACCAAGCCACGGATGACATATATTAGAGGTAGAAGGAGTTACAAACTTTTATTTTACAATTTCTGCATGAATGTCGGAGTTTTTTAACTAGGATATTGTAATTTTTAAACTGGAATGTTGTAATATGATTTCTGCTATTTTGAGTAATCTTATAGCATCCGTGATAATTTTTGATACTTTGAAAGCATAAACCAAGCCATGGATGACATGTATTGCATGTACAATGGGTTAGAAACTTCTATTTTATAATTTATGCATGGATATCATAGTTTTTTTAACTAGGATATCGTAGTTTTTGAACTTTGATGTCGTAATATTGATTCGACCATTTTAAGTAATCTAATTACATCCGTGATAATTTTATGATACTCTGAGAGTCATAAACCAAGCAACAGATGACATGTATTAGAGGTTGATGGGGTTACAAACTTTTATTTATAATTTCTGCATGGATATCGTAGTTTTTTAACTAGGATATCATAGTTTTTAAATTAGAATATTGTAATACTATTTCGGCCATTTTGAGTAATCTTATAGCATCCGTGGAAATTTTTGACATTCTGGAGTCATAAACTAAGCCACGGATGACATGTATTGCATGTAGAAGGGATTAGAAACTTTAATTTTATAATTTATGCATGGATATCATCGTTTTTTAACTAGAATGTCATAGATTTTGAATTGGGATGTCGTAATACTGATTTAGCCATTTTGAGTAATCTTATAGCATCCGTGGTAAATTTATGACACTCTGGGTATCATAAACCAAGCCATGGATGACATGTATTAGAGGTAGAAGGAGTTATAAATTTTTATTTTACAATTTCTGCATGAGTGTCAATTTTTTAATTAGGGTATCATAGTTTTTAAACTGAGATATCATAATACAATTTCGGCCATTTTAAATAATCTTATAGCATATGTGTTAATTTTTGACATTCTGGAAGTCATAAACCAAGCCATGGATGATATGTATTGCATATACAAGGGGTTAGAAAATTTTATTTTACAATTTATGCATGGGTGTCGTAGGTTTCGAACTTGGGTGTCGTAATTTTTGAACTAGGTGTCATGATTTTATACTATAAAGGCTTAATATTTTAAAAAATATCATGACATCCCTCTGTAGAGATAAATTTCAAAAAAATATATAAAAATATAAAAATAAAACCTATGATATCCTAGTTTAAAACTTATGATACCATAGTTTAAAACCTACGATATCCTAGTTTAAAACCTAGGGCACCATAGTTGAAAAACTATGACACCCATGCAGAAATTGTAAAATAAAAGTTCACATGCCAAATGTTAACTCCAATCAGGAATTAAAAATTCTTCTTACCTATTTCTGGTTCTATAGCTTCTTTTGGACGGATCTTAAGGGGGTATATCCTCTCCTGAATAAATAACAATTACAGTGCTTCCTTCCTCCATCTGTATTTTCTTCTTGTGATGTTTTTGTGTTCGTCGTTTGCATTGAAAGGCGAAACCACTTTTCTCTATTTACTCAAGATTTCGAAGGCATATCAAAGATTAAAGAAATGTATGCTCCAAAACTTTTAGCTTACCAGCGGCTTCTTGACCACCAAAGAGAAGAGCAAAAACACAAAATAGAGGACTCTGGGGTAGCAAAAAATAATGAAACGAATTCTAGAGTGGGTGTTGCTTTGCAAATAGATTTTTTTTCTATTTGCAGAATAAGAATTGGTTTTCCAGATCGTAACCTCTTCCAAAAAATATGAGGGCAAAAAGGTTAATTGCCATATTTGAAATGACTACAGACATGACGATGCTTAGATAATGTGTAATCCTTGAGATATGACTCTTGTCTCATCCCGTCAAACTAGTTTGGATACATGTGGACTAATAAAGAAAATGGTACGAATCATGTTGGATTTGCTGCACCGCACGCGATGCATAAAGACATATTCTTTGTCCATCACATTTTAATCGCAGTAGGGCTAAATTGTTGGAAATCCTGGAGCAGCGCCTATATCGCGAAATAACGTGGGAGAGATCCTGACGTGATGATGGCAGCCTTCTTTATAAATCAAGAAGTAAGAGAAGATATAGAAGAGAGATTAGGAGAAAAGAGAGACTGTATTACTTCTTGGAGAAGAACTTGTAACAACAAGGGATACCAGCCTCCTCTCACAAACCCGAGAAGAAGCTCCCACCTGTGGACAATACCTCATGCAAGATTCCCTTCTCCAAAACCCCGTGGAACACCCCACGGTCCCAAGCCCTCATGCACAAAAATCTCCATGCACGGATATCTTCCACTACCATAAATTAACCTTTCAACGAGGGACAAAATCCCTTGGTGAAAGTCAAAAATCCCTTGGTGAAGATTTTTACTGAGGAATTTCCAAGGAAAATTCGTCCCTTGAAATATATGATGTTGGTGAAAGTCTCCCTCAGAAATCCCTTGGTAATTATTGAGGGATCTAAAGCTTTCAGCAAGGGAATTTTCCTTGGTGAAATTGTAGTTCATTTGCCAAAAACCAACCATTTTCCAAGGGATTCACTAACCAAAATGCACTCAAAAATCCCTTGGTAATTACCAAGGGATTCATCGAGGGAATTTTCCTTGCTAAAAATTGGCTAACTGAATGATTTGTAAGGAATTATCCCTCGCAGATCCCTTGGTGATTATTTGACGCTTGTTAAAAAATTCCTTAGTAATCCCTTGGTAAAATTTTCATCTTACATTCTATTTTGCTTACAAATCATTTGGCAAAGCTTTCACCTAGAAGACAATTATATAAATATAATAGTAATTCTATATACATTATAATTCTCAACACATCAACCATAACTCAATTTTTATAATACGAAACAACATCATAATGTATTTAAGCAAATTTTAACATGTCTATTAAATAAGTTTAACATCCATCAAGGTTTCAATCCATAAACAAATAAAACTATATCAAAACATGAAACAAAAAAACTCCAGTTAATACCCAACATCAAACATATACATAATAAGTTCATAACAAACATCAATCACATGGAGAACCAGTTGAAGGGTTAGCAGACTCAGTTCCTTCTTGTGGAGAAGGTGAAGACGGCTCAGAGGATGTAAAACCAAGACTATAAATGAGAGATCGCAACATTTCCTTATGTTGAGGGTTCATCAAAACTGCCATAATATGCTCCTGTGTATTCTCCATAGCTCCTTGGATAACAGAGTTGGTGGTAGGTGTACTTCCTGAATAACTGCCTAGTTGAGAAGTAGAGCATGATGTAGAAGTCCTCATGAGTACATTGGATGAATGTGCATGTGGCCCAAATCCGTACACCTTGTTTTTAGAAACACCTCCTGTGGCTTCCACCCGTATAGTAGCATCAAATGAAGGTTGTGATTCAATCTCCGAGCTATACTTTTCATTAAGACCAATCTTATATGCCTCCTGCAACCATATATCAGAATAAAACAAATATAAGAATTATAAATAAGCAAATATATCTATGTCATGGATGATATACATAAAAATAAAATAAATAAAAGAATAATAAATTAATCTATTATATATATATATATATTAACATAAAATATATTTAGAAATAAAATTGAAAACATACACTAACTTTCTTGGATTTTGCATCCACAAACTCTCCTGTCCCTTTCTTCATATGGGTGCGCTCAAAAAGCGATGCAATAGTAGGATCTACACCATTCTCTTGCATCTACAACAAGTTATTATATCATAAATATATTATGAATATAAACATCAATAAGAATTAAGAAATACTAAATAAATTATCATTCTCCACTTATGCGTCACAAAAGGAATGGAACCCCCTGAATGCTTAGTGATTGAGCCTTCTTTTTGCTTCATTCGATTTTCCTGACCAGCTTTAGACTTATGCTGCCACTTATCTTTAAGCTAATGCCTCTGACATAACTCATCACATATTTCTTGTCTCATCCAACTTAGATGAACTTTGCCGATCGTGTCTGCAAGTGTGGCTAGTGGATTCCTCTCCTTTAACTCATCAACACATTTCTTTCGTGCCTCACTCATCATGCCTGTCAGTAGAGATCTGTTGGTACTCACCCAACATTTTCTAATATTATAATCATCAGCTGGAGACCATCTATACCTTGCCTGTAAAACATATCAAAGACTTATGCTATGTTATCATAATAACTTCGTTATGAACTAAGTAACAATTTAATACATCACCTCAAATCTACGTAACAACTTATCTTTGGTTGTTTGCTCCACTGAACCCCACAAAGGCCAAGCTTCTTTAAAACATTGCTTCAACCAACCACTCATCTAACGTGATACCTCAGGCTCGACGAATCTATGCATTAAACATCAAGCAAATTAATCATATGAAATAAAAATAAAAATAGATATCAAATAAAAACATATAATTATAAAACTTACTTATTCATTTTTACTGTGATGGAAACTTTATTTGTTTCAACTGTCGGCTCAAGAGCAGACTGGTTCGGGCCTCTTGTATGTGTAGAGCCAATCGAACCTACACTATCAAGCTCATGAGGTGAAGGAGTGGCAGAGGGCTCCTCCATGGGCACTGATCCATGTTGCTCAACACGCGAAGGTGTGTTAAATAGCCTACAGGTAGATCGTTGTGGATATCTTCCAGTATCCCTATCATGTTCATCTTGAAGCTGTTGTCGGGATACATCTCTTCCTCTACCACCCCTTCCACGAAGTCTAGATGCTCCATCATGTGTCATTATCGCTGTTGATATATAAATATTAGATGCATATATTAAATATCATGGATGTAATTTAAGATCATATATATTATTTACAATAATATAATACAAACACATAATGTAAACATAGTGCAAATAATCAAGACAAATATTTGATAAATTATGATCAAAATTATCTAAAATATATAAATTATAAATAATCCTCATTACATGGCAACTAAAATTAAATGTGAATAGCAACATTATACAAATCAATCATTATCACTATCAGACAATTCAAACTCATTTTCATCCTTATTAGACTCATCATTGTCTTCAAATTATTCTTCTTCCTCATCTTCTGCATCCTCTCCATCCTCTTCTTCTTCCTCTTCATCTTCTACTACTGCTTCTTCTAATCTTTGTTGCAACTTACGTATCTCATCATCATTAAGCATTTCATACTGAGAGAAATCAACTAGCAAATCAGGTATGTCAAGATGATCCTATAGTTCTTTATCAAAAGAAAAAAGAACATACACTTTTATAAAAAAAAAAAGGAACTTATATAATGAATAAGAAATAGAAGAGGAAAAGGAAGTATTGGCATTTGGGCAAGATGATCCTATAGTTACTTTAAGAATGCAGCAACTCGTTCAAGCTACTTAGATTAGCAACCCTATCACTTATAATATAAGTAGTATAAGAACTAACAAAGCCATGGCATTTGGGCGAGATGATCCTATAGTTACTTTAAGTTATTCAAATGAAAGTGTTAGGTAGATGACAATTTGTTACGCAATGGATAATCAAATAAACAATGATCAAGAAACATTAGATACTAAACATTCCCAAAGTTGAACGTTACAAATAAGAATATACTAAATGCATTATTAAAACTATGCATCATTGGTAAAACTATGCATTAATCCTATAGTTACTTTCAGGTTTCTCACAAGATATATCTTACCAGAACGAAGAACTTCAAAACTATGCATCATTGGTACAAGAAACTATGCAGCATTGGTAAAACTATGTGATGTGGTACTGAACGCTCTGATACCAAGGCTGGTGTTGGACCGTTGATCGTTAAGAAACGATCTCTAGATTAGGGCATCAAATTTAATTAAATTAAATCTAATTAAATAGAAATAACCATCAATTGACTAGATCAGGTTCTCAAAATGGATCTCACCCAAAAACACGGAATTTCATAAAATTTGGAAAAGTAAGATCGTCCTGAGGTCGTCGAAAATCCAGACCAGTAGTTTACGGGCGAGATTGATCTGAAGCCATTGGACCTGGAACACCAAAAAATAAGCAATATATCAATCCCAAATCAAATAAAAGTTAATTAAAATCCAATACTTTAAAATCTATGCTCTGAGATCCGTGTGACTTTGAGAACCGTGCACCTCTGGGATTCGTGTACTCTGGAATCCGTGCACTCAGGGATTCGTGCAGTGTAGAAGTCGGTAGGATAGAACGTGTAGGCTTTCACGTTCATGCCAAGTTCTTCCTTCCTTGGTCCGATGCAGGGGAGAACAGGGACCGAACGGAAGAGGAGATCCGGCAGGATCTTGCTAGTGACGAGGTTGGGCGGCAATGGTGGATCGGCCGACAGGGATCACGGAGGCAACCGATGACAGTGAAGCGGAGGAGTCCCGGCGGTTCTGGTCACGGGCGGACTGGCACGGGATGGTGCTTTGACGGTCGTGCAGAACAGGGAATGGCGGAGACGAACTAGGCACTGGGCTGGAGGGAGGTTTTTCGATTGGCCGTGGGTGCTCGGTCTGTCGGACGGGTGCTGGCCGTGGAGGGTACGTCTGCAACGGCGGCTAGGACGGGAGGGCCCTCACGGAAGGGCTCAGATGGCGTTGGTGGCGGGCAGATGTGCCGGCTTAGCTCGGTTGGAGACTTCCGATCGGCCAGTGGTGGTGAGGTGTCATAGGAGGCTAGGGGATCCGGCGACTTGGGACTTCGGTCGGGCAGATCCGGGAAGATGTTGGTAGGAGATGGGAAGAAGCAGCGGCCCAAGTCCAAGTATGAAATTTTATATATGTACAAATTTGCAACCTTAGGTCTACCATTTTCCAATTCTATATGTTTAAAAATAATACATCTAACCGTGCCATGTACAAATTGGAAACCATTTTCTTCTTTTTTCTTTTTTTTAAAAATTTTTTAAACAAGGTCCAGATGAAGGATATCCCGAACTCAAATAGATTAGATTATTCTGGAATTGATGATGTCGTGTCTAAAACTTGGCCTTAATCTGACATGAATTAGAACTGGTCAGGTGATACTTGTCACGTGAATGACTTTAATCTATCAATAAGGCCAATTTCCCCAAAGAGATTTTCCCTATCAGCCTCTTGTGTGCAAGTGGGATGCTGGGCCCAAATAAGTGAACCCAAGTGCCCAACCAAACATAGAGCCGATCCATCCTTGAAGGCAAATCCAGTCTGTTAGGTCAAGTGTGGCTCTCAGATTAAGACTCAGCTCCCTAACAGATTTGACATGAAACTTATAAATTTCAACCAGTCCAATTGAATTTGATCCTATATTTTATATATATATATATATATATATATATAATCTTGGTCCCGTCAGGTCTCCTTTCAGATCATTATTAAGTTTTGAAGTCTAGGTCCAGATTTTTTAAGATACATATATATATATAACTGGAGGCTCGTTTCACTACTCTAATTTGGGTGAGAATTTGAATGTGGTCAGCGACGACCTTGACAAGCTAGCATTTGATGGTTACCTTCTACACGCTCCATGTTGCACAGCGCCTACACTTCTTTGAGCCTAAACCTAAATTCATCGATGGAAGGATGGTGGTCCTCTTTGGCTTGCTTAATGGCACCTCCATTGGCTTTCTCAACCTTAGCCTTGGCTTCAACTCTATTGGATTCTATCAGGCAAGTGCTCTTGCAACTACTTTACCTTCACACCCCATGCTATCATCATCTTGTAACTCTTGTCAAATGATAATGGTTGTTTCATTTCAAAATATTTCAATTTCCCTCCTATATATATATATATATATATATATATATATATATATATATATATATTCTAAAAAATCCATGCAATATTAGTTTAATCAATATCATCTGTTGATATACTTGCAGATGACTAAACTCGCCATCGTACCATTCATGGTGCTGCTAGAGACTGTCTTCCCAAACAAAAAATTCAGGTCGTGCAAAGCACCAGTGGATATTACTCCATTTTTCATCTTAACCTTTTGGTTTCTTTTTCATCTGTGAAAAATAAGGAAAAGGATGTATGTGATGTATCCCTACCTGAAGCGTATTTGGAAAGGGCTTCAGATTTACCCCAAAAAAGAGAAAAAGAAAATAGAGGGGGGGGGGCCTTCAGGTCCCAACCTGATGTAATTGGTCAATAAATAAGAGCATATGATATGCTATGTACTAGTTTGACGGAGCTCATCTATGCAAGATAAGTTATTCTCGAGCTGCTCATCTCTGCTCATTCATTAGAAGGGTGGAGAGGTGGTGTGGAGTGAAGGAAGAGGTGGAATGGTTTGTTTTTAGTTAGAAAGAGTGTGGTGTTTTGATAAGATTTGAATGAGTTAGAGAAAGAGAGGGATGAAGGAATTTTTTTTGGTTTAATTAATAGTATTAAAAATTAGTACATAATATTAATTTTACTTATGACTTTTATTTTTATGCCGGTGAGAGAATCTGTAAATGACATTTGCTTGGTACAAGATTTTAAAATCACTAAGGGATTTCTAAGAAAAAATCCCTCTCTGATATCATTTTTTTGTTTTTAAAAATATCTTACCAACACCAAGGGATTTATCCCTTAGTAAATCTCCAAAGGACCGAACTTCCCTTACAAATCCCTTGCTAAAAATTGTTTAAATAATCACTCACTGATCCCTTGTAGATTACCAAGGGATTTCCAAGGAATTTATCAAGGGAAATATATCCCTGGCAAATCCCTTAGAAATTCCTTATTGAAACTAAATTTTGAATGCAATTTAAAATCCCTTGAAAATCCCTTTCTAATCCCTTGGTAATTTTTCGAGGGACATATCCCTTGGTGATGTCCCTTGGTGAAGGCTGATTTCTGGTAGTGCGATCCCTCATGCATGCCCTCTTGTTTTCTCACCCCCCAAACCGTCGCCCCTCCTTATTTTATAAGCACATGGGCGGTGGTTTAGTTCTAACCATTCTTGGACTTGGACAGTTAGGTTCAAGGTGGTTAGAACCCCTAGGTAGTTAGGATTCTTAGTTGGTTAGGCATCCTAGTTAGTTAGACCTCTTGGACAGTTAGGACTCAACCACCTAACTAACTACATGCTAACCAACTAACCAACTAACTACCTAGCCTCAAACCCCTTTCACATCAAAGGGCAACCGACTACACCTCTGGACCTAAATCCCATAACCCAACAGGGTTATATTACAATCTCTCAAAAACTCATCCTTAATAAGTCAATCTAGAAAGTCCTTAAACTCGAGCCCATGTACACCCATGTCTCATATGCTCTCTCAATGCTAAGTCAAACCCCTGACTCAATATAACTCTGGGGCCCTTGGGAGCTTATAAACCTAAGCCTCCCAAACCTTGTTGCCTTCCATGGAAGGCCTCTAGGACCTCTGGAACATCTCTACACTACAGTGAAACAGGGCTTTAGCGATGTTTTTTTTGGCCTTTACCGATGCTTTTAAGCATCGCCAAAAAATCTCCCGACGCTTTTTAAAGCATCGTCAAAGCATCGCCTATGTAAGCATGGGGACACCACCTGCCGACGCTTTTTAAAAGCGTCGGTATTTTTCGATGCTTTAAAGCGTCGCTAGAGTTAAGTCTAGAGACGCTTTAAAGCATCGCTAGGTTTAGACGTGGCGACGCTTTAAAGCATCACTACGGTTTAAATTTAGCGATGCTTTAAAGCATCACTAGAGTTAAGTCTAGCGACGCTTTAAAGTGTTGCCAGATCCAAACCTAGCGACTCTTTAAAGCATCACTAAACTTAACTCTAGCGGTGCTTTAAAGCATCGCCAGTTCTAAATCTAGCGACGCTTTAAAGCATCGACAGAATTTTTTTTTTTTTTAATAAACAAATAGCTATAAAACACAACCTGTATACATCATCAAAATGAAATTCTTCAAACCTGTATCATATCCAACATACACAAACAAATAAAAACATTCAAACATTCAAACCTGTATCACACCCAACATACAGAAACACAAACACAAACCAATCATAAAGATTTTTTTATATATATATAAAAGTAGCAATCCAAGTTCAATTAAAAAAAAGACATACAAAAATAAAAAAAATAGCTGGCATCACTGATCCGCAGGAGACTGGTTGTCGTCAGGTCTGCGACTCGCAGATGCACCAGGAACCTACAAGATATACATCAGGAATTATGATACATACATTATATATATTCTAAAGAATTAGATACATACAAAATTAAAAAATAATTACTTACCTGAGATGACATGAACATATGCAGCATAGATGTAACATGCTCTAGTTGAGATCTAATGATTTGCATCTCTGCTCTATCTGCATCACGTGTCTGTCGGAGCTCTGCTATCTCCTCCTGGAGCTGACGAACATGTAACTGATCATGGCTCTCTCTAGTATCCCAAGTATATCTACTCATCTCAGATAACTGAGTAGGGGTAACTCTAATCCCATATCCCCTCACTCATCCAGGATACTCTGGTCCTATCAACTCCGAGAATACCTCGGCCTCGATGTGATTGCTTTGAGTAGATGATGAACCCTCGCCAACACGCTCGGAGATCATAGAGGTAGCCTTATTCTATATTTTATAAAAAACACATATATCAATACTTAATAAAAATAAAAATATAAATCATAATATAATATAAATATATATATATATATATCTAGACTCCTCCCAAACAAAACTGCCATCCTGGTGAACGTGAGTCATCCGATAGAACTCCACCTCACCAGGCTGCCTTCCCTGCTGATCAGCCTATATAAAGAATAAATATTATAAAAAATTCAAAATAATACATCTTATACCCCCGTACCATGATACATGGCACATGCATGATACATGATGATACATGATGTTAAAACTATAAGTGTACTAAAAGTATTATAGGATAAGAAACATATAAACTCATGCCTGAGCCGTGCATAACTCTTGGACCTCACTGTGTGAGGAACAGACTGAGCTGCTCGTCCAGCTCTACCAATAGCAGAATATGTCTACAAAATAAAATTAAAACTATGTTATATATTGTATAAATATAATTATGACGAGTGAAAATTAATAAATCTCGAAGTGTTTGATGATACTACACGACTTGTGCCCTCTCGGAGAACCAATAGTGCACCAGCTCCATCCATTGATGAGGGTGAATATCAGGAGGACAGGTAGCTGCAACTTGCTTCTCTGTCCTACCCTCTCGCATGTAGTCTCTCTTCAACTTCGCCATATATTCTTTTCACTTGCGATTGATAGACTTAAGAATAAAATCAGAAGAATCTGAAGGAATAACGAACTTGCTTTACAATTTAAATAAACAATAAAATAAGTATTAAATGAAATAAGCAATTTAATTGTTAAAAACCTAAGATATAAAATAATATATCAATTTTTTACCTGTATAACTCGTAGCATCTCTATTTTATGTGCAGGAAGCATGTTGTTCTACTTCGAATAATTCATGGGACATAGCTGACCCCGGCGTGCTACTGTCCCCAGAAAACTAGTCAACAAGCTAGCTAGCAGCTTTTTTAATAGGTAACTGCCACACATCACGGACTATTGTGGGTCCTCGTCTCTGCCTAAGTCTCCTGGATCCATCTACAAAAAAAATACAGAAAGTTATATATCAAAACTATTGCATATGTATGAATTGAAATAGGATGAAATTATTACATTATCTTGTATCTGTATGTCATCAACGATAGACTCGTCATCAGAATGATCCATAGGAGGATCGTGATGTGCGGACTCGGAGGGAATGGCATCGTCATGAGGTGGAGAGGTACTAGCATCGACCGGATGTGCAGAAATAGAGGGACTCGCATCTGACTTATGTGAAGATGATCGACTGCCCACGGGCTGCTGTGCTGAAGAAGTACCAGCCTCGGTCTGGAAAAACTGAAACTGTACATCTGATAATCATTTTCTTCGAGGCATGGTGTACCTAACATGCATTATTTTAAAACAAGTCAGTCAACATTATAATCAAATTATAATGGAAATGAATTACAATTTAAAAGATAACATAATCATTCATGCAAAAATATAAACCATCTTATAAACTACTTACTTGTCATAATCAACCAGTTGTACCTTCTTCGAAATCCAACCTAACCAAAATGGTTATATCATTTATATGATCATCCGGCACAATATTATAAGGCATACACTGAGTGTAAGTATCATCATCTTCTTCTTCTACCCTTTTTTCCATGTCATACAAGTCTCTAGGTTTTGTCTTGATAACAGTAACCCATTCTTTATCTTTCGAGTCTTGTACATAAAAAACTTGTCGAGCTTGAGATGAAAAAATGAATGGATCATCCTTCAATAACACACCCGTATGTATCAATCTTGAAAAATTGACAAGTATGAATCCGTTTGAATCCTTTTTCAAACCTCTCGATGTATTTATATCCACCCAATCGCATCGAAATAATACAACTTTAAAATTTTTATAATAATCCAACTCTAAAATATCTTTAAGTATACCATAATAAGATTTTTCATCTGCTTCTACCATAATACCACTATTCTGAGTTTTTCTAAGTTTCTCGCGCTCCTTGGTATGAAATTTAAAGCCATTTATAATAAAACCATTATATTTGTTCACACTATAATTTGGACCTCTGGCAAGTGCTATTAGTTCTGCTGAACTATTTTTCTCCATCAGTACCGTTACCTAGAAAATATAATATCAATTATCGATCACTTATTCGATATTAAATGTATATAAAATTATTATATGACTTATATATACTAACCTGATTGGCAAGCCATTTAGGGAATAACTCAACCAACTATCTTTGTTCAATCCTTAGATTAGGACGAGTGGAATGATAGGCTTGTCTTTGTACAGATAAAAATTCACTGCATGACAATCAAATATAAGTTTGACAACAACATGTCTAATATTTAGTATTATCCATGTGTAGATAGACTAACCTGCGATAGTCAGATATTATGTCACTATATAGCAATACATAATGGTGTGCTTGTGACAAGGATTTATGGTCAAGAACAATACTTTCAGCTTTTTCTATAAATCTTCCGGATGATACAAATTTGTATAGATCTGTATTCTCCATAGTATCACCATGACGTTGAGATCGATTGAATACAGTCTCTACACCTTCGAGATATCTTGAACAAAATGTTAAACACTCTTCAGCAATATATCCCTCTGCTATTGAGCCCTCAGGATGGGCTTTGTTTCGTACATAATCCTTCAAACGTACAAGATACCTTCAAAAAATATGATATTTATTAATATTAATATCACATTAAATAATGAAAAAGATATATAAATTATAAAATTTAAGTTTTTCAGCATTACCTCTTGATAGGGTACATCCATCTGTACTGTACCAGTCCACCAAGTTTAGCTTCCGAAGCTAGATGAATGAGTAGATGAACCATAATCATAAAAAATCTAGGAGAAAAAATCTTTTCTATCTGACATAATGTAAGTACGACTTGAGATTGCAACTGATCAAGCTCCTGATGATCAAGAACCTTAGAACATAATGCCTTGAAGAATATGATAACTAAAAAACAACCGTAATAACTTGTTTCAGCATTGACGACCTTAAAGCCAATGGAAGAATATCTTGCATTAGTATATGTCCATCATGACTTTTAAGATTTGAAATTTTGTGCTCTTTCAGATTCACACATCGTGAAATATTTGAGGCATATCCATCAGGAACTTTGATATTCTTTAAAACTATCAAGAAGAAATCTTTTTCTCGACTAGACATTGTATAACATGCATGAGGGATATAAGTTCTATCATTTACAAGCACTTATGGATGAAGTTCATGTCGGATGCCCATTTCTTTTAAATCAAGACGCGCCTTCATGTTATCTTTTGTCTTTCCATCAAGATTTAATATTGTTCCAATCAAATTATCACAAACATTCTTTTCTATATGTATAACATCAAGATTATGCCGGAGCATATTATGCTCCCAATAAGGTAAGTCAAAGAATATGCTTCTTTTCTTCCATAATTGTTTAGTATGATGATGGGTAGATGCTGTGATTATATCATCATCATTTTCAACTTCAAAGAAATTATCCGGATCCTCGAACACTGCCGTATCTAAGGTGCAAGTATTGACTTCCTCCGATACTTTTTCTTGTACCAAAGTCTTAACATCATCTTTTCCTCGCTTTTTAGAGGATTTTGTCATCTTGTCGTAACTATGTCTGATACCAAGCATTTATTTACGAATATCAGAACCATAAGGTAGAATTGGAGCAGATCCCAACTCTATAGTAACATCAAATAAATCCTTCTGAAATCGAAATGGATGATTTGCCTCCAACCATCGATGATGTCCCATATAATAGAACTTTTCTCCATGTTTTAACCAAATTGAATAGGTTGATTCACCATAAGAAGGACATGCAACTCGTCCCTTAGTGCTCCAGCCAGATAAATTAGCATATATAGGAAAATCGTTAACAGTCCATAATAGAGCTACCCGCAGATTGAATGTTTGGCCATTTGAAGTATCAATTGCACTGATACCCTCCCATAGTTGTTTCAATTCATCTATTAAAGGTTGTAAGAAAACATCAATATCATTGCTTGGACCCTTATTACCTGGAATGACCATTGATAAAATAAGTGAAGACTGTTTCATGCATATCCATGGTGGCAAATTATAAAGAATCAGAACAACTGGCCAGGTGATATAGACAGAACTTAAGATCCGAAATGGATTGAACCCATCACTAGCTAAACCTAGCCTGACATTACGAGCATCAGATGCAAAATCAGGATGTCTGTCATCAAATGCTTTCCATGCTAAATAATGCGGCATGAAAATGCTTTCTATTGAGGATGAGTTAAAAGTTAAGCAATGAAAACCTAAACACATGAACTAGCTTTCAATCTAAGAGACTCAAGCAAGACCTAGAGAAAGATTTGGTAATTCTTAAACATATGCCACAATAATAGCCAGATTATCCTAAAAGAAGATTAAATCTAGGGCTAAAGGATTAAGAACCTAGAGGTTAACCTTCAATAGATCAGAAATGAAGAGATGAGGAAGATTTGTTACCAATGATGAGCTCTCTTTTTGAAGTGATAGACCCGTAGTAACATTCGAATAAACTAATCCTGGATGAGAAGATGATCATTCCGAGGAATTACACCCCATTCATTCGTGCTCCTTTGGCAAGATGACGAGCTCTTGAACTCCGGATTAAAAAGAACCCTGCAAGGAAAGGATTAGAAATGGAATATTTGAAAAGATCAAAATACAAAGAAAAAGAGGAGATCATAAGAATTGTTCTTCTTATGGAGGCTCGAGAAACTCTTGTTGGGGAAGATGGGATCCATGGAAGGATGTCTCCTTGATGTCTTCTTCTTGGAAATAGAATTGACACTTGAAACTAGATGGAAGTTGTACGCCCAAAGAAGAAATGCTTCTCAAACTTCAAACTAGAACTTTATCTAAAGCTATAAGAGAACATCACAAACACTCAAATAATGGCAAGACAAAGACCTTCTTCTTCATTTCATTTTATCCCCCAAAAAAAAATCCCTTAAGGAGGTTCTTGGAACACAGAGCCTGTTTTCTCTAAAAAGATAACCATCTAGAAGGGTATAGTCACTATGATTGCTAGATGGTCCTAGATGTAAAGCCTGATAGATCTCTCCAAAATCCGGACAGGTTTCGTATTCCTCCTTAAGTCTCTCAAAACCTATGACTTCGGTGCTGACTGAATTTAAGAGCAACGCTCTACGACTTAAGGCATCAGCAACCCTATTCTCAGTTCCCACACGGTGCTTTAGGACGAAGATATAGGCTTGGATGAACTCTACCCACTTGGCATGCTCAGTAGGCCACATTATATGATACCTGTTGCGAGCAATGAAAGATGGTCAATACCTTAATTTAGGAGTAAAATTAATCATGGCAGAGAATGGGGATTAGCCCTATGTATGATAAACCATTGCCTAGACATTCTACCAAGATGTGCATGATTGACATAAGCTTAAATTTGGACAAATTCTGAAACCATATCTCGGATGTTCTTAGGGTATGCAGGAAGATTAACTTGAGATCATCAGTCCACTTTTTTTTTTTGGGGCCAATAAGACATTAGGGTATGCACATATCTAGAATGGAAATTACTATGTTTTCTAATGTGCACTTTTAGCCTCTATCACAATTTCGATCCATGTATAGGGCTGGAACTAGAGATTGACTTAGACCGAGTTCTAACCTTATACAAACCTGATCTATGTCTGAATCCGGTCAGCATGTTTGATCCAAATATCGACCTACATCAACTCACGTTGAAACTTATTTTGTCAATGTAGTAGATCTTTCTGATTGAATCAAATTAATAGTAAGTAATCATGAACCATAAGAAACATGTATATAAATTGGACTGCAATTGACTATACTAAAAAGATATCATGTAAAATTCTCTCAAAAAAATATATTATGTAAGAATGTATCATGCATTATCTTTAATGCCATTCTGTCGACATTAGAAGGATATGTGCATGCATCTGTATGTGTCCAATATTCTAGGAATGAAATCCAGCCAAAGTTAAACAAAGACCATACTCAAATCCAAGCCATTCACATATATTGACACCCACAGACTTTGCTAAAATAGTTGGCATTCTCCTAAGGTTAATAAACAGTTAACATGTAATTAAATATTGTCACTCAACTGTGAAGATAGATGATTAATTTCATAAATTCATAACTTAAAGCCTTGAGCAAAGAACATATTGCATTTGTTGAAGGTACGTTCAGGTCAAAATTGAATATCAATGACCTGAATCCAAGCCTCATTTCAATAATACGAAGATTTCTCATCCAATCCTAACCTATTTTTTTGGGGTAGGGGCCAAAATTCTATAAACAAAAATTATAGGTTTATGCGAGAATAATCATGAATAAGAAAAAAAAAACTAACCTGTGCGATTTTTCTTGCTTTACCTGGCCGGTGGAGCAGGCAGGGTAACGAGTGGGAGGAAGGGGCTTCGATCGGTGGGCTAGTAGGGAGGAGGTGGTGGTCGGCTCAGGCAGCGCACCGGAGATGAAGGAGGAAGCAGAGGGAGGAGGAAGAAAAGGGAGGGAGGGCCTTCGATCGGTGGGTCAGTAGGGAGGAGGTGGTCGTCGGCTCGGGCAGCGCACTAGAGATGAAGGAGGACGGAGAGGGAGGAGGAAGAAAAGGGAGGGAGGGGCTTCGATCGGTGGGCCGGTAGGGAGGAGGTGGTCGTCGGCTCAGGCAGCGCACCGGAGATGAAGGAGGAGGAAGAGAAAGGAGGAAGAAAAGGGAGGGAGGGGCTTCGATCCGTGGGCTGGTAGGGAGGAGGTGGTGGTTGGCTCGGGCAGCGCACCAGATATGAAGGAGGAGGGAGAGGGAGGAGGAAGTTAGGGGTGACGGCGGATGATATCTGATGCCAACTATGGCTCGGTCGAGGAAAATGAGGGGAGTCCGATGATGCTTATTCCGTCGACGCTTTTAAGCGTCGGCGGGTTAAGTGCATACCGATGCTTTTCAAAAGCGTCGACGGATTTCTGGTTGGAAATTGTCGATGCTTAAAAGCGTCGGCCTGTTGAGGAGCATACCGACGCTTTTCAAAAGCGTCGGCGGATTCATGGGTGGCGACGCTTATAAGCGTTGGTAAACAGGATGAATTGCCGATGCTTAAAAGCGTCGGCGGGTTTCACAGATTACCGACGCTTCCAAAAAGCGTTGGCGGGTTCTTGGGTCTTCCCGACGCTTCACAAAAGCATTGGGAGAAAATGGTCGAGAATTCTCTATTTTACTGTAGTGCTAGAACCCGCTTGGCACACCTCCAAGCTCCAGGGATCACCTCCAGCATCCTTGCCATGGCCTCCCAAGTCTCTCCAAGACTTGGGAGCACCATGCAAAACCCAACAATCTCCACCTTGGTACCTCCAAGCTTTGGCAAACCTGGCAAGGTCCTCTTGCACAACCCCGTTATAACTGCATGTCCTGATAGCCCCTTGTATGGATCTCCTTGCCTTTGCCAACACCCTTCAGCTGCTGATATCCCTTGAAGGCCTTTAGGATGACCGCCTCCACAGCTGAAGATCCTTACTTGTATCCTGGTACCATTATTGTAGCCTTCCTTCTGCCTAGCAACTGCATCAGTCTTTTCTTTGAACTTTCTTGAAGAGACTCCAGTGATCCCGAGCCGGCACTCACTGCAACTGGAGCTCTACCTGACACCATCTCCTCAGAGCCATGCCTCACTACCTGTGCACATTGCTCCACCTGTCTCGGTGCACCCCTGGCACTAGTGCTGGGATGTGACTCCTTTCCATGCACTCTTCTGCTCTGACCTCGTGTCTAATCTTGCTCCACCTGTGAAGCCACCTCTCCCCGTGCTCCACCTGAGACTGAAGTCCATCTGATACCATAGAATGAAATCCTGAGGCCAGCCACTCAACGCTATCCTTCTGAGCCTGCCGCTGCACTTCGTATCCTGTCACTGCCTCCTCGGACCCTCTGCACTCCGCGAACCTCTCCAAGTCCATTTTGGATACACTGCACTTTGCAGGATCCTCTGAAACAACCAAGAGCTCATCCAACTCTTCCTTTGACCCAACAATTGAACCTGAGAAATCAGGGCTTTCCTTTTCTCCATCCTTGCACTTCTTTCTAAGCAGACACTCCCGCTTAAAGTGCCCTGCTACACCACACCTGTAGCACTTACCTGCCATGCTGCCTTTCCTTGACTGTACCCGTCCCACCTGTTCACCTTTCTTTTTCCATTTTCTTGGCTTCTCTAACATAGCTAAACCCTCGTGGAAGACCTCCCTCTTTGTCATTCGTTCCTACTGCTCATTGGACCTTAGCACTGATATGATCTCCTCATATACCAGCGTCTCCTTTCTTATAGCAGTATAGTCACCAACGGATCGAAGCTCCCAGGTAGTTAACATAAAAGCAGCAGACTCTTATCTTCCTCTTCAAAATCCATCCTAATGTTGAGCAAATCCATACTCATCCGATCTTTCCACTGAATATATCCCGCAACATTCTCACCCTCTTGCATCCGAAGGCTATATAGTTGCTTCTTCAGCGCCAACTTGTTGCATATATTCTTTTCCATATGCATGGTATGCAACATCGACCACAATTTCTTGGGTATCTTCTCCTCTAACATGCCATACAAAACTTCATCCACCAGACAAGTCCTAATCATGACACATATCCTTTTCTCCAAGAATATTCACTTCTTATCATTCATATTCCCTGATCTATCTTTCAAAATTAGATCTATGGCCCCGTGAATACACTGTCAATCTTTGTATGCATGTATGCTCGCTTCACCTACCATCCCTATAGAGGCACACATCCTCCAATTCACCTCGTTTTCTTCCAACCACGCGCTTGTCCCACCAATCGCATCTTATATCCTCCTATCGCAATCCAACCTCGCTCACATCGTTTTCTTCCAACCACGCGCTTGTCCCACCAATCGCATCTTATATCCTCCTATCGCAATCCAACAATCCCCTGCTTTGGATGAGCAATGCTTTGGCACATGTCAGGATATTGGATCTCTCGAAGCTTCGTATTGGCCGCTTATATGTCGCACTCGATGGATTGGTGGATGCAATTGCTCCGCAATCCGAGATGGATTTCTTTTGCAAGCAAGTAAAGAAGTATGTGTTATTTTCTTTCATTAGTGCGGATAGTAATTATTATTTTGTTTAGAAATCAAAAATTGGAAATTATTAACTCATTATTACAAGCTTAATAATTTTTCTTTCTGCTAAGAAAAAATTAACAAATTTTGAAAGTGTTCAAAAAAAGGATTTCATTTTGAAAGTGTTCAAAAAAGATATCATGTTAAAAATTTCAGATGAGAGTATATGCTGCGAAAGCACCATGAGAAAGAGATCCCGACGAGATGATGGAAGCCTTCTTTTAAACCAAGAAGTAGGAGAAGATATAGAAAAGATTAGGAGAAAAGAGATTGTATTATTATCCTTGGAGAAGATCTTGATACAGGACATAAGATACCAGCCTCCTCTCTGAAACCCAGGAAGAAACTTCCAAACCTGCGAACTCCCTCATGCTCGGTTTCCTTCTCCAAGCCTGTGGAACACCCACGTCCCAAGCCCTTCTTTCATATGATGTAACCCTCACGCTGATTCCTCACGTCCCCAAGTCCCAGGGATCCTCGAACATCCCTGCCATGGCCTCTCATGTCTCTCCAAGGCTTGGGAGCACCACAAAATCCTACAATCTTCATCTTGGTGTCCTCAAGCCTTGGCAAACCCGGCAATGTCCTCCTGCACAATCTCACTATAACTGCGTATCCTGACAGCCTCTTGTACGGATCTCCTTATCTCTGCCAACACACTTCAGCTATTGTGCACCCTTGGAGGCCTTTGGGATGACCGCCTTTATAGTTGAAAATCCTTGCTTGTACCTTGGCACCACCATTGTAGCCTTCCTTCTGCCTGGTAGCTGTATCAGACCTTTTCTTGGACTTCCCTAGAGAGAACCCAGTGAACCTGAACCGGCACTCGCTGTAACTGGAGCTCTACCTGACATCATCACCTTAGAGCCATGCTTAACTACCTATGCACGCTGCTCCACCTGCCTCAATGCATCCATGGCGCTGGTGCTGAGATGTGACTCCTCCCCATGCACTCATCCGCTTTGATATCGTGTCAAAACTTGCTCTACCTGTGAAGCCACCTCTTCCCGGTGCTCCACCTGAGTCTGAAGTCCTCTTGATGCCACAGAAAGAAGTCCTGAGGTCAGTAACTCAACGCTGCCCTACTGAGCCTGCACATGAACCTCGTACCTAGTCGCCGCCTTCTCGGACCCTCCGCAACTCGCGGATCCCTCCGAGACCATTTCAGATACACTGCCTCCCGCAGGCTCCTCTGAAACCAAGAGCTCATCCGACTTTTCCTTTGACCCAGTGACTGATCCTGAGAAATTTGGATTTTCCTTTTCTCCATCCTTACACTTCTTACTAAGCGAATAATCCCACTTAAAGTGCCCTACTACACCACACTTATAGCACTTTCCCGCTACGCTGCCTTTTCTGGACTGTATCCATCCCACCTGTTCACATTTCTTCTTCCATTTTCTTGGCCTCTCTGATATAGCCAAACCCTCCTGGAAGACCTTCCTCTTCGTCATCCGTTCCCGATGTTCATTGGACCTTAGCACTGATATGATCTCTACATACACCAGTGTCTTCTTACCATATAGCAGTGTAGTCACCAACAGATCGAAGCTCCCGGGTAATGAACATAAAAGCAGCAAACTTTTATCTTCCTCTTCTAAATCCACCCCAATGTTGAGCAAATCCATGCTTATCCGGTCGAACTGCTGAATGTGTCCCGCAACATCCTTACCCTCTTGCATCCGAAGGCTGTACAATTGCTTCTTCAGTACCAACTTGTTGCATATATACTTCCCCATATACATGGTGTGCAACCTCGACTACAATCCCTTGGATATCTTCTCCTCTAACATGCCATACCAAACCTCATCCACCAGACAAGTTCTAATCATGGCACATGCCCTTTTCTCCAAGGACATCCACTCCTTGTCATTCATATCTCCTGGCCTATCTTCCAAAGCCAGATCTAATCCCATTTGAACCAGCAAGTCTTCCACCCTAACCTTCCACATGGTGAAACTTCATTTTCTATCAAATTTCTCCACACCAATCTTCACCCTGCTGCCTTTCATTATTCAAAACAATCACAAACAGCAAAAAATTAATAAAAGCCTTGAAGAAGATACCTGATGTAAAGAGGGTGTAGACAGCAGTCCCAGATCTTATCCTTCCTCTCAACATTTTAAGGAAATCCTATATCTGAGCCCTTCTCCAAAATCCTGGAAAAACCTAATCCAAAAAATACCTTGATAAAGAACACCTCAATGGGATCCTGGGATAGAAAACTCCTCTCTCCATGCTCGAACCCGCTCTGATACAACTTATTAAAAATCCTGGATCAGAGTATATGCCACGGAAGCACCGTGAGAGAGAGACCCTGACGAGAGTATGGCAGCCTTCTTTTAAACCAAAAAGTAGGAGAAGATATAGAAGAGATTAGGAGAAAAGATATTGTATTATTATCCTTGGAGAAGATCTTGATACAGGATACAAGACACCAGCCTCCTCTTTGAAATCCAGAAAGAAACTCCCAAACCCGTGGACTCCCTTATGCTCAGTTTCCTTCTCCAAGCCCGTGGAACACCTACATCCCAAGCCCTTCTTCGACGTGATGTAACCCTCACGCTGATTTTTCATGTCCCCAAGTCCCAGGGATCCTTGAACATCCCTGTCATGGACTTCCAAATCTTTTTAAGATTTGGGAGCACCACAAAATCCTACATATCAAAGCAACAGTAAGGAACTGGTTAGGGGGAACATGAGCCTCCAACTTGACCGATGTCTCGTGAAGCTTTGGTGTCACCTTTGAATCTAGCTAGCATGTTTTGAAGCAATTGACCTGCGTCTCAAGATATTTCCATGGCATGGGTGAATCTAAACTTATATCTTGTCACTTGGTGTCAGGTAAGGTTTTGGCCGATCATGTTATCCGGTGATTCCGCTATTCCTAATGAAGGTGGTCTTGGTTAACAAGAATTGACAAGATTGTTGATGACTTAGACGTACCAAACCCAGTAATTATGAAAACTAACTCGATTAAAAGAATAATTTAGATTAAAATAACTGTAAATTCAAGATTTTTTTAATGTTCATACAGAAAATTAAGAGTTTTTTTTCAAACAAGATTTTCTAAAATTATTATGAAGAGTCCTACTAAAATTTAGATTTATTTCAAGTTTTTTTACACAACTTTCTAAAATAATTAAGATGTGTTTTTTTTTTTTTTTGATACGTGAAAGAAAACATGAGCAAAATTTTTTTTTTAATCCTTATATGACTTACTAAAATAATTAAAAAGAGTCCCACTCAACTGTCGAGTAATTTTTTTTTTTAAAAATTTTTTATACAACTTCCTAAAACTATCTTAAAGAGTCTCGATAAAATCTGAATTTATTTATTTTGAAGTTCTTCTATGTACGTATATGAATAAAAAATCTACAAAGTACTTCTTTCTTCCCAGATTGCATGCGCGTACAGCCGGCCATCGAAATCATGAGTAGGCCGGGCCGGACTGAAATAATAAAAGGCGTGAGGGGCAAAATATACAAAATCCGAACGAAACCAAGCCGAGCTCCGAAATATAATTGGTTAGGCCAATCTCGCAAAGTAATGGCATAACAATATGGCTTTTCTTATATGAACCGTGGGCTTTTATTTTTTTTACGGGATGAGCTTAATTGAAATATTATCGTTTTGGATCAGGGAAGAGGAACGGTGCCGATGGTCAGCCCGTTGGTTATTGCGTTGGTGGTCCTCACAGCCATTTATATCAGTTTACGGAGGAGGAGGGCATTTTTGAAAGCATCCGGTAAGTATTGCATATTTTAAGTTTAATTTGTACGGCTTCATGCAAGCACTTTTTTTTTGTTAAAAATATCTTATGCTGTTCCATGGCTACTGGATATTTTTGAAGGTGGGGAAAATAAAGACATCGGAGCTCTATATTTTGACCTGGGCACGCTTCTCCGAGACAAACAAACTTGGAGAAGGTGGGTTTGGTCTTCTTTATAAACCACAATATAGACTTTAAAGTCCGTAACCTGCACTATTTCTAACTTAATTATATGGTGAACATAGATTCCATTCAAGTTAAATACAACACTAACATGGCTTCCCCCTCTCAGTGTAAATTCCTTTTCTCCCACGTCTCTGGAGCTTTACCCGTCCTATTTAATAAAGATTGGGTGGCCTGCACCTCCCATTTTCATCAAAAAAAAAAAAAAAAAAAAAAGAGAAAAAAAAACTCTTGCTTATACTCTGTCTTATTTGCAACGGGAGACAGGAAATAGCTGTGAAAAGGCCTTCCAGAAGTTCATAGCAAGGACTCCCAGAGTTCAGAAATGAGACTACTTTTACTGTTAAACTTGAATGCAGAAATCTCTGAGATTGTGTTTGGCAGATCATCAAGGGATCCTGAATGATAATCTGGATTACCCGCGAGATAGATTATCATCGGATAGATTACCAGTAATGCTGATTACTGTATTTGGTATACACAAGTAATGTATCAGTAAAATTGATTACTGTGTTTGGTATGACAAATAGATTACCAGTAATCTAAACTCAAATTTTCAAAATATCCCTAAATCAAATTTATTAAAAATATATTATAATATAATATAGTAATGTAATATAATATTACTTTAATATAATATATTATATTATATCCTATTTAAAATAATATAATATATTTATATAACATAGTATATTTATTTGAAATATATTCATATATTTATATATAATATAATATATATTTAAATTATGTATTTATGTAGAATATAAATATATTATTTTAAATTTAATAATATAATATATATATATATATTTAATATATTACTTAGTATATTTAAAATATATATATATATTTTTACATTTATTTAATATAAAAATAATTTTTAATTTTTTAATTTTAATATAAAAATATTAAATATTTTATATTTAATAATATAAAATATTTAAAAATTATATTTTTAATAAATAGTTATAATATAAAATATATATTTTATAAATAAAATATATATTTAAAAAGAGATCCTAATCAGTATCCAGAGGACATAGATGAGAGGGAGAAGCAGGACAATTTTGTCAAAAAAAAAAATAAAATGGATTACTATATCTCCGGTAATCTGGATAGCCATCCCTTCCTGAGGTAATCTGGATTGCCACATGAAAGGTAATCTAGATTATCGGTTAAGATATATTACCATTTAATATAAATACCAGACGTAGTTATCTGGTAAGCCCACTTTAAAATTACCGGTAATCTGGATAGATTACCATCTACCAAACGCGTCCTGAGGCTGTTTGGTTGTTGTCGGGAAGAAAAAGAGAAGCTACTCGTCTATGAATATGCAAGTCTTGTTAAATTCTATTTGGTATTTTTGATATACATTTTTTTCATCCTGTATAAATCTTGTTGGGATGGAAGTACTACAAACATAAATATATTTAAGATAAATTTTACTTTTGGTATACTAATTAAAATAGATAATAATTTAACAATATTAAATGCAGCAAAATGCTAATGAAACCAAGCACAATAATATCAAATTTATATAGAAAATCTTTTCGCATGATGATAAAAATCATGGGACCAAAATTCAAATCAAACTTCTACCATCATTAAATAATATATATAATAAAATTTCTCTCTAACATATTAAAGACTCTCTAATCAAACTTCTACAATATTCATCTCAATATAATATATTGAGAAATACAGGAAGAAAATGAGAAAAATCTTATCAAATATGTTGATAGTTGACAAAATCCGTGGAGAAAACTTTTTAAAGATCAAAACCACTTAACTTGTATCTCTCAATATCGAAAATAACATACTAAAATTTCTTCAAAATCGATATAAGACCAATCATTTAATCATCCTAAAATAGTATTTTTTTTAATTTATCATGGCCGCTTTCTTTTTCTGGTGTTGCTCTTTTTTAAAATTAAAATAAATAGAGTGGGAGGGGGGCAACTAGCATAGCTATTCTTTCTAGGCATGACTATAAGGACCCTTACTCCACTAGAAAATATTCGATAGAGGACGACGACAAAAATTGTTTAACCGATTTTATTATATTGAATAAGTACGTCATCCCAGCCCCATCGATATATTAAATGGACTGAATCCAAAAAGATCTTAGCCATCCTATGTTCTATATCCGGGTCCCATGATTAATTCTAAAATTATTCGAGTTAGCAACAGCATCATTGCTCAAACCCGAGATGTACAGATGCCGAACCAGAATCCCATTCCACCTTTAACTACAACCTTGGTAGTTTTTTTTTCTTTTCTTTTCTTTTCTTTCTTTAGGCATTGCCCCAGTTGCGGTTTCACGTGCTTAATTTTATATTAGTTGTTGGGTTCTATCACGTGAATGGGATCATCGATAAATCTTTCAGTTTTTTTAACAAATTGGAGCTGTCCCCATGTCCCTTCATTTTTTTTTTTCTAAGTTTTATATTTGAAATCATCTATTATTGTGTCATTGTATTGAATCAATCACCGACTTTTACGTCACACTGGTGAACCGAGCGCTAAATGGATGGTTGGAAAGTAGCAATGCTCTGTTTTAAACTTCTTGCGAGAATAATATGCTTGCTTTCTATTACACGTTGCAGACTTATTCATTTGACTTCACTGCTTGATTGTTAACTTTTAGGATGTTTATCGTGCGGTAGCAAACTTTGTTTCGGTAACTTTATTTTTTTGATGCCAACAAGCTGACAAAATACTATAAAATTATCAAGAGAAAAGAGATTTTTCACCGGTCTCTTTCCTTGGCTCTAAGGTTGGAGTATTAATTTTAACAGCCCAACCTAATTAAAGAAAATATAATCTTGTTTTGATGCACTTTCCTTCTCTTGCCAATTTGGATTTAAAATTGTGTATCCACTGCAATTCTTTGGTAATTTTGCTTGAAATTAGGTTAGTGTCCCCTTTCTCTATATACCATTTTCTTGAACTTTGTCTAAATTCCGAAAGATAGGTAAACATAGCAATAATAATTATGGAAATGAATTAATTATAGATTGTCTTATAAGAGAGCGGGTAGACATGAGGCGCGCACACTGGATTTCCAGTGTTTCAGAGGGTCTTGATAAAAAATTCAGGTGTTACATCCATGATGAAAAATCTTTATAGTTTTGAATAAATAACACAATTGTTCAAGATATTCATCAACCTTCTTAAACTTACCTTCACAAATCTATCTAGGTTCAAGTTCTGTAATCGACACCTCATTTCGTGACACCGGTATTAACCTTCTTGAAGATTGGTTATGCATACCTCCAGATGGATCAGATTCATTTGAATAGGCATCTGAATCCACGCCACCGTTTCCACTACAAAATGCTGGTCTAGAAGGAGCGTGGAGAGAAACAGAGTTACTGTTGAGCATCACGATAACTTGTGACATGCTGGGTCTATCAGATGGATTTTCCTGAACACACAATAGGCCAATGTGAATGCATCTTAGCACTTCACTTCTTGGGCAATGGTTTCCTAAAGACGGGTCCGATATCTCCAAAATTGTTCCTCTGACCCACCGCTCCCAGACCTGCATGAAATAGATATTTATCCAGTCATCTATGATATACAGAGCTACAGTTGCATTTATGCAATTGAAAACTCACATGGTTCACTATGTTTTCAGCATATTCAGAATCAGTGAAACCACCATTCTTTCTGCCCGTCACTATCTCTAAAATTAGAACGCCAAAACTGTATACATCTGACTTGATAGAAAATTGCCCATGCATGGCATACTCCGGTGCTATATACCCGCTGCAATTAGATGAGTTTACTATTAAAAATACTCTTGCTATCAATCATCATTGGAATGCACGAGTTATTCATTTAGATGGAGAATGCATAGGTTATTCAAGATTTCCACTTACAATGTTCCAACAACTCGGCTCGTGATGTCCTGAGTTTGGTCTGCACCAAAAAGCCTAGCCAAACCAAAGTCCGAAATCTTTGGGTTGAAATCTGTATCTAATAAGATATTGCTGGCTTTTAAATCCCGATGTATGATTTTTAATTGAGAATCTTCATGAAGGTACAGTAGGCCTCGGGCAATTCCCCTAATGATGTCGTTCCTTTTTCCCCAGTCCAGCTGTTCGCGCTTGTCAAGATCTGTGTCATACAAACTTGATTATCAATCAAGGCAATACCTATTAGAGTAAGTCCAAAAAGGGCTTGAATGTAAGATGGCCGAAAGGGTTGCACTAGAAAGACAACCAGATTTTAGTCGGAAGAGTATAGCCTACATTTAAACAAACACCAAAGTTCTAGATAAGTTACATATTATGGTCACTGCGCAAGTTTCTAAAGATAAAGTTTTGTGCGGGAAGAAATTATTATACCAAAAAGAATGGTGTCCAGGCTTCTGTTAGGCACATATTCATAAACAAGCAACTTCTCTTGCTCTTCCAAGCAGACACCCAGAAGCCTTACAAGATTCCTGTGCTGGAGCTTTGCAACTAAAACTAGCTCATTTCTCAGCTCTCTGAATCCTTGTGATGAACTAGCTGACAACCTCTTCACTGCTATTTGTCGTCCATCGGGTAGTAGTCCCTACACAGAATTATAAGGATAACAGGTATTATATTGAACCGGAAGAAATTAAAGATATATATAGAACTGATTTGGATCGAGAAGATTATGTATGATAAATTTTTATACTGGTGTACAATTCTATTAAGATTATATATAGAAAAGTTAACACAATAGGCTACCATGATACCTTGTAAACTGCACCAAAGCCACCTTCTCCAAGTTTGTTCCCTTCGGAGAAGTTAGCTGTTGCAACTCGTAGTGTAGATATATCCAGTAACAAGGACTCGGCACTCGGGATTTCCTCCTGGTTGTTCCCATCTACTGAAAGAGAACAGAATTTGGGAACTATTATCAAAAATCTGTTTTGAATCTTGCAAATAATGATAACGAGATGAGATATTTGGACCTGGAAAAATTCGGAAAATGATGTTGCTCAATTAAACCATGTCCTTTTTTGAAAGTAACAGAGGGTGGAAAAGCAGCCACAGAATTTATTGAAAAACAGCATATTTCAAAGGGGCGGGAAAGCTACATAACGAGATAAAAGCAGTGGTAAAGGCAAGAAAAACAACCGCTAAGGCGGAAGCCCGATTGGTAGAGGCCTTGCCTCACTACCAACAGGTTGGCAGTTCGAAGCACGATCTTGTGGGTGACTCGATTAAATCCAGAATTTTTCTGGAGCCCTCGATAGTTAACATGAATGAGAGGCCATGATCTTCCCTTTTGTCTCCGATCTATTGACCGACGTCTTAGTTGCCACGATTCTGTGGATGACTCGATTAAATCCAGGATTTTAACATTACCTGACGGGATGAAATCCAGGATTTTAACATTACCTGACGGGATGAGGACTTGCGGAGGTAGCTATACCGGGATTTGCCTAGAACCCATGAATGGCTTGAATCCAGGATTTTAACATTACCTGACGGGATGAGGACTTGCGGAGGTAGCTATACCGGGATTTGCCTAGAACCCATGAATGTCCAAGCCAGCACCTATACCGGGATTTGCCTAGAACCCATGAATGTCCAAGCCAGCACCTCCCCAAATATCGGAGATGAGCTAATACCAAAGAACACTGGTGTCCCAAGTACAAAACAGAGGACTTGCGAAGGTAGCTATACCCGGATTTGCCTAGAACCCATGAATGTCCAAGCCAGCACCTCCCCAAATACCGGAGATGAGCTAATACCAAAGAACACCGGTGTCCCAAGTACAAAGCAGCAATCATATGAAAGGCAGAGAGCCTCAGCAAAAATTTTTGAGAACCATAAGCAGTTGGAGAAGTCATCTGAAAGGGATCACCCCCGGTCCTTGCATGTTGAGCTGTTCCAAGAACAGAGCAGCAAAGAGGACTGATGCTACGCCAGAGAGAACAGCTACCCTGCCCGGTTGAGAGGAGAACCAAACTGCTCGATCTCGATTAAACCAAGTCAGCTCTAAATGCAGACCAATAAATATCTCGTTGCCTCTCAAGGCGGCGACTTGTGGGCATCTGGACCTAGTTTTTACGGGCTTATTGATGCTCATTGAAATAATTAATCAAGCAATGCATGGGCTTTTATTGCTTACAGTAGATCCTTCTGGTCATGACTTCTATAGAAACTTCACCCAAGATTTCATCTTTTTAGCCTCTTGGTATAGAACTTGCTCGAGGTTTCCAACAAAAATGTAAAGAAAAGAGCTGGATATAAATTTTGAGGAAAAAACTTAAAGCATTTAATTCATGGGTAACTTACCGGGTAACTTTACAAGTGTCTTCGTCCTCGTCCTCCTCCTCCAGATGCAAACGCAAATTATGGAGATCAACACGGATACAGTTACTAGAGGTATTGCAATAGCAAGGACCGTACCGGTGACATTTTTCTTCTTTCCTGCATTGATAAATAAATGACCACTTTTATCTGTATTTCTGTATCAACACAGACACATTGATGATAACAAGACATGGAGCTGTTGGTTAATTAAGAAATAAATCATATTAATTAGTGCATCTTTGTTGTGTGTTACAAATGTTTGTCTTATGTCATATTGTGTGGAATATTGTTATGAATGTTTACCCTATAAACCATATGATTCTTGTCTTGCTGGCTTGCTGACTAGAGTGTCATGGGTAATTGGATTTGAGTTTAGATCCTTTGCTGCGGTGAATGTTTTAGACCGCAGAGGGCTATAACATGGCGGTGATCTCTTCGTGGTGCAAAATATGCACCATGGAGCGGATCCCGTCTCGAGTGGATTAGGTGTGAAGCAGAAATAAAGTTCCAAAATGGATAGCCATTTAAGAGGAATCCATGTGCAAACATTCATAAATAACCCTTGTCTATTACAGCACCAGGCATCAGTGCCTCGCTGTGTTGCTTATATAATATTGATTTCCTTTTATATATACTACAGGCCAATAAGGAAGAGCTGATCTTATTTTTAATTTAAATCACCCACCACTTCATACTTTATTCGCGATCAACTAACAATGTGTGTATATTTCTTCATAAATGTTTAATATCAAACGAGAATTCCGTAAGTTTCAATTCCAAATCCGGGACTCTTATCCACTTCTCAACTAAATTATTTAGAAACATACATACGTTTAGCCAAAAATACAAAAAGAAAATCTAGCCATAAAACTCGAAATGATAAGATATCGATAAAGAGATTTGAAATGACTGGATCTCGAACAGACTAGGAAGCACTCATCTATTTCCTGTTAAAGTCACCGCCTATAAACTGATGCTATCGCAACTAGTTCATTGGTGCCAATAGAGACAATTTTACTCCCCTTACCTTCTTCCTTGGAAGCGTTGATCGGTGGAGGCACTCCCGGCGGGGCTGGCGCGGATGCGTTCCCCAGCGGCTCCTCAAGTCTTAGCATCGCTGCCCCGTCGAAGAACACGTATGTCTCGTACCTAAAATTACAGCTCGGTGCGAGCACCCTCCCTCCCCGCTTCCCCTTCCGTCTCAGCGGAAGGATACTTTGGAAGCACTGCTGGCACTGGCTCGGTGACAGGTCCTGTGTGCACTGCACCAGCCCATATACCTCAGGAAAAGGAGCCTTGGTAGAATTCACCATCTGCCCGGTGGCGAACATCTTCGTCGAGTTGGACACGGCCCTGTTGGTGATTGCGCTCATAAGCTCGTCCACAATGTTGTCGAAAATGTTGGGGTCGGTCACGTTGTTAGCGTTCCACATGATCCACGACGGCGAGGTGTCGACGGTCGATAAGAAACGCTGGTAGGAGTACCGGAGTAGGCAATCGTCGTAGAAGATAATGGCTCCTTTGTTGTACGCGCAGATCTGGGGTGCTTCTTGAATTGCGTTGTCGAGGCAGGAGCGGCAGACAGAGGTGTTGGCGTCGCCGCGGCACATAGCGAGGCCGTAGATTTGGTCGGGGATCTGACCGACGGTGACGTTGAGGAAGCCATCGGAGAGAGAAGTGTTTGAGGCGAGAGAAGGGATCAGGAGGTGATTCAGGAGGTTGGACTCATAGGTGCTGTTGGCGATGTAGTTGCCGGTGGTGACACAGTTTGTGTGGAGGAGATTGCCAGCGGTGGGAGGGGAAAGGAATATGAGGAGGAGAGGGCATAGGAAGAAAGGCAAGGGAACACGGCGAAATGATTCCATAACTATGGTTGCGTTGTGAACATGGTGCCTCCGAACGCGCCTGGACAGGGGTGTTAAAAATGCCTGCCCATGGAAACAGGATGAGAACGTGGGGGAACAGTGAGGCGGCACTTTTCGAGGAAAGATGCAAAATACATTGGAAAAGATTGGCAGCCGCCATGGTCGACTTGATTAAACTGAAATTGTGGTTTTATTTTGAGATTTGTGTCACGCCCCGAATCCAATATCGGAAACGGCTACTTGACCGGCCGCACAAACCCTAGGTTTTACCCTAGAGATCATGCAAGGCCTAGGTACACAACAATTCAAATGTATCCAAAGTAAATGAATATTGCATAAACAAATCATTAACAATGTATAATACATAATTAACTTGAGATCATAAAATGGTCCACTGACTCAAACGTCAGTAACCGGACAAACTAACTATATATCTCAAAAAAACATGATGCTCTGTCTCACGCCCAGCCCAGATCCTCCTTAAGTTTCCTGAGTCTCTGAAAGAAAACAGATGGTAGGGAGTGAGCTACATAGCCCAGTAAGGGTTCCAATATAATCACCAATAATAATTTACATGTATATGAAAGCAGTAAACATTACCATGACGAAATCAACAAATCCGATTTCATGTTTAACAAAACTTTGGAAACTTTTATTTTTCCTTCTTATAGAATTTCCAATTATTTAATCATTATCTTTAGGGTTCTGGACTAACCACGGTCACACTCCAGCCTGTGACTGGCACACTATTGTCACACTCCAGCCTGTGACGGGCACACTGTTGTCACACTTCAGCCTGTGACGGGCACACTGTTGTCACACTCCAGCCTGTGACGGGCACACAAATTGTCACACTCCAGCCTGTGACGGGCACACTGAGAAACCACGGTACCGCCGTGGCATGGCTAGTCCAAACACCAGTTCTCTTAACACATTATCATTTCTCTTCACATAATCGAATCATGTCACTTTCCAGCGATCGCTATCACGATCAAATACATTTCAGGATCACATGGCAAATACAAATAATACTAACCACAACTTGATCCATAACCCGGAAATCAAATCATGCTATCCGAAAACCACTATGCATGAAAAATATTTATTTATGCTCGAAACACATCAGATCATGTAAAATATATTAATAAATACGGTGATTAGGTTAGAATTCCTTACAAATCAGCTATTCACGCTTGTACTAATCCGAACCCAAGATTGGTGCGACGTCTTCCCGCTCAGAAGACTGATTCTCTACATAGATAAATAAATTTTAAATTAAAACTAAATTCTTAATTTTTTTTTTTTTTTTTCACGAATATCTAAAAAAAAATCCTGATTTTCTCTCTCTTCCTTCCTTCTCTCTCCTCTTTCTCTCTCTTCCTTCTCTCTCATCCTTCTCTCTCCTCTTTCTCTCTCCTCCTTCTTTCTCCTCCTTCTCTCTCCTCCTTCTCTCTCCTCTTCTCTCTCCTCCTTCTCTCTCCTCTTTCTCTCTCCTCTTTCTCTCTCCTCCTATCTTATTCATATATATATATATATATTTTTATTCATATTATTATTATTATATTTTTTTAACTAATATATTTTTTTTTTTCTCTGGCCGTATATGACCCTTTTTTTTTTCTTTTCTTTTCTTTTTTTTTTTTTTCTTTTCTTTTCTTTTCTTTTCTTTTCTTTCCTTTTCTTTTCTTTTCTTTTTTTTCTTTTTTTTTTTTTCCCTTCTTCTTCCTTCTTCTTTTCTTTTCTTCTCCCGAACACCCCTCTTTTTTTTTTTCTTCTTCTTCTTCCTCTTCTTTTCTTCTTCGGCCGACCACCATCTCACCCCCCCCCCACCTGCCGGCAACCACATCGTGGTTGTCGCAGGGCCCTCCCGGACCAGGCGAAGGCGGCGACGACGGCGGCGGCGGCGGCGGCTGCAGCGGCGACTTCCCAAACCAAACCGAACCCAAATTTCATCCAAAAACTCACAAAAAATTGCAAATAATAAAAAAAAACCTTACCGGCGGCGTTGAGGAAGCTTCCGGTGTTCGTCGGAGAGGGAGAGAGAGCAGGATCGTGGTTCTAGGGGCGGCGGTGAGGGGTTTAAAACGAAAAAACAACGAGATCCCCTCGCCGTTAAAAACCCTACCACCCGTCCCAAACCCTTACGGGTCTTCCGCCGAACTCCTCCCTTGCCTCTCACGGCTCCTCCCTCCGAGTCCTCCGGCGAAAAATCCGGCGAAGAACCCCGTTCAACTCCGCCTCTTCCTCCCCTGTTCCGGCTTCCATCCATTTTTTTTTTTTTTTCTCAGTCTGGGTTGAAGTCGGCTGGGTCTGCCGACTTCAGCCCAGGCCCAGCGATTACATTCTCCCCCCGTTAAAATAAATTTCGTCCTCGAAATTTACATACCTGGTATTTCGAAAAGCTGTGGATATTTTGTTCGCATCTCTGCTTCTAGTTCCCATGTAGCTTCTCTTTCACTGTGATTGCTCCATTGCACCTTCACATAGGGTATGGTTCGGTGTCTCAATTCTTGTTTCTTACTGTCGACAATTCGTAAAGGCACCTCCTCATAGGTCAAATCCTCCTGAAGTTGCAATGGCTCATAATCTATTGCATGATTAGGATCAGGAATGTATTTTCGTAACATAGATACGTGAAACACATTGTGCACTCCGGATATAACTGGTGGCAGAGCTAATCGGTAGGCCACCTCACCAACCTTATCCAAATCTCAAATGGTCCCACAAATCTCGGGCTCAACTTTCCTCGTACACCAAATCTCATCACACCCTTTGTGGGAGACACTTTCAAAAAGACATGATCACCAACATCGAATTCCAGCTCTCTTCGTCTCTTATCAGCATAACTTTTCTGTCGGCTCTGAGCAGTACGCAAACGTTCTCTGATCATTTGTACCTTTTCCACTGTTTGTTGTACTATTTCTGGACCCAACAATTTTCTTTCTCCCACATCATCCCAACAGATAGGAGATCTACACTTCCTACCATATAAAGCCTCAAAAGGCGCCATTTGAATGCTAGCTTGAAAACTATTATTGTAGGCAAATTCTATCAACGATAGATGACAGTCCCAGGCACCACCCAAGTCCATAACACAAGCTCTCAACATGTCTTCCAGAATCTGGATGGTTCGCTCAGACTGTCCATCAGTTTGGGGATGAAAAGCTGTACTAAAACTTAATTTGGTCCCCAATGCTTTATGAAGACTCTTCCAAAATTGTGAAACAAACCTACTGTCTCGATCCGATACTATAGAAATTGGAATCCCATGTAGTCTCACAATTTGTTCTATATACAAATTTGCTAATTTTTCCAGAGAGAGTCCGATACGAAAAGATAAGAAATGAGCAGACTTCGTTAGTCGATCCACAATCACCCATATCGCATTATTTCCCTTAGGAGTTTTGGGTAACCCTGTCACAAAGTCCATGGTAATGTGCTCCCATTTCCACTGAGGAATCGCAAGAGACTGCAATGGTCCAGCAGGTCTTTGATGCTCAGCTTTTACCTGTTGACACACCAAACATTGAGCCACATACTGAGCTATATCTCTCTTCATACCAGACCACCAAAAGTTTCCACGTAGATCTCGATACATTTTTGTACTACCCGGATGCATCGTATATACTGAACTATGTGCTTCTTCCATAATTTCATTCTTTAATTCTGAAAGTTTAGGAACACATAATCTGTTACCAAATCTCAAGGTACCATCCTCATATATAGTAAATTCTGATTGTACACCAGACTCAACTGTCTCTTTAATTTTCTGAAGCTATAAATCTTCCTTCTGAGCTGATTTAATTTTGTCAATCAGGATAGGTTGTACCATAATATTTGCTAATTGCATCCCAGAATTATGAATTCGTACCTCTATCCCTGATCTTTCCAGATCCATTAAGATGTGCTTTTGATTAGTAATTAAAGTTGCCAACTTACTCGGGGTTTTCCTACTCAAGGCATCTGCTACAACATTTGCCTTTCCTGGATGGTAGCTGATAGTCAGATCATAATCCTTTAATAGTTCCAGCCATCTTCTCTGTCTCAAATTCAATTCCTTCTGAGTAAATATATATTTTAAACTTTTATGATCTGTAAAGATTTCACAACGACTACCATACAGGTAATGTCTCCATATCTTTAAAGCAAATACTACAGCTGCTAACTCTAAGTCATGAGTGGGATAATTTGACTCATATGATTTCAGCTGTCTAGAAGCATAGGCTATCACTTTTCCATTTTGCATTAGCACACAACCGAGACCCTTTCGGGATGCATCACTATATATGCAAAACTCCCCTGTCTCTGCAGGAACAGTCAATACTGGGGCAGTGATTAACCGTTTCTTCAATTCTTGAAAACTCTGCTCACAATCATCTGTCCATTCAAATTTTGTTCGTTTCTGGGTCAGGCGAGTTAAGGGTATAGCAATAAGAGAAAATCCTTCAACAAACCTTCGATAATATCCTGCCAATCCCAGAAAACTACGAACTTCGGACACATTAGTGGGTCTCTCCCACTCTACCACTGCTTCCACTTTCTTTGGATCCACAGAAATACCATCCTTTGATATAACATGGCCAAGGAAAGAAATTCTGTCCAACCAAAAGTCACATTTTTTTAGCTTGGCAAATAATTTCTCCTCTTTGAGTATTTGTAATACTATCTTTAAGTGCTCCTCATGTGCCTGTAGACTTTTTGAATATATCAGTATATCATCAATGAATACTACTACAAATTGATCCAGATATGGTCTAAACACTCGGTTCATGAGATCCATGAAAACTGCAGGTGCATTTGTCAGACCAAAAGGTAAAACCAAAAATTCATAGTGTCCATATCTGGTTCTAAAAGCTGTCTTTGGTACATCCTCTGTCTTAATCTTCAATTGATGATAACCAGAACGAAGGTCAATTTTGAGAATACTTGTGCCCCCTGTAATTGATCAAATAGATCATCAATCCTTGGTAAGGGATATTTGTTCCTTATAGTCACTTTGTTCAATTCTCGATAATCAATGCAAAGCCGAAAACTTCCATCTTTCTTCTTTACAAATAAGACTGGAGCACCCCAGGGAGACACGCTAGGTCTGATAAATCTTTTATCCAACAGCTCTTGCAATTGCTCCTTAAGTTCTTTTAATTCTGCCGGAGCCATTCTATAAGGAGCTTTGGAGATGGCACCTGTACCTGGTATAAGATCGATAGAGAACTCAATCTCTCTATCAGGAGGTAATCCTGGCAGATCATCGGGAAAGACCTCCGGAAATTCTTTCACAACAGGTATGTCTTCCAACTTAAGATCCTGCTGTTGAGTATCTATCACTGTTGCCAGAAACCCTTCACAACCTTGTCTGAGGAGTCGCTTGGCAATAAAAGCCGAAATTATCCTCCTCATAAGAGTTAACTTGTTTCCCTTAAAACAAAACTCTGACTGATCAGGAATTTGAAATTTTACAATTTTCTCAAAACAATTGATGGAAGCATGGTTTGCTGTCAGCCAATCCATTCCAAGGATTATATCGAAGTCTTTCATATCCATGACTACCAAATCGGCTTCCATTGTTCTACCTTCGATATTCAATCTACATTTCTTGCAGATTTGATTAACCACAAAAACATCCCCACTAGGAGTGGAAATACAGAGTTCAAATTCTAAAGATGTCGGGGTTAACTCATTATTCTCCCTAACCAATCTAACATATACGAAAGAGTGTGTAGCACCAGTATCAAAAAGAACATAAACATTACTGGAAAATAATTTGATCATACCTGTCACTACAGAATTTGAAGCATTAGCATCCTGCTGGGAGAGTGAATAAACCCGTCCCTGAGTTACTGTTTTCTGTTGCCCTTCAAATTGCTGTTTTCCACGAGGTAACTGATGCTGTGACCCCTGACCAGATGGACATACAACTGCCTTATGTCCCGGTTTACCACAGTTATGGCACTTCCACTCATCTGGCCACGTACAATCCCGCTTATAATGAGAACCACCACACTTAAAGCACTTGACATCTTTCTTTGGTTGGGTCTTGTCATCAGAAGTAATATTGTCAAGCTTTCTGGTTTTTGCATTGGTTCCCTTATAGAATTGGCCTTGATTCCCTCTTGTTCCAGATCTCTTCTTTAATGCTTTCTCCCTTTCAGCTTGAGCCACATCCAATCCCCTTTCAATAATTAATGCTTTGTTTACAACCTCTTTATAAGTTGGTAGCTCAAAAGCAATCACTTGATGCTGGATCCGACTTCTGAGTCCATTTTCAAATTTCCTGGCCCGGATTCCTTCATCAACTAAGAGTAATGGAGCGTATCTCGACAATTCCTCAAACTTTGAGGCATACTGAGAAACAGTTAAAGTACCCTGCTCCAAGCGATCAAATTCTCGAAATTTTTGTACCCGAACACTTTGAGGAAAATATCTCTCATAGAAAACCTTTCTAAAATCTGTCCAGGTAAAAGGTGTATCATTTGGTCCTTGTTTTCCGAGCTCCAGTTCCCACCAAGCAGCTGCCTCATCTTGCAATAAAAAGGTAGCGAATGTAACTTTCTCCTCTTCTGGACACCGCAAGGCTTGGAAAACTTTCTCAACAGCTTTAAGCCATCCCTCTGCCTCCATGGGATCAGCAGTCCCCTTGAATGCCGGTGGCGCATACTTCTTGAAATCTATTAATGTAATTGGCCGTTCCTGAGGAATTCTGACTTCTGGCTGTTGTCGTTGTAATAATAGCTGTTGCATAAATTGCTGCTGTTGCTGTTGGGCTTCCATAAATCTTAGTGTATCAGCTCTAGCAGTAGCTTGCTGCTGCACTAGAATTTGTAATAGTTGAGGAAGACCCATCTGGTCTCCAGGCTGAACTCCAGATCCACCCGGTGTTCCTGTTTCAGCAGTTCCAGTCTCCGGGGTGTTATCCAAAGGATTGGGCACTGGCTCATGATGATGCTCCTCATTACCAGTGTTGTCTACCAGATTCGGCATTGGGTCCTGTGGACGTTCCTCATTATCAGATAAGGCTCCAGCATTCTCATGCTGCTCAATAGGATCCCAAGCATTTGCTCCATCTGCAAATCTTGTAGGCCTCCTAACACGTCCACGTCCACTACCACGCACCATGGAAAACCTACACCAATGTTGTTAGTAAACAACTAACACTCAGATGGTCAAAACAATCATGACATAATATCTACCCCACATATGGATCAACCCACACTCTCTCTCGTTGAGCTTTTATCCTAAGATCCTAGAACCTGACCTGGTTTGCTCTGATACCACTCTGTCACGCCCCGAATCCAATATCGGAAACGGCTACGTGACCGGCCGCACAAACCCTAGGTTTTACCCTAGAGATCATGCAAGGCCTAGGTACACAACAATTCAAATGTATCCAAAGTAAATGAATATTGCATAAACAAATCATTAACAATGTATAATACATAATTAACTTGAGATCATAAAATGGTCCACTGACTCAAACGTCAGTAACCGGACAAACTAACTATATATCTCAAAAAAACATGATGCTCTGTCTCACGCCCAGCCCAGATCCTCCTTAAGTTTCCTGAGTCTCTGAAAGAAAACAGATGGTAGGGAGTGAGCTACATAGCCCAGTAAGGGTTCCAATATAATCACCAATAATAATTTACATGTATATGAAAGCAGTAAACATTACCATGACGAAATCAACAAATCCGATTTCATGTTTAACAAAACTTTGGAAACTTTTATTTTTCCTTCTTATAGAATTTCCAATTATTTAATTATTATCTTTAGGGTTCTGGACTAACCACGGTCACACTCCAGCCTGTGACTGGCACACTATTGTCACACTCCAGCCTGTGACGGGCATACTGTTGTCACACTTCAGCCTGTGACGGGCACACTGTTGTCACACTCCAGCCTGTGACGGGCACACAAATTATCACACTCCAGCCTGTGACGGGCACACTGAGAAACCACGGTACCGCCGTGGCATGGCTAGTCCAAACACCAGTTCTCTTAACACATTATCATTTCTCTTCACATAATCGAATCATGTCACTTTCCAGCGATCGCTATCACGATCAAATACATTTCAGGATCACATGGCAAATACAAATAATACTAACCACAACTTGATCCATAACCCGGAAATCAAATCATGCTATCCGAAAACCACTATGCATGAAAAATATTTATTTATGCTCGAAACACATCAGATCATGTAAAATATATTAATAAATACGGTGATTAGGTTAGAATTCCTTACAAATCAGCTATTCACGCTTGTACTAATCCGAACCCAAGATTGGTGCGACGTCTTCCCGCTCAGAAGACTGATTCTCTACATAGATAAATAAATTTTAAATTAAAACTAAATTCTTAATTTTTTTTTTTTTTTTTCATGAATATCTAAAAAAATCCTGATTTTCTCTCTCTTCCTTCCTTCTCTCTCCTCTTTCTCTCTCTTCCTTCTCTCTCATCCTTCTCTCTCCTCTTTCTCTCTCCTCCTTCTTTCTCCTCCTTCTCTCTCTCCTTCTCTCTCCTCTTCTCTCTCCTCCTTCTCTCTCCTCTTTCTCTCTCCTCTTTCTCTCTCCTCCTATCTTATTCATATATATATATATATTTTTATTCATATTATTATTATTATATTTTTTAACTAATATTATTTTTTTTTCTCTGGCCGTACATGACCCTTTTTTTTTTCTTTTCTTTTTTTTTTTTTCTTTTCTTTCTTTTCTTTTCTTTTCTTTCTTTTCTTTTTCTTTTTTTTCTTTTTTTTTTTTTTTTTTTTTCCCTTCTTCTTCCTTCTTCTTTTCTTTTCTTCTCCCGAACACCCCTCTTTTTTTTTTTCTTCTTCTTCTTCCTCTTCTTTTCTTCTTCGGCCGACCACCATCTCACCCCCCCCCCACCTGCCGGCAACCACATCGTGGTTGTCGCAGGGCCCTCCCGGACCAGGCGAAGGCGGCGACGACGGCGGCGGCGGCGGCGGCTGCAGCGGCGACTTCCCAAACCAAACCGAACCCAAATTTCATCCAAAAACTCACAAAAAATTGCAAATAATAAAAAAAAACCTTACCGGCGGCGTTGAGGAAGCTTCCGGTGTTCGTCGGAGAGGGAGAGAGAGCAGGATCGTGGTTCTAGGGGCGGCGGTGAGGGGTTTAAAACGAAAAAAAACAACGAGATCCCCTCGCCGTTAAAAACCCTACCACCCGTCCCAAACCCTTACGGGTCTTCCGCCGAACTCCTCCCTTGCCTCTCACGGCTCCTCCCTCCGAGTCCTCCGGCGAAAAATCCGGCGAAGAACCCCGTTCAACTCCGCCTCTTCCTCCCCTGTTCCGGCTTCCATCCATTTTTTTTTTTTTTCTCAGTCTGGGTTGAAGTCGGCTGGGTCTGCCGACTTCAGCCCAGGCCCAGCGATTACAATTTGCCATGCCCACAAGGTCAAATTATGGTGAATTAGGTTTCGGTCCAGTGGCATGGATACATGGATTTGATCAATACGTGTTAAGACCAGATAAAATGGTCTTGCCAAATTACATTTATATATCAGCATTCATCATTTTGCCTGATCAAACCAGAAAGAATCCACAAGGGCCATGGAATGCCCATCATATGACTGGCAGGTGTTGTAAAATTTGCACCCTATGTCAAAGTGTGTCGGTCAAGTTCTATCATTCCATGCAAAATATATAGCCGGGAAGCAAGTACCAACACGCAACCTTTGTCCAAGAAAATGAAGGATAGAAGACTTTTAGGCGATAGGAAAGGCTGTCGGTCAGCATGTGTAGGTTGGCGGATCCGATTAAATTTATTATTATTTTTTTGATTGAAAAGTACCGCCCGGTTTTTGCCTTTCATTAGAATGGAGCGGAGAAAAAGTCTGCCCAGAAAGGAAGCAATTATTTACATCTAGGATTTATTTTGTTCAGCGTTAACAAAAAAGAAAATTCATGTTTATTAGCTCTAATTGATTGAAGATAAGTTTCATAATATAGATAATGCAAAAGACTATGAACTTTGATGTTTTGCCATATTTAGGCTCCCTAATGACTACTCCACCACAGGGACGCCTCCTACTGAACTCGAAGCACTCTTCCTCCCCCTCCTCATCGGAGGAAGAAGAAGGTGGCCTTCGCACAAAGGGCCCGGCTTCTCCCTGGTTGGTTGAAGGGCGAAAGTTTGGACCGAATCGAGATATTGGAAGAAACAAGGAAAACCTCAGTAAGGAGAAGGAAGGGACGAACTCGGTTCGAGGAAGACCTTAGCTACTGGGGAAGAACCCTACTCCGACGGGGGAGGAAGAAGAAGAAGATGAACATGGCTCCTTAGAGGATCTGAAGCAATCGGGAAGAAGGAGAAGCCTGGGTATAGTGGCGGGCATGCAAAATTCGAAAGAATAGATATTTTGGATAAAACATGCCTTTCATTTCGAAGTTACCCGCTACACCCATATCGTTATAGCCCCTCAACCGGTGGATTCATGCCACGTGTCAGCGTTCGATAGATGAGGCACTTCGCATCAGCTGTAGCCACATGAAATTCTGCGCCGGCATTAACTACTTCTCGGATGTGGCCACGTGGCACTCCTGCTATGGCTCAAGGAACCACTTCACAAAGCATCGGCGATCATGGTAATTATTGCACCGGATCCTTGCCTTTCCATGTCAGCACTGTAATTACTCCCTTCGACCCAAGCGCCGCGTACTAACAGGCCTTGGGAGTGGGGGCAAATGATGTGGCAAGATCGCTGACGTGGAACTCCAGTTAAATGCCATGTCACTATATGCTGCCATGATGGATATCTCCTCCCGGACTCCTACGCCGAGTTGAGCTCCCTCAGAACACTGGGGCCACCCGCCGAGACCGAGCACCATCCTCCACCAGGTCGGCTCCCACGAGATCGGGATGCCTAGGCCGGAGCCGAGTGACCTCCCCAGATCGAGCCCCTCGAAGCCGGGTCCTGCGGTCCGGAGCCGAGCTTAGCCCTCCTCCATCACGTGGAACCCCTCGAGGTCGAACTCGACGGAGTAGAGCCCTGCTCCCCTGCTCAGCCCCCTAGCTAGGGCGAAGACACCAGCAAGCAAAGGGGAGACACCGCCATCCTTGGACCCCTGCGGGCCATCCAAGGGTCGCAAGGAGATGCCCACCAGGCTGCAATAACTGTCCACAGCTACCACATACACCAGAAAGGGAAGAAGCTCCCTGATCGAGGCACCACGCTCTCCACCAACCACCTGCACCGCTCGAAGGAGGAAGTCAACCAGGAGATTCGAATCTCGGGGGCGGCGGCCCTCCGATCAAGGCACTGCCAAGTTTTCCAGACTGGAGCGATCAGAGGGAATGTCAGAGCGTGTGGCAGCTTCCTCTATCACGAACCGGAAAAGACGTCCCATCCACGCACAAGATATCGTAGCATACACCTGCCAGCACGGGGAAGATCGTGAAGCAGGCGCCCAATGGTCACCTGGATTTCTAAAAGCCATCGACACCCCAAAAGAGGGAGGTAACTCTAGCTCAAGAGAACTCAACTCACAAAAACTCAAGAGGGAGAGGCTCCACCGGAGAATTCACTTCGAGTGGATCCAAGCTAAGCCACCGAGGGAAAAAGAGGCCACACAGGCGACTCCCTTCACCTTGGCCACCACCTCTCTCGGCTTGCTCTCATCTCTACCCACACTGCACTCTCTTTTCTTAGCATGGAGTCCATCAAGAGGGGCTCGATCGGGAGGATTTGTTCTCCTTTGTCGTCACTGACTTGACCGTCTGAGTGCCCCCGCCGGGTTTCCCGACCCGGGTCACTAACCTCTGTTTTGCAAGTCCAGAACCAACAAGACAGTCCACCAGTCGAAGAACGGCAATCCGATGTCAGCAGCTACAGGCCTCGCGATCTTGGCGGCAATACCAGTCATAAGCTGAAGCATGACCATGATTAGTTCAAAATCCTAAAAAAATAATAATGATTGATCTGGATCATATTAATAAGATATGGATAATAAGATATGAAACCATACTTAAGTAAAAAGGAAGATTTACTTAATGACATATGTAGTGTCTCACTTTTGAATAAGATGGATATTTGGTATTAATTGATGCATATTTTGATTTTGAGTTATCTTGACTTCTTGACATGAAATTTTGATATTTATGTTTTATTTGATACTATTTATTATTATTTTGAATTATATTGTATTATACTAGTATGAATGTATAGGTATTCTTATCAGGCTATAAAGCTCACACCCTATTTTTTTCAGAGTTACAGGATATTCAATTTAGCCATGGTTTAGATTCATGAGTGAAAAAATAAAAATATAGATAGTCATTGATATCGACTAGATGATTAAAGAATAACCAAATTTATAATTTTATGAATTATAATTTCTTTAGATTAGAGATTTTGCTAAGAATTGTGATCAATAGTATTCTTAAAAATTAAAATTGTAATAGATTTTTAAGGCCTTGCATGATCTCTATGATGTATTCTAGAATTTGTGCGGCCAGTGCATGGCCGATCCTGGTGTTGTATTTGGGATGTGACAGAATGGTATCAAAACATAGATTATAATTACTTGGAACCGTGGCATAAGTGATTATGACATAACATGAGTGATATCAAAACTTATGTTATGATCACTTGGGATTGTGATATAAGTGAATAAGGAATGACGTGATTGAAATCGAAACTTAAGTTTTGATCATTAAGGACCATAACTTAAGTAGTATTTGAACTTAAGATTATGATCATTAGAGATATAATAGAAATACTAGAAATCAATTCAGAGTTTAGATTTTAGATCACTATGCATTATGATATAAATTATGACTAAGGTTTGATATAAGATGAGAGAAAAAGGGCTATATATTTTATCTATGATCTTGGTGATAAGGTTAATCTAAGGTAATCGCAATAGAGTTTTGTATTTTTGTCTATAATCTTAATGGTGAGATTGACCTAAGATGAGTACAAAAAGGGTTGAATAATTTATATTTCTTGATCACAATAAGGGGGGTTGATCAAAATTTGTTGACTTTAGAATAAAATATGTTATGTTATTGACTTATGTTATGCTGCATATGTATGTTCAATTGTTAATTGGATAATTTTGGAATCCTAAATTTAATATGGATGCAAATCACTACAGCCCTTTAGTTTTATTATTTATTATTTGATTTCAAGTTTTGGATATATCAATAAGTTATTTAGAGTATGACATGAGTTTTGTGATACTAGAGTTGTGTTTTTCAATAATTCAAACTATGTGTATCATGAATAGAACTGACATGTAGAAAAAAATATATTTGTGATGTTACAAGTACATGTAATCCTGTATTGATGGATTAGATTTTATTATGTGGCCATTGATATACACATCTTGGTGAAATCCTTGATAATTTATATTAGTAGTTTTGGATTGAATTACTTGATCTTCCTTAAAATATTGGAGATTCTTGGATGTGTTAAGATCCAAGTAAATAATTAGGTTTATAAATAGATTTATAGCATCTCATTACTGTAATTGATTTGAGTTGAGAAATTGATTTTAGGAGACTTATATGAGTTTAGCCTATGAGGGATAACATTTTAGATAGTTTGTTAATTGATACTAAGAATTATGATAAGATAGCTCTATGAATAATAACATGATTGATCATATTCATAAGAACATTAACTTAAAATCATTTATTTTGTTATAGTTAATGTTAACTTTCTAAGAAAAAAGTTGATATGGATTGTCCAATTGAATTGTTAAGGGAAGCATAATTAGTTTGGGCTTTGACTAGATTTATTAATATATTGAAAGGATTGTAAAATTTTATACAAGGGTTTGACATATGGAAAATGGATTGAGGTTTAATATTGATGTAGTACACTCAAGATGTGGTAAGGACAAAAAATCTTTTTTTTTTTGAAAGGTTGGGTTTTTAGGTTCTAGTGTAAAGTGATAATTTATCAAATATTCATCTAATAAAACTAGAAAATCTTATAAATTTATATTAGAGTATGCAATGAAAGTATGGTGGCTTAAAATATTTAAAGCTGATTAGAAATATTGATTCATAACTTTGAAAGTTATGATAATGGAAGGCTCAAAAGAAACTCAATGCAGATTATGGATGAAATGAATTGAGTTATTAGATGACATGATTTTATAAGATAAGTACTATGAAAAGCAAACTAATTAGGAGCTTAAAAATAATATGAGAGTTCTGTATTTTCAAAGTTTAAATCTCAAACAAGCTAATTTAAGGACAAAATTATTTTAAGAAAGAAAGAATGTAATAACCCAGCCAAAAAAAAAAAAGAAAAAAAATAGGGGAAGAAGAAGACTGCTGATAGGAGTCATCTTTTCTTCCAAATCTCTATCAAAGAAGGAGAGATTTCCTATTTAAGTTGAGTTTGGGAATTCCTAGACTCCATCTATAAGTAGAGATCTCCCTCTTCTTGAAATCCCATCACCAAATCCTCGAGAAATCATAACTTTTCAGGTCTTTTTCTTGAGTTGTCACCGAAGAAAATCATTGATTTCTCTCATTCAACTCTTGCCGGAAGTCTTGCTCTCCTTTCTTTTCCAAGCATATTATCACCATTTACGATTGATGAGATTCTAGATTTTGCGAGGGAGATCAACTCCTCCATTTTGATACTCTTTTCCTTGTTTCTGGTGCTACCCATCACCATTGATCACCGAATGGGGGACGAGCGGTAGCGCCATCACAAGCCATAGCCATGGCCACCATCTCCTAGTGAGATGTCTTGGGATCTTGGGGAAGAAGGTGGACTCAAAAGAGTCCCCTATTTTGGCTAAATGGAGGAAGAAGAAGAAGAAGAAAAGAAGAAGAGAAGAAAAAATAAAAAGAAAAAATAAAAGAAAAAAAGCAAAAAAGCAAAAAAGAAGAAAAAAATATTTTTCCTCTTTTCTCCCTCTTCCCTCTCTAGTTTCTCTCTCTACTTTTTCTCTCTAAGTTTTTTTCTTTCTAAAAGTTTCTCTTCTAAAAATTGAGGAGGTTGTGAAGTTGGGATCGAGGATTGGTGGGTGGATCCTTGATAAACTTTAGTAGAAGGTGGTTCTAGTTTAATAATTATTATACCATAAAATTATTTATTGATATTAAGATTGATTATGTAGAAGAATATTTTTTGGACTGAAGGATGTCAAACAAGTTTCCTAGCACCTGGTTCTGGACTGGGGCATGGATTGATATCTAGCATGTTAAATTTATCCTCATTAGAGATAAAGATTTTTGGACATGATCACTGGTTATTATGTATACCTTTTTATGCTGTATGGCTTTTGATTCTTGAACATAAGTATAGGCATGTATGTTATTGATGCATTATATGACTTTATTTCTCATGATGGATATTTATTATTGCCTGTATTACTATTTATATTTTTCATATAATATGTTCCTATCAAAATATGATTATTTTTGGATAATTTAAATCATGATACTGATTATTGAAAATCTTGAAGTGAATATAATTGATAACATATTAAGAGATAAATTGATAATAAGAAAAGAGTGTTTGGACTAGTCTTGTTAAATAGAAAATAGTCGAGCCACAGGTTGATAATACTGTAATAATACCTGACCTAAATTAAAAAAAAAAAAAAGAAGACGAAGACTCCCAATGGGAGTCTTTTCCTTCTCCTAATCGAAATCTAAGCAAGTTGAATCTAGCATTTCCGACTTTAAGAAGGGGCTTCCTTCCTTGAACCCCATTGCAGAGAGCTTTCCTTCCCCCATCGTTCTTCCGCATTATGCTCACTTATACCAGAGCAATGGGCATCACCGAAGGTCGAGGTAAGCCTGGCCCTCCTCCCTCTCTTTATTCTCCTCATTCCCATGGCCTCATGTCTCATATCCAGCTGACAATCGCTAGAATAATTCATAAAAAAATGGAAGGAAATTGTTACCTTAGTTCTCCAGCGCTGGCACCGTTGATAGACACTGGACTGGGATTGGAGGCCGTGCTACAATAGATCGCAGCCCCGCCCATCCTCCTCCGAGTGAGAAATCTCGAGCTTAGGGGAAAAGAGTAGGGGGCACGGGTGCCTGTTCGGCCAAGCAAGAGAAGAAGGAGAAAGGGAAAGAGAGGAAAAGAAAAAGAAAAGAAAAGGGAAGAAAAGAAAAGAAAAAGAAAGAGAAAAGGAAAGGAAAAAAAGAAAAGAAAAAAAAAAAAGAAAAAGAAAAAGGAGAGAGAGGAGAGAGATAAGAGAAGAGAGAGAAGAGGAAAGAGGAGAGAGAAAGAGATAAGAGAAAGAAAGATGAGAGAGAAAGAGGAGAGAGATAAGAGGAAAGAGAGAGAAAAGAAAGAGTAAGATAAATAAATATTTGGAGAGGAAGATCTAAAAGTTTCTTTTCTAGAAAATTTATAAAGTTAGAAATCAGAAGATGGATCATGGATGGAATCCGAGTAGAAGGAGAATAATTTTTTGGATAGGAGGGTATTGAGCAAGTTCCGTAGTATCTAGATCAAAAATTTGGGTACAGATTAATATCGGGAGTGTTAAATTTATCTTTAGTAAAGGTAAGGATTTTTGGACACGATCACCAGTTTATCTATATATATTTACATTGCATGATTTAATTTTTGGCTACGATTATTGACATGAATGATTATTTATGTACAATATAATTGTAAGGAAACTATTCCTAGGGGCGTAGCATGCGTTTCGAAACTTTTCTAAGAGCATGCAGCAGCGGAAAGCGATAAAACCATTTTATCTTAAGATGTTAATCTAATTAACAGAAGCCCTTACCAGGATTAAGATGTATCTAGAGTAATGTAAAATGAAACTATGCAACCAAAGTATAAAATATGAAACTATGCAACCAAAGTATAAAATATGAAACTATTCACATAACTATATAATGATGTGGTAAGGAACAATTATGTCATACATAAATTAGTCACATACCTTGGTGACGTTCACCGGAAAAAATCAGAATTTGTAGAAATGCCCACCTCTCAGTCGCGATCCTAGGGATGCCACTGACCTGTGAAAAAAATCCAGCTCTGCAAGCAGCACTCGTGTACCGCCTCTACGGGTTGTTTATACCATGTAGTACAATTCCTTCTCCTTCATTCGATGTGCTAGCCTCTTCAGAAATGATATCGGCAGCGACGGACTGAATCTTCAACTCCTTGAAGTCCCGGTTGCTACAGCAGCACTGGAACAAAGACTCTTGAGAACCTTTTCCAACACTCTATCCCAAACCCTCAATAGAATGTATGCACTCAGAGATCCCACCTAAACTCAATCAATCCTGTGATTCAATCTCTCAATCCCTAAGAAGTCTTAGAAGATTTCCAACCCAAGGAATGGAGAGAGTCTCGACCTCAGAACAGGTGGAACAGCAAATCTGATCTACAGTCCTAGAAACAATCTGCCCAATAGAAATAAACAATCCCCAAAACCATTAAGAGGACTAATGTGAGATTAATGTGGAGTTTTGAGTCTCTTGGGATTCCTGGGACCTTTGGAATTCAGCAACCGCCCGGCATAAAAACCAGAAACTCCCCATTAATTTCGACAACGATTGCAACAATTAATGAAGCAATTTCAGTTTCGCTGGAGTCCATCATTCGAGTCGACTCGTTCAAGAAGAGTCAGCTCGAACAGAAGTTTGACAACACCTTGACAAACGAGTCCGGAATGATTTCCAATCATTCGCATGACAACAAAGCAAGAAGAAATCCTCAGTATGCGACCCCATAGGTTTAAACACTAAATCGATAGCACGGAAACATTTCCAATACTAGCCAAAGTCACCATCTAGCAATGACACCCGTCATCCGAATAGGTTGAAGGTTGCAGAGCAACATGACCTATCGAATACGGAATAGCATTGAACTTATTCCTTGAACCTTCTAATACTTCGGATGGCATAGGATTAAACTTCCCAACCCTAAGCAGTCCATTTGAATATGTCTCAATGAATCCCTGCAACTCCTTACAAGGAATGCCCTAGCCAAGGTCTTTCTCAATTAAGGCATATAAAGCATTCAATCCAAATCATTCGGAGAGGTTAATCTTATCTCAATCCTACTACCGCTACATAACTATTTGACTATATCCAGCAACCTTCCATCACCGGATTAGAAATCTGGATAGCTGGTGCAGGATGGTTGTCAAACGCCTGCAGCGACCAAAATCCCGATTCAGGGAGAACGGGTTCTGGAAATTCTTGGATGCTAGGATTGAGCAATATGGGAAAGATCCTTTGAAACCTGCAACGATCAAGCGCTGGAAGGGCCGCGTGATTCCTCACGTTGTCAGTCCTCTACCGGATTTCAATCCGGGTCTTCAAGATTGGAAGGGACGAACGATGGGTTTCTCACCGTGAGTCCCTGTTTCTTTTTTTTTTTTTTAACTAGGAACTTGGAACGGAAAGAAGAGATTCCTCACGGAATCATCCTCTCCCAACCAGGCTTTCGGCCTAGTGTGCGAAGGGGGAAAAACAGATTGCCGGCGGCCTTCCATGGAAAGAAGACGCCCAAAACACCAACAACGTCCGTGCAATGGAGATATCTTCTTCCACTACAGTGAATCTGGGCTTTACCGACACTTTTTTGACTTTTACCGACGCTTATAAACGTCGCTAAATAATCTCCGACGTTTTGTAAAGCGTTGTTAAAGCGTCGCCTATGCAAGCGTTGGGACACAACTTACCGACGCTTGGGAAAAGCGTCGCAATTCTAGCGACGCTTTAAAGCATCGGCTTTTAGCGACGCTTTAAAGCGTCGGTATTTAGCGACGCTTTAAAGTGTCGCTATACTAAACCCTAGCGACGCTTTAAAGCGTCGCCGATTAGCGACGCTTTAAAGCGTCGCTAGACACCAAATCTAGCGACGCTTTAAAGCGTCGCCAGTTTCAGTTCTAGCGACGCTTTTCCCAAGCGTCGCTAGGGTTTATTCTAACGACGCTTTAAAGCGTCGCTAGAACTCGACACCAAACCTAGCGATGCTTTAAAGCATCACCGGTGCCAGTTTTAGCGACGCTTTAAAGCGTCGCTAGAACTGAACCCTAGCGACGCTTTAAAGCGTCGCCAGTTAGCGGCGCTTTAAAGCGTCGCTAGACACCAAGCCTAGCGACGCTTTAAAACGTCGCCAGTTCTAGTTTTAGCGACGCTTTAAAGCATCGCCAGATCCAAAATTAGCGACGCTTTAAAGCGTCGGTAAATTTTTTCTTAAAAAAAAAAATAAACAGCCATATATACAAACCCATAACCTGTATACATTACGAAAAAGAAACATTCAAACCTGTCTCACATCCAACATACACAAATAAATGAAAATATTCAAACTTGTATCACATATCACATCCAACATACACAAACACAAATACAACCCAAATATAAAAAGTTTTATATATATATATAAACATATCAATCCAAGTTCAAATAAACAAAAAGACATACATAAATAATAAAAAAACCATCTAACATCACTGATCCGTGGGAGGCTGGTCGTCGTCAGGTCTGCGGCTCGCAGATGCACCAGGAACCTGCAATATATACATCAGGAATTATAATACATATATTATATATATTCTCAATTATTAGATATATACAAAATTAATAAATAATTACTTACCTGAGATGACATGAACATATGCAGCACAGATGTAACATGCTCTAGCTGAGACCTAATGGTCTGCATCTCTGCTCTGTCTGCATCACGTGTCTGTCGGAGCTCTGCTATCTCCTCCTGGAGCTGACGAACATGTAACTGATCATGACTCTCTCTAGTATCCCGAGTATATCTACGCACCTCAGATAACTGAGTAGGGGTAACTCCAATCCCATAACCCCTCACTCGTCTAGGACGCTCTGGTCCCATCAACTCCGAGAATACCTCGGCCTCGATGCGACTGCTCTGTGTAGATGATGAACCCTCGCCAGCACGCTCGGATATCATAGAGGTAGCCCTATTCTATATTTGACAAAAAATATATATATTAATACTTAATAAAAATAAAAATATAAATCATAATATAACATAAATAAAAAAATACATATATATCTCTGGACTCGTTCCGAACAAAACTGCCATCCTGGTGAACGTGAGTCATCCGATAAAACTCCACCTCACCAGGCTCCCTCCCCTGCTGATCAGCCTATATAAAGAATAAATATTACAAAAAAACTCAAAATAACACATCTTATATCCCCGTATCATTATACATGACACATGCATGATACATGATGATACATTATGTTAAAACTAAAAGTATACTACTAGTATTATGGGATGAGAAACATACAAACTCATGCCTGAGCCGTGCATAACTCTTGGACCCCGCTGTGTGAGGAACAGACTGAGCAGCTCGTGCAGCTCTACCAATATCAGAATACGTCTGCAAAATAAAATTAAAACAATGTTATATATTGTATAAATATAATTATAACAAGTGAAAATTAATAAATTTCGAAGTGTTTGATGATGCTACACAACCTGTGCCCTCTCAGAGAACCAATAGTGCACCAGCTCCATCCACTGATGAGGGTGAACATCAGGAGGACAGGTAGCTACAACCTGCTCCTCTGTCCTACCCTCTAGCTTGTAGTCTCTCTTCAACTTCGCCCTATATTCTTTCCACTTGTGATTGAGAGACTTAAGCATAAAATCAGATGAATCTGAAGGAAGAACGAACTTGCTCTACAATTTAATTAAACAATAAAATAAATATTAAATGAAAAAAGCAATTCAATTATTAAAAACCTAAGATATAAAATAATATATTAATTTTTTACCTGCACAACTCGTAGCATTTCTATTTTATATGCAGGAAGCATGTCGTTCCACTTCGAATAATTCAGAGGACATAGCTGACCACGGCGTGCTACTGTCCCCAGAAAGCTAGTCAACAAGCTAGCAGCTTTCTTAATAGGCTGCCCTAGCTTGTTGCACTCTATCACTATCCTCTCACCCTCAGGTAACTGCCACACATCACGGACTAATGTGGGTCCTCGCCTACGCCTGAGTCTCCCGGATCCATCTACAAAAAAAAAAATACAGAACATTGTATATCAAAACTATTGCATATGCATGAATTGAAATGAGATAGAATTATTAAATTATGTACCCTGTATCTGTATATCATCGATGATAGGCTCGTCATCAGGATGATCCATAGAAGGATCGTGATGTGCGGACTCGGAGGGAATAATGTCGTCCTGAGGCTGATGTGCAGAAATAGAGGGACTGCCATCAGACCGATGTGAAACTGATCGACTGCCCTCAGGCTGTTGTGCTGAAGAAGTACCAGCCTCGGTCTGGGAAAACTGTATCTGTACATCTGCTAATCGCTTCCTTCGAGGCATGGTGTACCTAACCTGCATTATTTAAAAACAAGTCAGTCAACATTATAATCAAATTATAACGGAAATGAATTGCAATTTAAAAGATAACATAATCATCAATGCAAAAAATGTAAACCATCTTACAAACTACTTACTTGTCATAATCAACCAGTTGTACCTTCCTCGGAATCCAACCTAACCAAAATGGTTGTATCATTTATATGATCATCCGGTACAATATTATAAGGCATACACTGAGTGTAAGTATCATCATCTTCTTCTTCCACCCTTTTTCCCATGTCATACAAGTCTCTGGGTTTTGTCTTAATAATAGTAGCCCATTCTTTATCTTTCGAGTCTTGTACATAAAAAACTTGTCTAGCTTGAGATGAAAAGATAAATGGATCATCCTTCAATAACACACCCGTATGTATCAATCTTGAAAAATTGGCAAGTACGAATCCGTCTGAGTCCTTTTTCAAACCCCTCGGTGTATTTATATCCACCCAATCGCATCGAAATAATACAACTTTAAAATTTCCATAATAATCCAACTCCAAAATATCTTTAAGTATACCATAATAAGATTTTCCATCTGCTTCAACCATAACACCACTATTCTGAGTTTTTCTAAGTTTCTCGCGCTCCTTGGTATGAAATTTAAAGCCATTTATAATAAAACCATTATATTTGTTCACAATATAATTTGGACCTCTGGCAAGTGCAATTAATTCTGCTGAACTATTTTTCTCCATCAGTACCGGTACCTAAAAAATATAATATCAATTATCGATCATTTAGTCGATGTTAAAAATATATAAAATTATTATACGACTTATATATACTAACCTGATTGGCAAGCCAATTAGGGAATAACTCAACCAACCATCTTTGTTCAATCCTTGGATTAGGACGAGTGGAATGATTGGCTTGTCGTTGTACAGATAAAAATTCACTGCATGATAATAAAATATAAGTTTGACTGTGTCTAATATTTAGTATTATCCATGTGTAGATAGACTAACCTGCGATAGTCAGATATTATGTCACTATGTAGCAATACATAACGGTGTGCTTGTGACATGGATTTATGGTCAAGAACAATACTTTCAGCTTTTCCTATAAATCTTCCGGATGATGCAAATTTGTATATATCTGTATTCTCCATATTATCACCATGACGTTGAGGTGATTGAATACAGTCTCAACACCTTCGAGATATCTTGAACAAAATGTTAAACACTCTTCAGCAATATATCCCTCTGCTATTGAGCCCTCAGGATGGGCTTTGTTTCGTACATAATCCTTCAAACGTACAAGATACCTTCAAAAAGTATGATATTTATATCATATTAAATAATAAAAAAGTTATATAAATTATAAAATTTAAGTTTTACAGCATTACCTCTCGATAGGGTACATCCATCTGTAGTGTACCGGTCCACCAAGTTTAGCTTCCGAAGCTAGGTGAATGAGTAGATGAACCATAATCGTAAAAAATCCAGGAGGAAAAATCTTTTCCATCTGACATAATGTAAGTACGACTTGAGACTGCAACTGATCAAGCTCCTGAGGATCAAGAACCTTAGAACATAATGCCTTGAAGAATGATGATAACTGAAAAACAACCGTAATAACTTGTTTTGGCATTGACGACCTTAAAGCCAATGGAAGAATATCTTGCATTAATATATGTCCATCATGACTTTTAAGATTTGAAATTTTGCGCTCTTTCAGATTCACACATCGTGAAATATTTGAGGCATATCCATCAGGAACTTTGATATTCTTTAAAACTGTCAGGAAGAGATCTTTTCTCGACTAGACATTGTATAACATGCATGAGGGATATAAGTTCTATCATTTGCAAGCACTTGTAGATGAAGTTCATGTCGGATGCCCATTTCTTTTAAATCAAGACGCGCCTTCATGTTATCTTTAGTCTTTCCATCAAGATTTAATATTGTTCCAATCAAATTATCACAGACATTCTTTTCTATATGCATAACATCAAGATTATGCCGGAGTATATTATGCTCCCAATAAGGTAAGTCAAAGAATATGCTTCTTTTCTTCCATAATTGTTTAGTATGCTGATGGGTAGTTGCTGTGATTATATCATCATCATTTTCAACTTCAAAGAAATTATCCGGATCCTCGAACACTGCGTATCTAAGGTGCAAGTATTGACTTCCTCCGATATTTCTTCTTGTACTGAAGTCTCAACATCATCTCTTCCTCGCTTTTTAGAGGACTTTGTCATCTTGCCATAACTGTGTCTGATACCAAGCATTTGTCTACGAATATCAGAACCAGAAGGTAGAATTGGAGCAGATCCAAACTCTATGGTACCATCAAATAAATCCTTCTGAAATCGAAATGGATGAAGAGAACTAAAAGAAAATGATAACCGAAATATATCTGGAACTCTATCTGTACCGTTTGATTACTGTAAGCACCTATAAAATTATTTGCAATTCTCAAACTGTCCAATCTGGACATTCAATTGACCACTGTACATATTTCTGCCATCCGTACAAAAATTAAATAATTGTACGGATCGTGTAAAATATGTACTTTAATCAATTGACGGGTCTATGTTTCAATGCAATACAAGTTTTTTAAAAAATATATAAAAAATCATAATTGATCGTAACAAAACTACAGATGGTATTGAAATATATAAAAATGGAGTTATTCATGGACAACTTATCGAAAATGTTGCAGTAGATTTCGATATCGAAGTAATCATCACTGAGGTGACGTTATATGGCAAAAGCCATAATAAGCCAATGGGGCATGTGACAGCTTGTTGTCTCTATGTTATTGAATCATTGTGTGACTGAGTGTCGTGTTTTTATTTATGTATGGACCAAATATATGCTTGCTCGAGCAATGTAATGCTGAAGTATTAATATTGCACCTAAACTGCCTCATGTTTGTTATCTATGATAAATGAAATGCTTCTTTATGATGATGATATGTAGTTTAGATTAATCATATGAGAAACTGAAGAGACAGAAACAAGATTACAACTTGGTGTGGATCCATGATTTCGGTTATTTTCCAGCGACCATTTAATAGTGATTACTTGCTAAAAGTTGGCATGGCTTCCCTGCATCCACCATGTTCCTTGGAGATTAAATTTTTGCAATGAAAGAGAAACAAAATATATTCCTCCTTGACAATTCAGCTAACCACGTAATCCATTTTTCTCTCAGATTTCTCTACTTTATACCCTTTATCACTCTGCTCATCAAATGACACTTCTAAAACTTCCTTCATTGCTCTGCGATTTACAAAAAAATTGTATATCTAGTTTGTTTAGCATATTTATACTTATGTCTCTCAGTGATGCACCTTAAACCAACCTTTTTCCCCATTTGCCATCGCTTAACAGAATTGTGCTCTAGATAGGCTACAAATTTGTCAAATTAGGTTTTGGATTCTGTTGAACCAGATCTAGCCACAGTAAGTACATGTTTAAAATTTAGGTTGACCCAGCCAACTCAAGAAATCAAGGTTGGGTTGGAGTAAGTTTGCACTTCAAAAATAAATTTCTCTCATCTGCTTTTGGAAAACAGCCAGAATTGAAGCTATAGTTTTATATTCATCCTCAGAACACCACATAAGTGCAGCTTTAGATAGTTAGGTCCTCATTTTGGTGCAAATTGTAATTATTATGCAGCTTATAAAGTGATTAGGCTAGCAAGGAGAGCTTAAGTCAAAGACAAATAACTAATAAAAACTGTAATCCACCACAATTCTCTGAATGATCAAGGAGATAAAGACAGGCTATTGCATAACCTTTAACATGAAAAAGGTGTCATTAGCAACTTTCTTACGTGGAAAAATGACTTAGCAACAAAACCACGAATATAAAATGTAACAAGAAATGAACTACAAGTTGTATGAATCTGATGCAATAAGCTGGGATCCTAAAGAAACAACTAATTAATTCCACGAGCAAACTTATAATTTTTTTGGGAATAAATTTCTCCAATGTCTCAAACTAATTCACAAAAGATATACAGAAACTTATGGGATAAAAGAATGAGCAAACATGTTAGCAATGCTATAATACCTCAAAAATCATACAGGTGCCATGGAACAAAGATATTAGAATGGTATGACTAGGATCAGGCCCATATTATTCTTTCAAGTTGACCATAGAAATGTTAATTCACACAGAAAATCAAGGTATCACATTCTGTTTTGCAAAGATTATTGGAACATTCATTTTAGCCCAGTTTCTCAGGTGCACATTTTCTTCTATATTGTGAGAAAACAGAACTTTTACATATTCTGACTAAATTGATGGAAAAGAAAAAAAAATTTACCGAGCGGAGGAGGAGGAGGAGGGGGGTTCGGCAGCGGCTCGATCGACCGGGAGATCACGGACGGCTGCTACGTCGGCGGACCGAGCGGAGGAGGAGGAGGGGGGGGAGGAGGAGGAGTTGGGGAGGGGGGGGGGTGTTCGGTGGCGTGGGTGGGGGGAGGGGGGGGGAGGAGGAGGGGGTGGGAGTGTTCGGTGGCGGGGGGGGGGTGGGGGGGGGTGGGGGAGGAGGAGGGGGGGGGGGGTGTTCGGTGGGGGGGGGGAGGAGGGGGGGGGAGGAGGAGGAGGAGGGGGGGGGGGGAGGAGGAGGAGGGGGGGGTGTTCGGTGGGGGGGGGGAGGAGGGGGGGGGAGGAGGAGGAGGAGGGGGGGTGTTCGGTGGCGTGGGGGGGGAGGAGGAGGAGGAGGAGGAGGCGGGGGGGTGGGGGAGGAGGAGGAGGAGGAGGAGGAGGAGGAGGGGTGGGGGAGGGGGGGGAGGAGGAGGAGGAGGGGTGGGGTGGGGGTTCGGCGGTGGACCGAGCGGGGGGGGGGGGGGAGGAGGAGGAGAAGGAGGAGGCGGGAGGGAGGGTGAGGAGGAGTTCGGGGGGGGGGGGGAGTTGGTGTGGCGGCTGCAAAGAAAATTAGGGTTGGGTGGGGGGGGTTTCTTGGAGTCCGGCGACGCTTTTAAGCGTCGCCAAAAGTCTTGACTCTAGCGACGCTTATAAGCGTCGCTAAATAAGCAGGGAACTATAGCGACGCTTATAAGCATCGCCAAATATCCTGGAATTTTTGGCGACCCTTTAAAGCTCGGCAAAGGTCACGGACTTCGGCGACGCTTAAAAGCGTCGGCAAATTTACGATCCGGCGATGCTTATAAGCGTCGCCAAAGCTCCCTGGACTCCGCGATGCTTATAAGCGTCGGTAAATGTCCAGTCTGGCGACGCTTAAAAGCGTCGGGAAAGGTCCCAGACTCCGGCGACTCTTATAAGCGTTGGCAAATATCCCAGATTTCAGCGGGATGGTCCGGCGACGCTTAAAAGCGTCGGTAAAACTCAGGGTTAATTGCCGACGCTTAAAAGCGTCGGCGGACTTTCAGTTTTGCCTACGCTTTCAAAAATCGTCGGCGGGTTCTAGTTCTTCCCAACGCTTCACCGAAGCGTCGGCAGAAAAGGGTCGGGATAACCCTGTTTTGCTGTAGTGTTCCCAAAACTAAACGCGCTCTCCCGTGCAAAATCTTATTTCCAAAACAAAAACTCAAAAGGAATCACCGTGTAAAACGTATTCTTCCAATTGTATATTCCAAAAGAAACAAAACAATGTCCAATGGGTATAAACCAAAACAAAACTCTCTCCCACGTTATCCTTGGTTCGGGTTTTAAGGAAAAAGCCATACAAGGTTTTGTTATCCCCCACCTGACTAATTGGGAGGGGAATAATAAAAAAAAAAACTAAACACTAATATAAACAAATCCAAACGCTGACTCTTGCGTGAAACTCTTCAAACGGATTTTTTTTTTTATAAAAAAAATCAAGAGATCACGCCACTAATAAATTATAATAATAATAAAACTAAAGACTCCGGTGTTTTCCCGGATCTGAAATTTCACGGACGCAATTAGTGTATTGGGCCTTCGGCCCAATTCCCAATTAATTGTTTTCATCCCAAAAATGGGTCAGATTTGAAACTTGCTTCCCTTGAAGGCGTTTGGACCTGCGCACGTTTCCTGCTGGCGAGGCTGGCGACCCCAAATCGTCATGGGCCGGAAGCTGAACCGAAACGTCTGGGTTGGGCTTCGCCGAACTATCACCAGGCTGTCCTGATATATGAGTCAGCTGATCAGGTTCAATATTCATCTCGATGTCCACATCACTCTCCCTTCCTCTGAAAAGCTTGTCCTCAAGCTTGAATTATCACCTGCATAAGGGGTTAAATGTCGAATATTGAATACATCAGAAATAAGGACATCGTCTGATAATTCAACTCGGTAGGCATTGTCACTAAATTTCTCCAACACCTGACAAGGACCAATTTTCTTTGGCTTGAGTTTGGTATAGGCCCCCTGTGGATATCGTTCTCTTGGAAAGAAGACCCATACCAAATCACCAACCTCAAAAGTCTGTTGTCGACGCGTCTGATCAGCCTTAGCCTTATACTTGGCATAATCTTGCTCTAGATTGGCTTTAACAGTTGCGTGTACCTCACGGAGATCAGCCACTCGATCTTCTATCTTCTTACTTGATTGTTTGGCACATCAACAGGTAAAATATCAAGTGATCCTCTTGGCAGAAATCCATACAATACATGAAAGGGTGCAAAACCAGTAGAACGGTTCACCGAAGAATTGAACTCAAACTCAATCTTTGGCAAACATACATCCCAGTTTTTAAATTCTTGCACATTGGCTCTTAACAAGTTACCAAGACTTCGGTTGACAGTCTCGGTTTGCCCATCGGTCTGAGGATGATAAGGACTACTGAATTTTAATTTTGTACCCAACTTTTTCTATAATTCATGCCAGAAATATCCCATAAACTTGCTATCTCGGTCCGAAACTATTGACGATGGTAACCCATAATGTCGGATAACTGCAGAAAAATAAAGATCAGCTACTTTCGACGCATCAAATATCGTTTTGCATGGCAAGAAACATGCCATCTTGCTGAACCGATCTACAACTATCATAATTGAATCTTGACCTCTCACTGTTCATGGTAAACCTACAACAAAATCCATAGATACCTCTCGCCATGGCTCATCTGGAATAGGTAAAGGGATATATAAACCTTGATTTGTATCTGATCCTTTAGATTCCTGACATAAACGGCATCTCTTCACATAGGTTTTGACATCTCAGTCAAGCCCAGGCCAATAAAACCGTTGACGAATTAACCATGCAGTTTTGTCTCTTCCAAAATGTCCCTGATTATGCAGCTCCTGAATAATCAATACACGCAGTGAAGTGTTAGGAATACAGAGACAATTACCACGAAACAAATATCCATCATGTAGGACGAAGTCAGATCGACCTCCAGCTTCCAATTCAATCACAATGCTCTGGAAATGCTCATCTGCACGGATATCATCCTTCATGCTTTCAAACCCAAGGGTATATACTTGCATAGCACCAATCAATAAACTCCATCTACTTAAAGCATCTGCCACTTTATTCAAAGTGCCTGACTTATGCTTGATGATCTGAGTACAGCACAAATTCTCGCTGGATCAAGTAATGTTGCCAATGTTGCAATGACCTCACAATGACGTATAGCTCCAAATCATAAACCGAATACATCAGTTTGGCACCTCCAAGCTTTTCACTGTAAAAAGCAACGGGTCTCCCATCTTGGCTGAGTACTGCACCAATCCCAGTCTTCGAAGCATCACAATCCACTTCGAATACCTTGTCAAAATCTAGAAGAACCAATAGTGGTGCTTGGGTCAACTTGACTTTCATCTCATCAAAAGCTGCCTGAGTAGTGTCATTCCATCCAAACTGATTTAATTTCAACAAGTCTGTTAAGGGTGCAGCAATCTCACTATACCTCTTCACAAACCTTCTGTAAAAACCCGCAAGACCCAAAAAGGATCTCAATTCAGTCAAAGTTGTAGGTGCTGGCCAGTCAACTATCGCTCGCACCTTACTTTCATCTGGAAGAATCCCATCACCAGTAACAACATATCCCAGAAAAATTAATTTGTCTACCATCCAAATACACTTCTCTGGGTTAGTAAAAAGCTGGTTTTCATGTAATACTGTTAGAACTTGTGAAACATGCTCAACATGCTCTTGTGCTGTCTTACTGTATATCAATATATCATCAAAGTATGCAACAACAAAAGAACTAAGGAATGGACGCAAAACTTGGTTCATTACTCGCATGAATGTACTAGGAGCATTAGATAGCCCGAATGGCATCACCAACCATTCATACAGGCCTTCCTTTGTCTTGAAGGCTGTCTTCCATTCATCACCTGGCTTCATTCTGATCTGATGATACCCACTTTTCAAATCAATCTTAGTAAAGAACACGGCACCACTCAACTGATCTAGCATATCATCCAACCTCGGTATTGGAAATCTATACTTCACAGTAATTCTGTTTATTACCCGGCTGTCAATACACATACGCCATGAACCATCCTTTTTCGGCACCAAAAGTGCCGGTACCGTACACGGGCTAATGCTTTCCTGTACAAAGCCTTTGTCTAAAAGATCTTGAACTTGCCTCTTCAGCTCCTCATGCTGCTGTGGGGTCATTCGATAATAAGCCTTATTCGGCAACACAGAACCCGAAATCAGATCGCTGAATATCTTGAAGTGGTGGCAAACCCGCAGGAAGCTCACTCCGTACAACATCTCGAAATTCCTCCAAAACTGACACCAACTCCTGAGGAAGATCATGTAGCTCCTGCTCCCCATTCTGGCCAAACTCCTCTGGCTTACTAATCAGGGCAAAACAGAAATCTTCTCCCTCTAAACTCGCCTCAAACTCCCTGCTTGGCAAACAAATTACCACCTTCTGTTCAGCCATGTCCTGTAGCGGTTTCAAGATCACTTTTCTCCCATCTGGTCGCAGCATATAAGTATGAGTGTAACCATTATACACTACTTTATTATCAAACTGCTAAGGTCATCCCAAAATGATGTGTGTCGCATCCATCGGTACAACATCAGCTACTATTGACGTCTCAAGCTGAGGACCAAAAGACAAGGCCAACCTACAACGTCGACTGACCTGAATATCTGCATCCCGATTCACCCAGCCAAGCTTGTATGGTTGAGGATGGGGCTCAGTCATCAACCCCAATTTCTTCACAACTTCCTCAGCAATCACATTCTCCCAACTTCCAGAATCAATAATTACCTTACAAGTTTTACCAGCTACAGTGCACTTTGTTGAGAAAATATCATGTCGACGCCAATCTCCACCAGCTCTTGGTGCAAGAGACATCCTCCTAATGATCAGACTCTCTCCCTGGATGTGGTCTGGGTCAATCATATACATCTCATCCTCGAACTCCTCATCCTTGGAAAATTCAACTTCCTGCTCCTCCTCCATAAGTAACTGGGTACGCGCCTTGGGGCACTCATTGGCATAATGTCCTAGGTCATGACACCGATGGCAGCAAACATTGGCTCGATTGCTGCCCACCCTCTGCTGGGTACCTGAAGCCCCACTCGGCACTGTAGGTCTCGGAGGAACTGCCGAAGTTTGTTGCCTCACCACAGGAGGTGCACTCCTACTACCAGAATCTGCCCCGAAGACTGACCAGATAATTTTCCTCTACTCTGGAACCCTCTATTCCGCATCAAGCTCCGCTCCACTGCTTGCGCCCGCATGTGCGCATCACCAACACTGTCAATCCGATGCAGAGCCAACGCATCCTGAATCGAGAATCGCAGTCCAAGCAAATACATAGCTACCAACCTTGGTTCTGACTCCATCAATCGATTTCGAGCCACCAGTCGGTAGAACTCTGTAGTATAATCTTCCATGCTTCGATTTTCTTGTGTTAAACCATGCAATTTAGAATAAAGGACCTGCTCATGATTCGGAGGAAGGAACTCCCGATTTATCTCCTGCTTCAAGGCTGCCCATGATGCAATTGGTGGCCTCCCATCCATATACCCCTGGTAGTGCTGTGCATGCCACCAAGCCGCTGCTCGATCTCGGAATCGGATTGTGATAAGCGGCACTTGCTTGTCCAAAGGAACTTCTTTCAGCCGGAAAACATCATCAACCTGCAGGGTCCAATCCACATACTCATCAGGATTCAAACCACCTCTGAACTCCGGTATTTCAATCCGAAACCCGGACTCCCAACGGGTCTGATTGTCATGCATAGGCGGCGATCCGAAATCCCTGGGAAGCGCTACATCACGTTGCGGTTGCTGCCCTCTTTGCAATGGTGGAGGATCTTCAATATTCTGGAAAGGGTCGGCATCACCTTCTCGATGTTTGTCAGGTACATTGCGATCTTGACGAGGTATAGCACGATCTTGTACCTCCAACCGTGCCATCATTGCTTGCAAAACAGTCATCATCTGCTGCTGGGTCTCCACAACGTCACGAAGAGAAGGCTCCCGTTGTTCTGCTCCATGGTTGCCGGCAGAATTTTTTTTTTTTTTTTTAAATCTAGAACGGAACAAGGACAGATCAAGAACAAGAACGGATCAAGGCTCTGATCAAGAACAGATCAAGGCTCTGATAGCAAGCTGGTGCAGGGTGGTTGTCAAACGCCTGCAGCGACCAAAATCCTGATTCAGGGAGAACGGGTTCTGGGAATTCTTGGATGCTAGGATTGAGCAATATGGGGAAGATCCTTTGAAACCTGCAACGATCAAGCACTGGAAGGGCCGCGTGATTCCTCACGTTGTCAGTCCTCTACCGGATTTCAATCTGGGTCTTCAAGATTGGAAGGGACGAACGATGGGTTTCTCACCGTGAGTCCCTGTTTCTTTTTTTTTTTAATCAGGAACTTGGAACGGAAAGAAGAGATTCCTCACGAAATCATCCTCTCCCAACCAGGCTTTCGGCCTGGTGTGCGAAGGGAGAAAAATAGATTGCCGGCGGCCTTCCACGGAAAGAAGACGCCCAAAACACCAACAACGTCCGTGCAATGGAGATATCTTCTTCCCAAAACTAAACACGCTCTCCCGTGCAAAATCTTATTCCCAAAACAAAAACTCAAAAGGAATCACCGTGTAAAACGTATTCTTCCAATTGTATATTCCAAAAGAAACAAAACAATGTCCAATGGGTATAAACCAAAACAAAACTCTCTCCCACATTATCCTTGGTTCGGATTTTAAGGAAAAAGCCATACAAGGTTTTGTTGTCCCCCACGTGACTAATTGGGAGGGGAATAATAAAAAAAAAACTAAACACTAATGTAAACAAATCCAAACGCTGACTCTTGCGTGAAACTCTTCAAACAGATTTTTTTTTTATAAAAAAAATCAAGAGATCACGCCACTAATAAAATTATAATAATAATAAAACTAAAGACTCTGGTGTTTTCCCGGATCCGAAATTTCACGGACGCAATTAGTGTATTGGGCCTTAGGCCCAATTTCCAATTAATTGTTTTCATCCCAAAAACGGGTCAGATTTGAAACTTGCTTCCCTTGAAGGCATCTGGACCTGCGCACGTTTCCTGCTGGCAAGGCTGGTGACCCCAAATCGTCTGGACCGGAAGCTGAACCGAAACGTCTGGGTTGGGCTTCGTCGAACTATCACCAGGCTGTCCTGATATATGAGTCAGCTGATCAGGTTCAATATTCATCTCGATGTCCACATCAATAGTCCAGCACCTAAGCACAGCGAGTTGCTTGCAAGCTACCATAGTGATCTCAAGTCAAATGAATAATTCAAGTCCACATTCTAATTAAAGATTCTTCTTCGGTAGCAAGAGAATCTCGCATGAGAGTCACATTCAGTGAAGTGTCAAATACAACACCCGATGTTAAACCAGCATCTTCATGTTGCTTGGTTAAGAGGACAACCAACATATATGACATCAACGACCTACTCTCGATACACCATCATCCCAAAATAGTATATCCTTTGGTCCCGAACTAATTTATGAACTACACGATGCATCCTCTCTATATCACATACAAGGTAGCTCAAAGGATATCATCACAAAAGAGTTTAAATTAAGAAAAATACACCTGTAATGAACAGCCAAAAGATAACTTTTATTTATATCAAAATTCATATATAAATAGCATAACTGTCTACAGTCTAGACGATTGACTTTGGAACACAATTTCTAACAATAATTTTGGTTTCTCATAGTGAATATTTATTTTATAAATTACTGATATGATTATTCATAGTTTTGTATAATATGTTTGTAACAAACATGATTATTTTGAATAATTTGGATTGTAATACTAGTTATTATAAATCTTGAAGAGAACATAAAATGACAACATGTTTGGAATTTGATAAAATAATAATTAAGAAGGAGTGTTTGGACTAGCCATGCTAAATAAAGAATCGCCAAGCCATGAGCTTGTACATGGAATAGCTGGCCATGGACAGATAGTATATGGGATAGCCGAGCCATCGGCTTAGTATGTGAAATAGTCAAGCCACGAGCGAATAGTATATGAAATAGCGGGCCATGAATGAATAGTATATGGGATAGCCAAGCCACAAGCTAATAATATATGGAATAGCTTAGTCATGGGCAGATAATACGTGGGTTAGCCTAGCCACGTGTAGATAGTACATGATCGATCTTGAGATTGCTAGTCATGGACTGGAGCATGATGTGATTAGTCTAAAATCCTAGAAGATAACAGTGATTGATCTAGATCATGTCAATAAGATGTGGATAATAAGAGATACAATAATAATTAAGTAAAAAAAAGATTTTACTTAATAATATGTATGGTATTTCATTTTGAATGAGATGGATGTTTGATATTAATTGATGCATATCTTTGCATTTATCAATATTGAGTTATCTTGATTACTTGATATGAGATTTTAATATTTATATTTTGTTTGATACTGTTTACTGTTATTTTGAATCATATATATTATACTAGTACGAGTGTGTAGGAATTCTTACTGGGCTGTAAAGCTTACACCTCTACTTTCTTTTTTCTAGAATTGTAAGGTGTTCAATGGATTCACGAGTGAAAGGATGGAAATTGTAATCATATTATATGAGTTATATTATTTTCTTTACATTAGGTATCTGGATCCTTATGAATTGTAATCAATAGTGTCCTTGGAAATTGAAACTGTAGTAGATTTTTAAGACATTACATGATCTCTAGGATATGTTCTAGGGTTCATGTAGTTGGTCACGTGGCCAACCCAGGTGCTGGATTCGAGGCATGATAGAGTGGTATCAAAGCTTAGATTATGATCACTTGGAACTGTGATATAAGTGATTAAAAATTAATATGGTAGTTATTATGATATAACAAAATGGTATCAAAGCTTAGGGACTATGATATAAATGATTAGAAAATAACATAGTGGTTATTAGAATATGACATAATGATATCGAAACTTAGGATATAATCACTTGAGACTGTGATATAAGTGATCAGGACATGATATGAATAATTCAAGTTAAAATCACTAAGGATTATGGCTAAAGGATATTTATACTTTAGATTAACGATCATTGAGGACAATAATAAAAGTAATATAGATAAATTAAAATTTGGATTTTGATCACTAGAGCCATAATAGAAGTAATAGAATAAATTCAGAGTTTAGATTTCAGATCATTTGATATTGTGCCTAATGTTTAATATTGACATAGTACACTTGAGGTATGGTAAGGACAATCAATCTTGAAAATTTTTTCTTTTGGAAGGTTGGGTCTTTTAGGTTCTAGTGATAATTCAGTAAAAATTCATCTGATAAAACTATAGAATCTAGTAAATTTATATCAAAGTGTGTAGCAAAAATGTAGTGGTTTAAATTAATTAAAAATTATTAGAAATGTTGATTCTTTAACTTGAAAGTCATGATAATGAAAGAGATTAAGAGAAACTCAATACAGATTATGGATGGCATGGATTGAACTATTAGATGGCATGATCTTATAAGAAAAGCACTATGAAAGGCAAACTAATTAGGAGCTTAAAGATAAATTGAGGATTGGGTACTTGCAAAAGTTAAATCTCAAACAAGCTAATTTTGAAGACAAAATTATATTAAGGGCGGAGAATGTAATACCCGGTCCAAATTAAAGGAAAAAAATTAGAGGATGAAGACTTCCAATAGGAGTCTTCTCCTTCTCCTAATTGAAATCCAAGCAACTTGAATCTAAGGTTTCTAGCTATTAGAAGGTACTTTCTTGAACCCCATCGTAGAGAGCTTTCCTCCTTCCATCATTCTTTCTTATTGCACTCATCGATACAAGAGCGATGGGCATCGTCAGAGGCCGAGGTAAGCCTAGCCCTCCTCCCTCTCCTTATTGTCCTCCTTCCGATGGCCTCATGTCTCATCTCCGGCCAGCAATTGCTGAAATAATTCATGAAAAAAAGGAAAGGAAACTATTACCTTTGTTTTCCAATGCCGCCACCGTCAATGGATGCCAGACCGGGACTAGAGGCCGTGCCGCCGTAGATCATAGCCCTGGCCACCCTTCTTCGAGCAAGAAATCCCGAGCTTTAGGGGAAGAGTAGGGGGTGCGGGTGCTCTATTTGGCCAAGCGGGAGAAGGAGAAAGGGCAAAAGAAGAAAAGAAAAAGAAAAGGAAAGGAAAGAAAAGAAAACGAAAAAAAAAAAGAGTGACAGAGAGGAAAGAGAGGAAAAGAGAGAAAGAGGAGAGAGGGAAGAGGAGAGAGAAAGAAGAGAGAAGATAGAAGAGAGATATAGGAGGAGAGAGAAGAGGATAGAGGAGAGAGAAAGAGAGAGAAGAAGAGAGAGACAAGAGGAGAGAGAAAAAAGGAGAGAGAAAGAGAAGAGAGAAGAGGAGAGAGATAAAAGAGAAGAGGAAAGAGAGAGAAAAAAAAGAATAAGATAAATAAATATTTAGAAAGAGATTTAATTTTTTTTCCTAGAAAATTTATGAAGTTAGAAATTAGTGGATGGATCATAGATGGAATCTAGGTAGGAGGTCAATTTTTCGGACAAAAGGGTATTGAGTGAGTTCCATAGCACCTAGATCGAGAATTTGGATGCAGACTGATATCAAAAGTGTTAAATTTATTTTCAGTAAATGTAAGGATTCTTGGACACGATCACTAGTTTATATATATATTTTTACATTGCATAATTTGATCCTTGGTCATAATCATTGGCATGAATGATTATTTATGTACAGTATAATTTTAGTTTCTCGTAGTGTATATTTATTTTATAAATTATCGATATGATTATTCATAGTTTCGTATAACATGTTTATATCAAACATGATTATTTTTGAATGATTTGGATTGTAATATCGATTATTGTAAATCTTGAAGAAAAGATGGAATGACAATATTTTGGGATTTGATAGAATAATAATCAAGAAGAAGGAATTTTAGACTAGCTATGCTAAACAAAGAATTGCCAAGCCACGGGCTTAATATGTGAAATAGTCAAGCCATGGATGGATAGTACATGAAATAACTGACCACGGGTAGATAGTATGTGAGACAGTCGAGCTACGGGCTGATATACATAAAATAGCCGAGCCACAGGCAGATAGTACATGGATTAGCCTGGCCATGGATAGATAGTACATGGTCGATCTTGAAATTGCCAGCCACGCACTGGAGCATGACCATGATTAGTCCAAAATTCTAAAAGAGAATAGTGGTTGATTTGGATCATGTCAATAAGATGTGGGCAATAAAATGTATAACAATAATTAAGTGAAAAGAAAAGATTTTACTTAGTGGCATGTATGGTATTTTATTTTTGAATGAGATGGATGTTTGGTATTAATTGATGCATATCTTTGCATTTGTCAATATTAGTTATCTTGATTACTTGACATGGGATTTTAAGATTTACATTTTGTTTGATATTATTTACTGTTATTTTTTAATCATATTATATTATACTAGTGTGAGTGTATAAGGATTCTTATTAGACTGTAAAGCACACATCCCTACTTTTTTTCCAAAGTTGCAAGGTGTTCAATAGATTCACGAGTGAAAGGATGGAAATATAGAGAGTCATTGATATCGATCGGATGATTCAAGAATGACCAAATTTGTAATTATGTGAATTATATTCTTTTTTTACATTAGGTATCCACTTATAAATTATGATCAATAATGTCCTTGGAAATTGAAACTGTAGTAAATTCTTAAAGGCCTTGATGATCTCTAGGGCATGTTCTAGGGTTATGCGACCGGTCACATGGTCGACCCGGGTACTAGGTCCGGGGCATGACAAATACATGGAATTATCAAATGACGGATGGATAATACGTGGAATCACCGAGCCACAAATGGATAATACATAAAATAGCCAACCATAGATGGTTAGTACCTAGTCAATTTTGAGATTGCTAGTCACAGAACTAAAGTATGACTATGATTAGTCCAAAATTCTAAAATATAATAATGGTTGATCTAAATTATGTTAATAAGATATGCATAATAATAGGTAAAACCATAATTAAGTAAAAAGGGAGATTTTATTTAATGACATATGCGGTGTCTCACTTTTGAATAACAAAGATATTTATTATTAATTGATGCATGTTTTGATTTTAAGTTAACTTGGCCTCTTGATATGAAATTTTAATATTTATGTTCTATTTGATATTATTTATTATTATTTTTTAATTATATTATATTATACTAATACGAATATATGAAAATTCTTGCTAGGCTATAAAGCTCACATTCCTATTTTCTTTTTTCCAGAATTATAGAATATTCAATTTAGCTATGGTTTGGATTCACAAATGAAAAGATAAAAATATATAGAATCATTGATACCGATCAGACGATTAAAAAATGATCAAATTTATAATTTTATAAATTATGTTGTTTTCTTTACATTAGATATTTTGTTATGATTATGATCTATAGCATACTTAAAAATTAAAATTATAATAATTTTTTAGATCTTGCATGATCTCTAAGATATATTCTAGAATTCATTTTGCCGGTTGCATTTTAGGGCATGACAATATGAAAGCAAAAAGATGTAAACAAAGTTCATAATATAAATATTTAGTGATGATAGATTGCTAAATACATGAAAGCTCGTTGTAAGAATTGAAAACTAAAGCACCTGCATGGTCACACTGGCCAATAATTTCAACCAACAGCTTATTTCCTATTGGCAGAGGCTTTTTTACAATTTTTTTTAAATGTTAATGGAGGAAGTAAGTTACTTCCCCAGATTCATTAAAATAAGAAAGTAAATAGCGTTTAATATATGGATACATTGGTCAAGCAGAAAATGCAGGGAATGGGGGGCTACAAGGTAACTTCAGAACGCCAAGGTGATGCGGACAGGCGCCGTTGTTTTAATAGTTGTTCAGTGGGCCACAACGTTTGGAGTGAGTCCCCTTTAGCACACTCAAAGAAACTTGAAAAATTATTGGCTGGACTAAGTTCATCGGAGACCACCGATAATTTAATTTAATTTTTTTTACTTTTCTTATTTCATTTGCCATAACAACAACTATTATCAAATACTTAATGCATTTTCTCTCCCAACTAATAAATTATCGGTGATCCACGATAAACCTGGTCCAACCAATAGTTTTTTAACTCAAGTGTCTGATAATTGTATTCCCCTGATCAATGCTTCGCATGCATTCTCCGTATGGTTCAAGGAATTGAATGACTTGATCATGCAGGGTCACACGATGCTGGCCAAAGGCGAGGTTAATAGCATATGTGCTTTTTCACTGCTCTTCCTCCTTGGATCTTTTAAATGATCACAAGACAAAGAACAATTTTTTGGTTGGCTTGAGCATAATGGACAGAATGCTGGACCAACAACGCTTTCCTTTTCTATGTTCTCTTTTTCTTTTCTTTCTCTTTTTTTTTTTTTTGATAAAAAAAGGGGGGGAAGGAGTTAGATCCTGGGCGTGGCCACCCTCACACGGTTTCCTAATCCTAGCTAGAAAATGTTCGATATACGGTATATATTAATTTTTCCGCAGTCGTTCCCTACTCAAAGATGAGTACGTCGATCTGACTACTACTGCCGTCAGCCAAGTGAACGGAATTTTTTATATTCTCATTAGCGAAAACTTTGTTACATATAGCATAACTAAATAAAATTTTTCATTTTTTTTAAGGAATATTGGGCAATCTCCAAATTATTTTTTTGAAATGTGACAAGAATCTCTCGTGGCTCTTGTGCTAGCAATGTCGGATTTCCCCATTTATTTTTTGTGGCATTTCTAATTTTTACTACAAATAAAGTACAAACATTGTGTCTCCCTTTTTGGTAAATACACAGAGTCTCCTTTTAAAAGCTAGTTATCGAATTTTACCCAAAAAAAAGCTAACTATCGAAGTCATACTTTCGTAAGTTGCCCCATGTATTATTGTTCTACAAGAAGTCAAAGCAGTCGAAGCTTTATGCCGATTCCTTGACCCTTCTTTCTTAGACCTTTAAAAACAAGCTTATATGATGACATTAATGTGACAACTTGTTGTCAAGGAGATATTAAAATGTAATGTAGTAAGTGGATATCTAAGCGGCAGCTAGGCCATTTCAAGAACTTGCTTTCGAAATGGCATGATAATAATTCTACGTTTCTTTGTTAGCTTTTCATTCCTCGGCTATTAAAGATAGCAAAATATGTGTTATGTTTGCTCATGTAAAAACCCGCTCCCATGAAGTCCCAACCCACGTCCGACCCGCGACGCGGGCGGGCGCTCAGCCCAGCCCAGCATCCAGGTGTGTGTGCGGGCGTGCGCGCGCGCGGCCCAGGCCCACGCGTAGCGCGCGCCGGGCTCGACCCAGCCGCTTGCGGCGCCCTCCTTGGGGTATTTTCCTGGTTTTCCGTGTGATTTTTTCTTGGTTTCTCGTGGTGTACGCACGGTCCACGCGATTTCTCGCATTCTGGACCGTCTGATCGGTCGATCGGATGGCTGAGATTAATCCGAGCTTGATTAGGCTTGATCTGAGAATATTTTGCATGAATTTTGGAACGATCTGAGCCTTTGTTCTTTGATCCGACGACTTGGGAGTGTTTTGGACTTTCTGGACTCATTTTAGGTCTATTTTGGATGCCGTTTCAGATGGTTATTTAACCACAGAGAGCCTGCGGTCTTTGATACACAGAGAGACAAAGAGACAGAGAGAAAAAATTCAGAGAAATTTCAAGAGATTTCTTCTTCGATCCAGGCACCAGGAAAAGCTAGAGGCCTGGTATTTGAATTTTTTTCTCGTGCTTCTTTCATCCTCTTTTGTTTATTTATCATGTCTCTTTGTTTTTAATCTGGCATTTGTTATCTGGATATTTGTTTTCCTTTTGTAACTATATTTGGGTCAGATTATTGTGGATTACTCCTTTTCTCTTGATGGATGTAGGCAATATTTTGCCGAACCACGTAAATCTCATCTTTTTTAATTTAATATATGTCTGTGTTATAATTGGTTAATTATCTAAGTGAATAAATAAAAATTATTTGGAGATCTAAATTGATTTAATTCGCTACGAACATCCAAATAATATGTAAAATAATCGTAACTTTGAAAGACACCCCCTTGACCTTATTATTTGAAACGGATATGGAACTCTTTTTTAAGGAATAGTGAAGGCCAAAATCTGGTTGAACTTTTTCTTTCCTCGATGTTGTAAAATAGATTGCAGGACTCAGATGACATAAATAATATGATTGAATTATAAAAAATATGTTTTGTCCCAACAAATGTGCTTGTGAGTGCATACAGAAAATACTTTATCGTTTGTATAATTCTATTTTTTAGTTTTAAGATGGATAATCACAAGAGTTTCTTATTTTATCTAACAGAACCTCTTTCCATGGGCAGGAGGTTTTTTTTTTTTTTCTTTTCTAAACCTAAATTGCAGGTTGTGCTAGCTTCTTGCTACTTTTCTTGGTCCTAACAGCGACCGTGAGGCGGCGCATTGGGAGGAAAGCTCGAAATTCCGTGGGAAAGATTGGGAGAGGCCGTGGTGGAATCGGTCAAAGCGTGTGGAGGACTCATTTTGTGGTTTGCGATGCCGACGAGCGTGCTGCGTTCGTTTTTTTATTAGACGTGTGACAAGACCAGATAATTTTAAAATATAATCTTAGAAAGAGAAAGTAGTGACGGTCATCCCATTTTGGTTAGTGCGCTGGTGAGTAGTGACGGTCATCCCATTTTGGTTAGTGCGCTGGTGGTCCTCGCAGACAAACTTTTTTTTTTTTTTTTAATCCGCCGCATTCATATTAGAATTCGAACACGTATATAATTAAAAAATTTAAAAATATAAAATAATGAAAGAATACCGAGAGATATCCGTGATCGATCCATAAAATATAATCAAAATAATGAATAACATAGGATGCAATATAGTTTGCTATAGAGTTAGCCTCTTCATATATACATCTAATAAGATACGAAGAGTATTCCTAAAAGAGAAGCATAATATCATGGAGGATAAGATGCGCCGATCTAATCCTTTTACTTTCTGAATCCAAATAATGATAGTAGCAGAATCATCTTGATTGATAAGATGATCAATCCAATCCTCGCAAACATTTTCATCTCTGTTCACGGAGGTGAACATCTTTACAATAAAAATTTACCTATCCACGTCACCTTCGATGCCTTGAACTTTAATGGCATCATTCCAAACAACAGCTAATGGTTTCATATTAAATCACAACCTTTTTAAGTCTTCAAACCAACTAGCTTTCCACTTTCCAATACTTGAACCATAAGCATAATTAAACCAACAACATATTTCCACTCATTCAAAGGCGAGCCTTTAATAATCGCAAACCTAATTAGTTTCTGTTATTACTGAAAACAATAATGCGAGAACTAATTTAGATATGTTTGGAAAAATGCTCTTTTTCCAACTTACACCTACCAGGAAAATAACATTTGATACAAAGAATTATTTACGTAAGATCAACACTTCCTATCAGCAAAGGTCATCATTAGCATTCGCAACCTTCTTAACAAGATGGGGCACCATTTGCAATCCACACCGAAACTAAAACAAAGACCCTTTTTAAGGTTTCCCAAGAAACTAAGATTTGAGGTGATTAACCACTTATATAACAGACAAAATTTATATCATAATATATCTAGTAACTACACATATATTCAACGTGTATCATCTCCTAGGATCTAGTTAAATACCTTTAAATCAAATCCATGCTCTAATACCATAACTATCATGCGCTAAATCTCATACTTGTGACATGGCCGCATACGTTTTTAGAGTATAATTCTAGAATATATGCAAATCTTGTAATTTAAATCAAGGTACATAACATCAAAAAATAGGAATCTAAGTAAACCACACTATATTCTTTGTTGAATATCTGAAGATATCCACAATGCACTGATCACATACATCTAGTATCGAAACAAAATCATTACTGCATTCTTACTAAAAGTTTCAACTTAACCCCGTTTAGCTAAGCGTTCTGAGACTCTGAAAAGAATATATAGAATGGTGATATGAACTAATAGTTTAGTAAAAGTTTTCTAAGCACGTAAAGGAGAATAAAAATGATATAAGTTCTTTGATAAATATACTTGTTAAGAAAACAGTAATTCACATCTCAATAATTAATATTTAAGCATTTATATAACCATCTTAACAAGGGACTAACATAGTTGTCAAGTTGCAATAGCAAATAATTTAACTATATACCACATCTAATAAAATATCAGCAATGATGTGCTTATCATATATCACTAGAAAATGAACTCTCTTCAAGCAAAACATCATTTTAAATACTATTACAACTTCTTTGCATAATTAATCAGCTATGAATATCATTATCATTATTAATATTATTTTCTTTTTCACTTTTAATATTAGCATTATTATTATAATATATTTTATTATGAGTTGGATCCGATTTTTTCGGTATTTGGATTGTTTACAATCGCATTTCCATCTGTGACTAGCCTACTCAAAATATATACCGTATATCTACTCATGGTTAAGCCATCATTAATATATACCATATACCCGAACCAATATGCTTCATATGCTTATGTCTCAGTAGGTGATCGAGGAGATCGACCTTCCTTCTGTGACCCTGATATCGGATATGGTACAATCGATGGTCCAATCTAGCTGCTATCCTTGATCCCAGACTGGTGCCGAGATTAGCAGACTTTGATGATCTTGCACGAGTGCCCGTGGCTATGCTATTCTTAATGTATACCATGTATCTATCCATAACTAATCTATCCTCAATATATATATATCATGTACCTGGCCATGGCTAGGCTATATTGAAATAACCACATTCCAGACATGGGCAATGGGCCATGCTAAGCACGGCCAGTCCAGGACTACTAGGCCAAAGATTAAACGGGGGTGGCGGGCCATGCCTAACATTTAAATCAAACCCCACATTTAAACCAAACCCCTGACTCGGCACAATCCTAGGGTCGGGGGTGGTGGGCCATGCCTAGCATGGCATGGCCAATTGGCTCATTTGACCCATAAGCCTTTTTTTAACTTTTTTTAAAATTTGACACCAAATGGCACGGCCCGTTTGGAGCCGTTATGAGCCATGCCTGGAACAACCCTGTTGCCGCCTGGATCGCCGTGGCCGGTAGCTCTGGCGTGGCCTAGGTGCGTGGACTCCGTGCAGCGTCACCGGGCTCGTTGGTCGGAGACGATCAAGGGGAACATAGTCGTAGTTGGGATGAAAGGGGCTTGGTACTGTCATGGCCCTCCTGTGGGCCTCTTCGGTGAGGGAGTAATCTCCCTACTTATCGTCCCTCCGTCGGGCGATACCTGCAAAACAGGGGAGACCTGCGCCGGGGACTCCGGCAAAGGCACTCCGACGATCAAGTCAGTAGGACGATCGAAGGAGATAAGGGACCTCTGAGACAGAGAGCTCGGGGGGACTCTCTGTTGCCAGAGGGTGATGGATCATGCTGGAATGATCAGGGTCTGTCCTTTCTTACCTCCTCCCGCTGCTCTTATATAGACGAGCGGCTCTTGGTGTTCAGAGGGGCACGTTCTTCTTGGCGTAGGCCTGTGAAGCCTCTGCAGGCCTAGGAGGCTTAGGTAGGCCGGTCAACTTCCCCTTTCTTGATGGCTCAGAAGATTTGGCAGAGAAGCCCAGCGCCTCGAATGTAGCACTATTCACTAGTTAGTGCAAATAGTAGCTTAGGGAACTTAAGCGCGTACCTTTCTTTGCAGGCGGCGTGTCAGGCGGCGCGTCCAGGACCCACGTGGAGGGGGATCCGTGGAAAGAGCGCCGGGCCCATGCGGGTGGGCCCCTTGGAAAACGTGCGGGGCCCGCGAGAGACCGAACTGCAGGGTGCTCCCAGCAACCGAGCTGGGCTGCGGGAGAGCGGAGCTGGACCGCGGGCGTGCTTGGGCACGAAGCAGGTACGGACGGATGTGGCCACGCGGGAATTCCAGACGGGGCGTTACGTGGGCACGCCGAACCGGGCACATGAGCACGTGGGCATGCCGAACCTCGCGTCGCGCGAGCCCATGAGCACCGGAGCCGGGCGCGGGCGGAGCCTCGTGGGGTGGAGCCAGACTGGCGCGATGGATTGGGAGCCGCCGGAGTCGAATTGGGCACGAGCCATGTTTCGGGCGTGCTAGACTTGGTTGGTGCGGAGCCGTGCCGCCGGAGTCCAGCGTGCCGAGCCGGTCCGTGGTGTAGAGCCAGGTCCGTACGGGCTGAGGTGCGGGCCTGGACCAGCATGGGCCGAGATGTGCGGAAGAGCCGGACCTGGGGTGAAGCGGAGCCGAGCGCAGGCGTGCCGCCCTGCTCTCCATCGGGCGAGGCCGGATCAGATCGGGACGCCGGGCTGCTCTCCTATGGCCGGACCAGAGGAGCAGGATCGAGGTGCGGGCGAGGTCGCGCCGGACCAGAGCCGGAGGAGCCGGGCCGCGGGAGCCGGACTACTGCAAGTGTGCCGCGAGTGCACCGCGGGCATGCCGAGCTGGGCCAGAGCCGGAGCCGGGGCTGCCACGGGCGGTTGGAGCTAGAGGAGCCGGGGCTCGGGGCGCGCTGCCCCGGGCGTGCCGCGGTGCCGAGCTCGGAGGCGTCGAGCCGGACGCGGGCGGATCTGAGGCGCGCCGGTGAGGTCGGACGGGGCCGGAGGAGCTAGGGCTCGGGGGCGCGCTGCCCTAGGCGTGCCGCGGTGCCGAGCTCGGAGGCGTCGAGCCGGACGCGGGCGGATCTGAGGCGCGCCGGTGAGGTCGGACGGGGCCGGAGGAGCTAGGGCTCGGGGGCGCGCTGCCCTGGGCGTGCCGCGGTGCCGAGCTCGGAGGCGTCGAGCCGGACGCGGGCGGATCTGAGGCGCGCCGGTGAGGTCGGACGGGGCCGGAGGAGCTAGGGCTCGGGGGCGCGCTGCCCTGGGCGTGCCGCGGTGCCGAGCTCGGAGGCGTCGAGCCGGACGCGAGCGGATCTGAGGCGCGCCGGTGAGGTCGGTGGAGCCGCGCAGGGCGCTGCCAGGGTGCCGGTCGGGCTGAGCTGTGGGTGCGCCAGGTGGGCGTGCCACGGGCGTGTTGGCGCTGGGTTGCGCCGGACCGAATGGAGACGAGGCGGAGGCCCCTTGCGGGCGAGCTGGGTGCCGTTGCCGAGGTGGGCGCACGGGCCTGCTGGCGCGGGGTCGTGCCGTGGGTGTGAGCCTGGCTGGGCCCCAGTCTTGCCTGAAACGGGCTCGCTGAAGTACTGTTCTGGCCAGGCCGATGCGGGCTGGCCGTGGTGCTGACCTGGCCTGGTCATGGTGGGCTAGCCAAGGTACCGACTTGGTCACTTCAGGAGCTGATCTCTTCAGGTGGACCCATCGTTGTGTTAGGGCCGAATGGATTGGTCACCACTGTAACAGATGCCCCCACTCCCTGAGTCCAAGGCATTGCTTCTCCTCGTTTTGGATGAAGGGAGTAGTGTTTTACCCATTTGGCCCCGTGCCGCAGCATGCCTGCAAAACAAAGAATAGGAGGCGGTGTTTTTGAAGCTTACTTGCCCATAGGTACCTTGACTGAAGGTTAGTTGCATCTTGATGGCGTTATCACTTCAGTAGGACTCTTCTTTGGCGGGGTAGGAGGCATTGCCGCGAAGGAAGAAATGGGCGAAGCGCGCCACTTGGGTGCACACATGTATGGCCGGGTACATGGTTCAGGCGGCCGAGCTTGGAATATCTGTCGGAACCTTTGATGAAGATATTGAAGTCGCCAGGAGACAGGAGCCATCGCGGGTGAGGAAACCCAGGGAGCTCGAGGGAGCAACGCTTGATTACGGGGGAGCCACCCTGGCGGAGGAACTCAAGGGATAACACGCGGGCTGAAGTCCGAGCCTTTACGCCGGAATCGGGTTCCAAGGCACCAAGGTACATCGTGGGAACCGGGTTCCGCTACGCCGGAACTGGGATCCGGGCCTCCTTTGTCAGACTCGGGGTCGGACAGATGAGCTCCTGTAATGATGAAGAGCAAAGTTACACCACAGATGAACTTTAATTTTTGAGGAGAGATTCTTACCCCCTCCGTGAGGTGGCGAAGCCACTCGCTTGGCACGCTGGGAGGCGAGCCGTAGATGGTCGGTCCTTCAGAGCGACCCATGGATATCTCTGGACGAGATTCAAGTGGTAAATGCGGGGCTCAATGAAGAGCCTGACTTTTAGCTCGACTGAATCAAGGGGCATGACTTTAGTTTAGCTTCATTTGGCCACAGCTCGACTGAACTTGACTTCACTTGATTTCAGCTCGGCTGAACTGAGGAGCCTGACTTCGGCTCGGCTTCATTTGAGTTCAGCTCGACTGAATTGAGGAGCTTGATATCGGCTCTTAACTTCGCCGGACTTGGAGTCGGGCGGATGAGTTCCTGTAATGATGAAGGACAAAGTTGCACCAGAGAGGAACTTTAGTTATTGAGAAGGGATTCTTACCTCCTCCTTGAGATAGCAGAGCCATCGGTCCGCCATGTTAGGAGGCGAGCCATAAACGGTTGGACCTCCGGAGCCTCCTATGGACATCTCCGGACTGTGAGTACAGCAAATGCCAAACTGTGAGTTTCTCGGTAGATGGCGGGACTTCTTGGAGTCTCCGCGGATATCTCCGAACTGTGAGTAAGGCAAGAGCTGAACTGAGAGTCATGCGGTAGATGCAGGGCTCAATGGGGAGCTTGATTTCAGCTCTTAACTTCGCCGGACTTGGAGTCGGACGGACGTGTTCCTGTGTTGGTGAAGAACAAAGTTGCACCAAAGAGGAACTTTAATTGTTGAGAAGGAATTTTTACCTCCTTTTTGAGATGGTAGAACTGCTGGTTCGCCATGTTAGGAGGCGAGCCACAAACAGTTGGATTTCTGGGGCCTCCCATGGACATCTCCGGACTTTGAGTACAACAAATGCCAAACTGTGAGTTTCTCGGTAGATGGCAGAACTTCTTGGAGTCTCTGCTGACATCTCCGGACTGTGAGTAAGGCAAGAGCTGAACTGAGAGTCATGCGGTAGATGCAGGGCTTAGCTCTTTAGTGCCAGGGTGTCCGGTCTTCGATGCCGGGGAGCATGGGATCCGGGCTTTGGTGCCGGAGAGCATGGGATCCTGGCTTTGGTGCCGGAGAGCATGGGATCCGGGCTTTGATGCCGGAGAGCGTGGGATCCGGGCTTTGGATCAAGAATTCTTGCGCCAGACTATGGTCGGCTCGGGCGAGTCGTAGTGCTTGCCCTTGATAGTGGTATGGGAGCCCTTCCTGTAAAACTGTTAAACTCTGGTCATATGAATAAACAAGGACATACCTCTTCCTTGTGCAGGCCGGAATTAGGTTCGCCGACCGCCCTCTTGGGAGAGAGCGAGACTCCTTTGCTCGTAAGAATACAACTCGGTTGTACAAGGGAGCAAGGCTCCGTTGGATGGGGGGAAGCTCCGTTGGATGGGAGCAAGTCCCGCTGCATGGGTGTAAGTCCCGTTGCATGGGGGAGAAAGAGATTCCTGTAGCACTGAAGGAATGAGACTCCCGTTGCTGCATGGGAGAGTTGGAACCCCGTCGTGAGGGAGGAAAGAGGTTTCTGCCACACGAGGGAGATGGTTCCATTGCATGGGGAATAGGAGCCCCGTTGTTCGGGAGGAAGCTCCACTGCTTGGGAGGAAACTCCGCTGCACGAAGGAGATGGAGCTTCGTCGCTCAGGAAAGATGAGATCCTGATGCGTGGGAGAAAATGAGGCTCATGTAGCATGAGGGAGTAAGCCCTGTTGCATGAGGGAAATAACTCCGCCGCGTGGAAGGAAGAGGCTTTCGTTGCATGAGGGAGCAGGCTCCGTTGCATGAGGGAGTGAGCTCCGTTGCATGGGAGCAAACCCCGTTGCATGAGGGAGTGAGCTCCGTTGCATGGGAGCAAACTCCGTTGCATGGGAGAACGAGGCTCTGTGAGAGAGCTCGTTGCATGGAGGAGGAAAAGGCTTCTGCTGCATGAGGGAGTATGCTCCGTTGCATGGGAGCAAACTCCGTTGCATGTGAAGGAACTTCACGGCATGGGAGAACGAGGCTCCGTGGCATGAGGGAGTAAGCTCCGTTGCTTGGGAGGAGGGGACCTCGTTGCATGGAGGAGGAAGAGGCTCCTGCTGCATGAGGGGGTGTGCTCCGTTGGATGGGAGCAGAGAGGCTCCCGTTGCGCAGGGAGCTTCGTGGCTTAGGGGAGAGCTCCGGGCTTGCGTGGGCGAACTGGGTTCGGCGCCACCTTCCAGGCCGAGGCCCAGGATCTTCCGGACTGAGCTCGATGCCGCAGGCTTTCTCAAGCCTTGCGCGGCCTGCTGAGCTGTGCTCCGGGCTTGCGTGGGCGAACTGGGTTCGGCGCCACCTTCCAGGCCGAGGCCCAGGATCTTCCGGACTGAGCTCGATGCCGCAGGCTTTCTCAAGCCTTGCGCGGCCTGCTGAGCTGTGCTCCGGGCTTGCGTGGGCGAACAACACGGTTTCCGCACCGTTGCATGGAAGGAGAGGACCTCGTTGAATGGAGGAGGAAGAGGCTCCTGCTGCATGAGGGAGTGTGCTCCGTTGCATGGGAGCAAACTCCGTTGCATGGAAGGAGGGGACCTCGTTGCATGGAAGGAGAGGACCTCGTTGAATGGAGGAGGAAGACCTCGTTGCACGAGGGAGCAAGCTCCGTTGCATGAGGGAGTGAGCTCCGTTGCATGGGAGCAAACTCCGTTGCATGGGAGAACGAGGCTCTGTGAGAGAGCTCGTTGCATGGGAGCATGGTACTCCGCCGCATGGAAGGAAGGGGCTTCCGTTGCATGAGGGAGCAAGCTCCGTTGCATGTGAAGGAACGAGGCTCTGTGAGAGAGCTCGTTGCATGGGAGCATGGTACTCCGCCGCATGGAAGGAAGGGGCTTCCGTTGCATGAGGGAGCAAGCTCCGTTGCATGTGAAGGAACGAGGCTCTGTGAGAGAGCTCATTGCATGGGAGCATGGTACTCCTTTGTATGGGAGCTTGAGGCTCCGTTGACGACGTCATAGGAGGTCTTCCTGCAGAACTAAAATATAGTTTCTTGTACTGCAAAGATAGCAGAGGGAGGAGTTACCTCAAGAAAGAATAGAACTCCTCCACACGGGAGGACAGACCTCCATTTGGGGGAGGAAGACTCCGTTGAATGGGAGAACGAGGCTCCGTGGCATGAGGGAGTAAGCTCCGTTGCTTGGAAGGAGAGGACCTCGTTGCATGGAGGAGGAAGAGGCTCCTGCTGCATGAGGGAGTGTGCTCCGTTGCATGGGAGCAAACTCCGTTGCATGGATTTCTTTCTCCTTCACGACGGCCAGACCCTCTCTTCTTTTTCCCTTCTTCTCTCCTCTCCTCTTTTTTCTTTTTGGTGGGGCTCCTGGATGGTGGCACCGCTAGGAGGTGGCTCCATCCTTGGCTTGAAGCCAGGCACCCCGTCGAGGGTGGCGACGCACCCTCACAGCGCGAGATTTTTTTGGTCGAGACCGCTCCTTGGAGCCTCGAGAGAGAGGGAGAAATTCCCGTGCCCCCATCCCCGTGCCCCCGGTCTGCCCCCCAGGGACTAAAGACAAAGGTGGAAAACCTTATTGAGGAGCAAGGATCTGCCCCCCTACCTGGCGCGCCAAACTGTTGCCGCCTGGATCGCCGTGGCCGGTAGCTCTGGCGTGGCCTAGGTGCGTGGACTCCGTGCAGCGTCACCGGGCTCGTTGGTCGGAGACGATCAAGGGGAACATAGTCGTAGTTGGGATGAAAGGGGCTTGGTACTGTCATGGCCCTCCTGTGGGCCTCTTCGGTGAGGGAGTAATCTCCCTACTTATCGTCCCTCCGTCGGGCGATACCTGCAAAACAGGGGAGACCTGCGCCGGGGACTCCGGCAAAGGCACTCCGACGATCAAGTCAGTAGGACGATCGAAGGAGATAAGGGACCTCTGAGACAGAGAGCTCGGGGGGACTCTCTGTTGCCAGAGGGTGATGGATCATGCTGGAATGATCAGGGTCTGTCCTTTCTTACCTCCTCCCGCTGCTCTTATATAGACGAGCGGCTCTTGGTGTTCAGAGGGGCACGTTCTTCTTGGCGTAGGCCTGTGAAGCCTCTGCAGGCCTAGGAGGCTTAGGTAGGCCGGTCAACTTCCCCTTTCTTGATGGCTCAGAAGATTTGGCAGAGAAGCCCAGCGCCTCGAATGTAGCACTATTCACTAGTTAGTGCAAATAGTAGCTTAGGGAACTTAAGCGCGTACCTTTCTTTGCAGGCGGCGTGTCAGGCGGCGCGTCCAGGACCCACGTGGAGGGGGATCCGTGGAAAGAGCGCCGGGCCCATGCGGGTGGGCCCCTTGGAAAACGTGCGGGGCCCGCGAGAGACCGAACTGCAGGGTGCTCCCAGCAACCGAGCTGGGCTGCGGGAGAGCGGAGCTGGACCGCGGGCGTGCTTGGGCACGAAGCAGGTGCGGACGGATGTGGCCACGCGGGAATTCCAGACGGGGCGTTACGTGGGCACGTCGAACCGGGCACATGAGCACGTGGGCATGCCGAACCTCGCGTCGCGCGAGCCCATGAGCACCGGAGCCGGGCACGGGCGGAGCCTCGTGGGGTGGAGCCAGACTGGCGCGATGGATTGGGAGCCGCCGGAGTCGAATTGGGCACGAGCCATGTTTCGGGCGTGCTAGACTTGGTTGGTGCGGAGCCGTGCCGCCGGAGTCCAGCGTGCCGAGCCGGTCCGTGGTGTAGAGCCAGGTCCGTACGGGCTGAGGTGCGGGCCTGGACCAGCATGGGCCGAGATGTGCGGAAGAGCCGGACCTGGGGTGAAGCGGAGCCGAGCGCAGGCGTGCCGCCCTGCTCTCCATCGGGCGAGGCCGGATCAGATCGGGACGCCGGGCTGCTCTCCTATGGCCGGACCAGAGGAGCAGGATCGAGGTGCGGGCGAGGTCGCGCCGGACCAGAGCCGGAGGAGCCGGGCCGCGGGAGCCGGACTACTGCAAGTGTGCCGCGAGTGCACCGCGGGCATGCCGAGCTGGGCCAGAGCCGGAGCCGGGGCTGCCACGGGCAGTTGGAGCTAGAGGAGCCGGGGCTCGGGGGTGCGCTGCCCCGGGCGTGCCGCGGTGCCGAGCTCGGAGGCGTCGAGCCGGACGCGGGCGGATCTGAGGCGCGCCGGTGAGGTCGGACGGGGCCGGAGGAGCTAGGGCTCGGGGGCGCGCTGCCCTGGGCGTGCCGCGGTGCCGAGCTCGGAGGCGTCGAGCCGGACGCGGGCGGATCTGAGGCGCGCCGGTGAGGTCGGACGGGGCCGGAGGAGCTAGGGCTCGGGGGCGCGCTGCCCTGGGCGTGCCGCGGTGCCGAGCTCGGAGGCGTCGAGCCGGACGCGGGCGGATCTGAGGCGCGCCGGTGAGGTCGGACGGGGCCGGAGGAGCTAGGGCTCGGGGGCGCGCTGCCCTGGGCGTGCCGCGGTGCCGAGCTCGGAGGCGTCGAGCCGGACGCGGGCGGATCTGAGGCGCGCCGGTGAGGTCGGTGGAGCCGCGCAGGGCGCTGCCAGGGTGCCGGTCGGGCTGAGCTGTGGGTGCGCCAGGTGGGCGTGCCACGGGCGTGTTGGCGCTGGGTTGCGCCGGACCGAATGGAGACGAGGCGGAGGCCCCTTGCGGGCGAGCTGGGTGCCGTTGCCGAGGTGGGCGCACGGGCCTGCTGGCGCGGGGTCGTGCCGCGGGTGTGAGCCTGGCTGGGCCCCAGTCTTGCCTGAAACGGGCTCGCTGAAGTACTGTTCTGGCCAGGCCGATGCGGGCTGGCCGTGGTGCTGACCTGGCCTGGTCATGGTGGGCTAGCCAAGGTACCGACTTGGTCACTTCAGGAGCTGATCTCTTCAGGTGGACCCATCGTTGTGTTAGGGCCGAATGGTTTGGTCACCACTGTAACAAACCCATTTGGAGCCATTGCAGACCGTACTTGGCACGAGTCTTTTGGCATGGCCCATAACATGTATTTTTTTAATTTTAATAGTTTTTTTAAATTTTTACCACTTTAGTCTCCCCAACCGTCTAGTTTTAGAGATAATTTAGAGGAAGTAAAAATCCAACATCCCCTCATCTTTTTTATATTTATTCCCTAATCTTTTTTAAAATTTTTAAAAAATATTTTTTATTTTTTTAAAAAAATATATTACGGGCACGATTTATTTTAAAGGAGTCAGGCTGGCTCGTAGGGCCTTGTTGTGCCTGGCCCATGGGTCATGCCAGTCCAAACCCTTACGGGTCATGCTGGGCTTGGATTGCAGGCTGCAAATCTCAGTCCAACCCGATCCCCTTATCTGGGCCATGCTAGGTACGAACTATTACTGTAGCAAGTAGGCTATGTAGGGCGGTATAATGGGTGGCACATCTCAATGCCCATGTCTACCACATTTCTATCGATGGTAAGGCCATATACTAAATTCATAACTAATCCAAATATCTAAAATTTAAATCATTACATATATTTCCTTATTTATTATTATTATCATGATTACTATATAAATTATTTATTATAATATATTTATCATAACCAAGCATAATCTGATGTATTAAATAATTAACTTTAGATATTATCAAGATTTATATGTAAAGATAAAATATCCATAATTTTTAACATATGACCCATAATATTCATGATCATGCAAATGGTTATAGTTATTAATTCTTATCTCCTTTGGTATCAAAAAGACATCCAAATGTGCCAACTCAATTAGCTGTGCACATAAAATACATTGCAATAACTTACAAATAGATCATGCAACGCTTCCTTCTAACTCTTTTAAACATAATAATTCTAAAATAAGCATAATCTGAAATCATTATCTATTATAGCTTCACAACGATCTATAAAATTTCTTAAAACTATAAAAATCTAATTTCTGGTTAACTTTTATTTTTTTTTGCACAACAATCGCTTTCTATAATTTCTTTACCTCATCAAATAGTATCCAAAAATTTTGAAACTTGACAGATGGATCAAACAATAAGCCAGCTACTCCCGGATAAAATTTTAGTTCAAAATACTTAATCATTAAAGAATTAAAAACCTTCAATCAAAACAAAATAGAATTAAACATCCTATATTAATATCAATTTTACATAATATTCTCCTCTTTTTTTTTTTCTTTTTTTTTTTTTTACTTTATTCAAGCTATACCTTGCTTAGAACTACATGATTCATATTCCCTCTCAACCTTAAACCATCCAGATTAACCAAAAATCTAAAAATTAAATTAAAAGAGAACGATGATCTTATCTTAATACTCTATTTCAACAAATTAACACCCTAAGCTCCTTCCTAAACTTCTCTAAGCTTGAAAGGAAGGAATAAGAGACACGAATGGCGGATGGCGTCAAATATTTTTGAGAGGAAAAGAGAGGATTTGGTTACGAAGAAGGAGGATCTGGACATGATAGCGAAAGAGGGATGCAAGAAAATGAGAAAGAGAGAGAGAAAGAGATATGAAAGCAACAAATTAGAAGGGAGAGAAAGCAGTCGTCGATGAAGACGGAATAGGTGATTTCTCTCTCTCTTTTTTTCACGGAACTCGCCCCTCTTCTCAAAACTTCGATATTTCTTTTCTGCCGCTCCAAATGGCACATGGAATCCAACCAGGATGCCACAGGTCTCCTACATGCTACCTGCGCATGTCCCACTTGACCCGGCCCAGTTCAAAACAAATGGGCCTTGGGCCTGCGCCACATAAACTCTTTGTTGCTCCTGTTGTATCTGCACCAGGGAGCACCATCGAATGGCCACGAAATAGCTGTGAAAAGACTTTCCCGAAGTTAACCGCAACGACTTCTAGAGTTCAGAAATGAAATTAATTTTGTTGCTAAGCTTCAAAAATGAGATTACTTTTGTTGCTAAGTGTTGCCACCAAATCATCCATGGTTGACATCGGGCATCCCGTTCCCGCTTCTAATCTTACTTCCGGACACGGATGGACACCTGCAAAAAATTCCAGACCGGATTTCTAGCAGGGAACACTCCGACGCTCAAGTCAGTAGACGGTTTAGGCATCAATAGAATGGAGAATTCAAGAATAGTATAGATGAAAAAAGAGAGTGAGTAGAGTAGAGTGGCCTTAGACCTTGCTTACCCCTGGAGTGTCTCCTATTACTCTATTTATAGAGGTTGTAATAACCAAATATGGTTATAGTTGTTGTAACCGAATAACAGAATAACCAAAGTGGTTGTAATCAAATAACAGAATAATCGAAGTGGTTGTAACCAAATAACAGAATAACCGAAGTCACTACAGTGAACAGGACTTTTAACGACGCTTAAATTGATCTTTACCGATGCTTTAAAGCGTCGGTAAAAACATCTTCGACGCTTGCAAAAGCGTTGCAAAGTGAAGAGTGAAGACGGTTTTTTCCGACGCTTTGCAAAAACGTTGCAATAGCGTCGGGGGTTTTTCCGACGCTTTAAAGCGTCGGTAATTATCGTTATTACCGACGCTTTAAAGCGTCGGATATAAAATTGTCGATTGCTTTTAAAAAACATCGGAAATATATTATTTCCGATATTTTAAAGCGTCGTTAAAAATATAATTACCGCGCTTTAAAACGTCGGTAATAACGATAATTACCGACACTTTTTAAAAGCATCGGTAATTATCGATGGAATAAAGATATTCCCGATACTTTAAAACGTCGAGAATTTCATTTTTCGAAAAAAAAAAAATAATTATTTTAAAATTCGAAATATATATAATTTTTTTAACCTGTACATAAATAAGACATATTTCAATTTCATTCCAGGCATTCATCATACATCCAAACATAAATCAATATATAAATCTAAAAATATAATACATTACAATTTAATATTAGTTTGTTACACATGTCTGTTTAACAAAATTAAAAAATACATGAAATACATAGAGTGAAATAATAAAAAAGTCGAGGTCAATGATCTGCAGGAGATAGATCGTCATCCAGTCCATGTGGATCTAATGCTCCAGAAGTCTATAAAAAAATATTTAAAATATTTAACTTACGAAACTATTAATGACACGGGGATTATATAAATTATTGATTTAACATAAAAATATATATTTAAAATCATATATATATGTCCCTGATATGGAACAAACATCTGTATGACAGATGTAAGCCACTCAATGTGCTGTCTCATGCTATCCATCGCTGCTCTATCGGCATCAGCTCTCTGTCGTATCTCCTCTATCTCGGCACGACTCTGTCGAATCTCCTCAGCACGGCTCCGTCGCATATCCTCTATCTCCTCCTCGAGTCTGCGAGCACGTGCATCCTGAGCACTATCTATAGCCTGACGTGTATGTGTACTGACCGCAGATAATTGAGTGGGGGTGACTCCAACTCCATATCCCCTCACTCGACCGTAGCACTCCGGGCCCATCAACTCTGCAAATACCTCAGCCTCGATGCGACTACTCTGCGTAGATGCTGTAGAATCATCAACATGCTCAGCAATAAGAGTTGTAGCTCTTTCCTGTATAAATTTAGATAAATTAGTAAGGTTTTAAAGATTAACAAATTACAATTTAAATCATTAGATGAATTAAATGTTAATAACTTACATATATATATCCCTCGACTCATCTCTGACAAAAGTGCCGTCACGATGAGTATGAGTCATCCGATAAAACTCTACCTGACCAGGTTCCCTCCCATGCTCATCGGCCTACAAGAAATATTATAATTTTAAGCAAATAACTCAAACTATTTTAAAAATTATTTAAGTATCAAGATATATATGTATCGCGATACATCGTCCGCGATATATATATGTATCGCGATACATCGTCCGCGATACATATATGTATCGGGATACATCGTCCGCGATACATATATGTATCGGGATACATCGTCCGCGATACATCGTTCGCGATACATATATGTATCGCTATACATCATTCGCGATACATCATCCACGATACATCGTCTGCGATACATATATGTATCGCGATACATCGTCCACGATACATATATGTATCGCGATACATCGTCCGCGATACATATATGTATCGCGATACATCGTTTGTGATATATATATGTATTACGATACATCGTCCGCGATACATTGTCTGCGACACATATATATATCGCAATACATCATCCGCGATATATATATATATCCCGCGACATATATACATGTACCGCCATACATAAATGTACCGTTATAAGAAATAACTTATCCTAGCACCTCTAAATCCTAGTATTTAGGTAACTTGATGTTGTCATCAAGTGATCTGTTGTAGGATTAGGACATAATTTTGAAATATCCTGTAAGGACTTAACAAGAACTATTTAATCTATATCACAAAAAATTAAGGGAATAGTTTAAAAAACTTACAAACTCCTGCCTGACTCGCGCGTAATTCTTCGATCCTAATGTGTGGGGAACAGACTGAGATGCTCGGGCAGCTCTACCAATATCAGAATATATCTGCAAAATCAAAAGAGAACTCATATCAAGAAAGTAATGTATATATATATATAATATACCATATTCTTTAATAAACTTGCTTCAAATAAATTAGAAGATACCTGTCCCCTATCAGAAAACCAATAGTGAACCAACTCTACCCACTGATGCGGGGATACATCAGAAGGACAGGTACCAACTACCTGCTCCTCTGTCATACCCGGCAACTTGTACTTCGTCTTCAACTAGGCTTTATATTCTTTCCATTTTCGGTTGAGAGATTTCAGTACAAAGTCATGGGAGGATGGAGGAAATACAAACTTACCCTACAAAATAAAATAATTAATAATAATATAAAACATAGTAATATTTGAACTATACAAAATAATAAATAATTTATTATAAATTTTTTACCTGTATAACTCGAAGAATCTCTACTTTATACATCAGAAGCATATCATTCCACTTAGCATAGCTAAGTGGACAAAGCTGATGCCTCCGTGCAACCGTCCCCAGAAAAGAGCTCAATAAGCTAGCGGCTTTCTTAATTGGCTGCCCTAGCTCATTGCACTCAACCAATATCCTCTTACCCTCGGGCATCTGCCAAAATCACGTACTACTGTAGGCCCGCGCCTATGTCTGACACTCCCCGATCCATCTGCACAGAAATAGATAAAAGTAAGCTATAATAAAAAATGTAATCAAATTTAAAGTTACCAAGGATATTGGAATAAATTACCTTGAATATGTATCCCACCGTCTGCTGGATCGACGGGAGGGTCATGATGCCCCGAGGATGATGGAGCTGCAGTAGTATGCTGTGTGGAAGGAGAGGAAGGACCAGCATGAACATCCTCCGAAGTACTGCCTCAGCATGCTGTCCAGAAGAACTGTCGGCCTTTGTCCGGGAGTGCTGGAACTGCACCCCAAGAAAGCGTCGCCCGCGAGGTATCGTATGACCTATCATTTACATCAGAGACAGAATTAGTGAAGATAAATAGTAATTTAACATAATAATTACTACAAATCGTAAACTGTATAAAATTTAATACAAATAAGAATCAATCATTAGCATTTTCTTCAACTTCTGTCCTAACCAAGGGTATTGTAGCATGTACGTCATCAACTGATACAAAATTGAATGGCATAGAATGCGTATAAGTATCATCATCTTCATCATCTTCCAGTTGTCTTTCAATATCATATAAGTCTCGAGGTTTTGTCTTAATAACAATAGTCCAATCTTTGTCCTTTGCTTCTTGTACGAAAAATACTTGACGAGCTTGAGAAGAAAAAATAAATGGATCATCCTTCAATAAGACACTAGTATGTATCAACCTTGTAAAGTTTACAAGTATAAATCCATTTGCATCTTTTTTCAAACCCCTTGATGAATTTATATCTACCCAATCACATCTAAATAATATGACTTTAAAAATTCCATACTAATCTAACTCGTATATATCTTTAAGTGCACCATAATAAGTCTTTCCATCAGCTTCTACCATAACACCTTTATTCTGTGTTTTTCTAAATTTCTCACGATCTTTAGTGTGAAATTTAAATCCATTGATTATGAAACCATTATATCTGATGATAATTTTGTTCGGTCCTCGAGCCAGGACTATTAATTCATCTGAACAATTCTTCTCCATCATTGTTGATACCTAAAGAATTATAAAAATTGTTAACATGTTATTCGATATGAAATCTATACATATATTCTTTAAATATATGTCAAACCTATTTTGAAAGCCATGTAGGAAATAACTCGACTAACCATCGCTGCTCAATCCTTGGATTAGGTCGAGTGCCATGACTAGCTTGTCGCTGAGACATTAAAAATTTACTGCATAAAAATATAATTATTATAATAGTTTCAAAAATAATATATGATATTTAAAATCATTGAAATACATTAAATATGCTAACCTTCGATAGTTAGATATTATTTCACTATGAAGTAACACATAATGGTGTGCTTGTGCAATTGATTTATGGTCCAATACAATACTTTCACCTTTTCCAATTAATCTTTCTGCAGTTAAGAACTTATACAACTCTGCATTGGCTATGAAATCACTATGCCATTAAGGTCTGTTAAACACAGTATCTACACCTTGAAGATATCTTGAACAAAATATCAGACACTCTTCAGTAATATATCCTTCCGCAATAGAGCGCTCTGGATAGGCTCTGTTTCGTACATAATCTTTCAATCGTCCAAAATACCTACAACATTTAAAATTTTATTTATACATCATCATGACGCTACTTATATTAAAAATTATCTAAACATTAAACATTAACATTAATACCTTTCAATAGGATACATCCATCGGTAGTGTACCGGTCCACCAAGCTTGACTTCCGAAGCTAAGTGAATGAGTAAATATATCATAATAGTAAAAAATCCAGGTGGAAAGATCTTCTCTATCTGACAAAGTGTAACCGTAATTTTCGACTCCAACCGATCAAGCTCTCCAGGATCAATAACCTTTGAACATAATGACTTAAAGAATGATGATAACCTGATTATAACCGTAAGAACTGGTTTAGACACCGATGATCTTGAAGCTATTGGAAAGATATCTTGCATCAATATATGACCATCATAACTTTTCAGATTGAAAGTTTTCCGGTCTTTAAGATGCACGCACCTTGAAATGTTAGATGCATATCCATCAAGTACTTTAATATTTTTCAATACTGTCAAAAATTATCTTGTTCATGAGTAGACATGGTATAAGATGCAGGAGGCAAATAAATTCTATCATTAGCAGGCATTTTGGGATGAAGATCATGTCGGATACCCAATTCTTGTAAATCCATTCGGGCCTTCATATTATCTTTCATCTTTCCATCAAGATTCAACAATGTTCCAAGCAGATTATCATATACATTCTTCTCTATGTGCATGACATCAAGATTATGCCGAATCAGATTATGTTTCCAATAAGGTAAGTTAAAAAAGATATTTCTTTTATTCTATAAATGTTTACTGAGCTGAGTTGTAGATGCTATCTGTACATTTTTCTCATTTTCATTTTTAAAAAAATTATCAGGATCTTCAAATACTTGTGCATCCACCATAGCAGTAGTCATTTCTTCTAGCAAACCTTCTTGATCATCCCTTCCTCTTTTTTTATTAGACTTTGAAGATTTACCATATGTGTAACTGATGAAATCCATTTGTCTAAGAATATTAGTTCCAGAAGGTGGAATAGGTACACATCCCATTTTTATGGTACCATCAAATAAATCTCGCTGAAAACGAAATGGATGATTTGATTCTAACCATCGACGATGCACCATATAACAGAATTTTCCTCCATGTTTTAACCAAATCGAATGTGTCGAATCTGCACAACAAGGACATGCAACCCATCCTTTTGTACTCCAGCCAGATAAATTGGCATATGCTGGAAAATCATTAATAGTCCATAACAAAGCAGCCCGTAATTTGAATGTTTCACCATTAGAAGCATCAACTACATCGACACCTTCCCACAACTGTTTCAATTCCTCTATTAAAGGTTGTAGAAAAATATCAATATCATTTCCGAGACCCTTATCACCCGGAATAACCATTGATAAGATAAGTGATGATTGTTTCATACACAACCATGATGGTAAATTGTATGGTATCAAAACAACTGGCCAAGTACTGTATGTAGAATTTAGAGTACAGAAAGGATTGAAGCTATCTGAAGCTAAACCCAACCGAACATTATGAATATCAGAGGCAAAATCAGAATGCATAGCATTAAAATCCTTCCATGCTAAACTATCAGCTGGATGTCTTAACATTCCATCCTTTGTACGCCCTTCATGATGCCATCTCATCAATGAAGCTGTTTTTGATGATGAATATAGCCTTCTCAACCAAGGAATAAGTGGAAAGTAACGCAATACCTTCGCTGATTTCTTTGTACGCTGCATTGTATCTGTTGCATTCACTACATCATCCTCATATCCTTCATGACTTGTCCATCGTGAAGATCCACATACATTGCATGACTCTCGATCAGCATTTTTATCATAATATAATATGCAGTCTTTCAGACAACTATGAATCTTTTGATATCCAAGATCCAGATTATTGACAACTTTCTTTGCTTCATAATAAGAGGATGGTAAACCATTACCTTTTGAAAATGCATCCTTTAATAACCTCAGAAGCATAGTAAAACTCTTACCTGACCATCCATTCATATATTTTATATGGAATAAATGTATAAGAAAAGAGTTCTTAGAAAATTTCAAATAGCTCGGATATAATTGTTCATCTGCTTCTTTCATTAAATTATGATACCGAGCTGATTTAGAAGTTGATGGTTACTGAGCTCCCATTGTTTCATGTGTACCACTTGAACCTACAAAGTTTTGAACACCATGTCGAAAAGCATCTATGATCAAACCCGATATATCATCATCTCCTACTAGATTCTCTTGCATATTACTGGATCCAGGATCAGACGATGGTTGATTACTTGATTCTGACAATATAAGTTCTCCATGAAAAATCCACTGAGTATAACCTCTTGCAAAATCATTCCATATCAAATGTTTTTCTACTATTTGTGGATCTAGATAGTGACTGTTAACACATTGTCGTCATGGACAATAAATCTTTCCATTCAAACTACTTTTCTCCATACCGAATTTAATGAAATCATGAACTCTATTTAAATATTCATTGGTATTTCTTTGTTTATTTATGCATCTTTTATCATTTTAGGATAAAATGATCCAACTTTCAAGTTATCTAAATACCAAAAAAAGTTTTAGTTAATAACAATGCACTAAGTAATTTTTTGTTTAAAATATATGAAAAATAACATAGATTAACTAATAAATGTCCCATATCACCAACTAATAGGTAAAGAGGTCATATCCCATTCAAGAATTGCATTAATTATATAGGTCATTTAGAGTAACCAAACGATACGCAATAGAAGCTCCAGAAAAATTTTGGCAACATTTTCCTTTAGTTCTCCCCATACAACTAAAAATGTATGAGGAGAACTAAAAAAAAATGCTGTTCGAAATATATCTAGAACTCTATCCATACCGCTTGATTACTGTAAGTACCTTTAAAATTATTTGCAATTCTCAAACTGTCCAAAATGGATAATCAATTGACCACTGTACATATTTCTCCCATCCGTACAATAATAAAATAAATATACGGATATTGTAGAATATGTACTTTAATCAATTGATGCGTCTATGTTTCTATGCAATGCAAGTTTTGTAAAAAATATTTTAAAAATCATCATTGATCATAACAAAGCTATTGATGGTTTTAAAATGAAATCTATGCAATACTAAACAAATCTTAAAGCATAACATATTCAGTAAAATACAGGTATATACAAAGAAATTTATAAAGAAACATAAATAATCTACTAAGAAAAAGAAAAATAAATAAAGAAAAATAACTAGGAGGCTCAGATCTACTATTTAATCCGTAACTAAATCAAAACGACTACAATCGGTTGCCTACAAAAGAAGGCCATCCAAGATTATAGGCATTAGAAATTGTTGAATCAGCAAAACATACATCCATCAACTAAATCAAAACAACTATAATCGGTTGCCTATAAAAGAAGGCCATCCAAGATTGTAGCCATTAGAAATTGTTAAATCAGGAAAACATACATCCTAAATCATCATAGCCTCCATATACAAACCTTAAACCAATTTCAAATTAGGGTAGAAACCCTCTTTACCCTCGAAGCAATCAAGCACCTGATAACAAAAAGACAACAAAAAATGTCAAAAAGCATATTTGGATTATGGATGGGGATAAACCTTACATATTGTCTGACAAACTAATATATGAAGGCAATTTAATTCTCATGCCCCACTTCCACTTGTTCATTTTTCTTGTTCTCCTCCTCCTCCTCCTTCTCTCTCTCTCTCTAGCTTTTCATTTTGGTACCGTGGTTGGGCCCGGTAGCATTACACTTTCTATTATTCTTTGTATCGGAGGCAGGGCAACTTGGAGCTTAGAACCTTAGTTTTCTTTTCCTTTCCTTTTTTTTTAATTTTTATTTTTTATGGTAGGTGGGATCTCCCTCTATGATGGACCAATGGCGACTCCGAACATGTCTCTCCCTTATCTCCTTACCCGAGATAAGTTCTTGTTCATTTTTTTTTTTAATTTTCTTCCATTTATTACAATTCTTTTTTGTTGTTCTTTGCTTTTATATTCATCTGTTATGCCAATATTCTATCTAATACAATATTTTGTGTTATATAAGCATCCAAAATCTATCTAATACATAATTATCTAAAACATAACTACATGAGTCCTCACATATTCAGTTCATATGAATTATGAAACTAATTTGATATGATATCATTTATAACACCTAGGATTTTATCCAATGTAGTTTTGAAATGGGGGACAAAGGACATCTAAGTTGGCTGGCAAGAGCAATTCACTAGTAAAAGAATGCATGATGAAGCAGAACAACACATTTTTGTTCAAATAAAAGAAGAATATAGGAACGCATTATTCCCTGTGCAAGAGAAGAATTCATTAAACTATCTGGCACCATAAAAGAATGAATTCTTTAATGCCTAGATCATAGATTAATTGTAACTTTTATTCAAACAATGAAGGTAAATGGACTAACTAATCCAAATGCTGCCATGCTAATTATAATTTATTTTATTTCTTTCGAGAATATAAACTTAACTTTTGTATGGCACGAGTATTTTAGTTTCTATCTCAGTTACAATCAATGTGATTACTATTAGTCATACTAATTTTAGGAAATTGGGCATTGTATTAGATAGCTAATTTAAAAAATTACTACTCGGTCACTTTTTATATTTTAAAGTTTAATTGCTTCATTACTTATAAGTGTACTAGTCTACATTAAGGAATTTTCTTTTTCTTTTAATTAATTCCTATGTTTTTTTCCTTTCTTTTGGATAGAATTCCATCCATGCCAACTCATCCTTTCTTAAATATTATAGGTGAGTTTGGATTCTCCATGTTTATCACCCCAACTAGAGATAATATAGACTTATGGCATAAGAATAGCTTTGGGTTTAAGCACCCTCAAAAAGGCATAGGAAGTGAAAAAAGTACCAGTTTGGATGTAAGGATAATATTGAGTGTGGGTGTAAGCTCATGGCTAAAACAATTGATTGAAACAATGTCCAACCTAAACATTAACATCTCAAAAAATTAAAATGAACAATTGTTGCCGAGGGTCCGAGGCAGTAGCATGTTGATTGAACTACTAACTGTAGTCCTCACCTATGACACTATTTCCCTGTTCATTGAACTAACAGCTAAAAAATCTTTTTTTTCTTAAAAAAAAAAAAAAAAACCCTCATGCATTTCAATGCTTCAGTTGATCTGCTGCCCATTTTACAAGATTCGTGCTTTAACTCGAGAGGTAATTGGAAATTTAGAAACCATGGTCGCATGATAAAGAAGTGTAAAATAAAAGAAAAATTTTAAGGCATGCTCAATAAAATTTGCGCACACAAATTTGAAGAAAACAAAAGAAGTCTGCATCCATGAACTCACCTTCGGGCAAGTCTTGATCTCCGGTGACACCACCAGAGCCAGCGATCGGCTGCCGATTGGCAGAGATCGATCAAAAATAGAGAAAAAATTGGAAAAAACATATATCAACTTACTACCACCCGATTGAGACTATGAAGATGGAAAAAATAGCGAAAATATAGAGATTTGAGAGAAGGAGCCTACCTGATGATGGAGGGAGAGCGGCGGAGAGCGGTTGGAGCTTGGGAGAAGGCCGTCCGGGAGAGCGGCGAATAGAAGGAGGGAGAGGGAGATGATGGAGGGAGAGTGGCGGAGAGCGGTTGGAGCTCGGGAGAGCGGCGGTGGGAGAGCAGCGCGCAGTGGAACGAGAGGAACTGAGATTAGGGCTCGGGCTCGGGAAGAAATGGAAAAAAATCCTGATGCTTTAAAGCATCGTTAATACCATTTTTTTTTCGACGATTTTGAAAAGCATCGAGAGATGGCGTGGAAGAAAATTCTGACGCTTTAAAGCATCGTTAATACTGTTTTTTTTGCCGGCGATTTTAAAAAGCATTGAAAGATGGCATGGGAGAAACTTCCGACGCTTTAAAATGTCGTTAACATATTTTTTGCCGACGCTTTTAAAAAGCGTCGGGAGGTGGCGTAATTTTAACGATGCTATCCCCTAGCATCGAGAAAATTCCATTGCTAAAATCCCGTTCTGTTGTAGTGAGTGGTTGTAACCAAATAATAGAATAACCGAAGTGGTTATAACCGATTAACAGAATAATCGAAATGGTTGGCCTTAATGGGCCTTAGTGGGCTTTGGGCCTTTATGGGTCTTGAAGGGCCTTAGGCCTTTATCAAGACTGAATGAGAGGGATATAACGCAGCCCCCCACTCCCGATCTAAAAAATATTGTTAGTGAACTGCTCTGACTTTGACTTCATTTTCAATGAAGGGAGTAATAAATAATAGCATTTACACTTTGTCAGTTGGCCAATTGGATCTGCCTTTAATTGATAGTGATAGAGAATAAGATAGGCATGTTAGATCATCAATAAGCTGCTGAGTAATATATGTTGATCAAATGCACTTTGGTGCATCATCGAATTTGCCGCAAGATAGATCATGTAGGTCATCCCTGAATAAAGATTGGGCAATTTTGGTACTTCATCAAATTTATAGTAGTGTAAACCATATGGGTTATTCTTGAGTTTTTGATAGAGAATAAAATAGGCTTATCAGGCCTACTTCGGCACTTCGTAAGGTAGATCATATAGATCATCCTTATGTCTTTTGATTAAGATAAACTGTTCAAGTCCAACTCGGCACTTCGTAAGGTAGATCACGTAGATTATCCTTATGCCTTTTGATTAAGATAGGCTGTTCAGGTCCAACTCGGTACTTCGTAGGGTAGATCATATAGATCATCCTTATGCCTTTGATAGAGAATAAGATAGGCTTCAGTAGACCTTCCCTTGGACTTTAGTGGGCCTTGATAAAATAAGCTTCAGTGAGCCTTTTCATGGACCTCAGTAGCCTCTAATAAGATAGGCTTAAGCCTTTTCATGAACTTCAGTGGTCCCTAATAAGATAGGCTTTAGCCTTTCAGTGAGCCCTAATAAGATAGGCTTGAGCCTTTTCATGAGCTTTAGTAGGCTCTAATCAGATAGGCTTGAGCCTTTTCATGGGCTTTAGTGGGCTCTAATAAGATAGGCTTGAGCCTTTCCATGGGTTTTAGTAGATCCTAATAAGATAGGCTTTGGTAAGCCTTTCCATAGACTTCGGTAAGCCTTTCCATAGGCTTCAGTGGGTCCTGATAAGACAGGCTTTGGTAAGCCTTTTCATGGTCTTCAGGGTTAGCTGGGAAGCTATTTCAAGAATCTCAGAAGTTAATGAATCTCCTCTGGTTCAAGAGCGAGCCTATACTTCTCATCTATAATCTTCTTTGAAGCCTGCACATCACAAAATGAAAATTTCTATTTAAAAAGTGTTAGGCAATGACATACTCATAGTTTTGAGCTTTATGGGCCTTCATGAGCCTTCGTGGGCCTTCGGGGGCCTTTTACTGAAAATTCATTGGCCGCTTCTTTGGACATGTTGCCCTTGGCTTTGGTTGCTTCCTTATCATCATTCTATCAACAACTGGATGCTGCTGGGGCTAGGGCTGCTATCCTGGGAGTGGTTCGGTATGTCCAAAGAATTGAATTCAACTCATCGACCCACAATCTCTTGGCATCATTTAATCTAGTTTTGAGATCATGAAGAATGGTTCTATTTGTTACTTCAGCTTCTCCATTAGATTAAGAATGCCCCACAGAAGTAAGCTTGTAAAGAATATGATATTGAGTACAAAAGCTCTTGAACTTCGGATTGTCAAATTGCCTCATGTTGTCAGTTATTATGGAATAAGGAATTCCAAAATGGAAGATGATAAAGTTCCTCATGAAGTTTTCAACTTTTGTCTCGGTAATCTGTGCCAGTGCTTCAGTCTCGACCCATTCTGTAAAATAATCAACGGCCACTATAAAAAATTTTTGCTGTCCAGAAGTAGGAGAAAACAGACCAAGAATGTCCATTCCTCATTGCGCAAAAGGCCAGAGAGCTGTCAATGAAGTCAACTGATTTGTAAGCTGTTTCTGTATATTAGAATACCTTTTACAATGATCACATCTTTGGATAAATTCTGCAGAGTCCTTCTGCATGGTCGGCCAATAATAACCTTAACGGATTATCTTATAAGCCAAAGATTTGTCCTCCAAGTAATCTCCACATATACCTTCTTGCACTTTCTTGAGTACATAATCAACATCAGAAGGTCCCAAACACTTTAGTAGGGGCTGTGTGAAAGATCTTTTATATAATGTTCCATCTAGGATCACATATTGAGAGGCCATCCACCGAAACCATTTAGCCTCCAACTTGTCTTCGGGTAAGGTGCCTTCCTTTAGAAATTTAAGAATTGGATCTATCCATGAGGGTTCACGTTCAACTGGACATACCTCAACTATGAACTCTGATATGCTGGGATCTTCAATGTACTCCACATATGTCTTCCCAAGAGAATCTGGTACAGTAGTTGCAAGTCGTGAAAGAGTATCAGCCCGAGAATTCTTCGTTCCGGGTATATGAACAATCTTAAAATGCTCCAGCTGAGATATCATGCTTCGGATCTTTTCTAAATACTGAATCATGTTGGGATTACAAGCTTCGAAATCACCTTTTACTTGATTCACCACCAACTATGAATCAGAAAAAACTTTAATCTTCTTAATCTCTAGCTTTTAGGAAATTCTAAGCCCAGCAATAAGTGCTTCATACTCTGCTTAGTTATTTGAAGCTTGGAAAGAAAACCAAAGAGCATATTCAATAATTTGTCCATTTGGACCAGCCAAAATAAGACTCGCTCCACAGAAGCACCATCCACATAAAGCATCCAGATGAATTCTGGACCCTCTTCAGCGATCTCCTCCTCTTCGGCTCTTAGCTGGCCCTCTTCAGATCTCCAAGTATATTTTGCTATAAAATCAGTCAAAATCTATGCCTTCATTACTGATTTAGGTTAGAAATCAATATCGAATTCTCCTAACTTAACAGCCTATTTAGCTATCATTCTAGAAGTGTTGGGATAGCGAAGAATGGCCTTTAGGGGATGATATGTCAGAAACACAATAGAGTAAGCTTGGAAATAGGGCTGCAAATACTTTGCCATGATCACTAAGAAGAAAATAAGCTTTTGCACTCTGGGATATCGGACTTCTGCCTCATGCAACACTTTACTAGTATAATAGATCGGTTTCTGCAAGTGATTGGCATCTCTTCATATTAGCATCAAACTAACTGCTTCGTCTGAGACAGATAAATATAAGTAAAGAGTCTCTTCTTCACAGGGCTCGGAGAGTAAAGGAGGATTTTCCAAGTATTCTTTCAATTTGTTAAAGGCAATTTTGCAGTCTTCTATCCACTCAAAATTTTGGGCTTAGCGAAGAATCTTGAAAAAGGGTAAACATCTTTCTGCAGACCGGGAAATAAATCAGCTCAAAGAAGCAACTCTTCCCGTTAACCTCTGTACTTCCTTTTTGCAAGTAGGATGTCTCATTGTTTGATGTGCTTGAATCTTTTCTGGGTTAACTTCGATTCCCCGCTTAGTGACCAAGCATCCTAAGAACTTTTCAGAAGTTATACCAAAAATGTACTTAGTTGGATTCAATCTCATCTGATGATGCCTAAGAGCATCAAAGGGTTCTTTCAGATCTGCAATATGATCAAACTTATGAAAACTCTTCACAATCATATCATCAACATAAGCTTCCATATTTCTTCCGATCTGACTTTTAAAGACTTTGTTGATCAACCTTTAGAAAGTTATCCCAGTATTTTTTAATCAAAATGGCATTACTTTATAATAGTAAAGTCCTTTTTCTGCAATGAAAGCAATTTTTTCTTCATCTCCAAGATCCATTTGAATTTGGTTATAACCTGAAAAGCATCCATAAAACTTAACTGATGACTAGCAGTGGCATCAACTAACTGATCAATCTTCAGTAAAGGGAAACTATCCTTTGGGCATGCTTTGTTAAGATCTGTATAATCTATGCAGATCCTCCACTTGCCGTTAGATTTCTTCACCATAACTATATTGGCCAGCCAATTCGGATATTCCACTTCCCTTATAAAATTGGCTTCAAGAAGTTTACTAACCTCTTCGTCAATAACCTTCTGCCTTTCTGGAACAAAATTTCTCTTCTTCTACTGAACAGGTTTATAGCTGGGAGATACCTCTAGACGATGTGCGATTACTTCAGAAGGAATTACGGGCATGTCCGAAGCTGTCCAAGCAAATATATCAACATTACTTCAGAAGAAAGCGATCAACTTTGCTTTTGATTCTTCATCCAATAAGCTGCCAATTTATATAAGTTTTGTTGTATCGTCTTTGGACAACGGCATAAAAAGAGTTTTCTCTACCGATTCTCCACAGTCTTCGGCTTCATCCCTTGGATCTAATTGATCTAGTGTTATGGGTTTAGCTGACTGTTTACTCTAAATCATAAGATATTGGCGAGCAATTTTTTGATCCCCTCTGACTTCTCTGATGCCTAATCTGGTAGGGAACCATACTAAAAGATGATAGGTTGATACTATAGCCCTGAACTTATTCAATGCTGGATGCCCTAGGATTGCATTATAAGCCGAAGACATTCAGACCACAATGAAGTTGATGGAAAGGATTCTTTGATATGGTTCATAACCAAAAGTCACGGGCAAGACTGTTTATCTTTCAACTCCAACCTGATTCCCTCTGAAACCAGTTATACGAATGGGAGACCTTTATAATTCATGTCCAGATAATCCCATTCTAAGAAACACATCATACAGCAAAACATCAACAGAACTTATATTATCAAACAGAATTCTTTTTACATCATACTTAGCAATTATAGCTGAGACCATGACAGGGTCATCATGTGAACGTTGAACTCCTTGGATATCTTCATCGGAAAAAGTAATAAATTTTTTTCTTTGAATCCTTTGGGAATATTCTCTTCAGCATCATTATTCCATGCAATTGATCAATGAAGCATGCCAACATTTCCATCAGTCAGCCTTTGATGAGGCAGATCAGCTTCATCATATATCCTCTGAAGAGTTGTTGCTTCAGCTTGAGGTTTGAGCTATTGATGTATTTTTCCAGATATCCCCTCTTTATCAGATCTTCAATGACATCTCGAAGTTGAAAACACTCTTCGATGATGTGGCCATGGTCCCAGTGGAATCAGTAGTATTTGCTCTTGTCCCTTGCTTTTGTAGAAGTCTTCAAAGGACGTGGCTTTTGCAAGTAATTTTCTTTCTCAATTTCTAGCAGAATTTTCTTCCTTGGTGAGTTGAGGGGTGTGTAGGCATCAAATCGATTATTCTACTGCTTGGACTTAGGACTGCACCTAGGAACCAAAGCATTATTAGAAGATGTGGGCACATTTGGTCTCTTGGCATTTTTCTTCTTAGAAGGGTGTCTCCCTTCAGCAAGTCTTTGGCTTGCAGCCTACTCTTCAGTGGCAGCATATTTCTGAGCCTTTGCCAGTAGTTTGGCATAGCTCGTTGGAAATCACTTGTCCAGGAAAAAAGTGAACCTGGATGACTGGAGGCCTTTCTTTAAAGCTGACATAGCCACATGTTCATTAAGATTCAAGATTTCCAGAGTAGCCAAATTAAAGCAGAGCACAAACTCTTTCAAAGTTTCTCCTTCATTCTATTGAAGGAGGAATAAACTATCAGTGTTGCGTGGCATCTTCTGGCATGTTCTGAAGTGTGAAACAAATTGCCGCTCCAGTTCAGCAAAAGAATGGATAGTCTTTGGCGATAAGCTTGAATACCACATTCGAGCAAATCTTTTCAGAGTGACAGGAAAAGCAAGACAGTATAAAGCAACCAGGTAGGGAAAGATATTTTCCCTCTATTAAAAGAGAACTTCATTCAAGCAAAAATGATGAAAGGAAAGGTTCAGAATGCATCCACAAGTAGGGAGCAACATGCTCCTCAAGAAGATGATCTTCCAGCAGATCACAGCATGCAACCTCCTATGCTGATGGTAGGGCAACAGCAGTTTGAAGCCCTCTTGAGCAGGGTAGATGCCTTGATGGCATTAGCTCAAAATCTGCAAGAAACTGCTGTTCAAAGGTAGTGTCCACCACCTATCTCACAGCCCAGCCATCAAACTGAAAGGAGAGAGGATCGATGTCGAGAATCCACTCCAAATTCTTTACGGATCCAATCATCTCGAGACCATTGTGCTCTCTCTCTAGATAGACATCATGGAAAGAAAAGAACTAAATGCTCTCCCTCTGTTTCTTCTGGGAGTTCTGCACCTGTAAGAGGTAGACAAAGAGAGGTGAATTTCAAATTTGAAGAGAAGTTCAAGCTTCTGCAATTAGAGATAGCCAGGCTTTCAGATCAAAGAAGAAATGATGAAGTTGTGGCTTTCAACTCCCAACCTCCTTTCTCCGATCAAATCATGGATGAAGTCATCCCTCGACATTTTAAGATTCCATAACTAGAAGCTTATGATGTTGATGCTGAATACTCACCGACCGGATGGAGTGGTTCGTCCGCCAGTTCGCCGTCAACTAGAACCTGCAAAATAACCCCCTAACCATAATTTTTTCGGTGGGGGACACTCCGATGCCAAAGTTAATTAGCAAGAACTCAGGTAATAGAATGGAGATCTCGAAAGCAGAGTGTAGTAAGAAGGAAAGAGGAATGATTCAAATTATCTGGGGTTAGCTTAGCTTACATCGAGTGTTCCCTCTTACCAATATTTATAGGCATAAGTATAACTACTTACGGTTATGAGAGTTAGTTACAAAACCTCTTCATAACTGTAAGTAGTGGTGGTCGGAGAATTAGTTATTCCATGGTTATCCAATCTAAGGATATCAACCATGTGGGTGGTTACAACAACCAGAATAAACTTCAAATGTTTGGGGTTGGAAAAAACCCACATGTTCAATATGCCTCCTTCTTTTCTAGAGAAGACCCGAAGTGAACCTAACATTCCCTTCAATGGAGCTTCTTTGGGAAGACTCGAGGGAATGTTAGCTATATACTTCGGGCAAATTTTTTTGAAGCTAACAAGGAAAAACAGAAATACTTACAGTAATCCCGAGCGCAAGAAGGATAATATAATCCAAACATACTCTTCGGATTAGGCTGAAGATACGAAGCCAAAGGAATAAAATCAATAGGCTTACTCTTCGGACCAGGCTGAAGATACGAAGCCAAAGGAATAAAATCAATAGGCTTACTTTTCAGACCAGGCTGAAGATACGAAGCCGAAAGAATAAAATCAATAAGCTTACTCTTCAGACCAGGCTGAAGATACGAAGTCGAAGGAATATATATATCCTTTTTGTAGATCAGAATTTTCATCAAACCAAGGAGATATTTTTCTTAGTATGCGGATATGACTAATAAACCAAAAAAAAATTTAAATTGGTTCGATGAATGAACCGGTAATTATTTTTTAAAATTGAACCGGATTATCATAACAACTGCCCCCCACACCTAAGTTCATAATAATTTTATTTCGTCCGAAGGAGCACTCCTCCTAGGGTCATCTTTAGAGCGGTATCATACTTTCCCCTTTCCCTTTTCCCTTGGAGAGACAAGGAGCGACTCTCTATTGAATGCCGAATCACGTTGATCCGGGGAAGGCATCGAATGAGGGCTCCTTGGAGGGGGCCCCTTTGGAGATGGACTCCTTGAAGGTTCTCTAGAAGATGGACTCCTCAGAGGTTCTCTTGGAGATAAATTCCCTGGTAGAGACATTGGGGGCACTTCGTCTTCGTCTGATGCAAGCCTCATCGGAGGCGTACTTGAAATCCCTTCAGCTCTTGCCTTCTTTCGAGCTTCAGACTCAGTTGGAACTGGTACCGGCATCTTCCTTGAAGCCTGTCGAAGTTTCTCAAGCTTCGGTCTCATCGGATCACCTGCAAATTAAAGGAAGAATTTTTCAGATTAAAAAAAAAAGAGAGAGGAGAGAAATCCGAAGCCAACCATCTCTATACATAGTGAAGGAACTTCATTGATATGAGCATGATGAAGGTTGTCTTCCCTTAATAACTCCTTGAACAGAGGGATTTCTGGTTCTAATAAAGTTTCAAAATCTTTTTGGTCAACCTTCAAAACCCTCTTCCCAGTGTTTGCATCCAAACATGGAGTCTTCCATTCCGTATTGAACCCCTAGTTTGGATAATATATAAAAAAGCAACCTGGTTTCCACCCATGTATGGCACTAGGGGTTCCTTTCTTCAGTCTTTGACCTGGCCGAGGACCGATGACCCACCACCCTTCACCATGGAAGTCCCTTTTTAGTACAAACAGGGAAGTAAACAGGGAAGTCTTCGGCTTTACATTTCGGAGTTTGCAAAGGACTAAGAACCTGCAGATATTCCTAAAACTATTCGGATTCAGCTGGAACGGAACTATATGGTAAAGATTAAAGATTTTTGTAAAAAAAAGATGGAACGAAAATCGAAGACCAGCCTTGAAATGGTCTTCGTATATGGCGACTGGCTTAGGAGGAGGTTTAACTACCCTTTCATTAGGGTTAGGAAGGAATGTCTTAAAGGTTCGTGGAATGTGAAAGTGGTTTCGAAGGATCTCTAACATTCTATGTGACAGAGAGCTAGCAACTGCTTCAGGAGATCTCTCGGGGCTCCTCTTCCTACCTGAACCTCTCCCCTACTGGTTTTACTTCCTGTTAAACCCAATGGATCCTGACATTGCAAAGGAAGAAGAAGAAAAAGAAAGAAAGGACCTCTACCTCCAAAGAAAACAGAAATAGCTGGTTGAAGAAATAACAGCGCAGAACAAGAGGGAGAAGAGTTTCAAAAAAGTAGAAATTCTTTTCGTGAAGCCTTTCCCCTTTTTATAAAGGCACGATGGTGGTTTTTTCCATCAATTAGGAGATCTTCTCGATCGTGCATCGTATCGGCGGCGCCGATCATGGGTACGACTCTCTAAGAGACATCCATTAATGAGTCGGCGATTGTAATCCATGTGAAGAGCTACGAATGGCTAGGATGGATTTTCAACACTGTGATCAAGCCATAGATTGATGCCATGTGTATTGCCTCGATTAAATAAAAATCCTTTAACATAAATTCTTTAAAAATATTTACCAAATTTGAACCGTCTTTTTGAAGCAGCAATAAGGAAGTAACACGTGTCTTCAGTACAATTTCCACGCCACCAAGAAGTTATTATGAATGACGGTTGTCAGAGATATGCCATTATTGATTATCAGTTTTCGATAAACGACAAATCCTGATACTCCCATTTTTCAAAAATAAAATTATTTCGAACTTGGAAGTGGAGGGCAGCTGTTATAATAAACCGATTCAATTTTAAAAAATAATTACCAGTTCATTCATCGAACCAATTTATTTTTTTTTGGTTTATTAGTCAAATCAGTATACTAAGGAAAATATCTTCTTGGTTTGATGAAAATTCTGATCTACAAAAAGGATATATTATATTCCTTCGGCTTCGTATCTTCAGCCTGATCCGAAGAGTAAGCCTATTGATTTTATTCCTTCGGCTTAATACATTAAGTTCTATTTATATATACATGAGGGTGACTTTCAATCTACCCTCATGAATATAAGCAATCCTTGATCTTCTAAATGATTTTTAGTTTCTCTAGTTAACACTTACACTTTCATAACTTTTAACTCTTAAACTTTCTAATTAATTCTTTGATATAAGAGTTAATTAATATTCTAGTTATCATAACTATTAAATAACTCTTTGATTCCAAACAATAACTCTTTCACTCTTTACCTTCGTAACTCTTAAACTCTTTAATATGCATTAATATTAATTATAAATCACTTCCAACATTATTCCCTTTAATTTATATTTTTTTTAACATCTCCAATCACTGACTTGGACCACAACCAAGAGAAAAATCTCATGTAGTGCAAGCTCTTCTTTTTGATATATAAGAATGAGTGCATCTTCTTCGATTATTCTTTTTATATCTTATATGATCACTCATTTTTTCATCTTCAGTTTCAACTTATTTAACTATTTTATTACATCTTTATATCTATTCTTCGTATCTTCATAGCTTCCATGCAATTCATGTGCAGAGATTTTGATTTTTTCTATTTTCTAAAAATAAATAAATTTAACAATAATATTATAAATATATTTCAAATAATGAATTATTTACAATGATGTATCATTTTTAGCTTTTCTTTGCAACGGTTGCATGACATTCAATCATTAGTCTCCTACTTGCATGTTCAAAGTCAACTGTTATCACAAAGATCGGTGAGTGATCTGATCTAAATTTCTTATAAGTATACATTGCTGGTAAAAAATTTAATTTTTCAAGCATTTCTTTGAATATTAATTTGAATGGCACAACTACTACTATAACATTTTCATCCTTCATTTTGTACAATTGATGTTGTTAACGAAGTTTCTTATCTTTAACATATGAAAACTACTCTTATCTTTTTTTTCTTTTACAAAGTCTTTTTTTGACTTGCACACTTCTTTACGAGTTCTTTTTGATCCGGAGACTTAATATCTTGATGGAGGATATATTTCATAGCTTCATGAATAACTCCTTTACAAGCAATTTCTACACTCGGAGCTTTTTCTAGCTTTGAAGCTGTTTTCTGACTTTGAAAGTTGCTTTAAGATCAACCTGGCTTCGACAACTGCTTCTAGATCGACTTCTTCCTAATATCTATTTTAGGATCGACCAACTTCTAATATCACTAATAAAAATTTGGAATTGCTCTGACACCATTGATAGAAATTTGAATAGTTCTGATACCAACCTATGAAAATTTGAAAAATTTTAATACATATGATGATTATAATGTTCAAAGTTATACTTGGAGAGTAGAAAAAGATAACTCTTATATTATAAATTTATAAAATACTTCATTTATAATGGACTTAATAATTAAGCCCTATTTATAAATACATTAAGGTGACTTTCAATCTACTCTCATGAATACAAACAATCATTAATCTTCTAAATAACTTTTAGTTTTTCTAGTTAATTCTTAAATTTCTATAACTTTCAAATTAACTTTTTGATATAAGAATTAATTAATATTTTGATTATCATAATTATTAAATATTGATTTTTAGACTATAAATAATAATTTTTTGATTCTTTAAATTTTTTAATATGTATTAATATTAATTATAAATTATTTTTTTTGATAAAATGGTGTATTCAATTCAAAGAAGGAGTGTGAATATAATCCAGATAGTCCGAAAGGATACGGTTCCTTAGTTATACAGGAACATAGTACCAATCAAACCACAAAACATGATCAAATGATAGACGATAAAAAAATTATCTAGTCTACTTCTGAGTTAGCTTTTTTATAGACCTGACAAACAGTAATGAAAACACATCCCAATAATGAACAGCAATTAAAAATTAAAAATTATTTTTAATACAAAGATGTTAGCCAATGAGAAAGTTAAACGAAAGAAGGTCACCACCAACGAGGAGCATTAAGGCACCCTACACCTTCAGCAAACCCCCCTCGCCTCTAATTAACCACCGCCTTGGTGTCCCCAGCGACCCAGACCTGAAAGCCGGTCATCGTCTTATTATCGTGACTGTCCTCTTCTAAGTTTAATATGGTACTGACAAGAAAAGTCCGTTTTGACTTGTCAACGATAAAGATATATATGTCGTTTTTTAAAATATAATTAGATTAGTCGGCGGCCACAAGGGGGACCATTAAGGCACCCTGCACCTTCAGCAAACCCCCCTCGCCACTAACCACCGCCTTGGTGTCCCCAGCGACCCAGACCTGAAAGCCGGTCATCGTCTCATTATCGTGACTGTCCATTATCATGACCGTCCTCTTCTAAGCTTAATATCGTACTGACAAGCAAAGTCGGTTTTGACTTGTTTCAAGGATATATATGTCATTTTGTTAAATATAATTAGATTCGGCACCATTCAAATTGCTAACATATTGGTGAAAGAAATTAATATAATATATACGGTTAAAGCGGTAGCTTGGTCGGTAAAGATTTAGTCTTATTTTTTATCGATCATGGATCCGAAATATGAATGTCACGAATCACTCGATTAAATTCCAATAATATCAGACTAACATATTTATGAGTGATGAAAAGGATATGCAGAAAAATTATGGTCCGAATTTAACATAGATTGACAGGATTAGAGCCCGATAAAGATAGCTACACCGAAATTTATCCTCCCTCTCCTTTGTTCATTAAAAAAAAAAAAATTAATATATATATTTTTTGAATCCCATGCATACCAAATTTTAATTTAAACAAGCATATATGGAATACCGAGAGCTTTGAGAGAACTGCGAGCTGAAAACGTTTTTGTTTCTTTATACATGTCGGTGAAAACTGCCATGCCGCTCGTAAATATATACCATTTCAATAAATCTATATTTGGTAGAAAAATATATTGGAACAGATTTATATAGAAAATCTTTCCTCGAGGCATTCTGCTGTGGACTTGAACCGTGGGACTTGGCTCAAACACACGGAATTTGAGTCAAGTTTAATTATAAATGCCCATGCATAAACAATTTCAGATCCACATCAGGTAGAAAAAAAAGTTGTGGGACAACTTTGCGCAAAATCTTCCTCTACGGCATTATCACATAGACTAGAATGGTGGAACTTGACTCAAACAATCGAACTTCAAATCAAACCTGATCATAAACGTCCCATAAGCAATTTCAGGCCCACATCCGGTAGAAAAAAGATATTGGAGCCACTTTGTAGAAAATCTTTCCCCATGTCATTGACATCCAGACTTTTTTTGTTTTTTGAAAGGAACTGGAGACTAAGAAAGATCTGCCCCCATTTTTTATTCAGGCATAAAAATTGTACAAAACAGAGGGGAAAAGTATACACCGAAGCAGAATGGAGGAGAAGGGCAAAACAAAGCAACAAAATATTACACTGACGGTGCTAAAATAGCAAGTTTGCTCCACACCAAAGGAATATGCAGATCTCTTCTGAGACCGCCGACCTCCAAATAATCTTCTGGAAGGGACAACGGTGACCACCATTGTTTAAAAATAAATAGAAAGTATCAACCGAAAAGACTCCATTGGAATTTAACACGGAGTGGCCTGACAATGGACGTATGTATGTATGTATGTAAAAAAAGGTATGTTTGATAATTATGTTGCTATAAAACAAAAAACAAAAAAAGAAAAAAAAGCATGTATGTATGCATGCATGCATGTATGTTCATGCATGATTTATGTATGCATGCATACATCTATGTATGGACGTATGTATTTATGTATACATATGTGTATAGATATATGTATATATGGATGTATGTATGTATGCATGCATGCATATAAGCATGCATATATATGCATGCATACATAGATGGATGGATGGATGCTTGCATACAAGCATGTATGCATGTATAGAGGTATATCTATATGTATGGATGTATGCTTGTGCGTATGTATGTATGTATGGTTGTATGGATGCATGCATGCATGTATATGTATGCATGCATGCATGGATTGATGGATGGATACATGTGCATATGCATGCATGATGTATATATGCATGTATGGAAGTATGCATGCATATATATATATATATATATATGAATGTATGTATGTTTGTATATGTATGGATGTATATATTGATGTGTGTATGCATATATGCATGCATTTATGCTTGCATGAATGCTTGTATAAATGTATGTATATTTGGATGGATGTATGTATATATATGTGCATGTATGTACGTACTTACTAAGATTTTATGTTATTTATTTTAGAGGCAAGAAAGAAATTTTTTTTAAAAAAATTACTATTTTTTATCTTTTGATTTTTACTTTTTACCGTATGTGGTGTTATCAAACATTGTTTTTTGATTTTTACTTTTAAAAAATCAAGAAGCAAAAAAAGTTTTTTTATTTTAATGGCTAACTAAACGCACCCTTAACTAATTACATAATTTTATTTATCTTTAACTTTTCTTAAAGAATTAGTAATTGATAATTATCTAGCCCGCCTCCTGCGATGGCCCTTGATCACCAGTTCGATGTTCCATTTGAAAGCTTACCTGATATATAGAAAAGGTTTTGTCTGATATCTAGCCGTTATACATTATCGTCATTTCATTTCATTTCTCTTTTAGGATCTAGTTGGTAACTTGAACTAGATTCATGATCCATTTATATCCAACATCCTGGTTCTTACAAATTCTTATTTATCCAAACTCCATGCCTAGTCCATTTGATGGACAGGTAAAATGAAGACCTAAACTTGAAATGGATCCAGATTCGGGTTTAGGGATACCCAGATCGTGCATGGCCTCCCGTCTTGGAGATCTTTTTGTGACAATTCGGTATCGCTATCACTGCTGGAGAAAATCTGTATGATTCATCCTGAAATCCGTGAGGTCAAGCTCTACAGTTTTCCTGATAATATATATATATATATATATATATATATATATATATATAGCTCCGCAGTTTCCCGGGCATCAGTGGCCGTGACAATCGGAAATTCTTCTAAGACTCTCTGTTTTACGTAGGCTTTAAGTCGAGACTTCCATTTTTTGATTTGGACAGAATCACTGTCTTCCAACTCAAAAAGCCTCTGATCCAAGAGCTTATAAATCTCCAAACAGAAGCAGCCCAGGGTACACCCATAAAAAAAAAAAAAAGGGGGAAATAATCGAAGTATCCTAAACGCCAAAACCCATGGCTTCCTATCTCCTCCCCAGTCTTCCTCAACTCGCTCTTTCTTTCATCCCTCTTCACCGCTCTTCTTACTGCCACTTCAGCCTTCAGCAACGCCATGTACTGGTACAATTGCTCCGTCACGTCCAACTTCACAACCCACAGCACCTACAAATCCGACGTCCAACTCCTCCTCTCTTCCCTCTCCTCCGCCGCCATCCCCACCGGCTTCTCCTCCCAGTCCAAAGGCCGATCCCCGAACCAAGTCTTCGGCTCGGCCCTCTGCCGCGGCGATGTCTCCCAAGACGAATGCCGGTCCTGCCTCTCCCTCGCCGTCCAAGACATCCTCCAGCTCTGCCCGTTGAGTCGAAGAGGAGAGCCATTTGGTACCCAACGTGCTTTCTCCGCTACTCCGGCAACAACTTCACCACTTCCAAGGACAACGAGACGATTGCCTTGAAAAGACTTAGACGAGTCTCCTACGAGACGCAGAATGCCTCGGAGCCGAGCTTCGGTTCGCTGTTGGCAAACCTGATGACCAGCTTGACCGAGGGGGCGGCATACAGGTCGGTGCTGATGTTTGCCACCGGAGAGGTCAATGTGACGAGCTCCGAATAGCTGTACGGACTGGTGCAGTGCATGAGGGATCAGTCGGACGATGACTGTCACCAGTGCCTGAACCGGTCGGTGAAGATCATGTCGACTTACTTCCCACGGAGCATTTCAGCGGTGACGATGGCTTACAACTGCTTCATGAGGTACGCGACATATTCTTTCATAGATGATTCTATCGGGTCTGCACCCCCACCTCCGCCAGCACCGGTGGTGGATTCCGGCCCTCCGCCGCCTATAGGAAAGGTCGACTCAGGTAGTGCCGAATCTCGCTTTCTTTCTTCCCGATTAGCATGCATGATGCATCTACAGCCAGCCCTTGAAATCATGAATAGGCCGGTCCGGACTCAATATAAATCTCGATTGGCCCAAAATATATATACAAGAGCGCTAAGGCAACCACGACGAGCTCCGAAATACTATGATCGAGCCAAGCTCGAAAAGTAGTAATATATATAACAACATGGGCTTAATTAAAAATATTAACTTCTTGGATCAGGGAAAAAGAACATGCCGATAGTCATCCCATTGGTTATTGCGTTGGTGGTCCTCTCAGCCATTTTCATCTGTTTATTGAGGAGGAGAACATTTTTGAAAGTATCCCGTAAGTATAGCATATATTAAGATTAATTTGTACGCTTTTATGCAAGCACTTTTCTTTTGTTTCAAACCTCTTATGCTGTTCCATGGCTACCGGATATCATAGAAGGTGAGGAAAATGAAGACATCGGAGTTCCATATTTTGATTTAAACACAATTAGAGCCGCCACCGATAACTTCTCCGAGACAAACAAACTTGGACAAGGTGGATTTGGTCCAGTAAATAAGGTACAATTAATATAGACTTTAAATCTGTAACCTATTCTATTTCTAATTTATATCCTGAACATTGCTTCAATTCAATTTAAATGCAACACCAACTCTTTCTTATATTCTGTTGTAATTGCAACAGCCAGGAAATAGCTGTGAAAAGACTTTCCAGAAGTTCACGTCAAGGACTTCAACAGTTAAGAAATGAGATAAATTTTGTAGCTAAGCTTGAACACAGAAATCTCGTGAGGCTGTTAGGTTGTTGTCTGGAAGAAAAAGAGATGCTACTCGTCTATGAATTTCTCCCAAATACAAGCCTTGACAAATTTCTATTTGGTATTCTCAACATACATTTTTTCGTCCTATATAAATCTTGCATTTTTTTTTAATAAACGGAAACTGCCACCATGTTCCTGTGCGTGTTTTTTTTTTTTTTCAATATTAGAGATCATCTATTATGTCATCGCTCTATTCATAAGTCCTCCTATTGAATCAATCACCAACTTTCCAGTAAGACTAGTGAACCGAGCCGTAAATGGACGGTTAGCAAGTAGCAGTACTATCCCTATTTAAATGAACCGTATGGGACAAATCATATAGATCTTTGTACTCGGCAAAGACTATGTCCAGATTTTTTTTTTTTCTAATTGATAATTTGGTTATATTATGATATCAAATTAGAGGACAATGTTGAATTAGCCAAAATCCTCATTCTTCTCCCTAATTTGATCATTATAACATTTTAAGTATAAGCTTTGACAAGATTTTACCTGGATATATATGATACAGATCCCATCAAGCGCGGACTTCTGGACTGGGTGAAGCGCTATAAAATTATTGAAGGAATTGCAAGAGGGCTTCTTTATCTTCACCAAGATTCTCGCCTCAAGACTGTTCATCGGGATCTAAAACCAGGCAACATCCTGTTAGATCAGCATATGAATCCTAAGATTTCAGACTTTGGTCTTGCAAAGCTCTCTGAGTCTGAGAAAGATCATGGAAGCACTAGTAAAATTGCTGGGACAAAGTATTCTAAAAGCCTCATTGATTTCCTTATCTTAATCAAGATTTTGATCATTGTCTAATAACTGGCAAACCTTATTAACCTTTGCTATTATGATAATTTACATAAGTAATAGAATTTTCTTTCATATTTATTTTTCCCTTAATTCAATTTAGAGCACTTAACATTGTTGTTGGTCTAACAAATGACAATCGCTTGATGGTGTGCAGTGGATACATGGCACCAGAGTACGCAATGCATGGGTACTTTTCAAATAAATCTGATGTATTTAGCTTTGGAGTTTTAGTTCTAGAAATTGTGACCGGTCAAAGAATCAGCGACTTCCATGGATCAGGGAATTCTACAAATCTCCTAAGCTTTGTACGGACTTTCTCTTAATTTTAGTCATTACCAAGTCATGAAGCAAAAGACTCCTAATTATAATTAGATTGCATTCCGTAGTCTCTCCAAGCTTATTCTTTTATTATGACTAATCTTGTTGATTGTTTATTAAATAGGCATGGGAGAACTGGAGCAAAGGAAAGGCGTTGGAAATAATGGATCACAGCCTAGGCGAATTGTACCATAACCTTTGACGTTTGCAGGATCTCTCGGGAGAAACGCACCTTGGATGAAGTCCTCCTTGCCCTCGAAGTCATCTGATAAAAAGCCGAGAGATCTACGAGAAAACTGCTTCATCATCCAGGCACCGATCTGAAAGGAGCGATCCCTTCTTCAACAACAAGAAATCATTGCCTGGTATTTAAAATCCAATCCCCTTCTCTTTTTGTCTGATTTCTTTGAGGTTGAACATGTTCCTAATAGGATTTTTTAATCCTAGGATCTTTTTTCTTTATTTCTTTGGTAGTTTCTAGTATGTGGGTAGAAATCTAACTGTTACATGAAAACCCTAACCTAGTCTTGCATTCTTTCGAAAACAAAACCATTAAAAATTAAAAAAAATATTGCTCTCTTTAATCTATTTTTTTCTTTATGTTCATCCCTTTCATGTCATGCATCAGTTTAGAGTTCGTTCCTCATCAATTTTGGTATCAGAGCAGGATTAGGACATGTTCTTGCATCATAGTTTAGAATTTCTGCATGCTGAAATCTGCATATACATCAAAACCTAGGACTGTTTATCCATCCAAACCTTGCTGTTTTTCTTTTATTTTTGCATCATTTGATCTCTGTTTAGTCCTCTATTTTTCTATAATTTTAGTGTAATTTCTCAGATATGAAAACAGGGAAAAATTCTGCATAAAACAAAGCCTTAACAAAAAAAACCTGCTTGTTAAAATCTGCATACTAGTCTAAACCTAGGGTTTGTTTCTATCATAACCTTTTTGTTTTGCATCAATTATTGCATACTCAGATCACATATTTAGTCCTCTGTTTTTCTGCAATTTTTTGGAATTTTTTTTGATATGAAAACAGAAAATAAAATTTGCATGAAACCTAAAGACTATCTTGTTGAAATTCCTGCAACACTAACCTAGGGCTGAAAGTAGTTTACATTAAAACCCTCCAACTTAATTTTCTTTTGCTTAATTAAAATGAAATTAATCTTCACTAATCTGCCATCTCGCATAAAACACAAAAAAAAATTATTCTCTATAATTTTTTCTGATTTTTAGTTCTTGTTGCATCTTAGGTTCATATGTGTGTTCATCATCTTGCATAAATCACTTTAAGGACAATTTTGCTATGTCAGATGAGGGAAGGATGTCATTACTTTTTCTTAGCCCAAAACAATCACCCTGCATTCGAACCCAAGCCTAATTAAAATCGAGTAGCAACCTAATACAACTTAGGAACACCAACAGGTCGGGTTCGAGTCTTGTGAGAAAACTAGTGCACTTAATCCTCCAATTATTACTGGAAGCTGGTGTCTAAGGCTAGAGGTCCAATGGCAAATGCCCTAAGCAGACTGGTGATTTTTAATTAGGATCCTGCGATAAGCAGGAGGAGCCTCCTACCACCCCACCGCTTACTTGGCCAGTAAAATGATTAATTATTAAGTTGGATGTAAGTTGAGTTGACTTACTCTATGTAAGATTTGGGCCTAGGCTGAAGTCGGCAAACCCAGCCGACTTCAACCCAGACTGAGAAAAAAAAAAAAGGGGAGTCGGACACGGGATGAAGAATCGAAACAGGGGAGGGAAGATCTCCCTAGCCGGCCAGAGTTTTCGCCGGAAAACTCGGTGGGAGAGTCGTGAGGGGAGTGGGAGAAGATCGGCGTCGGATTTCGTGGGGATTTGGGACTCGGTGGTAGGGTTTTACACGAAGAGGGAACTCTCGTTTTTCTTTAAAAATCCCTCACCGCCGCCCCTAGAGCCACCATCACACTCTCTCTCCCTCTCCGACGAGCAACCGGAAGCTCCCCCAACACCGCCCGATGAGTCCTTTCTTTTTATTTGCAATTTTGAGAGGATTTTTAGTTGTTTTTGGATTTTTTTTTCCGTTTCGGTTTGGTTTGAACTGTTCACCGCCGTCGTCGTCGTCGCCGCCACTTGCCATCACCGGACTGTGGGGTCTCTACGGCAACCACCCCATGGCTGCCGGCAACGGGGAGGGAGGTAAGTTCGGTCGGTCGAGGAGGATGGGAGTGGTTCGGGAGAAAGAAAAGAAAAGAGAAAGAAAGAAGAAGGAAAAAAAAAGAAAAGAAAAGAAAAGAAAAAAAAGGGGAGGGTTTCTGTACGGCCAGGAAAAAATAATAATAATAATAAAATTATATATATATATATATATATATATATATGATGGAGGAGAGAGAAAGAGGAGAGAGAAGGAGGAGAGAGAAAGAGGAGAGAGAAGGATGAGAGAGAAGGATGAGAGAGAAAGAGGAGAGAGAAAGAGGGGAGAGAAGGAAGAGAGAGAAAATCAGTGATTTTTCAAGATTCGTGAAAAAATTGAGAATTTAGTTTTAATTAAAATTATTTATTTATGTAGAGAATCAGTCTCCTGAGCGGGGAGGCGTCGCGCCGATCTCGGGTACGGAATAGTTCAAGTGTGCATAGTTGGTTTTGAGAGGTAAGGACTTCTAAACTTGATCACCCGTAATATATTTTAATTGACCTGATTTGATCTGAGCATATATTAAATATTTTTCATGCATGGTAGTTTTCGGATAACATGATTTGATTTCCGGGTTACGGAACGAGTTTGTTGATATTTTGATTGCATTTGCCAAGTGATCTTGAAATGTGTTTGATCGTGATATCGATCGTTGGAAAGTGACATGATCTGACTATGTGAGAAGAAATGATAAAGTGTTAAGTGAACTGGTGTTTGGACTAGCCATGCCACGGCGGTACCGTGGTTTCTCAGTGTGCCCGTCACAGGCTGGAGTGTGACAATTTGTGTGCCCGTCACAGGCTGGAGTGTGACAACAGTGTGCCCGTCACAGGCTGGAGTGTGATAATAGTGTGCCAGTCATAGGCTGGAGTGTGACCGTGGCTAGTCCAGAACCCTAAAGATAATGGTTAAATAATTGAAAATTCTAAAAGGAAAAAAAAATGTAAAAATTCCAAAGTTTTTGGTTAAACATGAAATCTGAATTGTTGATTTCATCACATGTTATGCTAATGTTTTGCTGTTTTCATATACATGTATATTATTATTGGTGATTATTTGGAACCCTTACTGGGCTATGTAGCTCACTCCCTACCGTCTGTTTTCTTTCAGAGACTCAGGATACTTAAAGAGGATCTGGGTTGGGCATGAGACGGAGCTTCATGTTTGTTGAGCTAATTAGTTAGTTAGTTCGGTTACTGACGTTTGTGAGTCAGTAAACCAATTTATGATCATCGAGTTAAATACTAAATTGTACATTGTTAATGGATTATTAATATAATATTAATTTAACTTGGATATGTTTGAATTGTTGTGTACCTAGGCCTTGCATAATCTCTAGGATAAAACCTAGGATTTGTGCGGCCGGTCACGTAGCCGATTCCGGTACTGGATTCGGGGCGTGACACTCTACTTGGGCTAAGTCTAGCAAACCCTAGAATGCATAACACTTGTGTGCTTGATTGCATGACCTCTAGATTAGGAGTCTAACCCCACCAGTAGTCTCAAACCCAACCCAGCCTAACCATGGAGTCCAACTATGAAACCTTTCTGAGGACCTTTACGGAACAATTTACCTAATTGAGCACCCAACTATGTAATAGGTTTGACCAATTAGATGACCAGTTGGAACCCTAAAGAGAACCCATAGGATCCATACTAGATCCAAACTTAAGTCACCTTTGCCCACACCTTCTAACCCTAGGAGACCCCCACACCATGATCCATTCTGGGAACCCAATCCTAGGAGACCCCCACACCCTGACCCAACCTGGGAACCTAACCCTAGGAGACCCCCACACCATGACCCAATCTGGGAACCCAATCCTAGGAGACCTCCACACTTTGACCCACCTGGGAACCCAATCCTAGGAGACCCCCACACCATGACCCAACCTGGGAATCCAATCATAGGAGATCCAATTATGATTTTATGGACCAAGATGAGAGAGCCATTAGGAACATCAGGTTAGAAGCACCCACCTTTAGTGGCGATCTTGATTATAAGGATTACATTGATTGGAAAAGAGGTATGGACCAGTACTTTGAACATGATGAGATGAGTGAGGAAAGAAAATATAAGTTTACCAAACTCAAGTTAGTTTGCTAGGCTAGACTATACTAGGAGAATGTTGAAAGAAAGATTAGATAAAGAGGAGACATACCCATAGTCACCTGGAGAGCCATGAAGAGCAAGCTTAGAGAAAGATACCTACCCAGATCATATGAACCCAGATCCTATGAACCCAAATCCTATGAGTCCAAGAGACTCATAACCCATCGATCTGAGCCCAAATCCTATGAGTCCAAGAGACTCATAACCCATCGATCTGAGCCCATATCCTATGAGCCCAAGGGACCCATAATCCTTAGTCAACCCGAAATCCATAGGATTAGTACCCCTAGTTATGAGCCCAGTGTTAGTCCACTTCCCCTTAGTAGATCTAAACCCATTAGGAATAGTACCCCTAGATATGAGTCCAGTATTAGTCCACTTTCCCTTAGTCAACCCATCCCTGCTATCCCAGTTGTTCACAAGGATAACATTGAAGAAAAAGTGTATGAAGCAGGAGCAAACCTAATAGATGAATATGAAGGAGAAGAGAAATACCTATGGCTGACCTAGAATTAGTGGACCAAGTAGATACCCAGATTGAAGCTATATTGAAAAAATAATTAGAGAAAGAGAACCCTGATACTACTACTAGAACTTTATCTGAGGAGATACTAGAGGAGAACCAAATTATAGTTTAGTCCTAAAATTCAAGAACCCGAGGAATTTATTGAGGACATGATTTCTATCATTTAGTACTCTCAAGATGAATCCCCTCCTATAGTTTTCATTGAAGATCTCTTTCCTAAAATTACCAACTTATCCTTCCATACAGTAGACCTTTTGTTGCCTGTAGATCGATGCCCATACCATAAGGTCCACCCCATTAGTCTAGGACTATTCCTTGAAACATCTTATTACCTCCTACCCTACCAGGTCATCCCCGAACCCCCATCTTATTTCCACCCTACCAGACTAATCCTGAATCTACTTCTTATTTCCTACCCTTTTTTGAGGCTTCCAAAGTTTATAGAACCATTATATTGTATTTTGTAGAGGTTAGCAAGTTGCATACATCCTTTGAGCATGTTAGGTTTGCCACTTACTTCTGGAAAACCCTATGGCATTTAGTAGGAGTCCATGCATCATTATCATCTGCATGTCACCCACCTGACCAAGGGTCAAACCTAGTTGTAGTTTAGAGTTTAGTCAAGTCCATAGTCCATTAGGTATTGATATGAGTCATTTGCTTGCATATTGGTATGAGTCATTTGCTTGCATAAGATGTTAGTCCAAGTCATTTGACCTGCATGTTAGAGATCTGCATAAGGAATTAATCATAAGATTAATGTGAGCAATGATTTTTATAAAAATATGATTAATTTTCGAAAGAGTCAAAGAGTTTGCTAGAGAGATTATGTAATGATTATGTTACATACCCGTAATGCTGGACCCTTCAAAGTGATAAAGAAAGTTGGACCTAATGTTCAAGTAACCATCTAATTTGGCATTAGCTCAATCTTCAATATTTTAGACTTAGTTGAGTATAGGGAGCCAGCAATAATACCTAGTGAGCCTTTGGCCCTGACCCTTTGAGAGCGAATCCAACCCTAACTGTCCACCATCAAATTAGCTTGTGAGAGGAAAATGACTGAACGTATCCTGGACGACCAAGCCACTAGACCCAGAATAAAGGCTATCATGTCACTTGGTCCGTTGGCAAGGTTGACCGAGATTTGAGGATTCATGGATCACTCGAGAGGATCTGCAATGCCTCAACCCAAACCCACCAGAACTGAATTGATCTTTTACTCAATAGGATCGAGTTCCACCCACCCCGGGAGAATTGATGGGGCATCAGGAGCAGACAAGGATTTCAAAGTTTCATGAAGATCTCTGAGTCATGTGTTGGAAAGTCTATAATTTTTTTAATTGAATCCTGTAATAAGTGAGTCCAGTTGAGTTCACTCAGTCAATTGGATCCAAGCAAGTGGAGTCCACTTGTCCAGTCGATTGAGTTTGAGTCTTGTAGTTTTGATTTTCATTCAAGTTAAGATCTAAGAGAAGAGTCATCAGACTAGGAGATTCACCAAGCCCTCCACCCAGAACTGGATTCCATGCACCTGGGCCCTTACTCAAGTGTTCCCCAGCAGTGGAAACCCAAGTCCCCGTGCCTAGGCCCTTTCATGTTGCTAAGCCCATCAAGTTAGGTGCCCCCTTCTAGCCCAAAGTCAGATGGCGCCCTCCTCAACCCAGCACCCCAGTCCAAGGCCCAAGAATGTTGGCACCCCAGATCAGCCCATGCCCCTGGAGTTCATGCACCCCAGCCCACCAGGAGGCTACTCAAGACTATGAAGTGCTGCCCAAGCCCAAGAGAGCTTTCTTGGCCCTCAAGTTTTGTAATCCTAGTTCCACAGGGAACTAGTTTTCTTGGCCCTCAAGTTTTATAATCCAAGTCTGTCTAGGAGTCCAGGGACCTGGGTGAATCTATAAATACCCACCCCCTTCCCCTTGTAATGAATAAGTCTTATGAATTAAAAATTGAGTTTTTTTTTATATTTTCCTTTATTCTTTAAGAACATCGACCTCCGTGAGGGAGTGGGTATGAAGCCTAGTTATCTTTCAAACCCTAGCACTCTTACAATCCCTAGCCACCCCCTTCTCTCTTCATCTAATCAAACCCTAGCCACCCCATCTCAAATCATCTTGGCCGCCCCTCTCATCTCCCATCTAGGACGCCCCTCATCTTCTTCTTCTTGGCCGCCCACACCAACCTCCATCAAACCCTAGGCCGCTCCACTCCTCCTATTTCAGGCAATCATCTTCAGAGTTCTAAGCGTCCTCTCCTAGCATCCAGGCCACCAAGTTCATCTCCAGGTCGCCCCATCAAGCCAGGCATCTTCATCTCCTACCAGGCCACCAATCAGCCCCGGCAATCCTCCCGCTTCTCCTTCTCCTCCAATTTTTTGTCTTATATTTTTTCCATCTTCCTAAGCCCTAACCTTTGATGTTTGCAGGATCCCTCAGGAGAAACGCACCTTGGATGAAGTCCTCCTTGCCCTTGAGTCATCTGATAAAAAGCCGGTGGATCCGTGGTAAAACTGCTTCGTCGTCCAGGCACCAATTTGAGAGGAGCGATCCCTTCTTCAACAACAAGGAATCATTACCTGGTATTTAAAACCCAATCCCTTTCTCTCTTTGTCTGATTTTTTTGAGGTTGAACATTTTCCTAATAGAATTTCTTAATCCTAGGATCCTTTTTCTTTATTTCTTTAATAGTTTCTAGTATGTGGGTAGAACTTTAATGTTACATGAAAACCCTAACCTAGTGTTGCTTTCTTTCGAGAACAAAATCATTAAAAATCAAAAAAAGAGTATTGCTATCTTTAATCTATTTTTTTTCTTTATGTTCATCCCTTTCATGTCATGCATTAGTTTAGAGTCCGTCCCTCATCATGTCGAGGATCTAGGATTCGAATTATGTATTTCTGATAGAATTAGTTTCAAGTTATCTTGACCTCTAGTATTATATGCTTAATATGATATGAATGTTATGAAATGTTAAATATGTATAACATAATTTGATCTATGCATTGGGTTGCATACATTGTTATGTATGTTAGTGTTGATGCTCTCTAGTCCGACTATGATTACATGAGGATTTAGTCTCCTAGACTTCCAGCGGGGCGATCACTGGCACATGACCGATATACGGTATGTGTAGTCAGGAGTTAGTTGCCTTTTTTTATTGTGATCGCTGGCATATACTGAAGATGCATATTTTCTCATGTGATATCAGAGCTAGTTTCTATTCGGACCTTCAGTGGGGCGATCACTGGCACATGACGATTTTAGTATGTGTAGTAAGGATTCTAGTCTCTTTCAGGACTAGTCACGGGTCAATTGTGGCCATAGTCAGAGAGACTAGGAGAGTAAAGTAAATGGTTGGCCATCCATAGTCATGTCATTTGTAATTGAATGTACATATTAATGTGATGTTGTATTTTATTTTATCGTGAGCTGGTTATTCTATGATGCATGATCTGTGTATGTTTGTATTTTATTATTGTTATATTTATGCATATATTAGAGTGATGATAACTTACTGAGCCTGTATGGCTCATCCCTTGTTTTCTATATCTTTGTTACAGGTTTGGAAGATCAATTAGACTTTATGACCAGTCAGTAAGGAACTAGGGTTTAGGTATTAATCCCTTAATTTATGATTTATCTTAAATTTTAGTTGAATTTTATCTACTTGTTAACCTTGATAGAAAAATCCTAGAAATAATAAATAATTAGCTAATTTATTTTATACCATTGCCTGATTGTTAATTAGAAAGATAGGTCTTGCATATTCGATGGAATTGAATCTTAAAGAATGCAGTCATCTGTCATATGCCCGGCTTGAGCTTTGGGTCGGGGCATGACAAAGTTGCTCGTAGCTTAGCTCTTGGGATGGTGATGTCAAAGAGGTAGCTCCTACCAGTAGCAACCAGCCATGAGTTTGGGTCTCGAATCACAAACCCATCTCCATTATTGCTATCACTCACACTACAATGAAAGTTAATTTTAAAAAAATTGAAAGTGAGAAATTCCAGGTGATGAAGTATATAAGTGGATAGGCAGTCCCAAGTATCCTAAGTCACAAGGTAGAAGCTGTGGATGATAGATAAGCAATAACTTTCTCTAAGATGAACCTCACTAACTATCACCTCTCTAGAAGACCCCACTGTTCTCGGCTAACCATATGGGATAAACAATATAGGCCACCTAGATAGCCATCAACCTCGAGGTCTCAACCCCGATGCTCTGCCATAGTGCCTCAATGAATATTTAAAGTAGCATCTCCGAGTAAACAATCTTTCAAAAAAGATTAGTTAATTGACAAACCTGCAGTGTTCTAGGGCACTGGAACAAAATATGCTTCATCATCTCGTCCTCCAACCTATAATAGGAAAAGGATGCCGAGATATCCATCCCCAACCCTGTCAGTACCATCCTAGCTCTAGGTGACCTTCCAAACAAATATGCCAACTTTTGGATGTACCTTAAGCCTTCTAATCCAGGTTGCCTCCAATATTCTAGCCGACTCCTCCTTGTACATATAATAGGGATCTTTGGCCACCATCCTGGAAAAACAAGATAATCTTCAAACCTTGACATTCCAATCCCCATTAATGGAAATTGTCTCGGCTAAAATCCTTTTTGCTAGCTGGCCTTCAAAGAAGCAGGTCACCAACTTGACTCTCCAACCTCATCCCTCAGTTTGGAGTGGGTGGGTCACAAATCGGCCTCGACTCTCCACACTCTGTACTCATAAATGTCGGTTATTGACTCAGCCGTGGATCACCAATCTATCTTTTAGATCTCACAAAGTTTCACTTATGTAGATCCTAAACTCAGACCAATTGGTGCACAAATAGAGTTTGAATCAAAGCACAACCTACACCCTAAAGGATCAATATTTGGGTTAAGGCGTACCCTAAGCCAACTTGACATGATGCTAACTTTTGGAGATTTTTGTAATATAATATTTCAGCATTATGACACCGTTGCAATGAAAAATAGAGTTCATGTTGATCATCTTTTTTTTCTTGTAGAACCACAGCGATCCAAGATGCTCAAAAGTATTTTAGGATTGGCTTGATCTAGACTTAGAAAATGAGCTAAGCCCAAATAAGTTTTGGAGCTGCGCTCGTAAATGAGTGGGGCGTGAACATGAGTCAACAATAACAATAATGGAAACTTGGCCCATTTCGATAATAACTCAACTTGAGGCTACATTAGCTTAAGCTCGGACAACTTTAACTTTAAGTCAATCTCAACTTGAGCCCGTGCTGAATTTGAACAGCTTAACTTTCTTGTCACCCCATTTCTTGCATTTTTATCAATTTATTATTGATGTGCATTGCATGTGTACTGGTAGTACCTGCGTGTATGTATATATTAAATATAAAATCTAAACAGGAGGAAATGAGGATCAGAGCAAGCCCCTGGTTTGTGACAAGTTATTCTTATTTGCATAATTTTCTTGGGTAGGATGTTACGTGATACTATACAGAATGTGTTTGACTCTAAGCATTCCTAAGTAGACTTGTTCCATGGATAGGCCGGCAGTTCAAGCCAGACGCAACTCAAGATACCATATCATTTAGTCAGGTCTGAGCTTAGCCCTGCCTGACCTTTGAACTTATTTTTCGGATCCAAGCCAAAAACACTCATTAGACTTCATGCTATCTATCTTTTTTTTTTTTTTTTATTTTTTGATCATTGACTTGACCTCAACCGGTAAGAAGAGAACTTTAACATTCATTTGGTAACTTTTATTTTCAAAAAATAATTTTTTAGAAAAATATTTTTTTTAAAAAAATTATTTCTTAGAAATAGAATTTCGGTCCGACATAAAAAACAGCTTATTGCCAAGTGGCTTGTAATTAATTGAGCATCCAATTTCCTAGAAATATTGGATACAATTCTTATTATATCATTACTAGATATAAAACTATACATCTTCCTCCCAAATTATGTATAAATAATAATATCATATTAATTTTAATATAAATATATTATAATATAACATTAGATCATAATAATTTATTATATTAATATAATATTAATATATATATATATATAAGTATTATATTAGCACAAATATTAATATAAATGCTACATTATGTTATTCAAAATATTATATTAGTATAAATATTAAAATAATATTAATATATTAATATATTATAAATATTATAATTTTTATATTAGTATAAATATTAGAATAATATTACTATTTAGGATTTTATATTAACCACCTATTGATATTTTGTAGAATTTTAGTCATAAATTTTAAAAATATTTTTAGAAAGAAAAAAAGTTTATCACTTTTTATTTTATGAAAAATTCCAAAGCTCATCTTCCCTATAAATTTTTATTTTATATAAAATATAGAAAAGAAATCTTTTTATAGAAAAAATGTTTCTTACTCTTTCTTTATTTTTGAGGAGACATATCTCTTTGAAGAATTTTATGAAAAAATATTTTTTTTATGAAAAAATTTTACTTTCTCTTTTTCACTTCCCGCGGACCGAATGAGCCCAGATTTAAGGTTATAGTAGGGAGTAGACAAAGGATGGCATCAACAAATCGATAAAGGGCTTGGAGGATGTTCGCACTCCATCTTTCCGTGCCAGGGCTTTCTTTTTTTGTGCGCGCGCGCGCGCGTGTTTAAGCCCCATTAATTTAAGTGGCTCATGCTACTTTTCCATCCCATGGTTTCCGTGGCCAAATGCTATAATATCATAATAAATTCTCTCACTCCCCGACCAACACAAACTAGTCTTTGAAATTGTATCCGGATGTTCATGTGGATGCATGTACATGAGATATTTGTGCGCCCTATTAGTGCATCAGAACATTGGTTCATATGAACGACAAGTAAAAGTAAATGAATGTCAATAAATAAATAGATAACTAACGAGGTATGGCTATATTTATCAAAAGGCCATCATCTGGCTTTTGATGAAGCTAATTGGCATCAGACTCTTGCAACTCATCAACAAACCTTGGGATTCGTGATGACTTTGATCCAACTGGTGGTGCCAGTAAGACTTTTGCGGGCGAATGCACTCAAAACAAACAAATAAATAAAAGCATGATTAGGGAGTGTTGCTGCCAAGATCGTCGTGGCCCGTAGCTGCTGCTGGTACCGGAGTGTGATCCCTTCGCTGCCTGTCGGTTCTCTGCTCCTGGACCTGCGAAACAGGAGTTAGTGACCCAGGCCGGGATTTCCGGCGGGGGCACTTCGACGATCAAGTTAGTGACGATCCAGGAAAACAGATCTTCCTAGTCGGGCCCCTCTTGATGGACTCCGCACTAGGAGGAATGAAAGATGTATGGAGGCAAAAACGTAGCAGGGGAAGACTAATAGCGGGGATAGAGGGATTTCCTGTTCCTCCGCTTCTCCTTGTTTCCCTCGTTTTTCCCAGTGGTGATTTTTGGTGGTGGCGCTTCGCCCTCTTGGTCGAGCTTGCACTTGTGTTGGTGGTGGATTGTCGTTGTTACCTCCCCCCTTTTTTTTGGATGTCGACTGTTCTTTATAGCTGAAAATTGGTCGTTTGGAGCTTGCCTCGAGATCCTCGCTGGGTTGGTAGGCGCGTGCGGTAGGATTCTGTGCCGTAGACGAGACGCCTTCCTGACAGGTGGTAGGGGAAGCTTCCATTCGTTCTGACATCCTCTCCTATCGCTTCATTCCGGGAAGCTTGCCAGAGCCTCGATCTGAGGGTCACCGCCCTAAGGGTTCGTGCTTTCTGGCTGGCCCATCCCCGTGGAAGTACGACCGGGCAAGTAACCATGGCAGCATGGGAGGCGCCGCTCCGTAGTCCTTGGGTGGCTTGCCGGTGTCCTGGGATGGCAGGGCTTGCTCCGGTCTGGATGCTCCGAGCTCGTATGGTCACCTTGGTGGAGGACAGACCCGGTCCAGAGGGCGCGCGTTCGGAGAGGCTCCACATCAACGGGTGAGCGCTGAGCTTGACCTCGACCGTAGGGCACTAGCCTCCGAGGGTCTCGCTCTGGAGGGCGGAGGACGAACCCGGTCCAGAGGTAGCGCGCTCGGAGAGGCTCCACATCGACGGGTGAGCGCTGAGCTCGACCTCGACCGTAGGGCACTAGCCTCCGAGGGTCTCGCTCTGGAGGGCGGAGGACGGACCTGGTCCAGAGAGGCACGCTCGGAGAGGCTCCACATCGACGGGTGAGCGCTGAGCTCGACCTCGACCTCGACCGCAGGGCACTAGCCTCTGAGGGTCTTGCTCTAGAGGGCGGAGGATGGCTCCGGCCTAGGCGTCCCGAGCTTGCGGGCGTGACCTGGCGAAGGACGACTCCGGCCTAGGTGTCCTGAGCTTGCGGGCACGGCCTGGCGAAGGACGGAGCTCGGCCCGTTGCCTTGAAGGGGCTCAGCTCAGCTTAGCTCGGCAAAGTAGTCCGGGCTGGGGTGTCGCCTTGGCGTCCGTCATGGCGTTCTTCTCCAATGTGGCGCCTATCAGCTACCCACGTTAGCGGTCTCGCCACATCAGGGAGTATCTAAATTCACTCATGATTGGTACTGTTATATCCCTCTCATCTAGGCCCATTAAAGGTCCCAGGCCCATTAAGACCCGTAAAGGCCCAAAGCCCACTAGGGCCCACTAAAGGCCAACCACTTTGGTTATTCGGTTACAACCACATTCGGTTATTCGGTTAATAACCTCAACCATATTCGGTTGTTACAACCTCTATAAATAGGGTAAGAGGGGACACTCCAAGGATGAGCAAGGTCCGTAGCCACTCCACTCTACTCACTCCCTTTTCTATCTATGCTATTTTTTAATTCTCCATTCTGTTGATGCCTAGACCATCCACTGACTTGAGCGTCGGAGTGTCTCCCGCCGGAAATCCGGTCCGGGGTCTTTTGCAGGTATCCAATCTGCGCCCGGGAGCGGGATCAGAAGCACGAGCGGGATGCTCGACGCCACCGAAGTTCCAGCTTAGGTGATTTAGCAGCAACAGATTGGCACGCCAGGTAGAGGACGTTATTTCCATTGAGAAGGAGAATTCAAGAAAAAAAAATCCAAGAAAAAGAGAGAGAGGTAGCCGATGTCACTGTAGCACCCTCCCACCGGCAGATCTGATGGCGGGTTTCACCTGCGGCAAATATGGACTGGCGAGCGAGGGAGGAAGGCGGTGTAGGAGGTACGGCAGCTCACGGTCGCACCAATGCGGCTGTTCCCAGCCCCGCTGAACTCCGGCCCCACCAGTCGCTGGAGGTTCTTGAAAACAGAGATGGGGTCGAGGATGAGATCGGCGCACCGGTGGAGCTCCAACACCTGGAGGGTGGCACACCCACCGGCGATCCTCAGGAGGGCGGACTCGGAAGCGGCTGAAACAAGGGTGAGCTTCTGGAGGCAGTCACGGGCGAGCACCTCGAGCCTGCGATCGATGACATCGATTGGGAGGAGCTCCGCGTCCCCGTCCCCCTCGCTCAGTTCGCCAACACCTTCGACAGCGGCGGCCGCAGTGAATCTGTCGTCGAGTCCCGGCCGCCTCCCCATCGGCCAGGAGGAGCTCGAGCGCGGCCGCCTCGGTGGTGGGTTCCAGAACTACGGCGGGGGCCTCGATGGCGGCACTCGGGCGGGGTTCCCTGACCACAGGTCCAATGATGGTAACAGTTCTTGGGGTGGCGGTGGAGACGACATAGAGGGTCTTGGAAGCCTCATTTGACTCGTGGACTTCTTCTCCATGGTCGACGACCCCAGAAGCTTGGTGAATCCACTCCTCTAGCTCGATGATCGAGGGAACCCATCGGTCTCCTCCCCATGGGAAGCTTCAAGGAAGCCGCCACCAACCGCCACCATAAGGAAAAGGTCACGGAGAAGGCAAGGCTGATGGCTCCATCAAGCTCTTCCTTAGATCCACCTATGGCGACGATGAGGCGAGAAGAGCGGGTGGCGAGAAGCTCTTCCTTAGATCCGCGCTTCTCATTCGCCGGTGCCAGAGATCATGGTTATCGTCCTGCCCTCATCTCCCATATCCGGAGATGAGGAGCCGTCCGGCATCCCGGTGCTCATCCTCAGTCGGGTGAGCACTACGAAATTCATGGCGGATCCAGAGACCGACGAGGTCTTTGCCAAGATCCGGATGACTCCAGTTCGGTCGGACGAGCCGGACTATGGCGACGATGATGGAATGGGCCTCGGTAGCAACAGGGTTAATATGCAAGAAAAGCCTGCTTCCTTTGCCAAGACACTGACCCAATCGGATGCCAACAATGGCAGGGGCTTCTCTGCTCCTCGCTACTGTGCCGAGACCATCTTCCCATGGTTGGACTACTCAGCGAACCCTCCAGTCCACACTGTTCTTGCTAAGGATGTGCATGGCGAGGTTTGGAAGTTCATGCATATATACAGAGGGACTCCTCGCAGGCACTTGCTTACCACTGGGTGGAGCACTTTTGTGAACCAGAAGAAGATTGTTGCTGGGGATTCTATTGTGTTCCTTGAAACAAAGAATGAGAAGCTCCAAGGAAGCCGTCACCACCACCTGAGCTGGGAGTTCTCGGCCCTGCCAAGAAGGATCCCTTCGACGCCCTCCAAGTCGTCTGCACCGCCTGGCCCGGGTGGGCCACATCACCGTGATCTATGGCTCAGCTACCGAGATATCAAGATTGATTTGATCACAAAGGCCCATGAAGGCCTACTAAGGCCCATAAAGATCCATGAAGCTCAAAACTGTGAGTATACCATTACCATACATACTTTTAAATAAATAAATTTGGTGATATAGACTGTAGGCTTCAAAGAAGATTATGGATGAAGTTAGAAGAGATTCCTCAACTTCTGAGATTCTTAAAATCATTTTCTGCGATCCCGAAGCACTCCTCTTCGGAGAGAGAAGGAGAGGAAGCACTTATTTAACAAAGCCCACTAAAAGAAAAAAGAAATGGTTCTCTTCAGCATAAGAAATGATTCCTTGAGGTTCTAAAGTCTTCATGACCACCGGATCCCGTTCGGAGCCACACCATCAACACCGATTCCCATATTGTGAGTACTTCTAATTAGTAACTTCTGATGAAGGACTATCCATATTTTTGAGAAGAATCGTTCAAAAATAATTTTGACTCAAGCATTATAACAGTAAGTACTGTCAAAAAGCTTCTATCTTGGATAATATCACTCTGACCTCTTTCATTTATCAAAGAGTTCTCCATTTTATTGTTCGAACTCTACTAACTTGAACGACGGAGTGTCTCCTACTGGAGAAATCTCTGTCAGAAATTTATTTTGCAGGAACCTCGTAAAGGTCGATATTTTCTTCAAGGCTGATATTTTCTTCAAGGCTGATATTTTCTTGAAGGCCGATATTTTCTTGAAGGCCAGTATCTTCTTAAAATGGCCAGTCTCCTTTTAAATGGCCAGTCTCTTCTTAAATAGCCAGTATCTTCTTAAAGGCCGATCAACGCCCAAGAGGTCCGAGGTCAATCTATGCTCAGGGCCCACCGAAGCCCATGGAAAGGCTCACCAATGCCTATATTATTAGGGCCTACTGAAGCCCATTGAAAGGTTCATCAAAACCTATCTTATCAGGGCCCACTGAAGCTCAAGGAAAGGTCTACTGAAGCCTATCTTATTCTCTATCAAAAGGCATAAGGATGATCTCCGTGATCTACCCTACGAAGTGCCGAGGTAAGCTTAACCAGCCTATCTTAATTTTTTTTTCTTTAAGGTATAAGGATGATCTCCATGATCTACCTTATGAAGTGCCGAGTTGGGCTTAACCAGTCCATCTTAATCAAAAAGGCATGAGGATGATCTCTGTGATCTACCTCACGAAGTGCCGAGGTGGGCATGATCAGCCTGTCTTAATCCTATTTTTGAAAGGCACGAGAATGATCTCCGTGATCTACTCTACGAAATGCCGAGGTGGGCCCGATCAGTCTATCTTAATCTTTAATTAAAGGGCATAAGGATGATCTATGCGATCTACCTTACGAAATACCGAGGTGGGCCTGATAAGCCTGTCTTATTCTCTATCAAAAATTCAGAAATGATCCATATGGTTTGCACTGCTATTTGAAGAAGTGCCAAAATGGCTAAATCTTTATTCAGGGATGACCTACATGGTCTATCTTGCAGCAAATCCAGCGACACACCAAAGTACGTATAATCAATATATATTACTCAGCAGTGCCAAAATGGCTAAATCTTTATTCAGGGATGACCTACATGGTCTATCTTACAGCAAATCCAGCGACACACCAAAGTACGTCTAATCAATATATATTACTCAGCAGCTTATTGATGATCTAACTTGTCTATTTTATTCTCTATCACTATCAATCAGCAGCTTATTGATGATCTGACTTGTCTATCTTATTCTCTATCAAAGGCAGATCTAATTGGCCAACTGACAAAGTATAAAGGCTATTATTTATTACTCCCTTCACTGAAAATAAAGTCAAAGTCAGAGCAGTTCACTAGCAACATTTTTCAGCTCGGGAGTGGGGGGCTGTGTTATATCCCTCTCATCCAGGCCCATTAAAGGCCCCAGGCCCATTAAGGCCCGTGAAGACCAAAGCCCACTAGGACCCACTAAAGGCCAACCACTTCGGTTATTCGGTTACAACCACATTCGGTTATTCGGTTACAACCACATTTGGTTATTCGATTATTCGGTTACAACCACATCAACCATATTCGGTTATTACAACCCTATAAATAGGGTAAGAGGGGACACTCCAAAGATAAGCAAGGTCTGAGGCCACTCCACTCTACACACTCCTTTTTCTATCTGTGCTATTTTTGAATTCTCCATTATGTTGATATCTAGACCACCCACTGACTTGAGCATCGGAATGTCCCCCGCCGGAAATCTGGTCCGGGGTCTTTTGCAGGTGTCCAATCCATGCCCGGGAGCAGGATCAGAAGCGCGAGTGGGATGCCCGATGCCGCTGAAGTTCCAGTCCAGGTGATTTAGCAGCAACAGATACGAAATGGATACCTTCATATCAAAATAAATTTAAATAAAAAAATAAATCTAATCAAATATTATCGTATTATTTCGAGTCCTAAATCCAATTTATCGACTTCACCCAACAACACCACGGTTTCACTCGCTCCCTGTTGCTCCCACATCCTACCACCGAATTGGAAGGGAAGAAATGTGAAAAGTTTAAGCTCAATATACGGCCTCCAATTCAGCGGTGACTGGATAGCCTCATTTATTGTATATCATATGAATTTTATCCTTTGATCTGATTGGTACTCTATCCTTGTATAATTTAGGAATATTATATTAACTGATTTTTTAAGTTATATTCATTTTTGTTCGGTGTAATAAATATATTATTTTATAAAAAAAAAAAAAAAAATCTACAACCTCCTCCTACGCCCAAGGACGGCGGTACGCGAAAGATCTGACCTCGTCTCTCCGACCTCTTCTTGATTAGCCCCAATTTCTTTACTTTATTTTATTTTATTTTATTTTTTCCGTTGCTAATCCAACCTCTTGTCTTTTTTTGATTTGGATTAGGGTTGTTAGATAATTATCTTTTCTAACCCCTTTTAGTATGGCATATTGCTGTCTTTGGCCGCGGCGGAATCGAACACCTTGTCAGGCCTTTTTGAATTAAAAAAGTCCCATTTGTTTGATAATGGGAAGCGTTTGTCGAAAGCTTAGCTTTGCCTGCGTTAAGGGAAGAAGGAGCATGTCAACAGTCAGAAGGAGATCCTGTTCTTAGAGACAGCGATGCTCAGAAGCATTGACTGCACCAAATGGTTATTCTTTACCAGGTACAATTTTTTCCCTCATCATGTTAGTAAAGCCAAAAATTCAAGGTTTCATTTTTGTTGTCTCTCATTAATTGAAGACATGTTTCATAAGATAGTTAAGATCGCGAAATTTGATTCTTTGCTTGTTAATTACGTGATCGTTCTTTTCATGAATGGTTAAGTAGCAAGGAGATATGCCCAAAATGTATCATGGGTAATGCTCAGTGTTGTTTGTTGCTTGGCCTCCTCTACCACCGGTATCCTATGTTTCAATTGGAACATATGCTGTTGGTAGTGCTTGTGCGTGTACTGGAGTCATAACTAGTCTCAATGGAATCTGAAACATGGGTGAAGCATAGTCTGGTCAGGAAATTTGCTGGGTTTGTAATTTCTTTAAGGTTCTCATGCATATATTCAGAAAAACTGACGAAGATTGGGGCTGCTTCAGATGAGTTCTTTGTTGCTTTCAATAGCAGGAATCTTGACGAAGCAGAAAACATAAACAATGTTTAGAGGATGATCTGAAAAGTGCCTATTAAGAAATCACAATTATTATCTTTCCCACTTCCTGATCTAATTATTTTGCTTGACTACAGCCCACATGGGAACATTTGTGGGATCATCCGATCTTTGTAAGAAACTTGTGATCATGTAGTACAGGCAAAAATCATCATGCCTGATAAGTGCACTTTTTTCATATAGGCATCGTTGCATGGGATCCTGAGATGCAGCTTTGAGGCACCTTGTACATGCTAGGAAGTTGATTGTGCTTCAACAGAGAGCAAGGCCATAGACCCGGTCCAGGATTTCACGTTGGTTTCATTGAAAGATGAGGAGGAGAGCAAAGGATCGAGGTTAACTTGTAAGTTATGTTGGTGGTCTAGCAGTTCATGACCTAGCATCTGCAATACAAAAGCTTTGCAATGGTCACAAGGCCATAAACTCTGGTAATGATGGAAGAAAGCGAAAGTAGTTGAAGGAACTTTCAAAGAAGCAAGTTCAGCAACATTGCCTCAGAACCCAAGGAGTTGTGAGTATTATATTTTAAATGTTGCTAGAACTGCAGTTATTTACTTTTACTGGTGATATCTATTTCTTACAGGGTACAACCAATGATGACATCCTTTCTAATCCTTGGAAGAAGTCAGATAAAAAGACTTGATGACACCGAAATTTTAAGAGTTGGTCAGAAATTTAATACGGTGATGTTGGTTAACAAAGGAGGCATCCTTCTTTGTTATTTAGAAAATTCAGGCAGTGCGGCAACCAATAGATTCATGAGTAGAGCAGAAGCCTTCTTAATTAGTATTGGAATAATAACATGAGAGGCTAGCCCTTATATTTGCTGAAACTTGATTAGCATGTCTGAGGATGCACAACCAATATAGCAAAGTTATGTTGATGAAACAATATTTCATCTTATTTACTTTAGGATATTACTTTATCTGCTGCATTTAATCTGATAATTTATGTTGTGCACTTCTAGATTAGCCATGCTTGTATGACAAAGTTGAGATAGAACAAATACCCTCATTACCAGTGGAACTGGAAGGAGTGCATTGGATGACCTTTCAAATGAGGAAGAAGCTGGTGAATTCATTTCTACATGTAGCCATTAACTTCAGATTGCTGCAAATGTGCATAGTGGGTCCTTGCACTTGTTTGAGGAGGTTAGGAGTCATAGACTAAGACTTCGTCATTGGAAATTCCTATTGAGGGTTACCTCCCTACTCCAGAAATGCCCCAGAAACTCAAATGGGTACTCACTTCCTGAGTATTTCCTTCAAATTTTTTGAAATTCATTTCCTTGTATCCACTGCTGCACCTGCTCCCAGTTTTGGCAACCAAGGTTTGAAGCATGTCATACCTAGAAACATGGTGTCGAAGGATGAGCTTCTCATAATGGAATCATCTGAATACAGAACAAAATCTTAAACTTCCTGCATAAATAACGTGCTTGCTTTCTATTATACCTTACAGACTCTACTAATTTGACTGCATAACTTGATTGTTGACTAGGCCAATATAACTGAGTTGCTTCTGGTATTTATAATTTTTTCCGTTAGATTACAGTTTCTTAAATTTACTTACTTTTAGGATGTTTATTGTGCAGTAGTGAACTTTGTCTTGGTACTTTTATTTTTGGTACCAATAATTGTTTGTTCTTCTAAAACAGAGTGATCTGAGTTTCTTCAAGTTCTCTTATCATGTCTAGTTATTAGTACGACACCAGTTCTATCAGGACAAAAGACATTTTTCTCTGGTCTCTTTCCTGGGCTCTAAAGTTGGTGTAGTTCATGCTTTTAATTGCCCAACCTAATTAGAGCAAAGATCATCTTTGTTTTTATGCACTTTCCTTCTGGTCTATTTGGATTTCCATTTGTGTATCCACCACCATTGTTTGGTAATTTTGCTCGAGGTTAGGTTTATGTCCCCTTTCTCTATGTATGTCATTTGCTTGAACTTTGTTTAAATTCTGAAAGATAAGTAAACATAGTAAGAACAAAGGAAATCAAGTAATGGATTGTCTTATGAGAGAATGGGTAGACATGAGGCACACACACTGGATTTCCAGTGTTTCAGTGGGTCTGATAAAAAACTCAAGTGTTACATCCATGTTGAAAAATCTTTATAGTTTCTCTATATATATATCATTTGCTTGAACTTTGTTTAAATTCCAAAAGATAAGTAAACATAGTAATAACATAGGAAATCAAGTAATAGATTGTCTTATGAGAGAATGGGTATACATGAGGCACACACACTGGATTTCCAGTGTTTCTGTGGGTCTGATAAAAAATTCAAGTGTTACATCCATGATGAAAAATCTTTATAGTGTTACATCCATAATTCTTCTGCTTACCCTCATACATCTATCTAGGTTCAAATTCTGTAATCGAAACCTCATTTGGTGACAATGGTATTGACTTGCTTGAAGATTGGTCATGAGCACCTCCAGGTAAATCAAATTGATTTGAATAAGCATTGGAATCCATGCCACTCTTTCCAGTGCAAAATGCTGGCCTAGAAGGAGCCTGCAGGGACACAGAGTTACTGTTGAGCATCACAACAACTTGTGACATGTTGGGTCTATCATATGGATTTTCCTGGACACACAATAGGCCAATCTGAATGCATCTTAACACTTCGCTTCTTGGGCAATGGTTGCCTAAAGTTGGATCCAATATCTCCAAAATTGTTCCTTTGCTCCACCGCTCCCAGGCCTGCATGAAATGAATTGATTCAGTTATCTCGGACAGAACTCCAGTTGTATTTATGTAGTTGAATACTCACATAGTTCACTATGTCTTCAGCATATTCAGAATTAGAGAAATCGCTGTTCTTTCTGCCTGTCACGATCTCTAAAACTAGAACACCAAAACTATATACATCTGACTTGATAGAAAACCGCCCACGCATGACATACTCCGGTGCCATATACCCACTGTAATGAGATGGGTATATTATTTGAAATACTCTTTAATCAAACATCATTGGAATGCATACGTTATTCTTTGAGATGAAGAATGCATAGGTTGTTCAAGATTTCTACTTACAATGTTCCAACAACTCGGCTCGTGGTGCACTGAGTTTGGTCTCCACCAAAAAGCCTAGCCAAACCAAAGTCCGAAATCTTTGGATTCAAATCTGCATCTAATAAGATATTGCTGGCTTTTAAATCCCGATGTATAATTTTTAATTGAGATTCTTCGTGCAGGTACTGTAGGCCTCGAGCAATTCCGCCAATAATCTTGTTCCTTTTTCCCCAGTTAAGTTGTTCGCGCTTCTCAGGATCTATGTCATTAACAAACTTGGTAATCAATTGAGGATAATCAATTAAGCAATACATATTAGAGTAAGTCCAAAAAGGGCTTGAATGTAAGATGGTCAGACATCTGTTTCTTCTGCACTAACATAAGGGTTACATTAGAACTACAACCAGATTTAGTTGGAAGAGGAGAGCCTACATTTAAACAAACACCAAAGTTCTAGATTCAGTATTAAGATAAGTTATATAGTTCAGCTATATTATGGTCACTGCACAAGTTTCTAAGGTCAGTTTTGTGTGGGAAGAAATTGTACCGAAAAGAATGGTGTCCAGGCTTCTGTTAGGCATATATTCATAAACAAGCAACTTCTCTTCCAAGCAAACACCCAGAAGCCTTACAAGATTCCTGTGCTGGAGCTTTGCAACTAAAACTAGCTCATTTCTCAGCTCTTTGAATCCTTGTAATGAACTAGTTGATAACCTCTTTGCTGCTATTTCTCGTCCATCAGGTAGTAGTCCCTATACAGAATCATAAGGTTAACAGAAATTATATATAAGCACAGGAAATTAAAGATATATAAAGAATTGATTAGGATCAAGAAGATTGCACGTATGATAAATTTTTTATATTAGAGCACAATTCTATTAAGATTAGATATAGAGAAGTTAATGGCAATAGGCCACCATGATACCTTGTAAACTGCACCAAAGCCACCTTCTCCAAGTTTGTTCTCTTTGGAGAAGTTCGCTGTTGCAAGTCGTAGTGTAGATATATCAAGTAATAGGGATTCGACACCTGCAATTTCCTCTGGGTTACTCCCATCCACTGAAAGAGCACAGAATTCTGAAACTATTATCAAAATCTTCTTGCTGAATCTTAGGAATTACGATAACAAGATGAGATAATTGGACTAGGAAAAAAATTCTGAAAATGATGTTGTGCAGATAAACCAAGTCAGCTCTAAATCAAGACCAATAATTGGTCATTGTCTCTCAATGTGGTGACTTGTGGGCTGCTAGAAATAGTTTTACAGGTTTATTGATGGCCAATGAAATCGGTAATCAATCAATGCATGGCTTTTTTTGCATACAGTAAAACCTTTGTGGTCATTACTCCTAAAGTAACTTCGCCTTAGATTTCATCCATCTTCCCTCTTGATGGAACATACTGAATCTCTCCAACAAAAATGTAAAGAAAAGAGCTGAATGCTTTGTTAAACAATAGAAAGCATTTAATTGTTGGGTTACTTACAGGGTAGCTTTGCAACTGACTTCCTCCTCCTCCAGAAGCAAAAGCAAATTATGGAGATCAGCACGAATGCAGTTGCTAGAGGTATAGCAATCGCAAGGACCATACCAATGACATTTTTCTTCTTTCCTGCGTTGATAAATGACCAATTTCATCTGTGTTTCCGTATCAACATGACACTTGATGATATCAATACATGGAGCTGCTGGTTAAGACATACATCACATAAGTGCATATTGTTGTGAGTTACAGATGTTTCTGCAACGTATGAAAATTGAGGCCAGTGGTCTTGTGGGAAAGCTTTTATTAGTATTTAGTTGTGAAGCAGAACTATAATTCCAAAATGGATGGCCATTGTGAGCGAACTTTGCATGCTCCGAGGTTAGTAATCAGAAAGTGATCGCATGCAAGTGTTAAAATGATGCTATTATGAAAGTGTGAACTACCTTTGATCAAACAATAATATAATGGTGCTAGGTGGCAAAACCTTAAATACTTTAAAGGTCCAAGATATATCAAATTACAGAATAATTTAGTGATATCTAGAAATAATTTATTTAAAGAATTATTTTGGATAAAAATAAAATTTATCATGTTTGGTTGTGAAATTTTTTTTTTTGAAAAATGATACTAAAAAAATAATTATACTGGGTTGGAGATAATTTTATATAAAAATATAGTCAAATTTATAAATATATCTATTAACAAAAAATAAATTTTTAATATTAAGGTAGCATTGTCATCTTAAATCAATTTTTATATAATGATTATAATCATATGATCTTTTTTATAAAACTATTTTATAAACATTTTTTATTGAATGAATTTGAAAAGATATTAAAATAAATTTAATAATTATAAATATATTTTATTAAAGATATTTTTTATCAAATATCGATTATCATTATTTAAAAATTTATTTAATATCAGTTTTTTATGATTTTTATTTTATTTTTTATAAAATAAATATAGAATTTATTTTTTTATCATTTTTTATATTAAACATGATAATTTAATATAAAATTTATTTTTTTTAATACAAGATTAGGTATCCTAAAACAGCACGATGCTAAGCATTAGTGCCTCGCTCCGTTGCTTATGTAAAATTGCTTTCCTTTTTGGCTTTTTCTACTGCAAGCCAACAAGGAAAAGTTGATCTTTACTATAACTTTAATTTTAAATCACCTCCCACTTCATATTTTATTCGCAATCAACCAGGAATCTACGCGTATATTTCTTGATTAATGTTTAATATCGAAGGAGAATTCTGTAAGTTTAAATACACATATTCGAGACACATTATCCACTTCTCAATAAAATATGTAGTAATATACGTTTAGCCAAAAAAAGAAAAAGAAAAGAAAATTGTAGCCATAAAACTCAAATTGATGGGATACTGGTGAACAGTTTTGAAATGATTGGATCTCGAACAGACTAGGAAGCACTCATCTATTTCCTGTTAAGTCACCGTTGATAAACTGATGCTGTTGCAACTAGTTCATCGGTGCCGATAGAAACAATTCTACACCCCTTACCTTCTTCCTTGGAAGCGTTGATCAATGGAGGGACTCCCTGCGGGGCTGGCGCAGATGCGTTCCCCAGCGGCTCCTCGAGTCTTAGCATCGCTGCCCCGTTGAAGAACTTGTATATCTCGTACCTAAAATTACAGCTCGGTGCGAGCACCCTCCCTCCCTGCTTCCCCTTCCGTCTCTGCGGAAGGATACTTTGGAAGCACTGCCGGCACTGGCTCGGTGACAGGTCCTGTGTGCACTGCGCCAGCCCATATACCTCAGGAAAAGGAGCCTTGGTAGAATTCACCATCTGCCCGGTGGCGAACATCTTCGTCGAGTTGGACACGGCCCTGTTGGTGATTGCGCTCATAAGCTCGTCCACAATGTCGTCAAACATGTTGGGGTCGGTCGCGTTGTTAGCGTTCCACATGATCCACGACGGCGAGGTGTCGACGGTCGAGAAGAAACGCTGGTAGGAGTAGCGGAGTAGGCAATCGTCGTAGAAGACGATGGCTCCTTTGTTGTACGCGCAGGCCTGGGGGGCATCTTGAATTGCGTCGTCGAGGCAGGAGCGGCAGACAGAGGCGTTGGTATCGCCGCGGCACATAGTGAGGCCGTAGATTTGGTCGGGGATCTGACCGACGGTGACGTTGAGGAAGCCATCGGAGAGAGAAGTGTTTGAGGCGAGGGAAGGGATCAGGAGGTGTTTCAGGAGGTTGGACTCATAGGTGCTGTTGGCGGTGTAGTTGCCGGTGGTGACACACTGTGTGCCGAGGAGATCGCCAGCGGTGGGAGGAGTAAGGAATATGAGGAGGATAGGGCATAGGAAGTAAGGCAAGGAAACTCGGCGAAATGATACCATAACCATGGTTGCGTTGTGAGCACCGTGCCTCCGAACGCGACAGGACAGGACAGGGGTGTTAAAAATGTCTGCCCATGGATGCAGGTTGAGAACATGAGGGAGCCGTGAGGCGACACCCTGGGAGGAAAAAGATGGAAAATACCTTGGAAAAATTGGACGCAGCTGTTCGACTTCGCCAAAGCGAAATTGTGTGTTTATTTTGAGGTTTGCCATGCCCAAGAGGACACGACTCCGAGGCAGTATTGGCCCAGCATGACGAGTTGTTTTGGGGAATAAGGTTTCAGTCCAGTGGGTATAACTACATGGATTTGATCAACAGGTGTCAAGACCAGATGCAACGTGGCCTTGCCAAATTGCATTTATATCCAAACTAGAAACAATTAATTATATCCAAACCAGAAACAATCCGCAAGGGCCATGGAATGCCCAACATGCATGATTGGCTGGTGTTCTCACGTTTGTAAAATTTGCACCCTAAATCTCACGTTTGCTGCAGTCTAAGATCCATGCTAAATAAATTGCTGCAGTCTAAGATCCATGCTAAATAAATGGCAAATACAAACACGCAACCTTTTTTTGGGTAAATAACACGCAACCTTTGTGGAATAAAATCAAAGGACTGAAGCCTTTAAACCTGAGGAAAGGTTGTTGGTCAACACGGGCGGGCCTTGGAAAGGTAACCAGAAACTTGTGGATTTCATTCAAATTACGGAAGAGGGGAACGATATTACTGCAGCGAACTCTCTAGAAAGCGCGAAATTATTACATGGACGAGATCGAGGGAACCGGCCCAAATTCCGGGGCACATGCACGGTAGATCACAGGTACCCCGCCATCTGATCTTGAATCGTTTAAATGCAAGGGATTTCATCTTTGGATAAAGCGATGCTCGGGAACATTGGAGATGCAAAGGAAGTTTTCAACACGCCATGGTTATTATTTAACATCTAGGATTTAAATACTAGATTTCTGTTTGCGTTTGCGTTGACAAACAAAAGTTCTAAGATTTCATGTTTGTTAGCTTTAATTGACTGAAGGCAAGTTTCACAAGATAGAAAATACTAAGGACCATGTCCTTTGATTTTCGCTGGCCAATTATTTGGATGGTTCATTTTCTGAACGGTTAAGTAGCAAGGGGATATGCCTGACATGTATTGTGATTAGTGCTTAATGTTGCATTTTGCCTGATTCCCTCAACACAATTAGTATTCGGTGCTACATCTGGAACCTACGCGGCTGGGAGTTTGTGTGGATGTGTCTGAGCCCTAGGCTCAAAAGATTTCTGGAACTTACGTACCTGGGGGTTTGTGTGGGCTAGTTTTTCGTTCAGATAACAACTCCTTGGTGTTCGTGCATTCATGCTAGGTTTGAACTTAAAGAAGATAGGGTGTGAGCCTGTTCTTGTGAAAGGTGGCATGAAGCTGTGGCCTCACTAGATCCTTTCTTAGCTCCAGAGGAGTGCATGTTTCCTGCACTGTCCCTCCTGCGAGAAAGAAGAGGAGATGATGGCCCATGCTTTTTTCTCTTGTCACCGGGCTGCTCAGGTATGGAGGATAGTTGGTTTCGAATGACTACTTATGTATATAGTTGATTACATTGATCACTTTCTGCAGATGCTCCATCCTGGTACTGTTCATTCTTCGACCTCTCTCATTGCCTACACTGCATATCATATCTGGCTTACCAGGAATGATAGTATCTTCAACTCCGCTTCTCACTCAGCCAGTCATTGTGGAGAGAGTGCGGAGTTATGCTAATGAGTACTTGATGTCGATCGTGTTGTCGAAGACCTGGGACTCCTGCCTCGCTTTTCGAGCGCTCGGCCAGGTTTTCGTAACTTGGAAGCCCCCTCCTCCGACCTTTATCACAATTAACTTCGACGAGAGCGTCATCGACACTCAGGATGGTGCTGGTTTCGTCATTCGTAGCCCGGGACTCAGCATTCTTGCTGTGAGGGGACACTTCCTCCTTGAGCCGACGGTCCCATCCGTTGAGCTGTGGGGAGCCTGGGCTAGGATCGTCTATGCTCTGATAATCTTCCATATTGACCAACTCATTGTCGAGGGTAATTCTATGACGGATATTTCTTGGATTCAGGAGGCGAGGAGATCGAAGCCGGTGCATTCTCTCCTCCACGACATCGCCTTTCTCCTTCAAGGGTGTTCCTCTTGTGTTGTCAGACATGTCTACCGGGAGACTAACTCTGCAGTTGACTGGGTAGCCTTCTTCGTTGCCCATCACTCGGCTCTATTTTATGGACCTGTTGCCTAGGTGGTTTTCCCGAGAGGGGGGTGAATTAGGAATTTAAAAAATTTAAATAATTATGTGCTCTTTGAAAATCCCTTATAAGTGTTAAGTGCCGTGATAGGATAATTGAATGCAGAAGCATAATCAAATAAGAAAAGCACAATACAAACACGAGCAAATTATAGTGGTTCGGAGTAACCCAGCTCCTACGTCCACTACCTAAGATTACCACTTGGGATTTTCACTATATCCCCCACTAGAATATAGTCGGATTGTTTTAACAGGCTCACAATCCAAATCTCTACACTTTGATTTTTAAATCGGGCTCATCAAAGAAACCTAACTTGGTTTTACCTGGATCACCAAGAACCCAACACTTGGTTTTAACACAGGCTAACCAAGAACCTATTTGGTTTTTAAACCGGGCTCACCAATAACCCAACAATTCAATAAAAGAATTGTAAAGAAAAGCAACAGAATAACAACCAGATTTTTATCGAATGGTTGCCGATGCAGCTCAAGTGAAGCCCTATTGATTGCACTTCAATGTACTTGGTTGGCTTCTTCAACTTCTTCAATAAATGCTTCAAGCTTTAGTTGGTATTTGGTGAAGGCTTGAAGACTGTCTTGAATGCTCTTGCAGTACTTTCTTGCTCACAAAGTAGCTTGGATATTCAATTTTTGCATTTACTCATCATCTCTCTTTTAAAATAGTTCAAATCCCTCAAATATATAGTCTTGTACCCTTTTCAGGCAGCTTTAGTTGTTGTAGACCATTAGGATGTGACATTTAATCGTTGGAGCATTTTTGGATTCAAATTCCAAGTTCTGGAACTAGCCATTGTAAGTCTGAAATCGATCTTTGAGTCAGCTTGGATTACTCGAGTCGGCTTGGATCCTCAGAGTAGTTCTGGTTGAGTCGACTCTCTTCAATCTAGTCGGCTCGGTTGCACAGTGTTTTGATTTTTCACTCTGTAAGAGTCGGCTCATCTTGATTCTAGTCGACTCGGATCCTCAGGCCTTCAAAAATGTAGTCGGAAAAAGTCGGCTCTTTCTATTTAGAGTCGCCTCGGTTGGCTATAGTTCTCAAAGCTTTTTTTCTGGACTCTGGAGGAGTTGGCTCGAATCTCTGAAGAGTCGGCTCGGATGTCTGACTAAATGATAGAGCCGACTCGAACTCCCTTTGGATCGGCTCGCCTGTCTGATTCAGGAAGTGGTACCCTGGACGAGTCAGCTCGGATATCTGCATGCCAGAAATCTTCATGCATGCCATGTGCCAGAGTTGGCTCTCTTCTCTTCGAGTCGGTTCGGATGAGTTCTTCAGTAAATTTTCAATCCTTCTTCAGAATTCATCGAGCAAGGCTTCAAGCTTTCAAGATGCCTTCAAACTCTTCTTACAACATATTCAAGATAATTTTAAGCTTGAAATATCCTAGAAGTAACCCATTTGATTGGTTTTTACTTAAGTTTTTCTTTGGGTTCTTCTTTACAAGATTCAATTACAATACAACTCAACACAAGAAATAGAAATGTAGGAGTTGAAATTGAGCAATGAATTCATCCTACAAAAACTTGTAAAATACTTGAAGAGTTGTTAGTAAAACAAATGCATGCTCCAATATTTTGTTATCATCAAAATCACTTATGGAGTCAACAATCTTTCCCTTTTTAATGATGATAAAATATTGGGCATGAAAAATTCTTTACAATTACATGTATGATTGTATTTAAGAGTAAGCATTAACATGTATCAAAGCTAACTGTATTTACAAGTAAGTATCAGAGCTTTTGTGTAAAACTATATAGTGTTAGTGTTAGTGCTTTTATATGTATCAGAGTATTAAAGCTTGTATGTTTCAAAGTATCACAATTAGCACAAACACAAAGTATCAAAGCTCAAAAGTGTAAGTATTAGAGCTAATTCTTGAACTAAATTTTTTAAGCAATCAGAGGAAATTGCAAGTTTGAGCTAGAGCCATTCAGTTTCAATAATTTGCTCCTTGCTGATGATTTGAAAATTTTGAAACAATTTCATGCTTAGTCAAATATATTCTCCCCCTTTTTGTATATTCTCAAATAGTTATAAGTATTTTCATGCAATCTCAATGTTCTTCCTCTTTTTGTCAATAATCAAAAAGGTATTCAATTAAAGCTCAATTTTTATGATAGAATGAGAAAGTTGATAAAGTTTGTTTGAGATAATTTCACTTTCTCTTCTCAACTTTGATATTCTAATTAAAATTCATCAGATTAGCATTGTACAATTGAAGATGTGATTGCAAGATATTGCACAATTCAATTCAAACACAGAAAACATGTCAATAAAAGTGCTTTCATTTCATTCAAAGTTTTCGATACAAGTTGCAAGAAATTGAAAGGAGTACAATTAGTCACTGCCTATATCTAGCTGAGTAGTATTGGGTGGCCCAAAAGGTGGTATAGATGCTATTGTGGTTCAGAAGCTTGGGGCCTAAGATGAGGAGCTGGCTGCCTAGGATGTGTAGTAGAGGTAGGTCCAGGTGTAGGTACAGGTCTAGGTTTAGGAGTGGCAAATGCTGCAATAACAGTGGTTTTGAGTTGATCAAGTTGAAATTGAACCACCTCCATATCTTCATGAAATTTCTTCACCACAGTGTTTAATGCAATTAACTCAACAGCTTGTGCATTTGCAAAAGCTTCAGCATAACCTCGCAATCTCCCAAATTCTGACCTTAAGATCCCTATGCCCCTTGTATAATCTTCCTCCATCCTCTTTCCCTATTCCAATGATCCCATTTTGAATCTTATTTCATTTAGCTCTGTTATGAATTCTTCCAAAGTTTGATCAACATTTTTCTTGATTGAATCAGAACCAGATGATATGGTATCAATGATAGGCTGCAGATCAGGCTGAGATGTAGGTCTGGAGGTCTCAAGTGATTCAACTCTGCCTTTCAACTCCCTGATCTCACTATCAATGTGATCCAATTTATAGTCCACTGATTGACGAAACTCACCAAACATAGTAGCCAAAGAAGCAATCAAAGATTATGTTAGTGACTTCATCTGCAATGCTATGAAGTCTTGTGTCACTGAAGTAATATTAGGGTGAGTAGATGGATCCTGAACTGAAGGTGCAGGTGGAACATAAGTAGTATCTGGCACAAGTGGAGATGCTGGTAGAGGATGATCAACGTGCTCAGTCTCCAAAGGTGCAAACTCAGGTACAGTAGTCTCAGCTGGCTCAGAAATGCTAGCAAAGTCGGTAGAAGTGCCAACTGGAACGTCAATAATGTGCTCATGTGCTGAAGGCCCTGCAGTGGAGATCTCCCTAGAAAGGTCTTCACTGTCATCCTCAAAACTGCTGCTGCTGCTGGAGGCTGCTATTGCCCTTTCTTCAATTCCCTTTTTCTTCCACATCCCTTCACTAAGGATATATCCCATTCAGAGTAGAGATTTGGAAGTATAGGTATCGGTGTGATAAAGGGGATTACCATCCTCTCCTTCTAAACTAATTCTGGAGGCTTGAAATAATAAAGTTAGAACCATTCCATAAGGTAAACAAGCCTTAACTTTTCTGTCAACTTCTTTCATTTGCATTATCATGATATAGGATAAATTTAATGCCTCCCCCTGAATGATGTGTTCCATAAAGCTGAGGTCACGTTCACTTATCCAATCAAATTTGCCAGTCCTTGGAGGAAATATTTTACTAATGAAGTTATGGAGTAGTCTCATTTCTAGTAAAAGTGTGTTTGCCATGACAGTTCCTACTCCACTAACATCTGTCCTGCCCAGTATTGTTTGAAGGGTTTTCTCTCTATCCTTCAAAACTAAGTGCATAGTCCTTTCAGCAGGCATTTCCAATATTGTGATGAGCCTTTCCTCTATCACTATAATACGTTTTTGCTTTACTATGGATTTAATGTGTTGGAGTTCAATTCTCAGGTTTTCATAGAATGTCCTAACAATGGTTGGATATGTAGATAAATTCAGAGAGCAGAAGAATGTCTAGCCTTGTTCATCAATTAAATCCCCAATTTTCAGTCCAATTTCTTCAAAAAATTTGAAAATAATCCTTCTACCACTAGTAACAGGCCGGCTAGACATTGAAACTACCTGTCTTGGAGAGTGAGTAGAGGCCAACTGTTCTATTTCTTCTTCTTCCCTCTCAACTGCTCAAGTCGGCTCCTCTTGCCGATGCTTTGTTCTTCTTTCTACTTCCATTGAGGGTGCAGCTCTTTTTGATCTCTTCCTAACCGCCATTCTTGGTGCCATTGCAATACTTGTGGGAAGAAATATGGAATGGGAGCTTGAGGAAGAAGATTTCCGGGTTTTTCTAGAGGTTTTGAGTGGAGTTTAGGGTTTAGAACGAGAATAAAGAGCAAAAAAGTTCGAAAAAAATTGCACAGCTCTATTAAAAAACCATTTGCCTGACATCTGAGTCGGCTTTAATAATCCTAAATTGTCCGAGTCAGCTCGACCAAAGCAAAAACTGAAACAACAGAGATTTGAATCGGCTCAACCATAGCCAAACTGCCCGAGTCAACTCGAACAGAAACTTTCCACAAAAGTTGAAATGATTCAGAAATTAAAATTAATTCAATAAAATCTCAAGAAAAAATGTTCAAAGAATTTGAATTGATGTAGGATGTTTTCTAGATATTTTTTTCTTAATTTGAAGGAATTAGGTTAGGAAAATCTATAAAGGATCACAAAGACCTAATTATCTTCTAATCATTTCAAATCTATCATGATTGAGTGGCTTAGTAAAAATGTCAACAAGTTGGTTCTCAATTGGGATAAATTCTAGTTCAATATAACCATTCAAAATATGATCCCTAATAAAATGGTGTCTAATTTTTATGTGTTTAGTTCTAGAATGCCGAATTGGATTTTTTGTCAAATTTATAGCACTTGTGTTATCACATTGATTGGAATTTTAGATTGTGTAACATCAAAGTCTTCTAGTTATTATTTAATCCAAAATACTTGTGCACAATAACTCCCTGCAGCAACATACCCTGCCTTAACAGTAGATAATACTACCAAGTTTTGTTCTTTACAGTACCATGAGATTAAATTTAATCCTAGAAATTGGCATGTACCACTAGTACTTTTTCTATCAATTTTACAACCAGTATAATCAGCATCTAAAAATCCAATTAAATTCAAATAAAAATATTTTGAAAATCATAGACCTAGCTTGCTTGTACCTTTCAAATATCTGATAATCCTTTAAACAGCAAGCATATGTGATTCTTTAAAATTAGATTGGAATCTTGCACATACACATATGCTATATAAGATATTAGGTCTACTTGTAGTTAAGTATAACAAGGATCCGATCATACCTCTATAGAGCTTTTGATCAATGTTGGATCCATCTTCATTTTTATCCAATCTGCAAGTTGGGCTCATGGGTGTGCTCGTTTATTTGCTTGACTCCATACCAAACTTTTTGATTATTTCTTTAGTGTACTTGGCTTGGTTAATGAAAATTCCTTCCTTTGTTTGTTTCATTTGAAGTCCAAGGAAGTAGTTAAGTTCATCCATTAGGCTCATTTCAAATTCTTCATGCATTAACTTAGCAAATTCTCTACAAAGAGTTTCATTAGTTGCACAAAATATAATATCATCAATATAAATATGTACAACTAATAAATCATTATTTTTCTTTTTGATGAAAAGAGTTTTGTCAACATTTTCTCTTGAAAAATCATTTTCAATCAAGAAAGTACTAAGTCTATCATACCAGGCTCTAGGTGCTTGTTTCAAATCATATAATATTTTATTCAGTTTAAACACATGATTTGGAAAAACATGATCTTCAAAACCTGGTGGCTGTTCTATAGAAACTTGTTCGGATATAAAACCATTTAAAAATATACTTTTTACATCCATTTGAAAAAGTTTGAAATTCATGTAGCAAGCAAATGCAAGAAGTGTCTAATGGCTTCTAGTCTTGCTACAGGTGCATATATTTCATCAAAATCTATACCCTCTTCTTGGTTATATCCCTTAACCACTAATCTAGCTTTATTTCTTATTACATTTTCTTCTTCATCTAATTTATTTCTATAGACCCATTTGGTTCCTATGATTGGATGGTCTGAAGGTCTTTCAACTAAAGTCCATACCTTATTTATTTCAAACTGATTTAGTTCTTCATGCATAGCCATCATCCAGTTTGGGTCAGATTCAGATTCTTCTAAGGTATGAGGTTCTATTTGTGATACAAATGCTAGGTAATAATGTGCATCTCTATGTGATGACCTAGTCCTAATACCTTGTGAAGGATCGCCAATAATTAATTCTTTTAGATGAGAAGTTACGTACCCCATTTTCTTGGTAGATCAGCATGATCATTACTTACCATTTTTTCTCTTCTTGAGTTGGTCTTTCCTATATGCTCATGTTTTTCATTTCTTTTGGAATTGTACCTGCATCATTGTCTATGCACTCTTTCTTGTTAGAAGGTGAAGGGTTAGTTTTATCAAAAATAATATGCATAGATTCTTCTACAGTAAGAATTCTTTTATTAAATACTATATATGCCTTGCTATATAATGAATAACCAAGAAAAATTGCTTCATCAGATTTGGCATCAAATTTTTCTAGATTATCTTTACCATTGTTAAGCACAAAGCATTTACAACCAAATACATAAAAATAATTAATATTGGATTTCTTTTCATTCCAAAGCTCATAGGAGGTTTTCTTCAAAATAGGATGAATCAAAACACGGTTCAAAATGTAACAAGCAGTGTTCACCACTTTCACCCAAAAGTATCTTAGAAGATTGCTTTCACATAATATTGTTCGGGCCATCTCTTTCAAAGTCCTATTTTTCTTTATACAACACTATTTTATTGTGGTGTCCTAGGAGCAGAGAGTTGTGATCAATGCCATTTTCTGTGCAATAATCATCGAAAACCTAATTTTTAAATTCAATGCCGTGATCACTACTAATTGAAACTATTGAAAGATTTTTCTGATTAGAAACTTTTTTATGAAATTTTCAAAAGACTTTAAAAGTTTCATTTTTATGAGTGATAAACAAAATCCAAGTAAATCTAGAAAAATTATTTACTATCACAAGAGAATATTTCATACCACCTAGGCTTGTGGTCTAGTTGGTCCAAATAAATTCATGTGACGTAGCTCAAGGGATCCAGTAGTTGAAATTATATTTTTGGGTTTAAAGCTCCCCCTAGTTTGTTTATTCATTTGGCATGCATCACAAACATGATTAAGATCTATTTTAAATTTAGGCATGCCTCTAATAAAATTCTTGGAAATTAACTTGGCAATAATATGCATGCTAACTTTACCTAATCGTCTATGCCAAAGTAAGCAAGACTTCTTGATCTTAGCATTTATTGCAACTAGACTAAAACTACTTGACATGGCAAGATCATTAAGGTCTACCACATAAATGTTTCCAAGTCTATATCCAATGAACTTACTGCTAGAATCAAGAGAGTTTGTTACAATATACATAGATGATTCAAAGATAACCTTAAAGTCTTTATCACATAATTGACTAATGCTTAATAAATTATGCTTCAATTTATCTACTAGCAATATATTTTCAATAAAAGTTCAGGAGGTTATCTTGATCTTGCAAATTCTGATTATTTTTTCCTTGTCATTATCTCCAAAAGTAACCATACATCCTTCTTTCATCTCTAGGATGATAAATTGATCCTTGTCACCCGTCATATGCCTTGAACAGCTACTGTTGAGATACCATCTTTTCTTCAATTTTTGGACTGCAAGACATTCCTGCAAGACAATCAAGAAGTTCTTTTAGGTACCTAAGCTAACTTGGATCCTTGCAGGTTAGCAGAGGTGGTTCCTTTGAAAATCCAAATCTTTCTTACTTAACTCTTGACATTTCTAAAGATATTGCATTTAAAAGCTTTATGTCCTAACCCTTTGCATGCATAACATTCAACTCTAGAATTCTGAAAGGATGCAGAATTTGAAGTTCTAGATGTTGATGCATGAGATGTAGATATAAAAGATTTTCTATTTGACCTCTTAGGAACATACAATGTAGCTTTTGGAGTAGAAGAAGAAACATTTGTTGCAAAATCTTTTTGAGATATTAATTTTGGAATATAAGTTTTTGGTGTCACAAAAGTAGTAGCTGAAATTCCATTTGAAATTGAAGAATTAAAATTGATTCCAGCTTTATTTCCAAAAATTTTTTGATCTTTTAAAATCAACTCAAGCTTATATGAAGATAAAGTAAGTTATACAATAAGTGGCTTGAATTTTTCAACCTCCTTTTTAAAATCATTGTTTTTAATAGTTAAAGCCTTGTTCTTGTCAAGATATGTATTGTTTTCAGTTTCCAAAGCTTTAAAATTTTTAGAAAAGACATGTAAATTCTTTTGTAATATATTGTTCTTTTCAGAAATTTCTTATTTTTCTTTTAGTAAAGAATCATTGATATTCTTTAAGGATCTAATCTTTACTTCAGCCTTTTTGAATTCAAATAATATATCATGAAAAACAGAATTTAATTCATCAAATGTAAATTCTGTTTGAGCATTGGGGGATGTTACCTCGTCTTTGAGACCATTAAACAAAGATTAGCAGTTTTCGTGGTCTCTTCCTCTTCAGTTGAGGTGGATTCCTCACTATCACTCCATGTAACAACCATCGCCTTCTTTTTCTTTTTCTTGAAGGTTTTCTTCAATAGTGGATAATCTGGACGAATGTGTCCGATTTCTTATATTTATAGCAGGTGGGGACTTGTTCCTTTTCTTTCTCCTCATCCTTGTCCTTATCTTTACTATATTCTCCTTTCTTGAAGAATTTTTTATGATATCTACCTTTTTTCTTTCCCATAAATCTTCTGAATCTCCTTATGACTATTGCGATATCTTCGTCTTCTAGATCATCTTCGGAGGAGGTGCAGTCATCTTCCGATTCCTTATCATGTCTTTTAGAATTAGATGCAGCCTTGAATGCAATAGTCTTCTTTTTCTTTTGATCATCTTCAGTTCGATGCTGCATAGCCAATTCATGAGTGATGAGTGAACCCATTAATTCATCCAGAGATAGGGTATTTAGATCTTTCACTTCCTAGATGGCAGTCACTTTGGGGTCCCACTATCCGGAAGTGATCTAAGAATCTTCTGTACTAGATCTGTATTTGAATAAACCCTGCCAAGACTTTTCAAACTATTAATAATATCTGTAAATCTTGAAAACATGGCAGATATGGTTTTAGTAGGTTCCATTTTAAACAATTCATCATTGTGTACTAGACGATTTATTTTCGAAGTTTTCACTTAGGAAGTTCCTCAGTGGGTCACTTCGAGTTTGTACCAAATTTCCTTTGCAGAAGAGCAAGTGGAAATTTGATTGAACTCGTTGGCGTCCAAAGCATAGTATAATAAATTCATTGCTTTGGCATTTAATTCCTCCATCTTCATGTCATGTTCATCCCAGTTCTCTTCAGGCTTTGGGACATCCACGCCATTAATTTTAATCATGGGAATATGTGGCCCTTTTAGAATGACCTTCCATAATTAAAAATCGATAGCTTGTATATAGATTTTCATTATAACTTTCCAGTAAGAATAATTAGTGCCAGTGAAGAGTGGAGGTCTATTAGTAGATTGGCCTTTGGCTAAGGATGTACTCATGAGATGAGCCATCAATCTTTACTCTAAATGTATTCAGAGACACTGCTATGATACCAGTTGTTGCCCAGGTAGCTTTTCCAAGAGGAGGGCGAATTGAGAATTTAAAAAGTTTAAGCAATTATATGCTCTTTGAAAATCTCTTATAAGTATTAAGTGCCATGATAGGATAATTGAATGCAGAAGCATAATCAAATAAGAAAAGCATAATACAAACACGAGCAAATTATAGTAGTTCGGAGCAACCTAGCTCCTACGTCCACTATCCAAGATTACCATTTGTAATTTCCACTATATCCCCCACTGGAATACCGTCGGATTGTTTTAATAGGCTCACAATCCAAACCTCTACACTTTGGTTTTTAAACCGAGCTCACCAAAGAAACCCAACTTGGTTTTACTAGGATCACCAAGAACACAACACTTGGTTTTAACACAGGCTAACCAAGAACCTATTTGGTTTTTAAATCGGGCTCACCAATAACCCAACAATTCAATAAAAGAATTGTAAAGAAAAGCAACATAATGACAAACAGATTTTTGTCGAATGGTTGCTGATGCAGTTTAAGTGAAGCCCAATTGATTGCACTTCAATGCACTTGGTTGGCTTCTTTAACTTCTTCAATAAATGCTTCAAGCTTTAGTTGGTATTTGGTGAAGGCTTGAAGACTGTCTTGAATGCTCTTGCGGTGCTCTCTTGCTCACAAAGTAGCTTGGATATTCAATTTTTATATTTACTCATAATCTCTCTCTTAAAGTAGTTCAAATCCCACAAATATATAGGCTTGTACCCTTCTCATGCAGTTTTAATCATTGTAGACTGTTGGGATGTGACATTTGATCGTTGGAACAATTTTGGATTCAAATTTCAAGTTTTGGAACTAGCCATTGTAAGTCTGAAATCGACCTTCGGGTCGGCTCGGATTACTCAAATCGGCTCGAATCCTCATAGTAGTTCTGGTTGAGTCGACTCTCATCAATCTAGTTGGCTCGGTTGCATGGTGTTCTAATTCTTTACTTTGTAAGAGTCGGCTCGTCTTGATTCTAGTCGACTCGGATCCTCAGGCCTTCAAAATATAGTCTGAAAGAGTCGGCTCTTTCTCTTTAGAGTCGGCTCGGTTGGCTGTAGTTCTCAGAGTTCTTTTTTTGGACTCTGGAGGTGTCGGCTCGAATGTCTGACTAAATGATAGAGTCAGCTCGAACTCCCTTTGGATTGGCTCGCCTGTCTGATTCAGGAAGTGGTACCTTGGACGAGTCGGCTCGGGTCCCTTAGAGTCGACTCGGATATCTGTGTGTCAAAAATCATCATGCGTGCCATGTACCAGAGTCGGCTCTCTAGATCTTCTCTTTAAGTCGGCTCAGATGAGTTCTTTGGTGAACTTTCAATCCTTCTCCAAAATTCATCCAGCAAGGCTTTAAGCTTTCAAGATGCCTTCAAACTCTTCTTACAACATACTCAACGTAATTTTAAGCTTGAAATATCCTAGAACCCATTTGATTGATTTTTACTTAAGTTTTTTTTTGGGTTCTTTTTTACAAGATTCAATTACAATACAACTCAACACAAGAAATAGAAATGTAGGAGTTGAAGTTGAGCAATGAATTCATCCTACAAAAACTTGTAAAATACTTGAAGAGTTGTTAGTAAAATAAATGCATGCTCCAATATTTTGTTATCATCAAAATTACTTATGGGATCAACAAGACCGACTTGGGGTATTCTCCAAGATCGTTTCATGATATTATTCTTATTGGGGTATCCCGGTCCAAGTACAAACCGAACGCCAGTTCGGCTGACCAATGACCTTTCCTCCGAACCAATGACTTCGGACCTAAAAAGATCAGGCAACCCAAGGCTCTCTGCCAGTCTATGACATCCGAAGGCAAGACCTTTGGATTATGTCTTCGGCGTTAACCGAAGACCAGGCTTCTCGTTGACTTCCAAAGACATGCTCTTCATTTCCTGCCAAAGACACGATCTCCGGCCCTTGGTAAACACCAAGTCCTTGACTCATGCAAAAGACAGGATCTCCAACCGAGAAGATCCGAAGATGGGGAGATCTCTGGTTCAATTATGAAAATCTTCCTAAACAGGAGAAATCTGAGGATGGGTCCATAATCTATCCTAGATAGGTAATAGTAACCAACGGTTACTATCAACTATCTCCATGCCACGATCATGGCATGCAACTCCAGCTGCCACGCCTCTGGTCTGGCCAGAATCACTTAATGACAATCCACGATTACCAATCATGGAGAGAAATTAACTCCCTGTAATCACTGGGAGAAGAATAGATCCGCAGGCCGAGCGCCCCCTTATAAATGGCGGTAAGAAGAAATGCTCGAGAGAGGTACACACACATACACACTCTAAATTATAAGAGCCTTTCCCTCTGCTTCTCGAGAATCTTTTCCATTCTGTGGCTAGGACCCGCCTCTGACTTAGGCATCGGAGTGTCCCCCGCCAGAATAACTCTGGCAAGGGACCTGTTTTGCAGGTAAATCGGGGAGCGGTCCTATGGTGCAGCGGCTCCGACTGGCCGAAATAGGGACTCCATGCCAATAGATTGGCATGCCAGGTAGGGGGGCGACAGACATCACTCTTTAAGCTCCCTCATATACAAGGAAAAGTAAAAAGTTCCTGATGGCGAGAGGAATGACTCAGATCACCTCCAAAAGTTGAAGTCATGTTCCATTTCAAAGGGGTGCACCCCCAGGAGAGAACGATGTCCCACCTCTCATAGTTGTCATGGGATTGCAGCAATTTGAAGCTCTTGTGAACCAGGTCACCAACCTTACGGCCATGGTTCAAGATTTTCAGAACAGAGCTTTTCCGGTGGAAAACCCATCGGCCACCTCCAGACATAGCTCTCGATCCCGAAGGAAGAGAGCTCCACGGGAGGGTTCTACACATCTCTCCCCCATTCTCGGCCCTCTCCTGAAGGCCGAAGTTCGAGACTGCCTAGGCCCGCCGATTCCCCGCAGAAAGGGAAAAGGCCTAGGAAAACTCTCTCACCCTCCTTCGAAGACTCTACTCCCGTAGAGAGGGCGCCGAAGCAGACTCCCGATTATGATGGAAGATTTAGAGCCATTGAATCGGAAATGATGAGAGCACGGGAGCAGAGAATGCGGGATCTAAAGGATCCCGACGACTTGATAGTGGGTGATCTACGCCCACCTTACACCGACCATATCATAGCCGAAGTCACTCCTCGGCACTTCAGGGTTCCCTAGATGGAACCCTACGATGGCACCACCGATTCCTTTGACCACTTGGATGGTTTTAAGGCCCATATGATGATCCAAGGAGCTTCGGACGTGATGTACTGCCTCGCGTTCCCGGCCACCTTGAAGAAAGTCGCTCGGATATGGTACTCAAGCCTACGCCCAAGTACCATCGATTCATTTTTTGAGTTAGAGAAATTATTTGTCTTGCATTTTAGGACCTGCCGCAAGACCCCCCGAAATACGGACACACTGTTCCTCTTTCACCAGAATGAAGAAGAAAGCCTGCGAGACTACATCTCTAGGTTTAATGCGGCCACACTTGAGATCCCTGATCTCAACGAGCATGTGGCCAAGTCTGTACTAAAGAAGGACTTCGTACATCCAGGCTCATCTTTTTCCTGGACAAGAAGTTTCCCAAGAGCTACGCTGAGCTCTTGTCGAGGGCTTAGAAATACGTCGATGCTGAAGAGCAAGCGGCCAACCGACGACTGATCGAAGGGAAGCTCCCTTCAAAAAAGAAGAACAACAAGGAACAAGGTCCCTCGATCTTCAATAATAATTATAGCAAATATACTGACCACCGAAGAAGTCCTCCCAGGCCTAGAGCATCGGGAGGAAGATTCGACTCCTACACCCCCCTCAACCTTCCTCGAGAAAAGATTCTCATGGAGATAGAGAAAGAGAATTATCTTCAACGGCCCCATCCCATGAAGGCCTCCTCTTCCATAAGGAATAGGAATAAATATTGCCGATTCCACTACGACCACGACCACAATACTAAAGAATGCATCCAACTGAAGGATGCGATTGAGGATCTCATCAAAAGAGGATATTTGGGGCGATACATTGGTCATCAAGGACCTTGGTTGGAAGCTACTGTTCCCCAGCCATCTCCTGAAGAGGCCGAACTACCAAATCAAAGGCCCACCAACGAAGGTGTGGGGATGATACACCGGCCTATCGACTAGAGAAGGGACGAGGACGATGTCCCAGAGCGACTCAAGGACAATAATGCTATTCTCTTATCCGATGACGACATTGCGGGAGTCCGACTCCTGCATGATGATCCCCTTGTAATCTCGGTCGTTGTGGCCAACTATGATGTACAGCGAATCCTTGTTGATAATGGAAATTCAACTGATGTCTTGATTTATGATGCATTTTCTAAAATGTATTTGCCTAGACATCAACTACGGAGATCCCCCATACCGCTCACTAGCTTCAGGGATAATCAAGTTCATGCCGAGGGAGAAATAGTGTTGCTTGTGACCCTTGGCACTGAACCTCGACAAAAAACACTACCGATCAACTTCACGGTAGTCAAGACCCCCTCGGCTTACAACATCATTCTGGGATGGCTCGGCTTGAATAAGTTTCAAATCATGATCTCCTCTCATTATCTCCTGGTACACTTCCCCACCAGGAATGGTGTCGGAGAAGTTAGAGGAGATCAGAGAGCGGCATGGCAGTGTCTGATGATCCAAGACAAGCACTTCAATGATTCTGCAACTCTGGATCAGCTGGATCCGAGGGATACAACTACAGGCTCTGGTGAATCCATGGAAAGAACTATCCTGGTACCTTTGACAAAGGAAGACCCCACCAGAGTTGTGCAGATTGGAAGTATGCTTGATGAGAAAACCAGGACGGAGCTGATCTGATTCCTTAGAGACAACGCCGATGTCTTCGCCTGGTCAGCTTTGGATATGCCGGGATTCCTGCCGAAGTAATCACTCATCGGCTAGAAGTTACCCCCGGGTATAAACCAGTCCGGTAGAAGAAAAGAAGCTTTGCTCCTGAAAGACAGAAAGCCGTAGACGAAGAAGTAAGCAAACTCCTTAAAGCAGGGTTCATCCGAGAGGCCCACTACCCCAAATGGTTGGCCAATGTGGTAATGGTGAAGAAAGCTTATGACAAGTGGAGGATCTGCATCGATTACACAGATCTCAACAAGGCTTGTCCAAAAGATAGCTTCCCCCTCTCAAAGATTGATCAGCTGGTCGACGCCACTGCCAGCCACCAACTGCTGAGCTTCATGGATGCTTTTTCTAGCTACAATCAGATTAGGATGGATCCCCAAGATGAGGAGAAGACGGCCTTCATCACCAACAAAGGTCTCTACTGCTACAAGATGATGCCATTCGGTCTTAAGAACGCCGGGACAACATTTTAAAGGCTAATCAACAAAGTGTTTGAAAAGCAACTATGAAGAAACATGGAGGCCTACGTTGACGACATGATTGTCAAAAGCCTTCTCCAAAAAGGTCATATCCAAGACCTGGAAGAATCATTCAGTGCTCTTCGGTGCTACCGCATGAAGCTAAACCTGGCAAAGTGCACCTTCGGGGTCACTTCGGGTAAGTTCTTGGGCTTTCTTGTCACCAAACGAGGGATTGAGGCAAATCCTGAGAAAATCTAAGCCCTAAAGGATATGAGACATCCCTCCTACAAAAAAGAAGTCTAGCAGTTAACAGGGAGAATTGCCTCCCTAAGCAGGTTCATTTCTTGTTCAGCCGAGAAATGTCTTCCATTCTTCAAGGTACTTGGCAGTCAAAGGGCTTCGAATGGTCCGAAGACTGTCGCACTGCCTTTGAAGAACTAAAGAAGTACCTAGAAACTCTGCCTCTGCTCTCCAAACCTCAAGAAGGCAAGGTACTTTACTTATACTTCTCTACTTCAGATGAAGCAATTAGTTCGGTCCTTGTCCGAAGAGATGAAGACGGATCCCACAAGCCAATCTACTACATCATCAAGGTTCTACATGATGCTGAAATGCGATATGCGAGGATACAGAAGTTGATCTACTCTCTGATGATTGCAGCAAAGCGACTATGACGTACTTCCATGCCCACACCATCGTGGTGCTGACTGATCAGCCCCTCAAGGCCGTTCTTCGGTCTCCATACACCTCAGGAAGGATAGCCAAGTAGGATGTGAAGTTGAGTGAATTTGACATCAGCTTTCAGCCCCGATCGGCTATGAAGGCCCAGGTGCTCTCTGATTTCTTGGCTGAATGCACATGGAGGTCCGAAGACGAAGTACCTTCGACAGAAGATGAAGTCCCGAAGGAGACGAAGTTCGTTTGGGTGCTCCATGTGGATGGAGCTTCCAATGCTACTGGATGTGGAGCTGGTCTTATACTAGCCGAACCTGATGGCCATACCATAGAGTACGCACTTCGGTTCTCCTTCCATGCTTCTAACAACCAAGCTGAATACGAAGCCTTGCTTGCCAGACTTTGGATTGCCAAAAGTTTAGGAGTTCAATAACTCCGGGCCTTCTCAGACTCTCAACTGGTTATGAATCAAGTTAAAGAAAAATATGAAGCCAGGGATCCAACCATGATGTAGTACCTAGAGAAGGTACAAGCTTTATCCTCTCAACTGGAGCATTTTGAGATTATCCATGTCCCTCGATTAGAGAATTCCTGGGCGGACGCATTATCTCGACTGGCTACTACAACACCAGAATCTCTCGGGTGCACCTTTGTTGAACATCTTGAAACTCCAAGTATAGCCGAAGAGGCTATGGGGGTGCGCTAGATCGACACCGAGCCAAGCTGGATGGATCCCATCATCAAGTTTCTAAATGAGGGCATGCTACCAGGAGACAAGGCAGAGGCCAAGAAGATCCGCTGGATGGCATCCCAGTATGTCATCTTAGACGAAACCCTCTATAAGAGATCATTTTCTCAACCGCTGCTAAAGTACTTGGGACCGACGGATGCGGATTATGCCCTGAAAGAGGTCCACGAGGGAATATGCGGTGATCACTTGGGGGGTAGGTCTTTGGCACACAAGATTATTCGACAGGGATATTATTGGCCCTCCATCCAGAAGGACTCGACTGACTTTGTGCGAAGGTATGACCAGTGCCAAAGGTACGCCAATGTTCAGAGACAACCTGCAACTCACTTGACTCAACTAACGGCCCCCTGGCCTTTTGTCCAATGGGGAATGGATATTCTTGGCCCATTCCCGCCAACTTCTGGACAAAGGAAGTTCCTCCTCGTGGCCATCGACTACTTCATAAAGTGAGTAGAAGCCAAACCACTGACCCAGATCACAGAAGGCAAAGTGAAGAATTTTGTAAAAAATTTCATCATATTCCAGTTCGGCATCCCACATATCATAATCACGGACAACGAGAGACAGTTCGACAATCCGAAGTTCAAGGACTTTTGTGCTCGATATCATGTTCAGCACCGGCTGACCTCCATTGCCCACCCACAGTCCAACGAAGAAGCCGAAGCAACTAATTGGACCATTCTTCATGGTCTGAAGATGAGGTTTAACGCCACCAAAAGACTTTGGGTCGAAGAGCTGACCTCCATTCTCTGGGTGTACCGAACTATACCAAGAACGGCCACCGATGAATCCCCGTTCAACCTAGCATACGGTTCCGAAGCCATACTATCTATCGAAGTCTCCCTACAGTCCCTGAGAATTGACAACTACGAAGAGCCTAGAAACTCTGATCATAGAAGGATCGACCTGGATCTGCTGCCAAGCACCAAACTTCAAGCCTAGATAAGAATGGTAGTGTACCAACAAAAGGTCGCCAAATACTACAACTCCAGAGTGAAGGAGCAGATTTTTTGTACAGGGGACATGGTATTGCGAAGGGCAGAAGTATCTAGACCAACAGAACAGGATAAACTTTTTTCCAACTGGGAAGGCCCGTACCAAGTCAAAGAAGTCATTCGATCAGGAGCATATCGACTCAAGACCCTGGAGGGGAAACCTCTATCCCAGCCATGGAATGTACAAAATCTTCGCAAATATTATCAATAAACAAGTTCCTAAATTTCCTGTGTAAATTTGCTTAACCCTACTCAACTCAGAACGGCTTGTTGCATCGACTGAACGACAACAGCCTAAGTGGCCTGATCTGAGAAATTGATCAACTGCGCAAAGGAGAGTCTGATCCACTCACCTTATCGGTATGCCCGATGAGCGCAATGGATGGCCTAGTCAGGCCACCAAGAAGATCGAAGGCACAGGGATGGTTCTGGTAACCTACTATACGGGAAACCCGGAGACGTGCCGGGCGGGTCTAATCAGCCTACCTTACATTACAAAAAAAAAAAGAAGAGAAGGTGCAGGGATGGTTTTCGTAATCTACCCTACGTTAAACCCGAAGATGCACCGGGGCGGGCTTGAACAGCCTACCTTGATCATGATAGAAGTGCACAGGGACGGTTTAAACACCCTACTCTACGATAAATCCAAAAACGTACCTAAAAGGACCAATGTTAACCTTCCTGTCGGCAACAAACATCTCTGGAGTGGTCCAGCTAACCTCACATCTTTCCTATATATCACGAATGGTCCGAGGAATCTACACTCTAAACATGACATAACGCAACATATCACAAGAGACACATGGAAAGAGGTAAGGAAAGTTAAGATATTTTATTCCTTTTTTGATTTTTTTTTTTTTAAAAAAAGGAAAATAAAAGAAAAGAAAAGGAAAAACTCTCATAAAGAGAGGACAAAAAAAAAAGGAGTAGAAGGATTGCGAGAAACATTCCAATAACCTCCCATCGGCTTTTTCCCGTACCGATGGGGGGAGCTCTAGAGGGACGATGAAGGGGCCCCAGGGTTCCCATCCGAACCAGAATCTGACCCCTCATCGGAGTAGGAATCAAACTCATGTCCGGGAAAGGGAACAGAGGGCTTGATGTTGTCCAGGCCCTTCAAGTCATAAAACTTGAAGGCCTTCCCCCTGCATTCCCGGAATCCCTGATGGTAGGAGTCCAGAGTCGCTTCGATGACCTCCTCCCTGAAGGCAGCGGACGCCTTGAAGTCTGAAACGGTGTTCATCGCCTCCTTCTTGGCCTCCTCCACCTTTGCAAAAGTTGCCGCGACCTGGGCCCTGGCCTCCTTCAGTTGAGCCTCCAACATGCAGACCCTCTTCTCCAGACGGTCCATGAGAGGTTCGTCATCATTGCCCGGTTCAAAGATCTCTGGACTCCTCTTCCTTTTGGGGTCGATGGCTCTCCTCTTCACTGCCCGTCGAAGCTCAGAGGTGCTGAACCTCATTTTTGACTGAAAGAAGAAGTCTGAGAGGATGGTGACCCTTGACAGTAGAGGACAAGGTCCTATTTATAGAGAGCCTGCACCCACGACCGGCTGCGGGGAGGCGTGCTCCATGTCTTTTCCCAGCTACATCAGAGAGCGCCACATGTCCAAACGATGCTTCGAGAATCGGAAGACCGCTTGAGGGTCATTCTCGGGATGATAACTACCGGCGCTTCGAATCTGGAGGAATTTCCATCATGCGATTGCGACATTAATGACTCCTTTTGGGAAAAGGAGACCTAGCGGCACATAAGGCACAAGAAAACGCGACCGTACGAATATCGATACGCTGCATGGACAACAAGAATCGCAATCAAACTTCCCTAATCACCAGTCGACGGGGAGTGATGCCTGTCTACACCAATGGATAGTTTTAGTTATGAGAGGAAGGTAACGCCAGCCTAATCAACCATAGACGGTCTTCGGCAATGGAGTTCTAACTTATCCCGAAGTTCGTCTTCGTCAACTACCAATCAAACGGCCTTCGGCCACGACCGTTCGACCAAGCAAAAGAAGGAACAGTAAACTTTGTTCAAGCTACATCTAAAAATGCAACATAGCATATGCAGGAGAAGAAAAAGCTACTTCAAAATCCAGAGAAGTTGTCATACAAAAGTCATTGATGGTACAAAGAAGAAAACACACCTAAAACTACTTAGGTTATTCAACATCAACTGGAGGAGACCCAACACCGCAGGATTGAAGCAACTTGTCAACCTGCATAAAAAGGACCTCATCGACTTGGGCTGGGACCGGAGAACCTTCAGCTTGGGCTCCCCTAGCATGAATCTCCTCTTGAACCGGGATCAGAGTTGGAGCCACTCCCAGATCTTCGACTGAGGTAGAGGCCTCCTCACCCGGACACAGCGTCTCTTCGGCCTCTTCCGCGGCCTCCTCCTCCTCTTCCTCTTCTTCTTCGGCTATGTTAAAGGAAGGAATGCCGGAAAGATCAAGGTGGGGAAAGGCCTCCTTTACCTTGGAAAGTCCGTCGTTGAAGACATGCTGATAGCCGTACAGGGATGCTTCATTTATCTCTTGGAATTGTGAAGACTTCCTGAAGTCTGCTACAGCATCATCCACCCGCTTTCTCAGGGACGCGGACTCTCTCTTGGCCGCTTCAAACTCCAGAACTATCTCTTCGGTCCTCCTGGCAGCTTCCTCCGCTACCTTGGTCAAACTCTCTATCCTCTCTTGGTTCCCCTTAACAGTTAGCTCTAAGGAGTTGACTTGCTTTTTGCTCTTCCTCCACCTTGCCCCTTGCTTCGCTATTGTCAAATGGGCACTTTTTAGTTCACCCTTCAGCTCATGAACCTCATCGTTCACCCGTACGAGATGGTTCTCCATAGACTACCTCAACTCTTCGGCTACTTTTTTTATGGCCCTAGCAGTATGGAGATCCTCCTTGAGGCTATGAATGAGGCTGTCAACATTTTCTAGGCCCTCCTCCATAAAGGTAAGGTCATAGACCAACTGCATCGAAAATTTGGAGTTACGAATCGAACAATTCTCAGAACAAAGGAAACGGCAAGGACCATACCTGTTGCAAGGCGGAAAAAGCAGAATCGGACATCCTGGAAAGGTTCCAACTTCGGAGAACTGCTAAGTCGTGAGGCAGCAATGTGCTTTTCAGCACCTGCCTGGTTACGGTGGGGACCAGCAGTCCCCCTTAGGTGAAAGCTTCGAAGAATTCGCCGAATGGCTTCCAGCTAGGAAAGCCCCACAGGCGAACTCTCCCTCAACTTGCCGTGCTTTGCCCCTATCAACTGCAGGGGGCAAAGCGATGGCACATCCACCGCCTGAGGCAGACTCCCCCTTGTACGAACCAGGGAGGAAACCACCGGTGGAACTTCAACTGGACGAGATCTTGACGAGGTCCCTTCTATGGATACCACATCTTTCCCTGAGGTCCCCCAGGAGGATGAAGTGCTCCGGTCCCCCTCAGGACCATCTCTTCGGGCCTTCTTCCGAACTGTCGACCTTGTGAGAAGGGCTTGAGCTGCCCTCTTCTCACAAGTCTGACGGAGCCAGCTCACACCAGGCTTCATTCCGCCGCCTACAAGCAGAAAAGTTTCTTTAAGTCGACTAAGCTACAACAAAAACAGGGGAAGAGGGGCAGAAATCTCCGCCACTATACCTAATACAGAGAACTTGCTAATCCCCGTAAGATAGAGATTTCTCTCCTCCAACAACTCATGGATAGGGGCGACTTCCGAATTAATCAAAAGATCGTAATCCAACTGGTCAGCCGCCAAGACCTTCTTCCCATCATTGGCGGTTAAACGAGGCTTCTTCCAAATAGTGTCGAAGCCTCATGGATCAATGGACAGTACAAACACAAAAATAGGTTTCCACCCATGGATGGCGCTGGGCATGTCCTTAATGACCTTGTGGCCCGGTCGAGGGCCGATCACCCACCATCCGTTGCTATGGAAATCCCTCTTGAGTACAAAAAGGGTTGTGAATAAGTTGGTCCTAGGTTCTATATTTGCAATGCTGCACAGGACCAGAAATCCGCAGACATTCCGGATGCTGTTCGGGATCAACCGCGCTGGCACCACTTGGTACAGACGAAAGATTTTGATGAAGAAAGGGTGCAGGGAAAATCGAAGGCCAGCCTTCAGATGATCTTCGTACATGGCTAAACACCCGGGAGGAGGTTTGTTCACCCATTCCTCGGATATGGGGAGGATGAAAGGGAACCCCTCGGGAATGCGATAGCGTTCCCGAAGAAGGGCCATCTTTTCCTGAGAAACCGAACTAGAGATCAACTCTGAACCTACTACGTCACCAGCCCCTGAGGGCCCAACTTGTCCCCCCTGACTTTCTACAGTTTCTTCCATGATAAAAGAATGAAATGAAAAGGTAGAAGGAAGATTCTACCTGCGGAATAGACTGGTAGTCAAGAACAGGGAAGGCTGAGCGAAGAATGAGGCGAGGTTGAAGAAGCTTCTTTAGCCGGACCTTCTCTCTTTTCTAAAAGGAAACCAGGGGCCTCTGAAGTCCCACCAGGTTGATTTGACAAAGGGTTACCTAGGGAGGTAACCCATCTTGAACCAGCGGCCAGGATGAAGCGCATCCATCATCCAACGGGCAAGGAGAAGCCACCATAAACACCCAAATTTTAACCTAAAGATTGGCCGAACCACCACACAATAGGAAAAGAAGAGTCGACCACAGGGCCGCTTGCTCTTTTCTTCTTCCCCAACTAGGGAGTGAAGCTGTCCACTGCCTGATTCCCAAATCAACCAGTAGTCATGATGAGCAGTCTAATCAGAGATCCCATGATCATCCACTATACTATATCCTAGGAGGAAAATGACAAAGTATTGGTACTCTCACTTCTCGAGGCAAACCTTCGCTTCGAAAACTGAGAGTAGAGAGGCAACTGTTAGGGTATCCCGGTCCAAGTATGAACCGAACGCCAGTTCGGCTGACCGAAGACCTTTCCTCCGAACCAACGACTTTAGACCTAGAAAGATCGGGCAACCCAAGGCTCTCTGTCAGCCTACGACATCCGAAGGCAAGACCTTCGGATTATGTCTTCGACCTTAACCGAAGACCAGGCTTCTTGTCGACTTCCGAAGACACGATCTTCAGCCCTTGGTAAACACCAAGTCCTCGACTCATGCAGAAGACAAGATCTCTGACCGAGAAGATCCGAAGATGGGGAGATCTCCGGTTCAATTATGAGAATCTCCCTAAACAAGGAAAATCTGAGGATGGGTCCACGATCTGTCCCGGATAGGCAACAGTAACCAACGATTACTATCGACTATCTCCATGCTACGATCATGGCGCGCAACTCCAGCTGCCACGCCTCCGGTTTAGCCGGAACCACTCAATGACAACCCACGATTGCCAATCATGGAGAGAAATTAACTTCCTATAATCACTGGGAGAAGAACGGATCCGCAGGCCGGGCACCCCCTTATAAATAGCGGTAAGAAGAAATGCTCGAGAGAGGTACACACACATACACACTCTAAATTATAAGAGCCTTTCTCTCTACTTCTCGAGAATCTTCTCCATTATGTGGTTGGGACCCGCCTCTGACTTAGACATCGGAGTGTTCCCCGCCGGAACAACTCCGGTAAGGAACCTGTTTTGCAGGTGAACCAGGGAGCGGTCCTGTGGTGCAGCGGCTCTGACCGGCCGAAATAAAGACTCCACGCCAACAATCCTTTTTGATGCGTTCATGTTAGATCTTTTAATTGAATGCACCGGTTTATCAAAAAAAAAAAAGATAAGATGGGATGCTTCAGATGAGCTTTTGGTTGCAGTAGGTCAAAGGAATTTTAAATGATTATAGGTCAGTTATTATCTGATTAAATCATAACTATTATGTGAAAACACCACTACAAGAAAAATTAGGTTTAGCAACTGATTTTTTGGTTGCTAATAATTAAAAATCGGTTGCTAAATTAATTTGCAACCGATTTTGCAACCGAAATTAGTCGGTTGTAAAAGTATAGGTTGCTAAAATTTGTGATCGATTTTTTTGGGTTGCAAAATTTAGCAACCGATTTAGCAACCAAATTTGATATAATTTTTTTGAAAAAAAATCAAAAAAATATAAAAAAATTCTGAAAAAAAAATTGGTTGCTAAATTGGTTGCTAAAAAAAATCCAGAAAAAAAAAATCGATTGCTAAATCGGTTGGTAAAAAAAAATCCAAAAAAAATAAAAAAAATCGATTGCTAAATCGGTTGCTAAAAAAAATCTAGAAAAAAATAAAAAAAATCGTTTGCTAAATCGGTTGCTATAAAAAAATCCAGAAAAAATAAAAAAAATCGGTTGCTAAAAAAAATCCAAAAAAATAAAAAAAATCAGTTGCTAAAAAAAAAATCCATAAAAAATAAAAAAAATCGGTTGCTAAATCGGTTGCTAAAAAAAATCCAGAAAAAAAAATGGTTACTAAATTGGTTGCTAAAAAAATCCAAAAAAAAATAAAAAAAAATGGTTGCTAAATCGGTTGCTAAAAAAATTCAGAAAAAATAAAAAATTTGGTTGCTAAATCGGTTGTTAAAAAATAAATCCAAAAAAAAAAAAAAAAATCAGTTGCTAAATCGGTTGCTAAAATTGAATAATTTAAAAAAAAATTACAAAATATGAATTTTTTTCCTGAATTTATAAATTTAAGCTGAGATATATAAAGCATATATTCATTTCAACATTAGCCATAAATCATTGAGAAGGGTTCAATCACACCCATTAGACACAATGGCAACATATAAAGCATCCATTAGACAGCTTAGGCACAAATCAGATATTCATTTCAAGAGTTCAATCACATCCAATTATCTAAAAATAATAGCTACATACACCAAATGGGTTTGACGGAATTGAATACCAGGTACAAAATGAAGGTAAAACAACCAAAAAATTTTATAAGTCATAATTTGAACACTGTAATTAATCATCAGATTTAATGAAAAATAATAATATTCAGAAGCTCAGGATTGCCTCTTTTTCTATATTTAGAAGGGTCTAAGGCAGCAAATAGTTGCTTACAAAAAGAGCAAGCCATCCAAATTTGCAACACCATTTAGATCCTTGCAAAACGGTCCGATCCAGCCTATACTTTCAGCTTTTGAAGCATCATGAAGATACCAAGGCAACTCATCATAGCCTCTAGCCGTAGGTAACAAAAGAAAATCAATGAAAATTAAAATGCACAATAAAACAGCAAAAATCGAACAAAACTTTCAAACAATAAGATTCAGAAGCTCAGGATTGCCTCTTTTTGTACATTGCGAAGGATCTAAGGTAGCAAATGGTTGCTTGCAAAAAGAGCAAGCCATCCAAATTTGCAATACCATTTAGATCCTTGCAAAACGGTCCGATCCAGCATATAGTTTCAGCATTTAAAGCATTACAAAGATACCAAGGTAACTCATCACAGCCTCTAGCCATAGGTAACAAAAGAAAATCAATGAAATTAAAATGTACAATAAAACAGCAAAAATCGAACAAAACTTTCAAACAATAAGATTCAGAAGCTCAGGATTGCCTCTTTTTGTACATTGCGAAGGATCTAAGGCAGCAAATGGTTGCTTGCAAAAAGAGCAAGCCATCCAAATTTGCAACACCATTTAGATCCTTGCAAAATGATCCGATCCAGCATACACTTTCAGCATTTGAAGCATCACGAAGATACCAAGGTAACTCATCACAGTCTCTAACTGCATGAAATAAGAGGAGATAATTAATGAAAATGCATAATAAAAAATAAAAACAACATCAAGATTTGCAGTTCATAATACAAAGCTAAACAAATAACGATAACAAGAGATGCAGTTCATAATATAATGCAAAACATATAAGAGTAATCATAATACAAAGCTAAACATATAACGATAAGAAGAGGTGCAGTCCATAATATAATGCAAAACTTATAAGAATAATAAGTGGAATGTCCATATAGCATACGTAATTGGGTTCACTAACACTTTGAAAGCAAGTTCATCTAAGGTCCCCTACGATCATCTTTCCTAAGTTAAACCTATCATTAACCACATTAGAATCAGTTCAACAGTAGCAAGATCAATAGTAAGAAGGTCCATGACATGGTTGATAGCACTTGGGTTAGCTAGTGGATGACCACCTCCATTGATTGAAGATGCATTCTGATTATGGTTGGGGTTTGGATCACATAGAGAAGGATTTATGGAATCATTTGCATCTAAAGATTCTAAACCATATTCACAAGTGTTATTCCACTTCAATCTATAAAAGACTCATGCTTAGACATGTAATTAAAGTGAACCAGCTAAAGGCAAGTTTAAAATAAAATGATTAAGAAATCATATAATGAATTCTGTCATCAGTGCAATGATTCATCTAGGAAAATAGAATATAAATTTAAACAAAAATGATAACAAACAATTCATACTCTACTTATATTATGTTCCTAATGACATCAACTAATCTTCTAAGCAGGAAATTAGTTTTAGAAGTAATGATCATTTGTAGAAGAGAACAAAGTAGTGGAAAAAAAGAATTCAGAGCAGTACAATAACTAAGAAGTATTGTCTCATCTATACGGTTGGTTTAGATCAAAGTTTCATCAATCAAACATTGAAAACATTTTTAGTTTCTGCAATCAGAAAGCAGCAATCCAAGTTTTGCCTAGACTTTGAAAGAACTGAGAAAAAGAATATCATACCACAATCTAAACACTCAAGTTTTGCAGATAAAACAATTTATGTTAACAATACTTGGTAAAAAACAAACAATCTTAATAGTGTCAATGGACATCAAGAAACAAAATCCATAAGTCAAAAAATAGTATTGTCATTAACTAATGTTACCCACTCAAACTATAAATTAGAGCAAGTATTCATTTGTGAGACCATGACAAATGATAGTTTCCAATAAAAAGTAGATCTACATTCTTAAAATTTTATAACAAACAAGATGGCAAGCATAACAATTACAAATACTTAAACCCTTTGTACAATGATGCAAAATACTTAAAAAAGATAATATTAGCTACACGAGAATTGACAGGGCTGATGGACCATGGACGCTGCCAGATGATACAAAACTAAAACATAGACTATAAGTAATTACCTGCACGAGATCTGGAGATATCTGAGCAAAAGGCTTAAAAAAAAAATGAAATAATGTAGACAGCGATACCAGAATCCGACGAGGCTCGGAGCTGAGGAAGGGAGAGCCGGAGGCGGCGGCCGGCGGGGCTCGGAGCTGAGGAAGGGACAGCCGGAGGGGTAGCCGGTACCCGACAACCGACGACGCTCGGAGATGAGGAAGGGAGAGCCGGTGGCGTAGGAGATACCCGGAGCCGGCGAGGCTCAGAGCGGAGGAAGGGAGAGCCGGAGGCGGCGGCCGGCGGGGCTCGGAGCTGAGTAAGGGACAGCCGGAGGGGTAGCCGGTACCCGATGACCGGCGAGGCTCGGAAATGAGGAAGGGAGAGCCGGTGGCGTAGGAGATACCCGGAGCCGGCGAGGCTCGGAGCGGAGGAAGGGAGAGCTAGAGGCGGCGGCCGGCGGGGCTCGGAGCTGAGGAAGGGAGAGCCGAAGGGGTAGCCGGTACCTGACGACCGGCGGGGCTCGGAGATGAGGAAGGGAGAGCCGGTGGCGTAGGAGATACCCGGAGCCGGCGAGGCTCGGAGCGGGGGAAGAGGGAGCCGATGGGGTAGCCGTTACCCGGAGCCGGCCGTCGAGGGGAGCGATGCGTCGGCCATCGAGGGAGGCGTCCGGAATCGACGGCGGAGGGAGATTAGAGAACCGATGAATGGGAGAGCGAGAGAAAAAGAAGTGGGGGCTAAGGCATCGAGTGTTTAATTTAATTAATACCCAAAAATATCTAAAAAAAATTTAAAAAAAACCAATTTTTTTTGCAACCGAAAATATCGGTTACAAATTTTAAAAATTATAAAATTTATTTTTAAAAAAATTAGCAACCAAAACAATCGGTTGAAAAATTTAAAAAATTATAAAATTTATTTTTTAAAAAAAAATAGCAATCAAAAACTTCGATTGCAAATTTCAAAAATTAAAATTTAAATTTAAATAAAATTTTGCAACCGAAAAATCGGTTGCAATATTTTAAATAACATTTTTTAAAAAATTAGAAATTTATATATTTATAATTTTTTTTGCAATCGAAAAATTTAGTTGCAAAATTCAAAAATTATAAAATTTATTTTTTAAAAAAATTTAGCAACCAAAAAATTTGGTTGCAAATTTCAAAAATAAGAAAATTTAATTTAAATAAAATTTTGCAACCAAAAAATCGATTACAAAATTTTAAATATTTTTTTTAAAAAAAAATTGAAAATTTATATATATATATTTTTTTGCAACCAAAAAATCGGTTGCAAAATTCAAAAATTATAAAATTTATTTTTAAAAAAAAAATAGCAACCGAAAAATTCGGTTGCAAATTTCAAAAATAAAAAAATTTAATTTAAATAAAATTTTGCAATCAAAAAATCGGTTACAAAATTTTAAATATTTTTTTAAAAAATTTGAAAATTTATATATTTATATTTTTTTTTTTGCAACCGAAAAAATCGGTTGCAAATTTCAAAAATTATAAAATTTATTTTCAAAAAAAAATTAGTAACCAAAAAATTTGGTTGCAAATTTAAAAAAATAAAAAAAATTAAATTTAAATAAAATTTTACAACCGAAATATATCGGTTGCAAAATTTTATTTAAATTTAATTTTTTTTATTTTTTAAATTTGCAACCGAATTTTTCGGTTGCTAAATTTTTAAATAATAATTTTAAAAAATTAAAAATATTTTCTGTTTCGGTTGCAAAATCGGTTGCAAAATGAAATTTTTGCAACTGAATTTGCAACCGATTTAAATCGGTTGCTAAATTATTCAGAAAAAAATATCGGTTGTAAAATCAGTTGCAAGTTTTTTAAAAAAATTCGGTTGCAAACAAAAAATCGATTATAAAATTAGTTGCTAAAATTAATTTTTCTTGTAGTGCACAAAAATGTAGACAAAATTTATAACACAAATGTTTTTGGTGATCGCAAATTGCTAAAGACATGAAAGCTCGTCACAAGTGTTGGACAAGTGTTGAAAGCTAAACGAACATGCTTGGTCACACTAACCAATTATTTCAATCAACGGCTTATTGCCTACTGGCAGTGGACTTTTTTTTGTTTTTTTTTGAATGTAAACGAAGGAAGTAAGTTAATTCCCCTAAATTCATTAAAATAAGAAGGTAAATAAGAAGAGGGAGTTACAAGTCAATTTCAGAATGCCAACGTGTTCTGTCAGAAGCTGGGGATAGGCATTGTGTTAATGGTTGTTCTTGTTCAATGGTCCACAAAGTTGCTCCTTTCTGTTCTTTCTGTTAAAAAGAAATTATTAGCTAGAATAGGCCTACCATATATATATATATATAGAGGGCCGTTAACACATCATTTATTATTAGAAAAAAAAGATATAACTATCCAAGCTTGATAAAAAATAATGAATGAAAAGAAAAAAAATTTATTTTTAATATAATTGGCTTGCTATTTTGACTAGAAAAAAGTTTACTTGGATATTGTAATGGTTTCTATTGGATGGTCTAAAAATCAATTGTTATGTCAACTACTCTTTCTCGGTCCCGAGATCCTCACTGGATCACTGACTATGATATTGGAGGTCGTCGGGCGATCGAGTAGTTCTTTCATTATCGACCATATCTTGTAAAAGTTTTAGAAGATCTCGAGACCATGGCCAACTCCTACGCCTGTCAGGTGCTCAATCGGCTTCGACTTGGACTTTGACTCAGTCGGGCACACTTGAGAGTCTATACACAAACCATTTTTTTGGTGCTTAACCCATTCTCGGTGCTTGGCTCTCTTTTGGCGAGGTTCACTCGTGGTGCTTAACCACTTCTAAATACCGAGACGGCTATGATCGACCCCACTTGTTCCAGCTATAGCAATCTTTTTTTGTATCCAATACAATGAGTACGGCCGACACAATCAAGAGATGAGTTCGTGAAAGATAGCATCTCAATAGAATAGCGGTCCTAATAGAAAAGATGTCAACGGAAGGAATTTTAGGAAATAAGATTCTAATAACCTGTTAGAATCCATTACACTTATCAGAGACCACCTTCCTGGTAACCTTTTTGTGATCTTGTACAACGCTATAAATAGATAAAAGGAACATCCAGCCACTCTGAGTGCTCGTTATACTTACACCCTCATAGTGACCATGGTTCTTAGCTTCGGCTACTATTGCCTACTCCATCCCTCTTTATTGACTTGAGTATCGGAGTATCCCATTGGTAATCTCGGTACAGGAGTCTTTTGTAGGTCTTCGTCGATGAACCACTGAGAGTAGTATCAAAACTTGTCGGAAAGGACCGAAAGACTCCAGGCACTGCCGCGTTCTCCTAGAGGGTGATATGGCAGCAAAAACCAATAATTTCTCTACTTTTAAGTGCCTGTGATTGTATTTCCCTTGATGAATGCTTAGCATGCATCCTTCACACGGTTCAAAGGAATTGAATGCTTTAATGTAGGGTCGCTTGGTTCTCCGCTATTCTTTCTTGCTTGTATGGCTGCCAACCTCTAGTTTAGAATCAGGGTGGTTCTAACTGAGTGGCTGCCAATTTAAGCACCTCCATATTTTATGAGGATGAAGTCCAATCCTGTAGAAGGAAGGTTACTTGCTTGATTATCTCTGACACTACAAGGGATTGGAATCTGGAGATGCGGTTGTTGCGTTCCTTCTAATATACACCAGAAGACAATAGAGATGAGGGTGTCATGCGCTTCTTTGTGATTCTTTGAAAGGAAGGAAGCTTCCATTTATGCTATATCTCGTAAACATTGTCTGGAAGTTGATGTGAGCCTAGTCTTCGCAATGAAGTGCTCCATGGCTTCTTTAAACAATCTCAGGATACTAACAGATGGTCCAGTTTTTCTAGTTCACTTGACCATATATCATGGACTGGATGCTGGACCAGCAGCACCTTCTTTTATTAAGTTCTCAGCCGTGAGAACTTTGTTTTGATAGCATAACCAATTAAAAATTTTCACTTTCTCATGAATCGAGGGTCTTTCCAATTATTTCCCGCAGTGTGACAACATCCCTCATAGCTCAAAAAGGAGCAGCAATGTCTAACAGCGGATTTTACCAACTATTTTTTGTGATATTTGAATTTTACTATATTTAAAGTACAAATACTGAGTCTCCTTTTAAAAGCTGGCTATCAGGGTAACACTTTCATGACTTGCCTCGTGGGTTATTGTCTTACAAGAAGTCAAATTAAGCAGTTGATGAAAATTTGTGCCGATGACAGTTCTTTCCCATAATTTCCCATAATTTGAAAGACATGGTTATATGATGAGATTAATATAACAAATTGTTGTCATGAAGACATTAAATGCAATTATTTCCATATCAAGTGGATATCTATTTGGTAGCCAGGCCATTTCAAGAACTTTCTTCCGAAGTAGCATAATAATAATTCTAAGTTTCTGAGTTGGCTTTACATGCCTTGCCCCCTGAAAAATAGCAAAATATCAAATAATCATAACTCTGAAAGATGTCCCTCGGAAGTTATGAGATGAAATGCATATGGTTCTCTTTAAAAATAATGAACGCCAATATCTGGTTAATCTTCTTCCTGAATGTTGTAAAATAGACTGCACGACACAGATGACATCAGTAATATGATTGAATCATAAATAATATGTTTTTCCCCACAAATGTGCTTGTGAGTGCATGCAGAAAATACTTTATAGTTTGTATATATAATTCTATTCGTTAGTTTTAAGATGGATAATCATAAGAGTTTCTTATCTTGGTCTAATAGAACCTCTTTCCATGGACAGGAGTTTTATATATATAACCTAAATTGCAGGTTGTGCTAGCTTTGGTCTTGACATCGTCTGTGAGGCGACGCGTTGGGAGGAAAGCTGGAAATGCCTGGAGAAAGATTGACAGCAGCAGTGGTTGGCTTTGGTCGGGGAGAAATCGTGGATTTATTTTAAGGTTCCCTGGCCAAGGAAAGGAAAGAAAAGGGAAGGAAAAGGAAGAGAAGGAAAAGAAAGTGAAATATTATTCTGTTTGGATAATCCTCATAAGATAAAGGAAATAAAAGTTTGACTATTAAAAACTTTCTTTCTTTCTAATTCTTCCAAATCAGGGGATTGAAAATTTAGTTTAATCAAGAAAAAGGAAAGGGAGCGAAGGGAGGAAAAGGAGCATATTTTTTTTTCTTTATTTTTTCTAAAAATTAATATCCAAATAAAAAAAAAATAAATTCTTTCTTTTTTTTTATTTTTTTTTTTTCTTGATGTTTCCATTCAAACAAGGCCTTAGAGTCGCCACTGATTACTTCTTGACACAAACAAACTTGGAGAAGGTGGATTTGGTCCACTTTATAAGGTGCAGTTAATATAGACTTTTATAGGTCTGTAACCTACTCCACTTCTAATTTATATCGTGAACGTAGCTTCCATTCAATTAAATACAGTAATACTAACTCTTTCTTATATTCTATTGTACTTGCAACGGGGAGCACCATCAGATGGCAAGGAAATAGCTGTGAAAAGGCTTTCCAGAAATTCACAGCAAGCACTTCTAGTGTTGAGAAATTATATATATTTTTTATTTTTTTATTTTATTAAAAAAATGAATTATTTTTGTTGCTAAGCTTGAACACAGATTTTTTTTTTTTTTTAATGGAAACACAGAAATCTTGTTAAACAGATGGGTTGTTGTTTAGAAGAAAAAGAGAAGCTATGAATTTGCTCCGAATACCTGACAAATTTTTATTTGTTATATCAGGCATTTTTTTTTAAAGAAAAAAAAAGGGATAGGAGAGTAAAATTTAGTATAGCTATCTCGTAAATTTCTATCCTGCCAGATAATGTTCGATCCAAAATATTTAAATTTTTATAATATTTTTTTATAAAAAAATGAACATATCAATTTGACATTATCAAGAAATTAATAAATATAACAAAAAAATAAAGAAGGATTGAATCCTGATCTCTCATTCATATTAAATTCATGACTAGATAGAAGTGAGACAGGCTCCGCCAATCAAGCAATCGCGTTAATGATTGCAAACACTTTTTTTGTCCTATAAAGATATTATATTTTTTTACTAAGCTGGAACTACCACCATCTTAATTCCTTTATATATATATATGTATATATATATAAAAGAGATCATCCATTACGTCATTGATCTATTCACGAGTCCTATGTGGGAGTCGGTGATTGGTTGGCTTGCTTCGCAGCGTCCACCCTCCCTCGCATTGAACCCATCACCAATTGCCATGTCAGACTGGTGAACCGAGACGCAAATGAATAGTTGGTAATTGGCAGTGGTCTCTATTTTAAGAACCTATATGGTGACAAGTCATACGGATCTTTTTCCTGAGCAAACGCGGGTTACATGCATCGCCGGGCCGTAGATTTCTACATTAACTATTGGGATATATCAATTATATTTTCCCCAACAAAATAAAAATAAGTTTTGTATACAATCACTTATTTCTAATCTCGTAATCTTCTTATAATGGATATCACTTCATCCTATCTTGGAAAATGTGTTCGATTCTGAGCAACTATAACAAATAGTGAATAATATTTTGCTAATTATCTTGATATGGTTAGACCAATGCCAATCATAGGTCTGCATACCAGATTTTTTTCTTCCTCAATTTGGTACTTAGGTTATATTATGATATCATTTTACGGGATAATCTCGCATTAAGCAAACAACCACATTATTCTATCTAATTTTGATCATTATGATATTATTATATGCTTTGACTAGATTTTACTTGGATGTTACAGATCCCATCAAACGTGGACTTCTTTATGATTGGGGGAAGCACGATAAAATTATTGGCTACTTTCAAATAAAAATCAGATATATTTAGTTTTGGTGTATATTAGTTCTAGAAACCGTAACCGGTCAAAGAGTCAGCGACTTCCATATGGATCAGGGTATTCTTCAAGTCTCCTAGCTCCGTATGGACTGCCTCTTAGTTTTAGTCATTACCAAGTCATGAAGCAAAAATGATAGGGACTATAAATTGTGTTTCACTCAACCGGCTTTTTCTAGATTGGATCGGCGCAGATGGGCCTCCGCCTAGTTCGGCTGGCCCCCTCTCCCAAAGGTCCGAAGGCCGACCCACTGAAAGCCGCTCCACTCCACCAGGAGGCTGACTAGCCGACCCCCTTCCATTTAGGTCCGACCGGTCTCCTTCCCTTAAAGCCTTGACAGATATCCTCTTTCAGTCCGACCAACTCATTCCCATCTTGAGAACCGTTCGAAGGCTCCAGAAGCCCTTTCCAGCTGGTATCGGAATTCTGTTACAACGGACTCTGCGACGTGGCCACGTCTCCGCGCCACCTGGCCACCACTCTGATTCTCCCAGGGATAAATCGAGACTTTTCAGTCTTTTCCCTAACAGAATTTAGCAGCATTCCATGCTTATTTAAGGTGACCGAAGGACCTCCGCCGAGGGATAAGTATACTCTTCCCTTCTCGCATGCAGTGTCTTTGATTTGTCCATTCTATAGCCCTAAAACTCTTCCTAACTTAGGCATCGGAGTGTCCCTCGCCAGAACACCACCGACGCCTAAAGGACTTTGTTGCAAGTCACCGGGAGAGGACTCCAGTATAGCCAACCGAGCCTGGCCTAGGAGAAGACGTGGCAATAGATTGGCGCTAGAGGAAGGGCGCTTGAATCTTCGTTCTGCTCTCTACTCTAAAAGAAGAAATCGACTGAGAAAATCTGGCAATGGCGAGGGGAAGAACTCATAATACCTCCGCCAGGAGAAGTCATTCCCAACGCGGGTCTGAGGCACCTCCCAGGGAAGATGACACCACCGCCATCGAACCCACCATCATTCTGGGACTATAACAGTTCCAGACCCTGCTGAACTGCATTGACACCCTCACCACTGCGGTCAAGCACCTCAAAGAGGTGGCCCACAACCAGCCGCAACCGCTCGCGGTGTCTTGCATCAACCATCAGCCAGTCACCGGGGGAGGTCAGCAGCCGGAGGTTCCTCCGCCTCTATCCTACACTATTCCGGAGCCCTGAAGGTCCCTGGGGACCCACGTTGATGGGAAGAGGGCGAGGTCGGCTTCGCCCTCCTTTGCTGACTCTGTCCCCCATGACGGTCGATGTCCTACTGAAGATCCGAGAGACTATGATAGCAAAATTATGCGCATGGAAGAGCGTATCGCTGAAATTGCTGAGCGGCAGAAGGTCGGGGGGGCAGGTGTATGACACCCGCCCACCTTTCTCTACTGAAATTTTGGGAAAACCGATCCCCCCTCACTTCAAAATTCTCCAGGTGGATCCCTATGATGGCACCACCGATCCACTAGACCATCTGGGCACCTACAAGGCCCACATGATGATGCAAGGCGTCTCTGATGCCCTTCATTGCATCGCCTTCCCAACAACCCTGAAGAAGGCCGCTCGGATGTGGTTTACCACCATCTGACCAGGTACGATCCACTCTTTTTCTCAACTTAAGACTCTTTTTCTTTTCCATTTTAGGACATGCAGTCGGACTCCAAGGAACACCGACTGCCTCTTCCTCGTGCTTCAAAAGGAGGGAGAGACCCTCCGGGACTACATGGCCCGTTTCAACTCAACGGCCATGGAGGTCCCGGATTTGAACGAGGTGGTAGCTATGTTGGCCTTCAAGCGAAGACTCCACTCGTCCAGGCTCACTTTCTTCCTGGACAAGAGGTTCCCAATAAGCTACACCGAGCTACTGGCTAGGGCGCAGAAATATGCCCTCACGGAAGAACAAGCGACGAGCCGATGCCAGGCGAAGGGGAGGCCAGCACCCAAGAAGCGGAGCGACAAAGCTCCCGAAGTCCGACCCCCCAGCGACAGCAACCGGTCGGCCCAGTGCCGAAGCCCGAAGCCGAAGGACTACCCCAGGAGGTTTGAGACCTATGCACCCCTCTCCCTTCCGAGGGAGAAGATCCTCATGGAGTTTGAAAACGAGACCTTCTTGCAAAGGTCTCGACCAATGAGGGGCCCCTCTGCCTCCAGAAATAAAAACAAATACTGCCGATTCCATCGAGATCGCGGGCACAACATCGAAGAGTGCCTCCAGTTGAAGGATGCCATAGAAGACCTTATTAGGAGGGGGTACCTAAACAAATACGTCCGACCCTGCCAAGATCGGGCTGAGGCCTCCACTGCCAGAGACCCTCCAGAGGAGGCGGAGCTTCCCAACCAGCGCCTGACTGATGGGGGCGTTGGTATGTTGCATCGGCGGTCCGAATGGGGGCACGAAGGGGACTGGGACATTGCGAAGAGACCCATGGGTTTCAATGTAATCAGTTTCTCCGATGAAGACCTCCTTGAGCCCCGTCTTCGTGGAGATGACCCTGTAGTTGTGTCAACAATTATTGCCAACTATGATGTAAAATGCATCCTCATTGATAATGGAAGCTATGCAGAAGTTTTACTGTATGACGCCTTTGTCCGAATGAATTTGTCCAGGTCAAGGCTGCGAGAGTCCCTAATGCCGCTGACCGGCTTTGGTAGAATCCCTATTGGGGTTGAAGGAGAAATAGACTTTCCCCATCAACTTCGTGGTCGTATATACGACCTCGGCGTATAACGTCATTTCGGGTCGACCGACCCTCAACAAGTTCTGGGCCATTGTATCCACTTACCATTTGCTGGCGAAGTTTCCAACTCGTAACGGAGTCGGAGAAATGAGGTGAGACCGTAGAATGGCTAGACAATGCTTGGCTATTCATGACAAGCAATTGGAAGGACGCCCCACTCTTGACCAACTTGACCCTAGGGTCGAGGCTGACGATCGTGGTCAGCCTGTCGAGAAGATCGTATTTGTTTCCCTTAAGGAGGATGACCCCACTAAGGTCCTCCAAATTGGGAGCACACTCAGTGAGGAAGCCAGACTGGAGCTGATTGGCTTCCTGAAGAGCAATGCTGATATCTTTGCTTGGTTGGCATCTGACATGCCCGGCATTCTGTCGAACATCATCACTCACCAGCTTAAGGTGGATCCGACCTGTAGACTCGTCCAGCAGAAAAAGAGGAGCTTCGCCGTCGAAAGACAAAGGGCTATTGAAGAAGAAGTGAAGAAGCTATCTGATACTGGCTTCATCATGGAGGCCCATTACCCCGAGTGGCTGGTAAATGTTGTCATGATAAAAAAGGCTAGCGAGAAGTGGAGGATCTGTGTGGACTACACCAACTTCAACAAGGCTTGTCTGAAGGACAGCTTCCTCCTGCCAAAAATTGATCAGCTGGTGGATGCCATGGCTGGCCATCAACTTTTGAGCTTCATGGATGCCTTCTTCGGGTACAAATAGATCAAGATGCACCATGAAGACAAAGAGAAGATGACCTTCATCACAGACAAAGGGCTGTATTGCTACAAGATGACGCCCTTTAGCTTGAAGAACGCAGGTGCCACTTTTCAAAGGCTGATCAACCGGGTCTTCGTAGAGCAGCTTGGAAGAAATATGGAGGTGTACGTTGATGATATGATTGTCAAGAGCCTCCATAGGGCCACCACATCAAGGACTTATGGGAATCCTTTGACGCACTGAGACGTCATCGGATGAAGCTAAACCCTACCAAGTGCATATTTGGGGTGACCTCTGGGAAGTTTCTTGGTTTCTTGGTCACTCAAAGAGGGATTGAAGTCAACCCCGACAAAATTAAAGCTATTATCGACATGGCGCATCCAACCAATAAGAAGTAAGTCCAGGAGCTCACAGGTTGTATAGCTTCTCTTAGCCGTTTTATCTCCCGGTCAACCGAGAGGTCTCTACCTTTCTTCAAGATCTTGCGATGTCGGACCATTTCCATTGGACCGACGAGTGTCGGTCGGCCTTCAAATCTCTCAAGGATTATCTGAAAAACCCTCCGCTGTTGGCTAAACCAACGGAGGGAGAAGTGTTGTACTTATACTTGTCGGCGTCGGACGAGGTGGTCAGTTTTGTCCTCATGTGGGTAGGGGAGGATGGCCAGCATAAACCTGTCTACTATATCAGTAAGGTCCTCCATGATGCCGAAACGAGATACCGTAAAGTGCAGAAACTGGTCTATTCCTTGGTCATAGCTGCAAAACACCTCCGATCCTACTTCTAGGCACACCCGATCGTCGTGCTGACTGGTCAGCCCCTCAAGGTGATCCTTCGAAGTCCTGACATCTTCGATCGGCTCACTAAGTAAGCCGTCAAGCTGGACGAGTTCGACATCTCCTTCCAATCTCAGTCAGCTTTGAAGGCTCATGTAATCGCTGACTTCATTGCGGAGTGCACCTGGAGGCTAGAAGCGACCTCATCAGTAGCTAAAGCACCTGAGGCTGATCCTGTGGAGGAGACCGAACCTGCTTAGACCCTTCATATGGATGGAGCGTCCAACCTCATGGGGTGTGGGGCTGATGGTGGATTGGTTTCGTAAAAAAATAAGGAATAGCTAGTGAGTCATTATAATCAATTAGATGACTAAAGGATAACTGAAGTTGTAATTATGTGAGTTGTGTTATTTCCTTTATATTAAGTATTTTCTTATGAATTGTGATCATAATATTATGAAGGATTGCAGTTATAATGAAAATTTTTAGGCCTTGCATGATCTCTAGGATAAAATCTAGGATTTGTGTAGCCGGTCGCGTAGCCGATTCCGATACTGAATTTGGGGCATGATCGTGCTGGATGTGAAAATTCTAAACTTGATATGAATGGAGATCATAATAAGTAATCGTATGATGGATATTGTAGAGTTAGATAAGATGCATCTTTGTTTTTGATAAGTGAGTGAACCCAAGCATTAAGAGTACTGGCATGAAAATATAATATATTAATGGATTTTGCTGAATATATATAGGTTTAATTATCAATTGAATGATTTTGGAATTATGAACCTGATAAGGATGCATATTATGATAACATATGAGTTATGTCGTTAATTATCGGATTGTAAATTTTTGGGTCTGTTGTAAGAAGTTGTTTAGAGTATAAATTATGAAAGAGTTCAATGATATTAGAAAGGATATGCTTTTGATGAATCTGTATGTAGATTATTAATGAAATTATATAATGGAAAATAGATTTGGCATAATGTATAGATTTGCAATTAGTGGAGTAAATGATATTATGTGGTAATGCCATGCCCATCATGGTAGAATCCTTGATGGTGTAGGTTAGTAGTTTGGGTTGGAATTACTGGATCTATTCTATAATTGTTAGAGATTATTGGGTATGCCCAACACCAAGTCAAATTAAGATCTATAAGAAGATCTAGGTTATCATGTTACTGGATTATAGCAAGCAGAGAAATTGGTATTGAAAGATTTATAGGGGTTCAGCCTTTGAGGGACAATATTTTGGATAGTTTGTCAATTGATGCTAAGAGTATGGTAAAATAGTTTTATGAGTGATAATATGAGTGATTTTATTCATACGAGCATTGATTCAAGTCATTTACTTTGTTAGAGTTAATAATAAACTTTCCAAGAGAAGAGTTGATCTAGATTATCTAATTGGATTACCAAGGAAAGTATGATTAATCCAGACTTGCACTAGAGTTATGGTATTTTAAAAGGATGGTGCAATTTATGCAAGGACCTTTAATACAGAAACTGGATTAGGATAAATCTTGAAACGATATGCGATAAAGAGATTCAAAAGCTTTACCTTAGTAACTTTTAACCTTCCTTGTACCAATGTGAGATAAGTTAGAGAGATTCATTTAGTGAACCTAGATGGTTTAGTAAATTTTATCAGAGTGCGCAGTGGAAGCGTAGTGGTCTGAGTTATCCCGAAATCAATTATGAATGTTAACTCTAACTTTAGAAGTTTATGATGGAGAGTACTGATTTGAACTACAATAACAAGATGAAAAGATAATGTTCCTGATCGGGCTAGTCTATAGGTGTTACCAGGTAATTTGTCTCAATGGGTCTCCTAGTATAGAGGACTATAGTAAAAATTCTGGACATCTTTTAATTTGGAATATTGAAGTGATGATCCTTTACCCGACTAAGGTTAGGAATTTTTGTGACACCAAGTTTCTTTAGTTATGATATTACGATTTCTCTATTCAAGAAGTGCTCGAGGTTTTCATAAGATAAAATACTAATTATAAAGGCATGGAGAAGGTCAAGGAAGAAAGAATGTTATAAACCATGGCAAGTGTCTAATGTTCAAGCCTTCTTCTAATTTTTGGTTAAGAATGAAGTGGACCGATTATGATTTTCAATAAAGTTAATTAAGAAAAATAGATCTCAGGGGCAAAGAATTATGCACTTTATTCGAGGATAAGGCATTAATGTTCATTTGAAGGAGACTAAGAGAATTCATTATGTACCGTACTTCATAAGGAGCAACAATTGAGATATGATATATTTTTGTTATGTTACGGACTTATGAAGAAAATATTCTAAGAAAGGGTTTATGCAGAAGCTTGATGATGATGTTAAATTATGTATATCCAAGGTTTGGGCTAAATTTTATGTGGAATTAATCAAGCATAATTAATTGTATTGATATCGAAAAATTAGTTTTCTTTTTAAAGAGCTCGAGGGAATTCGATATGGATTGTAAATAGAAAAGATCAAATTTTAAGTATTATATAATTTTTTTATGTCAAGACTTGAGAGACAAGTATCCTAGAAATAGACTAATTGCTTAGTTTTGAAGGTTCATTTGTTCATGATCAGATTCGGTCTGATTAAAAACTTGCATGTGTTACACTTTACACTTTATATATTAATGTCTTGGCCTTCATTTTTCTCTGCTATCTCAAATCACTGGTTGTTAACAATTCTACAGTAATGTATGCATAATTATAGCATGTCCTTTTTTCTCATGCATTGGTTAATCTGTATATCCATGGCATGTAGGGTTTTTAGTGTTTGGATGCAATTCACTAGTCCTCTTATACTAGTGTATTTATTATAACTTATTGTTCCACATTTAGATGATTTGAATGTTTTCAACTTTTTGCTACTGTTGAACTAATTCCAATGTGGTTAATGATAGGTTTAACTCATAAAAGATAATCGTAGGGGACCTTAGAGGAACTTGCTTTCAAATAATACCAACATCCATGGACAGTGTCTTATCTCTAGTTTTAGTGAACCTAATTACCTATGCTATATGGACATTCTACTATTGTATCACCATATTTTTGATGCAACCATCTCCTTTAACAATGCTTAGTCCAGCCTCATTTGATTTTTCACATTATAATTGGTATCAATATTTACAAGAAAAGATAATTTTCTGTATCATCATATTTTGATATGGTACAGAATATAGATATCTTTCAACTTCATAGTTGGATGTATAATAGACTTTTACCGGGTCGAAAGGGATATACCAAAGAATTTTTAAAAGGCATGGAAGATTTTGTACTCTTTGTGTGTCAGCAACCAAACTTCCAAAGTGAAGGAAAATTCAGATGCCCTTGTTGCAAGTGCAAAAATTTAAGGTACTTAACTACCGATGAAGTGAAGCTTCATCTTTACAAAACAGGATTTGTACTGAATTACTGGTATTGGACATCTCATGGAGAGAGTGATCCTCGTGTGGGTGGGGTACCTGATTTGCATGCAAATGATCCTGCTTTTGCACCAATGGATAATGATCAACAGAACACATATTGATGCATGATATTCGATATATTTAGAACAGAGTACGTACCTGACCATTTGTCTAATGAAGAGGAGACACCGAATTTGGATGATCAAAAATTTTATAACTTGTTGCATTCAGTCCAAAAACCATTATGGCCGGGATGTACAGATCACTCTGAGTTATCAGTCGCTATACGGTTGCTTAGTATCAAATCTGAAGGTAATATTTTACAACGATCTTTTGATCAAATAGCGGGTTTTATGAAAGAGACACTTCCAGCCGATAATACCATACCTCAGGATTTTTATAGGACAAAAAAATTGGTGTCCAAACTTGGGCTTACTATTGAGAAGATAGATTGTTGTATTAATGTGTTGCCCAGAAATGGAGCCCAAGAGGGGGGATGAATTGGGTCTTTTAAAAATTAAAACAGTAATGTGAAGGTCTAGTGGTGTTTGTGAGTAATAAATTCAATGCACAAGATTGAATGCAGCAAAAAGCAGTAAATCAAATGCAATAAACAAAGAGCAAGAGGGAAAGAAGGTAATCACACACAAACACAATGTTTATAGTGGTTCGGTAAAACCTAGCACCTATATCCACTCCCCAAGCCACCCTTTGGAATTCTACTATAATCCAATCAAGATTACAGCCGACTTGTTTTTCAAAAGGCTCACAGTCAAAACCTACATTGGTTTTGTCACCTAGGCTCGCCAACAAACCTCTACACTTGTTATGTCTTCGAGCTCACAAGTTAACCCTAGTTGGTTTTGTCCCTTTGGCTCACCAACAAACCACAATAACCTTCTTTCAAGACACCCTTGAAAGCAAGGTCAAATCACAAGATAAAATCAGATATATAATTTCAAAAATAAGACAAACTCTCTTCAAGAGTAGAATGGAAGCTTTGAAGCTCAAGTTGATACTTTGTCTTGTCTCCTCCTTAGAATATCCTTCAAACTCCTCTTTTGGAATGATGTAAGGATGGGCTTGTAAGCTTTTTCAGGGAATCAAACTTTAAGTGGCTCTTGATGTGAAATTCTTGAGAGAATATTAGCTTTTTGGCTTTCAATGGACTTCAATACTCTTTAATACTTCAAGAATGAAGTTGGTGGAGGTTAAATACAATAAGAAACTTCCAAAAAAATGGTTTGTGACCGTTGGAGCCTCGAATCTAGCCGTTTGGAGCTTGAAAAGTGAGTTCTGCAAGTCAAAAAAATAGATCCATTAGGGCTGTCAGACTTCAAGTGTTGACACTTGGCTTTCAGGTGTTGACACTTGGCTGTCAGGTATCGATACTTGATTTCTAGGTGTTGACACTTGAACTTTTAAGTGTCGACACTTGATGCACAGGTATCGACACTTGACACAAAAACCCTCCATTGGCAAAGTTCTGTATTTTCAAAAATCTCAAGCCTTGAGTCAACACTTGGAAACCTAAGTGTCGACACTTGAAATGCAGGCGTCGACACTTGAGTTCTAGGTGTGGACACTTGGCATGCCAAAGGATTTTTCTGCGTGCCAAATGCTGAAGTGTCGACACTTGACTTCCCAGGTGTCGACACTTGACATTGAAAAATTTATATGCAAGTGCAAATTAAGCCAAAAACACAGATATTAATTTTGAAACTTAAATGGAACATTAACAATTAATAATTGAGCATGTAAAAGCCTTTTTTGCATGAAGAGAATGTCCTTAGTTATGAAAAATGCTCCGTGCCATGGCATGCCATGATACATAAACTTTTGAAAATTTGAGGTGCTTGCTTCCTGAAAACTCATAGCTAGAAATACACATTAGTATAAAATATGTACTCAATGTTTTGTTATTCATCAAAATCACTAGGTGGAGCCAACAATCTCCCCCTTTTTGATGATGATAAAACCTTGAGCAAATCAGCATTAATTTTCAAATTTCAAATGTGATATTTCATGAATATGATTGTAAGTTCATATGAGCCACAATTTTCAAAGTTAGGAAGAATCAATCTCCCCCTCAATTAGATAATTCTAATCAGAACAAACAATATGTCAATCTGGGTACCAAATCAAATTGAAAAATTTGCAAACACATACAATTATACCATATTCCCATACAATCTATACCATTACTCTCCCTTTTTGTCAATCATTAGAAAGGGGAATAACCTCCCCCTCAAAATGAGCATGGAGACAAAAAGTGATAAAGTATCAGAGTTGACAGGTATCAGAACCAAGAAGAGTCAAAGAAAGTATTAGAGCCAAGGAAAGTAAATGTAATCAATCAAGCAGTCATTGTGAATTACAATTTATAAACATCAACCTGAAATATATATATATATATCTGATAAGTGGAGTTTTCAGTACAAAACTTGCTTACTCATCAGCAAAACTGAAACAAACAGAGTATATCAAGAGTCATACAACAGAAGTAATATGAAACATAAAGAGTATACAATAGAATAAACATCTGTGAGGCTAATCCTTATCAGATGGGATCTCAAATGAAATAGGACCTGAAATCCTAGTTCTACAGGCTAGACCATTAGGAGTCTTCAAGATACCATGACTCCTAGTCCTAGTGGATGATCCAAAACGAGGTGCAACTCTAGAGGCTCTAGAAGAGGGAGGGGGTAGAGTCTTAGTGGGGGTCACAAAGACTGGATCAGTTGTAGCTGGGGGACCAGTAGCATCAGCAGGAGGAACATCAGGATACTGCAGCTCTCGGCTGACGACCTCATAACCATCAGCACCATCGTCACTGTCACTATCGTCATCAAGAACATCTGTAGCTCTATCCTCCATCCCATCAGTACGATCACCACCCTCAATAGTATCATCAGGGTCATCCTGGTGGTCATCGTCATCATCATCATCACCAGCAGGAGGATCAGCAGGAGCAACTGGAGGAAGTAGGGATCTAATCAAATCCTCAACGTGAGAAAATCCTGCCTCCACAGTCTGACGAATCTCAGCATGCTCTGAAGCTGTATGAGCTCTAAGGCTCTCTATCTCAATCCGTAGCTGAGTCATCCGAGCTCCAAGACTAATGAGCTCATCTCTAATCTCTGCAAACTGCATACGAGAGAACTCCTCAAAATGTAAACCAGTAGATGCTGGAGGAGCTACAGAAGGAGTGGCCGAAGGTGTCCCAGGCTCAGTCTCGGATGCAAGAGCTGCTTGAGCAATAGGATTGACAGGCTTTGATGGCCCTGCCTCTGCCTCACGAACCTCGTCCTCCTCATCTGGCTCCTGGCCAGACTCCCTCCTAACCCATCTGCCTGCAACTGATATGTACCCCATACGATGGAGTGACCTCTCATCATATACATCTATGTGCAAGATCTCCTTAGGGATCTCTCCCTCCAAGGATACTCCACATGCTTTGAAAATCCGGGTCAGCCCCATACCATAAGGTAAACAGTGTCGCCGCTGGCTCGCTGCATCTCTCATTTGTATCAACATCATAGAAGGAATGTCGACTTGGGTCCTTTGTGTCAAGCAAACCATGAGCATCAGCTCCCTCTCTGTGATAAAATCAAATGCCCCGTCTTCAGTAGTAGAATCCGGGCTGTGATATGATGAAGGAGCCACATCTCCACCAATAGCTGATTTGCGGTGACTACAGTCACACCGCTAACATCCTCGCACTCCATAATACATCGGAAGGCGGCCTCCCTGTCCTCCACAGAGAAAATGCTAATACCTCGATGTGGAATCTCCCAAACCCTACTGAGAAGCTCCTCTGTCAAAAGAATCTCAATACCCCGAACAAAAGTCCTCCATGTCAAACGACGGTAGTCCAAAGCTCCATAAAACTCTCGTACCAGGTGGGGGTAATACCTCTCCTGCATGGTGCAGAAGGGTACCAATCCCGCATCGGTGAGGGTTTGACGTATCTGAAAGTGCTGCCTATCGAAAAACTGGAGGTCAACCCGTCGACCAGAGGCAACAGCCTTCCCTGACATCCTCTCCACAGGGGATCCTTGGGCAACTGAGCAACTCGACTCACCAGTGTCATGTCTAGTCTTTGTCCTCCTCTCAGATCTCTGACTAGGTCTCCTAACCGCTAATCTCTTTCTTGGACCCATGTCAAACAAGTTAAATAGGAAAGAAGGAAGACAGGTTCAATCAAATTTAGAACTATAGGTCTGGCTACCGGTTGAGGTAAAGAGAATTTCATTTCTTAAAAGGTGCTAAGACAAGTTTTGAAAACTAGGATTAAAACAATTTTGGATTGTAAAAAAAATCTTAGGAAATCTACCAACAGATTGAAAATGGGAATTTTACAAACTACATTTTGATTAAAAGACATTACCCCAAAAAAAATGTTTTTGGTTGTAAAAATATATTTGAACTTTTGTAAAATGCATTTTGTAAGGCCAAAATACCAAAATGCATGGAATTTGGATTAAAATAAATTAGGAGTTTAGCAAAGTGGTGAAAATGTTGCAAAAACATCATAAATATTTTTTCCAAAACTATGATAAAGCAATAAATGGTTTTAGAATACTAGATTTAGATGAAAACCCAAATTATTTTGGCCAAAATCAATCCAATAGTGGTTTTTTGAAAATCGGATGGAATAAACGTGAAAACGGCCAAAAATCGTGGAAAATCCGAGAAAAATACCTTTATACCACCATTCCCTCAAATGGAGCTTTAGAAATCCATTAAAACACATGAAAATCTGGTTAAAATTCCTAAAAAAGTTTGGAAAAACCCTATTCTAGGTTGCACGGTTCGAAAATGACAAAATAAAATGAAAATGAGGGGAACAAAGTAAAATAGAAGGGGGAAATACCTGAATCTTGTTGGGGTAAACGGGAAAAGGAAGATTTGGAGCGATGGGGGACCACTGTTGCTCGAGAGTGATGGGGGAAGACAAAAAACAAAACCCTCGGTCTGTCGGTTAAAAACAGATTTTTCCTGCAAGTGTCGACACTTACAATTTGTCAAGTGTCGACACTTGGTCAGGTGTCGACACTTGACAAAATCCAAGTGTCGACACTTGGCCAAGGGAATCCCCGAAAAATAATCAAAAAATTTTCAAAAAATCTAAGAAAGTATTTAAAAGCTTTTGGGATTAAAAGCAAGTTTTTTTTTTTTTTTTTGAGTAAAATACCTTGGGTAGGATGAAGTTTGAGAGAGTTCTAGGAGAATGGGTCAATGATACCTAACTCTCTTCTAATCAGACATAATCTTTCTTCACTCAATGGTTTGGTAAACACATCGGCTAATTGATCATCAGTACACACAAATTCAAGTGTAACATTAGAGTTTTGTACATGATCTCTTATGAAATAATGTCTTATTTCAATGTGTTTACTTCTTGAATGTTGCACAGGATTCTTAGTTAGATTGATTGCACTAGTATTGTCACATCTTATGGGTGTCTTAGTTAGTTTAATGCCAAAATCTTTGAGTTATTGTTTGATCCAAAGGATTTGAGCACAATAGCTTTCAGCTGCTATATATTCGGCTTCCACCGTAGATAGAGCAACTGAATTCTGTTTCTTGCTACTCCAAGAAATCAAATTTACTCCAAGAAATTGACAGGTTCCACTAGTACTTTTACGATCAAGTTTACACCCAGCAAAGTCAGCATCAGAATAAGTAATCAATTCAAATGAAGAATCTCTAGAGTACCATAAATCAATCTCAATTGAGCCAGATAGATACCTAAGTATGCATTTAATAGCCAAAAGATGAGACTCTTTAGGATTAGACTGATATCTAGCACACATACAAACACTAAACATGATATCTGGCCTACTGCCAGTAAGATATAGCAATGAACCGATCATGCCATGATATAATTTTTGGTCAATAAATTTACCTGATTTATCCTTGTCAAGTCTACAAGAAGAGCTCATAGGGGTACCTAAAGGCTTGGTGTTCTCCATCCCAAACTTCTTAAGTATTTTTTTTGTGTACTTCGCTTGGCTGATGAAGATCCCCTCTTTGGTTTGCTTTATTTGAAGTCCGAGAAAGAAATTTAGTTCTCCCATCATGCTCATCTCAAACTCACCCTGTATTAACTTTGAAAATTCTTGACAAAGAGATTCGTTAGTAGCACCAAATATGATATCATCTACATAGATTTGCACTATTAAGAGATCATCATTCTTTTTCTTCAAAAATAAAGTTTTTTCTATGTTACCTCTAGCAAAATTATTTTTGAGTAAGAAAGAACTTAAACGATCATACCAAGCTCTAGGAGCTTGTTTCAAACCATACAAAACTTTATGAAGTTTGAAAACATGATTTGAAAATTCAGAATTTTCAAAACTAGGAGGTTATTCAACATAAACCTCTTCTTCAATAAAACTATTTAAAAAGAAACTTTTAATATCCATTTGAAATAATTTAAAATTCATAAAGCAAGCAAAAGCCAACAATAGCCTAATTGCCTCAAGTCTAGCCACAGGAGCAAAGGTTTCATCAAAATCTATCCCTTCCTCCTGATTGTATCTTTTGGTAACTAGTCTAGCCTTATTTCTTGTAACAATACCATTTTCATCAAATTTATTTTGAAAAATCCATTTTGTACCAATAATTGAAGTGTTTGAAGGCCTATCTACTAAAATCCAAACATTGTTTCTTTTGAATTGGTTAAGTTTATCTTGCATAGCATTTATCCAATTACTATTACATTCAGCTTTCTCAATGGTTTTGGGTTCAATTTGAGAAATAAAAGCTAATTAATCATAGATATTTCTAAGGGATGATTGAGTACTTACACATTTAGATAGATCACCAATAATTAGTTATTTTGGGTATCCATGAGCATACCTCCATTCTTTTGGTAGTGGATCAACAGTAGAAGTGTTTTCATCACCTTGTACTTTATCTCCTTCAATATTTTGATCATCTTCTTGTTCCTTGACAGGCTCTTCATTGTTGTTTACATTTTCAGTTATCTTGGTACCAATTTCATCAGAAAGCACATCTTCTTTTCTAGAAGATTTCTAGTCAGATTCATCAAATACTACATGTATGGATTCTTCAACAACAAGTGTTCTTCTGTTGAAGACCCTATATGCCTTACTAGATATGGAATAGCCTAAAAAGACTCCATCATCTGATTTGGCATCAAATTTGCTCAAATTATCCTTACCATTATTTAAAATGAAACAATGGCATCCAAAAATATAAAAATAACGAATTGAAGGTCTTCTACCCTTCCAAAGCTCACAATGTGTTTTCTTTAAAATCGGTCGGATCAAAACTCGATCTAAAACATTGCATGCAGTATTTATAGCTTCCGTCCAAAAATATCTAGGTAAGTCATTTTCACAAAGCATGGTGCATGCCATTTCTTCAAGAGTTCTATTTTTCTTTTTACCATCCCATTTTGTTGAGGTGTCCTAGGTACTGAAAAATTGTGATTAATGCCATTTTCAATACAAAATTTATCAAAATCAGCATTTTCAAATTCGGTTCCATGATCACTTCTCAAAGCTATGATTGAAACACCTTTTTCATTTGAAACTCGTTTATGAAATCTAATGAATTCAAAAAATATTTCATCTTTGTGTGCTAAAAACATGACCCTTGTAAATCATGAGAAATCATCTACAATAATTAGACCATACTTCTTACCTCCCAAACTAGATGTTCTAGTTGGTCCAAAGAGGTCCATGTGAAGCAGCTCTAAGGGTCTAGATGTAGAGATTACTCCTTTTGGTTTGAAAGAGGATTTGGTTTGTTTTCCAAGCTGACTGCACTACAAATCTTGTCTTTTTCAAAACTGAGTTTTGGCAAATCTTTTATTAAATTCTTTTTGCTAAGTTTTGAAATCAAATGCATACTAGTATGCCCTACTCTACAATGCCAAAGCCAACTAGTTTCATTGATCTTGGCTTCCATTGCCACTAGGCATTGACCATTTTGAACCGGAAGATCATTAAGATCAACCATATAAATATTGCCATGCCTATAACCAATGAACTTGATCCCATTGTCATCTAAACTAGAAACAATGCACATAGAAGATTCAAAAATAACTTTAAAATCCTTGTCACAAAATTGACTAATACTAAGCAAGTTATATTTCAAGCCATCAACATATAAAACATTATCAATGTAAGAAGAGGGGGTGATATGGACTTTACCAATACCAATAATTTTGCCCTTTCCATTATCACCAAAAGTCACATTGCCACCATTTTGATATTCGGGTGAGGAGAACTGCTCCACATCTCCTGTCATATGCCTTGAGCAACCGCTATCAAGGTATCACATTCTTTTCTTATTGATTGCAAGGCATATCTGCAATAAAGATCAAGTGAAGATTTTAGGTACCCAAGTCATCTTGGGTCCTTTTAGGTTAGTGGCATTGGTTCCTTCTGGAACCCAAACTTTCTTAATGTTATTCAATCTTCTTTTATTACACATATAAGATTTATGCCCTATAGTACCATATGCATAACAGGTAATGGATGAAGATGCAGGCACAAAGAATTTTTTGAAAAGTTTTTGTTTCTTATGAGTTCTAAATCCTAAACCTGCTCTATCAAAAATAGCTCTTTGGTTATTTAAAAGCATATTTAATTTTTCAGAACTGTAAGTAAATTTATCTATAAAAGGTTTTAACTTTTCAAGTTCTTCTTTATATTTTTTGTTTTCATTCAAAATTTCTTTATTTTGTTTTGAAAGATTTTCATTTGAAACTGAAGGACTTTTCATTTTCAAAACTTCTTTTTCTTTTTCAAGAACTGAAATATTATCAATTAATTTTTTTATTTTGTAGAAGAAGGCAGCCATTTTTATTTGAAAACTTATCATTTGCTTTGGCTAAATTCAAATTTTGCTTTTTCAAATCTTTATGTTTTGACTTTAGTTTTTGAAATTCTATAACTAACTCATCAAAAACTTCATGAAGTTCATCAAATATAAATTCATTCTCTGTTTCAGATTGTACCTCATCATGATCTACCATCAGACAGAAGTTTGCAATCTCCTGCTACTCTTCCTCAGAGCTGAAGTCCTCGCTGTCACTCCAGGTAGCCATCATGGCCTTCTTTCTTAATCTTCTTCTGCTTTTCTTGAGTAAGGGGCAGTCTATTTTGAAATGACCTAGTTTCTTGCATTCAAAGCAAGTGGGATGCTCCTTATCTTTCTCCTGTCTTTCTCTTTACTTGGCTCACCTTTCATGGGTTTCTTCTTGAAGTTGAACTTTTTCGTTCTCATGAACCTTATAAATTTTCTCGCCATTAGAGACATCTCATCTTCTTCATCATCTTCTTCAGAGTCATCGCTTGATTCTTCTCTAGCAGTGGATTTGAAAGCGATCACTTTCTTCTTTTTGTCGACTTTCACATTCTTTTGTTTGAGGGAGAGCTCATAAGTCATCAGTGAGCCCAACAATTGCTCAAGTGAAAGAGTGTTGACATCCTTGGCTTGTTCAATAGCTGTCACCTTTGCATCCCAAGAAGCCGGTAGAGACCTGAGAAGTTTGTTTACAAGTTCACCATTAGAAACAACTTTTTCCGGGCTTCTCATGCCATTCACAATATTTGTAAACCTAGTATACATCTTACTAATATATTCAGTAGGTTCCATTCTAAACATTTCATAAGTATGAATAAGCATGTTGACCTTAGTTGTTTTCACTTGGTGTGTACCCTCATGGATAATCTTAAGTATATCCCAAGTCTCCTTAGCGGAGAGACAATTAGATATTCTATTGAATTCACTTGGATCAAGAGAACAAAACAACAAATTCATAGCCGTAGTATTAAGTTCTATTTGCTTAATGTCACTCTCATCCCAATCATCTTCCATTTTTGGAGTGAGAATGCCATTAACCAACATAGTAGGCTGATGATGACCTTTTACAATTGTCCTCCACAAATTATAATCAATAGCTTGAATAAAAATGCACATGCGAGTTTTTCAATACGTGTAATTTGTGCCATTGAAGAGTGGGGGACGATTTGAAGCTTGACCTTCAACTACACCCATTCTTATTGGGGCTGCCATGATCTTTTACTCAAGATCCTTGGACCTACAAAAGAGTACCGGTGCTCTGATACCACTTGTTGCCCAGAAATGGAGCCCAAGAGGGGGGGTGAATTAGGTCTTTTAAAAATTAAAATAGTAATATGAAGGTCTAGTAGTGTTTGTGAGTAATAAATTCAATGCACAAGATTGAATACAGCAGAAAGCAGTAAATTAAATGCAATAAACAAAGAGCAAGAGGGAAAGAAGGCAATCACACATAAACACAATGTTTATAGTGGTTCGGTGCAAACCTAGCACCTACATCCACTCTTCAAGCCACCCTTGGGAATTTCACTATAATCCAATCAAGATTATAGCCGACTTGTTTTTCAAAAGGCTCACAAGTCAAAACCTACGTTGGTTTTGTCACCTAGGCTCACTAACAAACCTCTACACTTGTTTTATCTTCAGGCTCACAAGTTAACCCTAGTTGGTTTTGTCCCTTTGGCTCACCAACAAACCACAACAATCTTCTTTCAAGATACCCTTGAAAGCAAGGTCAAATCACAAGATAAAATCAGATATACAATTTCAAAAATAAGACAAACTTTCTTCAAGAGTAGAATGGAAGCTTTGAAGCTCAAGTTGATACTTTGTCTTGTCTCCTCCTTGAAATATTCTTCAAACTCCTCTTTTAGAATGATGTAAGGATGGACTTGTAAGCTTTTTCAGGGAATCAAACTTTAAGTGACTCTTGATGTAAAGTTCTTTAGAGAATATTGGCTTTTTGGCTTTCAATGGACTTCAATACTCTTCAATACTTCAAGAATGAAATTGGTGGAGGTTAAATACGACAAGAAACTTCCAAAAAAATGGTTTGTGACTGTTGGAGCATCGAATCTAGCCATTTGGAGCTTGAAAAATGAATTCTGCAAGTCAGAAAAATAGATCTGTTAGGGCTGTCAAACTTCAAGTGTTGACACTTGGCTTTCAGGTGTCAACTTGACTGTCAGGTGTCGACACTTGATTTCTAGGTGTCGATACTTGAACTTTCAAGTATCGACACTTGATGCACAGGTGTCAATACTTGACACAAAAACTCTTCATTGGCAAAGTTCTGTATTTTCAAAAATCTCAGGCCTTGAGTCGACATTTAAAAACCTAAGTGTCGACACTTGAAATACAGGTGTCGACACTTGAGTTCTAGGTGTCGATACTTGGCGTGCCAAAGAATTTTTCTGCATGCCAAATGCTGAAGTGTCGACACTTGACTTCCCAAGTGTCGACACTTGACATCGAAAAATTCATATGCAAGTGCAAATTAAGCCAAAAACACAGATATTAATTTTGAAACTTAAATAGAACATTAACAATTAATAATTGAGTATGTAAAAACCCTTTTTGCATGAAGAGAATGCCCTTAGTTATGAAAAATGCTCCGTGCCATGGCATGCCATGATACATAAACTTTTGAGAATTTGAGGTGCTTGCTTCCTAAAAACTCATAGCTAGAAATACACATTAGTATAAAATATGTACTCAATGTTTTGTTATTCATCAAAATCACTAGGTGGAGCCAACATAATGGTTGCATGTTGTATTATGGTGAACAATCTAAAGATAAGCAATACAAATTTTGCAGGGCTGGTAGATATAAACCTCGACCTTGTACAGACTGTAAACATAAAGAGATGCCGATGAAGAGAATGCATTATTTACCTCTAATTCCTAGATTAAAAAGATTGTATGTTTCAATGAGTTCTGCACCACATATGACATGGCATTATGAGAACAGGCGTGAGCTAGGGATATTGTGTCATCCATCAGATGGAGAAGCCTGGAATCATTTTGATCAACGCTATCCTGATTTTGCAGCTGAACCACGCAATGTTGAGTAAGCTTAAATAATCGTTGATGCATAATTATTCAAATCATATATCGATTATTGAAATACTAACTCTGAAAAAAAATCTTGATTTCAGAATTTTTAGCGAGCAATTACGACTTTTGACACCAAATATAAGCACCACAGAAATTGATTCTAGGATTGCATCTGACTTTCCATATTGGTTTAAGTCTTTTGTAAGTACTTTTTTTGAAATATCGTGTATGTCTATCGAATTATGTTATATCGATGCTTATTGGCATTCATGCTTTTTCGTTATATCATGTGTAGGTTCATAATTCACAGAGTCAAGTAAACAATCAATATTTTCATGATTTGGCATGGGGTCCAAAAAGAAAGGTTCTTACATGGCAGACATATTTTATCAACCGTTATAAGTTTCATACAAATAAATGGAGTTGCTATAAAAAAATAATTAATAGTGGAGTGTGCATCAAAGGTTCAAAACAAGTTGCAGACCATAATTATTACTAAGGTATAATTAAGGAAATAATTCAATTAGAATATCCTGGCCACCCAATGAAACAGGTAGTGTTATTTAATTATAAATGGTTTGATACGGTATTGAATCGTGGCATGAAAGTGCTTAAGGATTATGGGATCATTGAGATCCGGCACAATAGAAGGTATTCAAGATACGATCCCTTTATAGTTACACAAAAAGTGATTCAGGTATACTATTTACCATATCCTGAAAAGTTAAGGGACAAGCAACATTGGTGGGTTGTAATTATGACTAGACCGAGACGTACTATGGATGATCGATATACAATTGAGGTTGCTTACCAAGAGGATACAATATCTCATATGAATAGTGTACCGCATGATAATACAGTTGAAAATTTGGTCGACAATAACTATATTTTTGAGGAAGCTGACAGAATCGTTGATACTAATTTGAACATAGATGATGAAGATGAAGGACAGTATGATGATTTTGATTCTAGCCAAGAGGATGACACCGAGCATGACCAACATGGAAGTTCTTCTGATGATGAATAGTAATCATATAAGCAGACCCCTAATTCTGTATGTACGATCTTTATTTAACTGCTTTATCATATTATTCATGAAGTTGAATTAAATTCTTTATGTTTGTTTGTAGATGGCAGATCAATCCGGAAACACTTCTGCATCATTTGGTAGGGGTCGTGATAGGAGGCATCGTCTTTCCGTTACTATCCCATCGTCATCATCCACTATCGCACCTACATTTTTCACTACTTCTGTGCCTCCGCTGATTAATCCCCCACATACCACTACTGTGCTATGTTCACCAGGAGCCACGTTTTCACCTCCATTATACTCAGGACCTCCTATACATGCTCCAGGCCCTATCATGTATAATATAACACCCTATACTTATACTACATCTCCTACAGTCCATTCATCATCTCCTCAGTTAGGATCGGTCACTATTCATTCATTATCTCCTCATTCATCCACCGGCGCTGTTCCTTCATCATCTCCTCATGCAGTGCCAGTTAATCCTGAGCCTAGCAATTTTCATGATGCACGAGGCTCACAGACCACCGATGGCAGGGCTGTACTGATCCTTGATGGAGAGGGGTAATAGTAATATTAAGTTTTAGCCTTATATCCCATGTTGAAATATTTGTGGGTTGTATCAGATTTGTTGATTGACTTACTTATAATTTGTAGGTTTTTACCATCTCATCCAGCTGCCAATGCCATTGCAGACATATTGAGGAGCCATTTTGATGAGCCATGGGTATCATGGAAAAAAATACTGCATGGTGTAAAGGATATGTGGTTTGATGAGTTTAAGGCAAGTAATTTTGCTTAGATAGATGTAACTTATTTTTTTATATTTTTATTGTTATTTAACCGGTTGTTAAATTCATAATAGAGAAAATATCAGTTTCAGCTATCGGATGAAATGTGGGCATGTCATAATTTTGGAAGATGTGGTGCGGCTCGACTAAAAAATCTCCTTGCTAATGCTAGAAGAGCTATAGAGAGACCACCATGGCTAGGAGACCTTGTGTGGAATCGATTGTGCGAGCACTGGCGCACCACCCAATATCAGGAGAAGTCAGAAAAAGCAAAAGCAAATAAGGCTTCTGATAGCGGTGGTTTTGGTCCTTCACGTCATACCTGTGGCTCTATCACTACATCCCAGCATAGATATAATTTGGTAAGTAATACCAATCGAAATCTTTAATATATTTACAATTCATATTAATAAAATATGTTGTTCTACTAAATACAGACTTCGAAGACTGGTACTGTGCCTTCTCCATCTGAGTTATTTATTCATACCTATCGAAGGAAGGATAAGACTTGGGTTGACAGAAGATCATAGCATATTTGCATAAGTTAAAATTTTAATTTATTCTATTTTTTTTTATACTAACTGAATTAAATATTTCAGTCTGAATTTAGATGTAACATGGAAGAGGCACAAACTCAAAGCAGTACTGATTCTAGCTAGCAGCAAACTCCACCATCGAAATTGGATGTATGGATTCATACTGTTGGTGAAAAGAAGAAAGGAAGGGTGTACGGGCTAGGATTAGAGTCCACTGTATTGATAGAAACGTCAAAATTTCTCGAACAATCTTCATTCCCCATATAATGGTTTGATAGTAAAGAATTCCAGGAGCAAGTACGAAAGCAGGTTGAAACCGAAGTCAATGCTCGGGTAGAAGCTGTCGAGCAAGAAAGGGATGAACTGTGGAGGCGGGTTGAATACAATGAATGAATGTTGCAGGAGATATTAGCCAACATAAATTTTCAGCCTGCAGCAACTCATGCAACTCATGCTTTTATTGGTAATCCTTCGCAAGGAACTGGAATGGATCCTTTTCAGATGTATCATGCACAAGGATCACAGTGGGGCGAGGAGGAGGATAACGATGAGGAGGACGAGGATGAGGAGGAATAGGAGCATTAGCACATTATTCATATTACCTTGCAGCACCTATTACTCTTATATATTTTGTTTTATATTATGAACTGCACCTCTTGTTACTATTATTTGTTTATCTTTGTATTATGAACTGTACCTCTTCATGTTTGACACTTTTGTTATATTTTTGTTGTTTTATTATGCATTTTCATGGATTGCCTCCTCTTGTTATCTGTAGTTAGAGGTTGTGATGAGTTGCCTTGGTATCTTCATGATGTTTCAACTGCTGAAACTGTGTGATGGATCGGATCATTTTGCCTGGATATAAATGGTGTTGCAAATTTGGATGGCTTCCTATTATTGCAAGAAACCATTTGCTGCCTTAGACCCTTCTCAATGTACAAAAAGAGGCAATTCTGAGCTTCTGAATCTTATTGTTTGATAGTTTTGTTCGGTTTTTGTTGTTTTATTATGCATTTTCATGGATTGTCTCTTGTTACCTGCGGTTAGAGGCTATGATGAGTTGCCTTGGTATCTTCGTGATGCTTCAAATGCTGAAAGTGTATGCTGGATCGGACCATTTTGCATGGATCTAAATGGTGTTGCAAATTTGGATGGCTTGCTATTATTGCAAGCAACCATTTGTTGCCTTAGACCCTTCTCAATGTATAAAAATAGGCAATCCTGAGCCTTTGAATCTTCTTGTTTTTCATTATATCTGACGATTAATTACAGTGTTGAAGTTATAACTTATAGTATTTTTTGGCTGTTTTAGCTTCATTTGAACACGGTATTCAATTCCACTTAAACCCATTTGTAAATATGGTATTCTTGTACTTTCTAATGATATACGTGTTACAATATATGGAAAAAAGAATTGGAGAAGAAGTTGCAAGTCTTGAATGAGAAGAAACACGGTGTTGTGCAAATGTGGAAGCAGGTAACTTTATTTTCCAATATTTATCTTATTTCATGCACTTATAGTAGTGGTTATATTTGGGAGGTGTTGCCGTCAAGATTGTCGTGGCCCATAGCTGCTACCGATACCGGAGTGCGCTCCCTTCGCAGCATGCCGATCCTCTGCTCCTGGACCTGTGAAATAGGGATTAGTGACCCGGGCCGGGGATTCCGGCTGGGGCATTCCAATGGTCAAGTCAGTGACGATCCAGGAGAACAGATCCTCCTGGTCGGGCCCCTCTTGATGGACTCCGCATTAGGAGGAGTGAAAGATGTGAGTGAAGGTGAAAACGTTGCAGGAAGAGAGTGATAGCGGGGATAGAGGGATGCCCTGTTCCTCCGCCTCTCCTTGTATCTCTCATTTTCCTTCAACTGTGGTGCTGGTGGTGGTGCTTTGCCCTCTTGATCGAGCTTGCGCTTGTGTTTATGGTGGTCGATCGTGGTTGTTTCTGGTTACTGTTCTTTATTACTGTTACCTCTCCCCTTTTTGGGGTGTCGACTATTCTTTGTAGTTGAGGATTAGCCATTTTGCGCTTGCCTTGGGATCCTCGCTGGGTTGGCAGGTGCGTGCGGTAGGGTTCCATGCCGTGGACGAGACGCCTTTCCTGACAGGTGGTAGGGGAAGCTTCCATTCGTTCTGACATCCTCTCTGGTTGCCCCATTCCGGAAAACTTGATAGAGCCTCGATCCGGAGTCGCCACCCTAGAGGTTTGTGCTTTTTGGTTGGCCCATCTCTCTAGAAGTACGGCCGGGTAGGTAGTTATGGCGGCATGGGGGTGCTGTTTCATGATCTTTGGGTGCCTCACCGGTGTCCTGGGATGGCAGGGCTTGCTCCAGTCAGGATGCTCCGAGCTTGTGCGGTCACCTTGATGGAGAGTGCAGGCCCGGTCCAGAGGGCGCGCGCTCAGAGAGGCTCCACATTGGCGGATGAGCGCTGAGCTTGACCTCGACCACAGGGCACTAACATCTGAGGGTCTCACTCTAGAGGGCAGAAGGCGGACCCGATCCAGAGGGCGTGCTCTCGAAGAGGCTCCATATCGGCGGGTGAGCGCTGAGCTCGACCTCGACCACAGGGCACTAGCCTCCGAGGGTCTCGCTTTGGAGGGTGGAAGGCAGACCCGGTCCAGAGGGCGCGCGCTCGAAGAAGCTCCACATCGACGGGTGAGCGCTGAGCTCGACCGCGACCGCAGGGCACTAGCCTCTGAGGGTCTCGCTCTGGAGGGCGGAAGGCAGACCCGGTCCAGAGGGCGCGCGCTCGGAGAGGCTCCACATCAGCGGGTGAGCGCTGAGCTCGACCTCGACCACAGGGCTCTAACCTCCGAGGGTCTCGCTCTGGAGGGCGGAAGACGGCTCCGGCCTAGGCATCCCGAGCTCGTGGGCATGACCTGGCGGAGGACGAAGTTTGGCATGCTACCGTAGCGGAGCTCAACTCAGCTTGGCAGAGTGGTCCGGGCAGAGATATTGCCTTGGCATCCGTCATGGCGGGCTCCTTTAATGTGGCACCCACCCGCTACCCACGTCAGCGATCTCGCCACATCATTTGCCTTCCACTCCCGAGGCTCGTTAGTACGCGGCGCTCAGGGCGAAGGGAGTAACTGCGGTGTTAATGTGGAAGGGCAAAAATTCGGTGCAATGATGGCCGTGGTTGCCGGTGCTTCGAGGGGTGGCCCCGCCGGCCAGTGCGGGGGTGCCACATGGCTACGTCCGAGGAGTTGTTAATGCTGGTACAAAATTCTGAGTGGTTGGGACTCCTTTTTCGTCGATGGGCAGCACGTGGCGCAGATCCATTAGCGAGGGGATTGCAACAGCGCGGATTTGATGGGCCCTTTCAAAGTGAAAAGAAAAAATTTTCTTACTCAAAGTTTCCCTTCTTTCAAATCCTTCGTGCTTGTCGCAGTGCCCAAACCCTTCCTTCTCCACAATCTGCACCCGTTCTTTTCTTCTCTAGGGGACCAGACTGGCTTTGTTCTTCTCCCTTCTTTCCATCTGGGGTAGGCTTCTTTCTTTTTAAGTCATCTTTGCAGCATGTCTTGTCCTGATCCTTCCACCCAAAGGGTAGTGCTCTCTTCCTCCGACAAGAAGTCGGAGGGGGCACAGTTTAGGGTTAGCAGGAGACCGGCCCTTCCTGCCCCACTATATCCGTTAGGGAGCCGGAGGTCGTTCCTTCTCATCCTACTTGTCCTCCCCTTCTACTCGAATCACCTCCTGAGCCTGTCCAGTCGACAAGTCCGGGCAGGGTCATTTCGACGATTTCTGCCACGGAGCTGGGGACCATTTGGGACGCCTATGGCATCCCGTCTTCTGTTCGACTCATGATCCCCCGCCCCGGGGAGTGGGTCACTTCCAGTGGCCCGGGCGTCTTGCCTTCTATGAGGGGACCTTCTCCGGGGGTCTCCGATTCCCCTTTCATCCCTTCTTCTTATCTGTCCTGAATAATTATCACCTGGTCCCCGCCCAGTTGGTGCCGAATGCCATCAGGGTCATCTTCTCCTTCATCGTACTCTGCCATATCCATGGGTTCGTTGCCCAGTTTTCCTTATTTAGGGCGTTCTTCACCCTGAAACGCCACCCGATGGAAGACGGGTGGTGGTCTCTGTCTTCTCGCCCGAAGGGCATCAAATTCGAGCTCCCCTTCTCCATCAAGGGATGGAAGAGCAAATTTTTCTTTGCAGATGTCGAGGGGATCGACTGGGCTTGGAGCGAGCTGGATCGGTCTCCCAATCGGATCTCCGTGGTTGACGCAGCTGATCGGGATGATTATGAGCAGCTTCGTACCGCCCAGATCCCCTCTCTGGAGGTCCTGCTGTCGGAGCAAAACCTTCTCGATGCCAAGGTTGACTTATTGATGGGGCCGGGTGCATTCAGCTCTTTTTCCATATGCATTTTCTCTTTTCTTCATCTTAGGCTGACCCTCTTGGCTCCTGCATGCAGGGATGATCCTCCCAAAGGGCGAGTCATTGTTGGTCTCCAAGAAGAGGCTGCCCACCGAGGTGGTTGCCGAACCTCCTCCGAGGTGGGCCCGGATTGAGGGCGCACCGGCGTTTGCTCCTATAGTGCCGGCCGCCCCGAGAAGGGAGGCCGAAGGACGGACGGTGCCACAGGCTGAAGTCCCTGTTCTGGAGCCTGAGGTGGCCGTCCGGGTTGATACTGCTGCTGTCGCCGTGCCACGCCGCCCTCCGGGTCCGAAGATGACTGGGGTCAGAGAAGGAGAGACCCGGGTTAGGGCTCCTCCCGCGATGGGGGTTCCGATCGCAGCCGTGCTGGATCCTCGACTGGTCCCTAGGGGTTCCACTACCGGAGGGACGGGCACACCCACTCCCCGGGAGAGCAGGAGAGACGAGGTGAGGCACCGCCTTCCGTTCAAGCTGGGGCCGGAGAGCTCCTTGGTCGACAACCGCGCCTTGGCCGCTCGTATGATGGATTTCTCCATCCAGTCATGTGACCGGGAGGAGATGGATGGGCTGCCGGTTGGAGCTGTGATCAACAGCATCTTCCCCCATCTCTACACGGTAAGCAATCTCATCCTCTTTCTCTCCTCTTTTTTTTTTTTTGACTTCCCATGTGATGCAGATGGGTGTCGAGGTCCTCTTCATCAGGAGTTGCTGCCAAATTGGGAGCGAGCTGAGCAGCGGCAGGCGATCGAGATCGCATCGTTGAAGGTCGATCTGAAAGAGAAGGCCAACTCCGAGGGAGCACTTGACCGGCGGGTCAAGGACCTCGAGGGGCAGCTCGCCGATTCTGAGGGGCGAGCGAAGGAGCTCCGGGAGAACCTCGACCACGAGCTGGGCAATCGAGGAAGAAGTCCGAGGACCTCGCTGAGGCTGAGCGGCGGTTGGGCGTGTCTGACACTGAGACGGCCCGGCAAAAGGGGATCGCCCATTCTCTCCAGACCCGACTGGTGACGGAGGAGGAGAAGTTGACCGCGGCCCAGAGGGCAACTGAGGAGGCCACCAGGTCGGTTGTGGACTTCAGGCGCGAGGTGGCCGCAGCAAAGAAGGAGGCTGGGGAGGCGATTGAAAGGTACAGGGCCTCGGAAGAGTTCCTCGCCGAGATCCAACAGACGGCATCGGACTCTTTCAAGGGCTTCATGTACCTACGCCGCCTGGTCGGGGAGTTCGTCTTGGTCGAGGGTCGTAGCCGCCTTGACTATCCCGGCACTTCAGACCAAGAGGCGGGCACTGAGGAGGCCATGCCACCCGAGCCCGAAGATGCGCGGCCTAAGGCCCTTGCCGATGGAGACTCCCAGCCCAGCGATCCAGCTAGCAAGTAGTCATTTCTCACTTTCTTTATGCCTTGCTCTTTTCCTGTACTTAGTAGGGCCACCCGGCATGTCGGGGGCCCGCAGGATGCTCGTAATCGACACTTAGTCAATAAAGTGCAAATTTTCTTGCAACCATTTTTTTGCAACCATTTTTTTTTCCCTGGCTCTTCCTCTCTTTCACTCCCCTTCTTCTCTTCCTCTCTTCTTGATGCATGGGGAGATCGGAGAGGAGGCCTCACCTTGCATGGAGTTGAGTCTTTAGACTTCGACGCCAGCAAGCTAGGTGCAAGTTGATGGCACTTAAGTCATCCTGGAGCTGGGCTCGGGGACGTGGATGATTGAGAGCTGTGTGGCTCGAAATTCTTTTGGCTGGAGGTCTGAGCTCCGGTCTTGAGTGGGTGTCCTGGAGCTGGGCTCGGGGACATGGATGATTGAGAGCTGCGTGGCTCGAAGTTCTCTTGGCCGGAGGTCTGAGCTTCGGTCTTGAGCTGGCGTCCTGGAGCTGGGCTCGAGGACGTTGATGACTGAGAGCTGCATGGCTCAAAGTTCTCTTGGGCAGAGGTCTGAGCTCCGGTCTTGAGCTGGCATCCTGGAGCTGGGCTCAGGGACGTTGATGATTGAGAGCTGCGTGGCTCGAAGTTCTCTTGGCTGGAGATCTGAGCTCCGGTCTTGAGTGGGCATCCTGGAGCTGGGTTTGGGGACGTGGATGATTGAGAGCTGCATAGCTCGATGCTGTGTTTCCCTCCCGTTCTCCTTCTTTCCTTCCCCACTCACCCTTTTGATGAGTGGGGAGATTAGAGGTGAGGGTGCTTGCCGTGTTCCTCTTTTGTTCTCTTTCTTTCCTTCCCCTCTCTTCTTCTTTTTCTTCTTTCTCTCTTTCTTTTCTTTTTTTTTTTCTTTTAGAGTGAGGAGATCAGAGAAGAGGATGCTGGTTGTGCCCCCATCTTGTTCTCTTTCTTTCCTTCCCCTCTCGTCTTCTTTTCGAGTGGGGAGATCAGAGAAGGGGGTTGCCGGGCTTCCCCCTTTGTTCTCTTTCTTTCCTTCCCCTCTCGTCTTCTTTTTGAGTGGGGAGATTAGAAAAGGAGGGTTACCGATTTTGGTTGCCTTGGAGCTAGGCTCGAGGCCTTCCTGGACGTGGAGCTAGGCTCGGGCCCAGGGGTTGCCTGAGATCTTGGCTCAGGTCTTTGGCGCCTTTGAGCTAGGCTCGAGGCGTTGATGGGAGCTACGTGGCCCCATGATCTCTTAGCATCCCAGAGCTGGGCTCGGAGACGTTTGAGATGGAGAGCGGCTTGGCTCGAAGTTTTCTTGGCCGGAGGTCTGAGCCCTGGTCTTGGGTCAGCGTCCTGGAGCTGGGCTCGGGGACGTCGTTGATTGGGAGCGGCATGGCTCCATGATTCCTTGGCCGGAGATCTAAGCTCCGGTCTTGGATCAGCGTCCTGGAGCTGGGCTCGGGGATGTCGTTGATTGGGAGCGGCGTGGCTCCATGATTCCTTGGCCAGAGGTCTGAGCTCCGGTCTTGGATCAGCATCCTGGAGCTGGGCTCGGGGACGTTGTTGATTGGGGGCGGCGTGGCTCCATGATTCCTTGGTCGGAGGTATGAGCTCCGGTCTTGGATCAACATCCTGGAGCTGGGCTCGGGGACATCATTGATTGGGAGCGACGTGGCTCCATGATTCCTTGGCCAGAGGTCTGAGCTCCGGTCTTGGATTAGCGTCTTGGAGCTAGGCTCGGGGACATAGGTGAAATTCTCCTACAAGACAGATAGACACTTGCGCAAGAAAAAAACCATTGTTATTATCATTGCTAGGAAACCTTATATTATTGATAGTATTTCCATAAGTTGCAGGCATTCCATGTTCTGGGGAACCTGACACCGCCGAGATCTTCAAGGTAATAGGTCCCTTGTGAGAGGGCTTCAGCTACTTTGTAGGGGCCCTCCCAGTTTGGGGAGAGCTTGCCGCACTCCCTAGGTTGGGACGCCTCCGCCCGCCGTAGCACCAGGTCTTCGGGCTTGAAAGCTTTTGTCCGGATGCGGGTGTTGTAGTATCGGGCCACTCTTTGTCGGTAGGCCGCCATCCGTAGGTGGGCTTTGTCCCTTGCTTCTTCAAGAAGGTCCAGATTGAGCAGGAGGTGCGTCGAGTTCCATGCTTCATCGTATTACTACACCCGCAGCGTGGGCACGCCGAGCTCGATGGGGATGACCGCTTCGACACCGAAGATGAGGCTGAAGGGCATTTCGTTGGTTACCATCCTGGGCGTTGTGTGGTAGGCCCACAAGATGCTCAGGAGTTCTTCTACCCACATGCCCTTAGCTTGGTCCAGCTTGGTCCGAAGTCCTTGAAGGATGGTCCGGTTGGTCACCTCGGCTTCCCCGTTCATTTGGGGATGGGCCACCGAGGTGAACCGGTGTTGGATACCGTGGATTGCACAGAATCCTTCAAACTCGCGGTTGTCGAACTGTCGCCCGTTATCGGTGATGATACAACGGGGGAGCCTGAAGCGGCAGATGATTGACTTCCAGAAGAACTGGTGAACATTGGCTTCCGCGATCCAGGCTAGCGGCTTTGCCTCTACCCACTTAGTGAAGTAGTCGATTGTGCAGCAGGAACTTTCGCTGCCCTGATGCTGGGGGGAATGGTCCCAGGATGTCCATTCTCCACTTGGCAAAAGTCCAAGGGGATGAGAGCTAGGAGATCGGCACCGCTGACTGACGCTGTATATGGGCGTGGCGCTGGCATTTGTCGCACCTTTTGACAAAGTCGGCAGCATCCTCCCTCATGGTCTCCCAAAAGTATCCCTGGCGGAGGGCTTTGTAAGCCAGTGTTCTTCCTCCCACGTGGTTCCCGCAGAGGCCTTCGTATATCTCTTGAAGCACAAAGGTTGCCTCAGCGGGCCTGAGGCATCTCAGTAGTGGGTAAGAGTAAGATCTGCGGTAGAGTTGGCCCTCCATCAGGACGAACCAGAAGGCTTTCTTCCTGACGAGGGCGGCTTCTGCACGGTCTTCTGGTAGGGTGCCGTCAGTGATGTACCGGACATACTTGTCCACCTAGCTCGGCTCGAGGGTGACTTGATGCACCTCCGTCGGGTTCTCGTAGCTGGGACTTTCAAGGTGCTCGATATAAGTGCATCCCAGTGACAAGTCCAGCAGAGTCACGAGCTTGGACAGCGCATCCGCGCATGCATTCTCTCCTCGAGGGATGTGGAAGATGCTGAAGCGTTGGAGGCTTGCCATGCTTGCACGGACCTGCTCCAGATACTTCATCATCTGGGCATCCCTCGCCTCATATTCTCCAAAAACTTGTCTGACGACCAGTTGGGAGTCGGTGAAGACTTTCAAGTCCTGCACACCCAACTCGCGGGAGACTCTGAGGCCCGCGAGGAGTGCCTCGTACTCCGCCTGATTATTGGTTGCGGTGAACTTGAAGCGAAGGGCACATTCCGTCAGAACCCCATCATAGTTGGTTAGGATGAGGCCTGCTCTGCTTCCGCCAAAATTGGATGCTCCATCTACGTGGAGGATCCAGGGCTCTTCTCCTGGCCCGGGCTCTGTTGTTGTCTGCTTTGGCTCCTCAGCGAACCCGATGCACTCGACCACGAAGTCGGCTAGGACTTGAGCCTTTTGTGAGGACCTTGGTCGGTACGCTATGTCGAACTCGCTGACCAGCAGGGACCACTTAGCCAACCTCTCGGATGTCTCGGGTCAGGTGAGGATAGTCCTCAACGGCTGGTCCGTCACGACCACTATTGGGTGTACTTGGAAATAGGGTCTAAAGTGCTTAGCAGACATTATTAGTGCAAAAATGAGTTTCTCAGAGCGAGTATACCTGATCTCCGCGTTGCGTAGGATTTTGCTGGTGTAGTACACTGGCTTATGAGATTTGTCCTCATCTGTATGGACGAGAACTGAGCTGACAGCTCTCGGGGTCACCGCCAGGTACAGCAGGAGCTCCTCTCCCTCCTCTGGCCTGGAGAGCAACGGAGGGGAGGTGAGGAAGTTCTTCAGCTCCTCAAAGGCCATCCTGCACTCCTCGATCCAGGTGAAGTCATGCATCTTGCATAGCGCCTTGAAAAATGGTAGGTAACGATCAGCCGACCTCGAGATGAATCTACTGAGGGCGGCGACACATCCCGCCAGGTGCTGGACCTGCTTCTTGGAGGTCGGGTGTTCCATGTCGATGATGGCCTGTACCTTTTTTGGGTTCGCTTCGATGCCCCTCTGGGTGACCATGAAGCCGAGGAATTTTTCGGCCGCCACCCCGAGGCGCATTTCGCCGGGTTCAGTTTCATTTGATGTTGCCACAGGTTGTGGAAGGACTCGGTGAGGTCAGCTACATAGCTCGAGCCTGGCCTGCTCATGACGAGCATATCGTCCACATACACTTGCATATTGCGACCAATCTGGTCTTTGAAGACCCTACTGACCGGCGCTGGTAGGTAGCTCCTGTGCTCTTCAGACCAAAGGGCATCATCCTGTAACAGTACGTCCCTTGGTCGGTGACGAAGGCGATGCGCTCCTCGTCCTCCGGATGCATGCGGATTTAATTGTATCCAGAAAATGCATCCATGAAGGGGAGCAACCGGTGGCCCGAGGTGGCATCTACCAGCAGGTCGATCTTTGAGAGAGGGTAGCTATCCTTTGGGCAAGCTTTATTGAGATCGGTGTAGTCCACGCAGATCCTCCATTTGCCATTATTCTTCTTAACCATCACTACATTCGCCAGCCAGCTCGAGTATTGGACCTCTCGGACGAAACCGATAGCCAGGAGTTTGTCAACTTCTTCTTTAATATATGCCTATCTCTCCGGGGCAAAACTTCTCTTTTTCTACCGAACTGGCTTGTGCTTTAGGTCGACACTCAATTTATGAGTAATGATGTCGGGAGGGATACCTGGCATGTTCGCCGCCGTCCAAGCGAACACATCCGCATTCGCTCGCAGGAATCCCAGCAACTGGGCCCTCTCCTCCTCCAACAGGTGGGCACCGATCTGCACCATCTTTTGCGGGGTCGTCCCCGAGCGGATAAGAAAGTAGACTCTCGACCAGGTCTCCCTTGGGGTCTTGGGCCCTTTGGTCGAGGTCATCCGCGCTGGGGTCATCTTGAGGGACCTTGGCCCCAGGAAGGGTTTGGAAACAGTGCTGCACCGGCTGGGGCGTTCCTGTCATCTCCCCGACACCGTAGGGAGTGGGGAACTGTACAAGTAGCCTCTTGGTGGAGACAACGACGTCAAGCAAGTTGAGCCCAGGTCGACCCAATATCACGTTGTAGGCAGAAGAGAGTCTCACAACCATGAAGGTTATCACGATGGTGCTCTGCCGAGGTGGGGTTCCGGCAGTGACCGGGAGAGTGATTTCTTCTTCTATCCTTATGGAATCACCCGTGAAACCAACAAGGGGTATGTGCATAGGCCTAAGATGATCGTGAAGGAGATTCATCCTAGAGAAGGCATCATAAAAAAGCACGTCCGTGGAGCTTTCACTATCAACCATGATGTGCTTTACAGGATGCTTCGCGATCGTCATTTCAACGACCACGGCATCATTATTTACATTTTTTCTCCCGTCTTCTTCTTCTCTCATAAAGGGGAGTACATTCTCAGAGTTCCTTGCCCCTCGGGTCCTCTTGGATGCATGGCAGCTTCCCAAGAGATCATGCCCACCAGTCTCTCAGAGGGGCGGTTGTTGATGGCCGGAGCTGGTGGGAGAGCAACGAGCATCTGGGACTCCACTTGAGGTCTGCCCCCCACGAACCTCTTGAGGTAGCCTCTCTTGATGAGTTTCTCAATGTCCCACTTGAGGTTATGGCATTCCTCGGTGTCGTGGTCGTGGTCGCGGTGGAAGCGGTAGTACTTCGTCTTGTCACGACCGGTGGTGGTCCTTAACGGAGGCGGGCGTCTCAGGTAGTCCTCGCCCTCAATCTCCATGAGGATTTTTGTCCTCGGGGCGAGGAGAGGGGTGTAGCTCTCCTCAGGGACAGGGGTCCCTCTCAGCCTTGGCCGGTCCCTCCGGGAGCTCGGAGCCTGGGGTGTTGGCTTCCGGGTCCCGAACACTTCAGCAGGGGCCGACTTCTTCAGGGGTCTTTCGTCGAGCTCCCATCTCGTATAGTCCGTCTCCTCGGTGCGGATGTACTTCTATGCTCGAAGAATGAGCTCGGAGTAGGTCTTGGGGGGTTTTCTTGTCCAGCGAGTAAGTCAAGCGAGAGGTCCTGAGCCCTCGCTTCAGTGCCAGCATGGTGACTGGCTCTTCAAGATTGTAGATCTCCAACGAGACGGCCTTGAACCGGGCCACGTAGTCTCACAGGGGCTCACGGTCCTGCTTGCGGATGGAGAAGAGGCTGTCTGTCTTTCGTGGCAACTTCTTGCAAGCATCAAAGTGAGCCATGAACTTCTGCCCCAGCTGGGCAAAGGAGTTGATGCTCTCCGGCTCCAGACGGGTGAACCATGCCCGGGCTGCTTTCCGGAGAGTAGCAGAAAAAGTGATGCAGAGGAGAGCGTTGGTGGCCCCCTGGACCCTCATGAGGGTCCGGTAGCTTTCCAGGTGATCCAGGGGGTTGATGGTCCCATCGTAAGGATCCACCTGCGGCATGCGGAACCGGTGCGGGATCGGCTCCACTTGGATTTCTTGGAAGAATGGGGGACGGGCGTCGAAGCCCGCTGACTCGCTAGCGGAGCCTTGCATGCTGGCAAACCGGCAGGCAAACTCCACCAGCTTGCGTTCATGTTCCTCCAGGCGCCTCTCTGCCGCGTGCCTGACGGCTTCATCAGTGGACCCCTCCGCCAAAGGAGACGGAGAAGGTGACATGGATGCATGGCACCCATGGCGGGGGATCTTGCTTTTCTTATCTCGGTGGGGTCTGGGCACCTCCCGCCCGAGGTTCGGCGAGCGGCTCTCTCCGTCGGCAGAGCCGGCTCGTTGTCTTTTCGCTAGAGCTTGATGGCTGCCCCGGTTGTCAGTGGCGGCCCGCAGCTGCGATGGCCTTCCTTGGAAGGAGCGTAGGTTATCGCGGGGAGCTGTGGGATGGGCCACCGGGGTCCCTGGATGCTGGTGGGTAGCCACGGACCGGTGCTGGTGTTGAAGCTGGCGCACTGCCGTGGCAAGGACTTGCATTTGCTGGGCAAGTGTGGCCATCTGGACTTCTGGTGGAGGTGGCTGGACCGGAATGGGTGGCTTCGCTTCTTGGCGGTGTGGGTTCCCTCGAGAGGGGGAGTCCCCCGCACGGATGGTGGAAGCCTCCCTTGCCCTTGTCGTCACCATCCTTCCGCCTGGTTTGTCAATCTGTGAAGAGGTGGAGGGTTCGGCCTCCCTACCTGACGCGCCAATCTGTTGCCGCCAAGATCATCGTAACCCGTAGCTACTGCCGGTACTGGAGTGCGCTCCCTTCGCTGCCTGCCGGTCCTCTGCTCCTGGACCTGCGAAACAAGGGTTAGTGACCCGGGCTGGGATTTCTGGTTGGGGCACTCCGACGGTCAAGTCAGTGACGATCCAGGAGAACAAATCCTCCTGGTCGGGCACCTCTTGATGGAGTCCGCACTATGAGTGAAAGATATGAGTGAAGGTAAAAACGTTGCAGGAGGAGAGTGATAGCGGGGATAGAGGGATGCCCTATTCCTCTGCCTCTCCTTGTATCCCTCGTTTTCCTTCAGCTGTGCTGCTGGTGGTGGCGCTTTGCCCTCTTGATCGAGCTTGTGTTTGTGTTCGTGGTGGTTGATCGTGGTTGTTTCTGGTTACTGTTCTTTGTTACTGTTACCTCTCCCCTTTTTGGAGTGTCGACTATTCTTTGTAGTTGAGGATTAGCCGTTTTGCACTTGCCTCAGGATCCTAGCTAGGTTGGCAGGTGCATGCGGCAGGGTTCCATGCCATGGATGAGATGCCTTTCCTGACAGGTAGTAGGAGAAGCTTCCAATCGTTCTGACATCCTCTCCGGTTACCCCATTCCGGGAAACTTGACAGAGCCTCGATCCGGGAGTCGCCGCCCTAGGGGTTTGTGCTTTCTAGCTGGCCCATCCTCCTGGAAGTACGGCCGGGCAGGTAGTTATGGTGGCATGGGGGCGCTGTTTTGTGATCTTTGGGCAGCTCATCGGTGTTCCAGGATGGCAGGGCTTGCTCCGGTCAGGACACTCCAAGCTCGTGTGGTCACCTTGACAGAGAGTGCGGGCCCGGTCTAAAGGGCGCGCGCTCAGAGAGGCTCCACATTGGCGGGTAAGCGCTGAGCTCGACCTCGACCACAGGACACTAACCTCCGAGGGTCTCGCTCTGGAGGGCGGAAGGAGGACCCGGTCCAGAGGGCGCGCGCTCGGAGAGGCTCCATATCGACGGGTGAGCGCTGAGCTCGACCTTGACCGCAGGGCACTAGCCTCTGAGGGCCTCGCTCTAGAGGGCGGAAGGCGGACCCGGTCTAAAGGGCGCGTGCTCGGAGAGGCTCCACATCGACGGGTGAGCACTGAGCTCGACCGCAGGGCACTAGCCTCCGAGGGTCTCGCTTTGGAGGGCAGAAGGTGGACCCGGTCTAGAGGGCGCGCGCTCGGAGAGGCTCCACATCGGCGAGTGAGCGCTTAGCTCGACCTCAACTGCAAGGCTCTAACCTCCGAGGGTCTCGCTCTGGGGGGCAAAAGACGGCTCCAGCCTAGGCGTCCCGAGCTCGCGGGCACGACCTGGCAGAGGATAAAGTTCGGCATGCTGCCCTAGCGGAGCTCAGCTCAGCTCGGCAGAGTGGTCCGGGCTGAGATATTGCCTTGGCGTCCATCGTGGCGGTCTCCTTTAATGTGGCGCCCACCCGCTACCCACGTCAGTGGTCTCGCCACATCAGGAGGGGTATATGATACTGCAACAAACATGTTCAGTTTATGGTTATATTTGGGAGGGGTATATGATATTTCAGGTATCATTCATGTATTCTGATTCATGATAGTTGATTTGTCGGTTGCTCAGCAGATTGATTCCTCGAGAGTTTCAAAGTAGGTGGGAGTCAGAATTCTCAATTGTTATGCGGTACGTGCCTCATTTTGAAATCCCACAATGATGCGGGACTAATATGCATGCAATTATTTTTGTATGTTTTATATATGGGGTTAGGTGATTAATTCCCGAATTTCAGATCAAAATTAGTCATAGGGAATTATGTATGAAATTTTAAAGTCAAGCATGCAAATTAGAACCTAGAAAAGTATTAAAGAAGGATCGCCAGGGCTGAGAAACCTCGGTTAGGGCAAGTTCTCCTACAATATAATTACTAGAGGTGGAGGGGGTGTACCTGACAATGTCTGAAGTGCCCGGTGAAGATCGCAGCGAAGAGATCTCTCGTTCCTCGATGGATGCGGCTTGGAAAACCGAGCTAAAGACCCGCGGATACCCGACTTTCTGCTCGGTGGTCCGATTGAAGCTTGGCTGGAGTCGTTGGATTCGTAGGAACTCGGGGACCTACAAACGACCTGTCAGGGGTTAGAAAACTCAGAGGAGATCAAGAAAATAAAGGAAAACAGCAAAGAGAAGAAAGTTTTGGAGGGGCTGGAAGGATTGTTGGTGGCAGGAAGATGGTTGCAAACACCGGGAAGAAGAACTCTCAAACCCCTTTATGCACACAGCAGGGTAATCGCATAAAGCAATATAAGAACTCAAGGTTTATTTCATATCAAAATCAAGTTTCATACAAGAGGCTAGGGTCCCTTAAATAGACCCTTAACCTTGGGCCCCAAGTAAGGGTACTTTAGACTTTACATAGGACTCCTTCTCCCTTTCAAACCCTAACTAGGAATACAAGGTAACATAGGTAGAAATCCCTAAAGCACTTGGACTCTCTCTCCTTGTCTTGGTCAGCCAAGGGGGTGACCTTAAGTGACCGACCAAGAGGAGGGTCACCATAAGAGATGGCACCCTAATTCCTTCCTGGGCCTGGGCTGGCCCAATTTCCTTCTGGCTGGTTCAGGGCTTCAGGTTTGTGCTTGTTTTAATTTTCTCTTCCTGGGATCTTCAAATCTTCAAGCTGGGTTGGACTTGGGCTCAACTTCCATGTCTTCAATCAGGTTGGACTTGGTCTTCATTTGTATGATGTGGTCTTGAGTCTTCGATATGCTTGGACAGGACTCAAAAAAATAAAATTAGCTCGACATGAGCTGACTAATACTGAACTGAACTAGCTCAACATGAGCTGACTAATTACAGTACTCAAATAAAACAACTCAGCTGGACTAAACTTTATCACAGTAGACTCGAATGTCATTTAAGTGATCCATAGAGGATTGAGAAGCCTCTGCCTTATTCTGGTGCCTTTGGTGTCCGCACCACACAATGATATTGTCTTTATATATCTTTGCATGCCATTCCATTTCTTGTTGTCTCCCAGCATTAGGTAATCATATATTTTGGAAGGAAATGTCAACAATTTTTTTTTGGTATATGAAATTTTTTTGTATTGATGGTATTATTGCTCTTTTCATTGGAACTTATTAGGCAACTAGCTTAATACTCAGTTCTATGTATTGGTAATCATCAATACATTTTTAGTAAAGTACTACCAATTTTATGTGTGCAAAATTGGCTGCCTAATATGGCCTTTGTAAAATGGCTGCTTTATATGGCCAAGTCTTATCTCTTGTTCCTATTGGATGCTTTATATGTTGGCATTGTACCTAATGAATGCTTTATATATTGGCATTATGCCTAATGGATGCTCTATAAGTTCAGCTGTCTACGGTAAATTTGTAAAATTCAGGACAAAAATTCAGTTTTACATTATTTTTTTTAATTATTCAATTTTAGCAACCAATTTTGCAACCGATTTTAGTTTTTTTATTTTTTTTAGCAACCGATTTTAATTTTTTTTCACAATTTTATTTTTTTGCAATCGATTTTGCAACCGATTTTAATTTTTTTTCTAGAATTTAATTTTTTTGCAACTATTTTTTTCAGATTTTATTTTTTTGCAACGATTTTGCAATCGATTTTAATTTTTTTTCAGAATTTTATTTTTTTGCAACCGATTTTGCAACCAATTTTTTATTTTTTTTTCAGAAATTAAATTTTTTGCAACCGATTTTGCAGTCGATTTTTAATTTTTTTTCAAAAATTAATTTTTTTGCAACCAATTTTTAATTTTTTTAGAAATTAATTTTTTTGCAATCAATTTTTTATTTATTTTCTGAAATTAATTTTTTTAAACCAATTTTGTAACCAATTTTTATTTTTTTCAAAAATTATTTTTTTGTAACTAATTTTTTTTCTTTCAAAATTTTATTTTTTGCCACCAATTTTTTTTCAAAAATTAAATTTTTTGCAACCAATTTTGCAATCAATTTTTTTTTTTTTCAAAATTTTTTTAAAAATTTTAAAATAAATTTATTTCTTACCAACCGATTTTGCAATCAATTTTTTTTAAAAAAAATAAAAATAAATAAAAATCGATTGCTAAATCGGTTGCTATATTTTGCAACCGAAAAAAATCAGTCACAAATTTTTGCAACCTATATTTTTGCAACCTATATTTTTGCAACCGACTAATTTTGGTTACAAAATCGATTGCAAATTAAATTTACAACCGATTTTCAATTATTAGCAACCAAAAAATCGGTTACTAAAACTGGTTTTTCTTGTAGTGTCTCTGGCGAGCGACGGATAGCCCTTCAAGCATAGGTGATCCAATTGCTTTTATTTCATTTGCTTAAGGGGGATTTATTCTGGTTTTCAATTTCGGGTTGCGTGGGCCATGCATTGCCGATGGCCGCACTGTCGTCCGCCCCCGGTCTGTCGAGTATCTTCTCGATGACCGTCTTTCGTGGCCCCCGCCGGCAAATAAGGAGTGTTGGGTTTGATCGAGCCATGGAAGAATAGGGGGTTCGGAAGGAGAGAAAAGAAGAGAAGAGAAAAGAAAGAAAAAAAGAAAGAAAAAAAGAAAAAAATGAGGAGAGAGAAAAAAAGAGAGAGAATATGAGGAGAGAGAATATGAAGAGAAAGAGGAGAGAGAAAGAGAAGAGGAAAAAATATATAAATGTTGAAAGGGGGATCGAAAAGTCTTATTCTAGAAAATTCATGAGATTAGGGTAAAAGGGTTTGGGTTTACAATTATCCTAGAATTATTGATTAAAAAATTATTATTGTAGGAGGGCAGCCTTCTGAGCAGAAGGATATTGTGCAGGTTCGGGATTTGGACCAGTATCAATTGTCTCCAATAAGGTAGGGATCTCTGACCTAATCACTAGTTATATATATATATATATATATATATTTATTTATTATGACATGATTTGATCCGTGCATATAAGTATTGACATGCATGACCAGTTTTGCATAGAACAGTTTGACTTTTTATGTTGGACAGTATGATTGTTGTTGTTATTAGCTATTTTCCGGTATATCATGTTTTATCAAATAATGTGATATTTGTATGGGTTGGACCATGATATGAATTTTTGAAAAAAATCTATAAATGATATGACTTGATATGATGATGTAGAAGGATAATATGTTAAACGGTGTTTAGACTAGCCATACCATAGGATCGTGGATACTGAGTTTGCCTGAGCCATGGGCTTTGTACGTGGAATAACTACCATGGATGGTTAAAACGTGGGACAGCCAGAGCCACGAGCTTTGTACGTGAGCTAGCCTAACCACGGGCTGAGAATACATGATTGATTATGAGGTTGCCAGTCATGGGATAGAGCATGACCATAGCTAGTCCAAAACCCTAAAGAAGAAGGATGATTAAATTGAAAATATAAAAAAGGAAATATGATTTTACAAAAGATTTTGTCATATGTGATATTTGAGTTGTTTGGTTGCATGACATGCTATACTCTTATATCTTGTTATTTTTTAAATTATTATTATTGATGGTGACTGTTTGGAGACTTTGATGGGCTGTATAGTTCACAACCTCTATTTATTTTCTTTCTTAGAGTTGTACAGGATCTTCGGGCTTGGTGATGGATTGGATTCGTGAAAAAATAAGGAATAGCTAGAGAGTCATTACAATCAATTGGATGACTAAAGGATGACTGAAATTGTAATTATGTGAGTTGTATTATTTCCTTTGTATTAGATATTTTATTATGAAATGTGATCAATAATATTATGAAGAATTGCAGTTATAATGAAAATTTTTAGGCCTTGCATGATCTCTAGAATAAACCTAGGATTTGTACCGCCGGTCGTGTAGCCGATTCCGGTGCTGGATTCAGGACATGACATTACTCATCTCCGCTTTGGTGTCCCCGATGCCGTTGACCTGAAGCCGGGCATCACCTCCGTGGATGTTATTCTCACGTCTGTCCTATTCTAAATTTAATTTGATCCCGTTCACAAAAAGAAAGTTAGTTTTGACCGGTTAACGGAAAAAAGGCCGGATATATCATTTTATAAAATATAATTAGGTTTGACACCATTCAAGCTGCAAACATATTGGTGAGAAAAAGATATATTTGAGATCATATGCATAGCATATTTAAATTTAAACGAGCAATATGTAATACCAAGGGTTTTGAGAGAAATATATGTTGAAAACCTTTTGCTAGCTTTTTCTATGCGTGCAGGCTATCTTTTTCAAATGTGAATTTGTTTAGCACCAAAAATATATTAATAATTTAATTCATACCCAAGTTATAGATCTTTCAGGTCTCACAGATTTTCACTTATGAAGATCCTAAACTCAGACCAATTGATGAACAAATAGAGTTGGGTGTAAGATCTACAGTACTCTAAAGGATCAATATTTGGGTCGAGGAGTGCCCTAAGCCAACTTGACCTAATGCTAATTACTTGTAGAGATTTTTTTAATATAACCTTTCAGCATTATAATATTGTTGCTATGAAAAGTGTAGAGTTCATGTTGATTATCTTTATTGCTTGTAGAACGGCAAACGGTCCAAGATGCCAAAAAGCATCCTAGGATTGGCTTGGTCTAGACTTAGCATAGTTAAAAAAATGAGCAGAGCGAGCTTGGCTCATAGATGAGTTGGACTAACATGAGTCGACAATGATAACAATGGGAAACTTGGCACGTTCCAATAAAAGCTCAGCTAAAAGCTTATATAAGCCGAGTTCGAACGATTAAAGTCATTTCAATCGAGCCAAGTTCAGGCGCTTGAGCTTTCTGATCACCATTTTTTAAAATTTTTATTAATTTATTATTGATGTGCATTACATGTGTGTTACTAGCATCTATGTGTGCATGTATATATATTAAATGTAGAATCTAAATAGGAGGATATGAGGATTGGGGCAAGACCCGATTTGTTTGTGATAACTTTTTCTTAGTTGCATGATTTTCTTAGATAGGATATTATGCTATGCTATGCAAAATGTGTTTGACTCTAAACATCCCTGAGTAGACTTGCTCAACAGAAAGGCCAGATTAAGTTCAAGCCAAGCTTATCAGCTCAAAATACTATGCCATTTAGTTAGGCTCGAGCTCGGCTCAACTCGACCTTTGCTCCTATTTTCCAGGCCTGAGCCTTCAAATTCGAAGTTTCCGCTTCTTATATATATATATATATAATCACTAACTTAAAATACTATAATACCATCATACCAAAAATAAATATTACAATAATATCAGAATAAATTCTCTCCCTTACAAGCATGTCTCTGACCAAGACAAACTAAACTATACCATGATGTTCATGTGCATGCATGTAAATGAGATATTTGCATGCCCTTTCAATGTATCACAACGTTGGCTATTATGAATGGCAAATAAAAAAATAAATATATCAACAAATAAATTAGATATAGCTATTACTATTTATCAAACATTCATCATTTATGATAAAGCTAACCGGAATCGGGTTATGACTACTCATAAACAAATATTGTAATCCATGACTGCATTGATTCAATAAATAATACCAAGCTTAAGCAAGGAGATTCCTGTTCAGATCCAAGTCAAGGCATTTCCATATTTCGTTAAACTCAATCAGGGATGGAAATGAGTTAAACTTTTCATGAATTATTTGAATTTATTTTGAATTTAAATTCAACTCGGCTCGATTATTATCGAGCTCAAATTGAATTCAAATAACTAAATACTTGACTCAAGAATTATAAATATATTTAAATTTTTATATATTTATAATAATATTATTTTTATTTATAATATATATTATTAATGGATTAAGATTTGACTATAAATTTAAATTTAGATTTAAATATGATTTGAACCGGGTATGAATTTTATCTATTTTTTATCAAAGGAGCCCGAGCTTGGAGCTTCATTCGACTCTGATTGACTTCAAGTTCACCCTATCGCCACGATCTAGCTCGCTCTCTCAACCTATCGCCAGAGGAGGAAGGAAGAAGGGTTAGATCGTCGCATCCTCTCCTGCGAGAATTGCTCTTCTGCTCCAGAGATGCTCTTTCTATCTTATATCACATATCTATAGGAAAGTTAACTCGGTTACAGACTGGATAGCCTTCTATATTGCCCATCACTTCATATAGGTTTTGTGGATTAATCTTGTCGATTCTTCCAGGAATTTATGGATATTATATTAATAGATTTTCTGGATTATATTCATTTTAGATCTTAGATATGAATACAGCGGTTAAAAAAATAAAAAAATAAAAACCCCTTCTCATATCTTTTAGAATCTAAGATCTCGGTGCCCTGCGTCCAATGGCTACGGTATGTGAAACATCTGACCTCGTTGCTCTAACCTCTTCTTATCTTTTTTTTTTTTTTTTATGATAATCCGGTGTATTCATTACACAGAACGATTTTTTTAATAATCCGATATATTTATTATACATAATGAGAATGAATACAATCAATAATTTTTTTAATAATCCGATATATTTATTATATATAATGAGAATGAATATGACCTAAAAAGTCAGACAAAATAAGATGCCTAAACTGTACAAAAATAGTATATCAATCTGACCAAAATATACATTTTGAATGATCAGCTATAAAAAGACCATCCAATCCGCAGCAGAGTTGTCCTCCAAGCAAATATGCCTAATAAAAAATCGCTCCGACCCCTTCTTGATCCAACGTTTTCTTCTTCTTCCGTTTCTTCCTTTCTCTTTCTCTTCTTTCTGGGATCCTTGATTTTCTTGAATATGGATTTATTTTTCTTCTCCGTTATTTCACTTCTCTGTCCAGAGTTTTATTCGGGAAAGCCCGAACCCCAATTTCTTTATTTTATTTTATTTCTCTGTTGTTGATCCAACATCTTATCTTTCTCAGATTTGGATTAGGGTTGTTAAATGATTATCTTTTCTAACCCTTTTAGTATGACATCGGTCGTCTGGGGAATATTATAGATATGCTTCACCAGCCCTGATATATTGCGTTGTCTTTGGCCGCGGCGGAATCCAAGACCCCTCGTCAGTCCTTTTCCAATGAAAGAAGTTGCATTTGTCGACAGCTTAGCTTTGCCTGCGTCAAGGGAAGAAGGAGCATGTCAACAGCCTGGAGTAGATCCTTTTTTTCCGAGACAGTGATGCTCAAAAGCAATGCACCGCACCACATGCTTATTCTTTAATTTACCAGGTACAATTAATTTCCTCATCATTTTAGTAAAGCCAGAAACTCAAGATTTCATTTTTGTTGGCTCTCAATTCATTGAAGACACGTTTCATAAGATAGTTAAGACCGCAAATTTTGATTTTTTTTTTTTTTTGGTTGTTAATTACATGGTTGTTCTTTTCATGAATGGTTAAGTAGCAAGAAGGTATGCCCAAAATGTATCATGGGTAATGGCTGGTGCTGTTCGTTGCTTGGCCTCCTCTACCACCGTTATCCCATGTTCCAATAGGAGCATTCGCGACTGGGAGTGCGGGTGCGTGTACTGGAGTCGTAATTAGTCTCAATGGAATCTGAAACATAGGTCAGGCATGGTCATGAAATCTGCTGGGTTTGTAATTGCTTTAAGGTGCCAAACCAAGCATCACCATGCTCTCATGCATATATTCAGACAAACTGACAGAGACTTGGGTTGCTCCAGACGAGTTCTTTGTTGCTGTCGATAGAAACAATTTTGACAAAGCGGAAATATATAAACAATGTTTAGAGGATGATCTGAAAGCTGCCAATTAAGAAATCACAATTATTGTCTTTCCCGGTTCCTGATCTAATCATTTTGCTTGACTACATCCCACATGGTAACATTTATGGGATCATCCAATTTTTGTAAGGAAATTGTGGTCATGTAGTACAGGCGACAAGCGTTAAGTGCACTTTTTTATATGGACATGGTTCCACGGATGACCATTCAAATGAGGAAGAAGCTGGTGATTTCACTTCTACATGTAGCCGCCAGCTTTAGACTGTTGGAAACGTGCATATTGGTTCATGCACTTGTTTGAGGAGGTTGAGTGGGAGTAATCATAGACTAAGACTTAGTCATGGGAAATTTCTATTGGGGGTTACTTCCCTGCTTCAGAAATTCCCCACAAACTCAAATGGGTACTCACTTCCTGACTATTTCCTTCAAATTCTTTAAAATTCATTTCCTTGTATACAAAGCTGCCCCCAGTTTTGGCAACTAAAGGTTTAAAGCATGTCATACCTAGACACATGGTGTTGAAGGATGAGCTTCTCATAATGGAATCATCCGAGTACTGAACAAAATCTTAGACTTTGCAAAAATAATGTGCTTTCTTTCTGTTACACATTACAAACTTCTACTCATTTGACCGCATAACTTGATTGCTGACTCGGTCAATATGACTGAGTTGCTTATCATATTTTATAATTTTTTCCATTAGACTATAGTTTCTTAAATTTACGAACACTTAGGATGTTTATTGTGTGGTTGTAAACTGTCTTGGTACCTTCATTTTTTGTTGCAAAAAAGGTGACAAAATACTATAAAATTATTAGGGATTCTTAATTCTTCTAAAACAGAGTGATCAGGGTTCCTTCAAGTCCTCTTATTATGCCTAGTTATGAGTATATCACCAATTCTATCGGGACAAAAGACATTTTCTCTAGTCTCTTTCCTCGGCTCCTAGGTTGCTGTAGTTCATGCTTTTAATTGCCCTACCTAATTGGAGCAGAGATCATCTTTGGCTTTATGCAGTTTCCTTCTCGTCTGTTTGGATTTACAATTGTGTATCCATTACCATTCTTTGATAATTTTGCTTGAGGTTAGGTTTATGCCTTCCTTCTCTACATATCATTTTCTTGAAATTTGTTTAAATTCTGAAAGATAAATAAACATAATAATAAAGGAAATCAAGTAATAGGTTGTCTTATAAGAGAACAAGTGACATGAGCCACACACACACACTGGATTTTTCCAGTGTTTCTGAGAGTCTGATAAAAAATTCAGGTGCTACATCCACAATCAAAAAGCTTTATAGTTTTGAACAAAGACCATAATTGTTCAATATATTCATTAACCTTCTTCTACTTACCTTCATTCTTCTATCTAGGTTCAAGTTCTGTAATCGACACCTCATTTGGTGACATTGGTATTGACTTGTTTGATGATTGGTCACGCGTACCTCTAGATAAATCTTGTTCATTTGAATAAGCATCTGAATCCATGCCACTTTTTCCAATACAAAATGCTGGTCTAGAAGGAGCCCAGAGAGACACGGAGTTACTGTTGAGCATCACAACAACTTGTGACATGTTGGGTCTGTCAGATGGATTTTCCTGAACACACAATAGGCCAATGTGAATGCATCTTAACATTTCGCTTCTTGGGCCATGGTTGCCTAAAGATGGGTCCAATATCTCAAAAATTGTTCCATTTACCCACCGCTCCCAGACCTGCATGAAATGAACTTATTCAGTCATCTATGACAACTCCAGTTGTATTTATGCAATTGAAAACTTACATGGTTCACTATGTCTTCAGCATATTCAGAATTAGAGAAATCACTGTTCTTTCTGCCTGTCACGATCTCTAAAACTAGAATTCCAAAACTGTATACATCTGACTTGATAGAAAATTGCCCACGCATGCAATACTCCGGTGCCATATATCCACTGTAGTAAGATTAATATAATTTTTAAAATACTCTTTAATCAACCATCATTGAATTGCATATGTTATTTATACTTACAATGTTCCAACAATTCGGCTTGTGTTGCCTTGAGTTTGGTCCCCACCGAAAAGCCTAGCCAAACCAAAGTCTGAAATCTTTGGGTTCAAATCTGCATCTAATAAGATATTGCTGGCCTTTAAATCCCGATGTATAATTTTTAATTGAGATTCTTCGTGTAGGTACAGTAGACCTCGAGCAATCCCACCAATGATCTTGTTCCTTTTCCCCCAGTTTAGCTGTTCACGCTTCTCAGGATCTATGTCATATACAAACTTGATAATCAATTAAAGATAATCAATTAAGGCAATACATATTAGAGTAAGTCCAAAGAGGGCTTGAATGTAAGATGGTCAGACATCTGTTTCTTCTGCACTAACATAAGGGTTACACTAGAAATACAACTAGATTTAGTTGGAAGAGGAAAGCCTACATTTAAACAAAAACCAAAATACTAGATTCAGTATCAAGATAAGTTATAGTTCGGCTATATCTTGGTCACTGCACAAGTTTCTAAAGGTCAGTTTTGTGTGGGAAGAAAGTATACCAAAAAGAATGGTGTCCAGGCTTCTGTTAGGCACATATTCATAAACAAGCAGCTTTTCTTGTTCTTCCAAGCAAACACCTAGAAGCCTTACAAGATTCCTGTGCTGGAGCTTTGCAACTAAAACAAGCTCATTTCTCAGCTCTCTGAATCCTTGTGATGAACTAGTTGATAACCTCTTCACTGCTATTTCTCGTCCATCAGGCAGTAGTCCCTATACAGGATCATAAGGTTAACAGGAATTACATATAACCAGCAGAAATTAAAGATATATATATAATTGAGTAAGATCGAGAAGATTACATATGATAAATTTTTATATTGGAGCATGATTATATTAAGATTGGATATAGAGAAGTTAACACAATAGTCTACGATGATACCTTGTAAACTGTACCAAAGCCACCTTCTCCAAGTTTGTTCTCGTCAGAGAAGTTAGCTGTTGCAACTCGCAGTATAGATATATCAAGTAATAGGGACCTGACACTCGCAATTTCCTCTGGGCTACTCCCACCTACTGAATGAGCACAGAATTTCGAAACTATTATCAAAAATTTCTTGCTGAATCGTAGGAATTATGATAACAATATGAGATAATTAAAACTAGGAAAAAAATTCTGTAAATGATGTTGCTCAGATAAACCAAGTCAGCTCTAAATCAAGACCAATAATAGGTCGTTGTCTCTCAAGGTGGTGATTTGTGGGCTGCTGAACATAGTTTTACAGGTTTATTGATGGCCATTGAAACCAGTAATCAAGCAATGCATGGCTTTTTTTTTCTTTCTGTACAATAAACCTTCTGGTCAAAACTCAAGTAACTGCACGTTAGGTTTTATCCATCTTCCCTCTTGGTAGAACTTACTGGAGCTCTCCAAAAAAAAAAAATGTGAAGAAAAGTGCTGGATGCTTTGTTAAACAATAGAAAGCATTTAATTCATGGGTTACTTACAGGGTAACTTTACAACCGGCTTCCTCCTCCTCCAGAAGCAAATGCAAATTATGGAGATCAGCACAAATGCAGTTCCTAGAGGTATAGAAATCGCAAGGACCATACCGATGCCATTTTTCTTCTTTCCTGCATTGATAAACGACCACTTTCATCTATATTTCTGAATCAGCATGACACATTGATAATAACAAGACATGGAGCTGTTGGTTAAGACATACATCTTATTAGTGCATCATTGTTGTGTGTTATAAAGTGGCATCTATGGAAATTGAGGTCAGTTGTGTCGTGGGAAAGCTTTTATTAATATTTACTCTATAAACCATATGATTCTTGTCTAATTCTTGTCTGTTATGTGTTGACTAGAGTGTCTCAGGTGAGCGGATTGAGTTTGGATCCTTTGTGGTGAATGTTTTATACCACAGAAGACAGTATGATACTTGATCATTGCCACATCATCTGATTGTGGAGATCGCTGTCAAACACAACAGCGTGTTGCATGCCAAATGTTGTACATCGCTGTTGGATGCTAAAAGCTATCTGTTTCCATGATCGGATGATGCGGAGAATCCTGACTCAAGTGGATTAGGTGTGATGCAGAACTAAAGTTCCAAAGTGGATTGCCATATTTAAGAGGAATCCACGCAGAGACTTTTCATGCTCCAAGGTTAGTGATCAGCATGTGATCCTATGGAAGTGTTAATTTGGTGCAATTATGATAGTGTGAACTACCTTTGATCAAACAATGATACACTGGTGATAGCTGGCAAACCCTTGAAGTAAAGAAAAGGTTCGCTACCATGGCTAATTTGTGGAAATAACCCTTGTATATTACAGCACTAAGCATCAGTGCCTCACTCTGTTGCTTATATGATATATGCTTTTGTTTTGTACCACAGACCAATGAGGAAAAGCTTAACTTTACCGTTTCTTTAAATCACCCACCACTTATATTTTATTCAGGATCAACCAAGAATCTGTGTATATTTCTAGACTAATGCTTAATATCAACGGAGAATTCTGTAAGTTCCGATACACATGTCCTGAAGTTCTTATAAACTTGTCAACTAAACTTTGTAGAAACGTACGCTTAGCCCAAAAACCAAAAAGAAAATGTAGCCATAAAACTCAAACTGATAGGATATTAGCAAACCGATTACAAATGACTGGATCTCAAACAGAGTAGGAAGGACTCGTCTATTCCAAGTCAACGTCAATAAACTGATGCTATTGCAACTAGTTCCTTGGTACTTCTCGGAACAGTTGTACTCCCCTTTTTGTTTTGGTAAATAACAATTTTACTTTCCTTACCGCCTTCGTTAGGTGGGTTGACAGGTGGAGGCACTATCGTGGCAGGCGCAGGCGCCGGCGCCGGTGCGTTCTCCAGCGGCTCCTCAAGTCTTAGCGTCGCCGCCCCATCGAAGAACTTGTATATCTCGTACCGAAAATTGCAGCTGGCTGCGATTACCCTCCCTCCCTCCTTCCCCTCTAGCTGTGTCGGTCTCGGCTGAATAATACTTTGGAGGCACTGCTGGCACTGGCTCGGCGACAGGTCCTGTGTGCACTGCACCAGCCCATATACCTCGGGAAAAGGAGCCTTGGTAGAATTCACCATCTGCCCGGTGGCGAACCTCCTCGTCGAGTTGGACACGGCCCAATCGGTGATCTTGCTCATAAGCTCGTCCACAATCCTGTCGAACCGGCTGCGGTCGGTCGCGTTGTTGACGTTCCACATGAACACCCGCATCGAGTTATCGATGGTCGAGAAGAAACGCTGGTTGGAGTAGCGGAGCAGGCAGTCGTCGTACTCGACGGTGGCCCCTTTGTTGTACGCGCAGAGTTGGGGTGCGTCTTGGATTGCGCCGCTGAGGCAGGAGCGGCAGACGGAGGCGTTTGTGTCGCCACGGCACATGGCGAGGCCGTGGATTTGGTTGGGGATCTGGCCGACGGTGGCGTTGAGGAAGCCACCGGAGAGAGAAGTGTTGGAGGCAAGGAAAGGGAGGAGGTTGTTAATGAGGTTTGACTCATAGGTGTCGTTGGCGGTGTAGTTGCCGGTGGTGCCACACTGTGTGTAGAGGGGATCGCCGGCAGTGGGAGGGGAAAGGAATATGAGGAAGAGAAGGCATAGGAAGAATCGGAAGGAAACATGGCCAAACGATACCATGGACAATGGTTGCAGACTTGCAGTGGGAACAGAGTCTCTAAACGCGTCGAAATAGAGATGCTAAGCATGTCTGGCCATGGAAACGGTGCGAACTTGAAGGAACCGCGAGGCGACTCGCTGAGAGGAAGCTGGAAATACCTTGGGAAAGATCGGGAGCTGCTGTGGTCGACTTGGTCAAGGCGAAATTGTGGTTTATTTTGAGATTTGCCATGCCCACGCGGACAAATTATGGTGAATTAGGTTTGCTCCAGTGGCATGGCTAACTTGGATTTGATCAATAGGTTTTAAGACCAAATTTGAATCCACAAGGGCCATGGAATGCCCACCACGTGACTGACAGATGTTCTCATGTTTGTAAAATTTGCAACCTAAATCTCACGTTTGTGGCGGTCAAGTTCCATGCTAAATAAATAGCAAATACAAACAAGCAACCTTTATGAAAGAAAATGAAAGGACCGGAGACTTTGTGGCCGTCGAGTTCCCTTGCTAAATAGATAGCAAATACAAACACGCAACCTTTGTGGAAGAAAATGGGAGGGCCGGAGACTTTTAGACGTGAGGAATGGTTGTTGGTCAAAACAACTGGATCCCATTAAAATTATTATCTTTTTTGATAGAAAATTATTTTTTATTTGATTGGAAGGGAGGTGTAAACAACCTGGCTTTTATTAGATAGGAGCAGGAAGATACAGAGAAGAAAAAATCTATCTAGGAAGGAAGCAATTATTTACATCTAGGACTTATTTTTGTCCGCGTTAAACAAAAAAAATAAATAAACAAATAAATTTCGATTTCATGTTTATTAGCTCTAATTGATTGAAGATAAGTTTCATAAGATAGATAATACGAAAGACCATTCCAAACGGTTAAGTAGCAAGGGGATATACCCGACATGTATTGTCATCAGTGCTTAATGTTGCATTTTTTTTTTTTTTTTTTGTCCTTTCAACACAATCAGTATTCAGTGCCGCATCTGGAAACTACGTGGCTGGGAGTTTGTGTGTGGGTGTGCTATAGCCCTAACTAGGCTAAAAAAAGATACCTGAGACATGAATAACCAAGGTGACGGTCACCAAATTTGCAGGGTAAATGGTAAGTTTTTGGTGTCAGACAACCACTGCTGTGTGTGTTCATATTCGTGCTAGGTTTGGACCTAAAGAAGATGGGGTGGGGGAGTCCAGATGAGCTTTTGGTGGTCTTGGGTCGAAGGGATTTTAAAAGTCATGGGTCAGTACTTAACTGATTAAAAATCATAACAATTATGTGAAAGCAGAAAAGATGTAAACCAAGTTAAGTATTTAGCAATCACAGATTGCTGAAGACATGAAAGCTAGTCACAAGTTTTCTTCTTCTTTTTTTTTTACTGAAAAGAGAAGCAAGAGGTCACCCCATTTTATTGCAGGGAAAGAAATTACAAGAGGAACTGTACAAGGTTAACAGTTGGTCGAAAGCCAGCATGAGCGCGCGCGCGCGCGCGCAGAGAGAGAGAGAGAGAGAGAGAGAGGAGAAAAATATTTGGTTAAGCCGAGCGCATAGGTTCGGCAGCGTTTCAGTCAAATTTCAACATACTTCCAGCTGGTCACAAGTATTGAAAACTAAAAAAAGTATGCTAAGTCAAATAATGCATATGCTACTTACCATCCAAAATCTCAGTTGCATTGCCATCCAAAGCCCGTCACACCGACCAATAATTTCAACCAATGGCTTAATGCCTATTGGCAGTGGATTTTACCAACTATTTTTTGTGGCATTTGAATTTTTACTATAAATAAAGTACAAACACTGCGTCACCCTTCAAAAGCTAGCTATCAAAATAACACTTTCATGAGTTGTCCTGTGGCTTATTGTTTGTACAAAAAGTCAAAAGCAATTGTCTTGTGGCTTATCGTCTATTGGTAGCTAGGCCATTTCATGAACTTCCTTCTGAAGTAGCATAAAAATAATTCTAAGTTGCTGAGTTAGCTTTTCATGCCTTGCCCCTGAAAAAAAGCAAAATATCTAGTAATCGTGGCTTTTAATGATGCCCCTTGGAACTTATGATTTGAGATGCATATAAAACTCTTTAGGAATAATGAAGGCCAATATCTGGCTAAAGTTTTTCTTCCTGATGTAAATATCTGGTTAACACAGGGAAAGGAAAAGAATATATTGTACAATTACTGTCATCATATATAATAAGGTATTTTTGATTACCTTGCTTACACATCAAACATATTAAACTAGTATGTATTTTGTAAAGACAACATATAATTCCAAAAATACAAAAACAATGACCCATCTAGATTTAAAAGGCAGGCTGATGGAATACAAACACTTACTAGTACATTTATTTCTTCCCCTATCGAGGGTATGGTTCAGTAATTGACACCTCATTTGAAGAGAATAGCGTTGATGTACTTGTAGACTGTTCATGCTTACCTCTATATGAACCAGCATCTTCAACAAATCCATATGACTCTGTCATGGCATTCGCATAAAGAAATGCAGGCTGTGAGGGAGTTTGGAGTTTCATTTTGTACCTGTTGAGCATCAAAACAACTGATAACATGTTTGGCCTGTCACTTGGATTTTCCTGTACACATAACAGCCCGAGGTTGATGCATCTCAAGATTTCGTGGCTAGAATAATGTTCACCCAAACTTGGATCAACTAGTTTCAGTGCTGTCTCATTGGTCCAACATTGCCATGCCTGGTAAAAGTCTGTTAGAATATGCAGTAGTCATCTCTAGACTTATATCATAGTAGAAAATGTAAATGTGAATTTCATAGTTACTTACATAGCTTAGAAGATTCATCACATTTCCAGGGTCATAGAAACTATTGTTTCTCCTTGCACTCACAATTTCCAAAACTAATACACCAAAACTAAAAACATCCAACTTAAGTGAAATACTCCCATGTATAGCATACTCTGGAGCCATATATCCACTGCAAACCATTAACAATCAAATAATGTGAACCATTAAGCCTTGGAGCACAGTGAAATTTAGGTTCCAAAAACTTACTATGTTCCTACAACATTTGTTGTCTTGCTTTGAGTATGGTCGCCACCAAAAAGTCTTGCCAATCCAAAGTCTGAAATCTTAGGATTCATGCTTGCATCCAACAAAATGTTGCTAGCTTTCAGATCTCGATGAATAATTCGTACTCTAGAATCTTGATGAAGATACAATAGTCCCCTAGCAATCCCTCGAATGATGTTGTGCCTTTGTTCCCAGTTTAGCTGCTCCCTTTTGGCTGCATCTAGTTAATCCAGATAAAGCATGTTTAATGTTATGTACCACTGCCAAAATGGTTAATTTATTAATTTAGAGAGATCAAGTTGTACGCTATTGAAAGAACATTGTTGGTTTAGCATTGTAGCTTATACAGCATCTTTTGACTATCCAATTTGACCTTGAGTAGTTCTACAAGCCTAGCCTTCCTGAGAAACGAAAACAAACAGAACTCTGGGATTACGTTTCAGCTATCATGGAACTTCTTTTGAGTGAATTCTGTTCAGAACTTCCTACCATTTTTGAAGTTTTTTTGCCCTCTTGTTTGGAAAATATGGGTGTCTTTCCTATGCATTTGGGAGTACCTGTATGAACCTTTACTGAGTATTTTCATTTTATGTACTCAGTCTAGCACATTTTAAGAATATAGACATGTTTTCATATCTAGCAAACATTCTTGTGCGTCTTCACATTCTTATGATATGTGTTTATATTATGATATTGTCTCTTTGCTTTATTTGCTTCATAGATTTTCATCTTGGTATATGGTTCATTATAAAGTTAACAATTATAACCATTTGTAAACATAAACAAGAAGACTTATCCCATCAAGTTTGGATCACTTATTTAGGAATCTTACCATGCCATTGGTCCATATGCAAGCCAAACAGTCTGAAATGATCTTGAAGTCATTTCTCGTATGACAAATTAAACCTTAAATTACTAAATATGTTTCAGCAGAGCAGACTTTGCTAGCAACATTTATTAGGGACTTAGAGATATAAAAGCAATGGTAAGAGTACCAAATATAAATGTGTCGAGGCTCTTATTCTGGATGTATTCATAGACAAGCAACTGCTCTTCCTCTTCCAAGCAATAACCCAACAATCTTACAAGATTCTTATGGTGGAGTTGAGCAATGAAGGCCACTTCATTTCTTAATTGTTCTAGTCCTTGCCCTGAACTTTTTGAAAGCCTCTTTACAGCTATTTCCTGTCCATCTGATAATGTTCCCTGTTAGAAAGCACAAGAGAACTAAGTATTTTATAATTTGTAACAGAAAATTAGAAGATTGCATTATACACTGTTTATTATCAAATTTAATAAATCTTAGTCTAAACAGCCAGTATCTTATACTAATCCATTACTACCTTATAAACTGTGCCAAAACCACCCTCTCCAAGCTTATTTGCACTGGAGAAATTATTAGTGGCTTCTTTGATTTTAGGTAAATCGAATAGCAGAGAACTTTTCCTTGTAATATCATTGATTTCGTCCCCTGTTAGCAAAAAAATAAGCATTATAAAAAACCTGTGCAGTGAGCACAAATCAATTGTTAAAGAAAGAACATGGAGGAAATAGTAGAAGAATACACAGTGCATTCTGGATGTGACTATCATTTGCCCAATAATGTTTCTCATAAACATAGCATGTTTTATTGGTGATTTACTCCTCACTTACATAGACTGCATTGATTTTTCATTATTTTACTAAATAATAAACAACCAATTATCTTGTTTGATCATTACATGAAACCTAGGATGGTCCCCATTGTTTATGTGGCCACCTGAGCACCTAGGTAGCTTAGCACTTGTTGCATACATGGATGCTAGCTAGCGCAGCCATCCAAGCACCTACCTAGGTATTTGCACAAAACCACTATCTAGTCTAGTTCTTGAAGGTGCAGCTAACATGGATATTTATGGTGGCCATACCTTGTACTAATATCTAAATGTTTTTTTTATGATTTTCATAAAATTAAATAATATAATCATTATCATAAAATTTATCTATATGTTAGAGATACTACATTTCACACAAATTTAATGAATCATTGTGTAATTTAACTCCAAGAACACACCCCTGTCCTTAGCATAACAAGAAGGACTTTAAAGGGCTTGCTGCCCGGGTTTCCCTTATTGGTTTGATGACGTTGTGCATCCACATAGTCTGGCAGATATTTGGGTATAGATGCAATAAGAGAATCCATTCATAGTTATTGTTGAATCTAAGACTGTTTAAATTGTCAGGCCAGCAAAGGAAGGCCATAGAACCATGCGAATCTGATGTCTAGTATAGAGCACTTTCAATGGACGTGGTGATGTGATAAAATATGGATGACCAGGATTTAGGGCATGTCTTATTTCTACATTTAATCCATGATGATGGGTTTCTTGTTCATTTATGGATGATCAAATTGTTTTCCATCTTTTTCCCAGAATGGTGATGCATTTTGGATTTCAATCACCCATTTACCATCATAGTTTATTCTTTGGCCAGTCTATAACCAATGAAGAATTTGACAATGTCTGTTGGCTACTTACCATGTCTTTTCTTCATTGCCTTCTTCTGTCTCCCCAAGCAAATGCAAACAAAGCATGCTAGTATGAGCGTGACCACCCCAAGGGCGAAAACAATAATGCGAGTTCTTGCTGCATTCTTTTCATGTCCTGCATCAAGTGAAAATTTGATGTGAGGCTGTACTTTTGGTTATATCATTTGAGTATTTGGTTAAGACATGTTCAAGGCTATAATTAACATATACGAATGAGGCAAGTCTACTTTCCTCAATGTTGTAAAATAGATTGCATGAGTCAGATGACATAAATAATATGACTGAATCGTAAATAATATGTTTGTCCACACAAATGTGCTTGTGAGTGCTTACAGACAATACACTATAGTTTGTATCTATTCTTTAGTTTTAAGATGGATAATTGTCTAACATAACCTCTTTCCATGGACAGGAGTTTTTTTAGGAACCTAAATTGCAGGTTGTGTCACGCCACGAATCCAGCACCGGAATCGGCTACGCGACCGGCTGCACAAATTCTAGATTTTACCCTAGAGATCATGCAAGGCCTAGGTACACAAAAGTCAACCATATCAAATTAAAACTAATATTATATAAACAATCAAGTAACAATTGTACAATCCATTTATTAAGTCGATATTACTAATTGGTCTACTGATTCACAATATCAGTAACCGAAACTAAAACTAACTAACTCAACATATATGAAACTCCATCTCACGTCCAACCCAAACAAATCTTGCTACGCATCCTGGGTCTCTGAAAAAATATCAAAAGATAGGAAGTGAGCTATACAGCCCAGTAAGGTCTCCATATGATCACATCAAATAATAATATAAATTTCTGAAACAATAAAGTACCATTATGTTATGTCATGCAATCAAATGATTTAAGCCTCATGTATTATAAAACCTTGATAACTTTACATTTTTTCTTTAGAATTTCCATTATTTAACCTTTATCTTTAGGGTTTTGGATTAGCCACGGTCATGTACCAGCCCATGACTGGCAACCGCAAAGCGACCATGCATACAATGGTCGGTCTTGCTCACGTACTAAGCCCGTGGCTTGGCTGTCCCACGTACTATCCGCCCGTGGCCGGCTCCCACGTACAAAGCCCATGGCTTAGGCTGTATAACCACGGTGCTACCGTAGCATGCTAGACCAAATACTGTATTTACTTCGTTAACACTTGTCAAAACATATCTTTTATGACCTCTCGATAACCGGTATCATGGTCCAACCCATTCGATAACCGATGTCATGGTCCAACCCATTTTAATAACCGATATCGTGGTCCAACCCACTCGATATCCGGTTTCATGGTTCAACCTATTTAGCAATCCGGTATCATGGTCCAACCCATCCGGATATCAATTTTCTTTATAACATCATGCATGAAATAGTGACAATAAAAATGATAAAACCACAATGTCTATCACAAGAAAACAATTATGCCATGTCATATAGTACCACACGTACAAATACATATAACATATATGCTTAGATCAAGCCAGGCCATAATAAATTCATGCATAAAGGAATGATCAATACAGAATTCCTTACCTTAACGCGCTATTCCTAGTATATCCGATATTAGTCAGTACCCGAAATTTGCACAACATTTTCCTGCTCAAAGGGTTGATTTCCTACAATTACATAAATTTATTCAAATCAAATCTCTAGTTGCACGAATTTTGAGAAAAACTTCCCGATCCTCTCCTATATTAATATATTATTATTATTATATTTATTCTCTCTCTTCTCTCCTCATCTTCTCTCTCATCATCTTCTCTCTCCTCTTTTTTTTTACGTTCTCTCTCTTCTTCTTCTTTTTTTTCCTGGACCTAGCCAAACTCTCCTTCTTCCTTCTCTTTTCTTTTCTTTTCACCCGAACGACTCCCCCCTTGCTCTCCTTTGGTCCGGCCGATCCGGCCTTCCCCCCCCCCCCAAATTGCCGACGGCCGAAGGAGTTCGCTGTGAGGAGCTCGGCAGACGGCGACGACGGCGGCGTTGGATGGTGAATGATCCCAAAAACCAAAACGGAAACCTAAGGAAAACATCAAAACTCTCCCAAAAAATGGAATTAAATGGGAAAGGACTTACCGGCGGGCGTCTGGGATTCACGGTCGCTTGTCGGAGAGAGAGAAAGTGCGTGGAGGTGGCTCGAGAGGCGGCGGTGAGGGGTTTTAAAAAAACATCGAGTGTTCCCTCACCGTTTAAAACCCTACCACCGAGTCCCAAACCCACACAGACCCGTCGCCGACCTCCTCCCACACCTCTCACGACTCTCCCATTGAGATTCCCGGCGAAGACTCCGGCAGGCAAAGGCAAAACCTCGCTCCCCTGTTCCGGTTTCCATCCCGTCTCCACTTCTTTTTTTTTTTTTTTTGGGCTGGGTCGAAGTCAGCTGGGCCTGCCGACTTCAGCCTAGAGATCTAAATATTATATTCTCCCCCCGTTAAAAAAATTTTGTCCTCGAAATTTACGTACCTGGTATTTCGAAAAGCTGTGGATATTTTGCTCGCATCTCTGCTTCTAATTTCCATGTAGCTTCTCTTTCACTATGATTGTTCCATTGCACTTTCATATATGGTATAGTTCGGTGTCGCAATTCTTGATCTTTGCTATCGACGATTCGTATAGGCACCTCCTCATATGTCAGATCCTCCTGAAGTTGCAAGGGTATGTAATCTATTGCATGACTGGGATTGGGAATGTACTTCCGTAACATCGATACATGAAACACGTTGTGCACCCCAGATAAAACTGGTGGTAGCTCTAATCGGTAGGCCACCTCACCAACCTTATCCAAAATTTCAAATGGTCCCATAAATCTCGGGCTCAACTTGCCTCGTACACCAAATCGCATCACCCTTTGTGGGAGACACTTTCAAAAAGGCATAGTCACCAACATTGAATTCCAGCTTTCTTCGTCTCTTATCAGCATAACTTTTCTGTCGGCTCTGAGCAGCATACAATCATTCCCTGATCATTTGTACATTTTCCAATGTTTGTTGTACTATTTCTGGACCTAACAATTTTCTTTCTCCTACATCATCCCAGCAGATAGGAGACCTACACTTCCTACCATATAAAGCCTCAAAAGGCGTCATCTGAATGCTGGCTTCATAACTATTGTTGTAGGCAAATTCTATTAACGATAGATGACAGTCCCAAGCACCACCCAAGTCCATAACACAAGCTCTCAACATGTCTTCCAAAATTTGGATGGTTCGCTCTGACTGTCCATCGATTTGGGGATGAAAAGCTGTACTAAAACTTAATTTGGTCCCCAATGCTTTGTAAAGACTCTTCTAAAATTGTGAAATAAACCTACTGTCTCGATCTGATACTATAGAAACTGAAATCCCATGTAGTCTCATAATTTGTTCCATGTACAAGTTTGCTAATTTTTCCAGAGAGAGGCCGACACGAAAGGATAAGAAATGAGCTAACTTTGTTAGTCGGTCCACAATCACCCACACCGCATTATTTCCCTTAGGGGTTTTGGGTAAACCTATAACAAAATCCATGGTAATGTGCTCCCATTTCCACTGAGGAATCGCAAGAGACTGCAATGGTCCAGCAAGTCTTTGATGCTCAGCTTTTACTTGTTGACACACCAAACATTGAGCAACATACTGAGCTATGTCCTTCATACCAGTCCACCAAAAATTTTCACGTAGATCTCGATACATTTTTGTACTACCCGGATGCATCGTATATGTTGAACCATGCGCCTCTTCCAAAATCTCATTCTTTAATTCTGAAAGCTTCGGAACACATAACCTGTTACCAAACCTCAGAATATCATCTTCATATATAGTAAATTCAGACTGAGCGCCAGACTCAACTCTCTCTAATTTTCTGAAGCTCTAAATCTTCCTTCTGAGCTGATTTAATTTTGTCTATCAGGACAGGTTGTACCATAATAGTTGCTAATTGAGTGCTAGAATTATGAATTCGTACCTCAATCTCAGACCTCTCTAGATCCATTATGATGTGCTTTTGATTAGTAATTAAAGCTGCTAACTTACTTGGAGACTTCCTACTCAGGGCATCTGCCACAACATTTATCTTGCCTGGATGGTAGTTGATAGTCAGATCATAATCCTTTAATAGTTCCAACCATCTTTTCTGTCTCAAGTTTAGCTCCTTCTGAATGAATATATATTTTAAACTTTTATGATCTGTAAAGATTTCACAATGACTACCATACAGGTAATGCCTCCATATTTTTAAGGCAAAAACTACAGCTGCTAACTCCAAGTCATGAGTGGGATAATTTGACTCATATGATTTCAGCTGTCTAGAAGCATAGGCTATCACCTTTCCATTTTGCATTAAAACACAACCGAGACCCTTTCGAGATGCATCACTGTATATGCTGAAATCCCCTGTCTCTGCAGGAACAGTCAACACTGGAGCAGTGACCAACCATTTCTTCAATTCTTGAAAACTTTGCTCACATTCATCTGTCCATTCAAATTTTGTTCATTTCTGGATCAGGCGAGTTAAAGGTATAGCAATAAGAGAAAATCCTTCAACAAACCTTCGATAATATCTTGCCATTCCCAGGAAACTACGAACTTCAGACACGTTAGTAGGTCTCTCCCACTCTACCACTGCTTCCACTTTCTTTGGATCCACAGAAACACCATCCTTAGAAATAATATGGCCAAGAAAAGAAATTCTGTCCAACCAAAAGTCACATTTTTTAAGCTTGGCATACAACTTCTCCTCTTTGAGTATTTGTAATATTATCTTTAAGTGTTCCTCATGTGCCTGTAGACTCCTTGAATAAATCAGTATGTCATCAATAAATACTACTACAAATTGATCCAGATATGGTCTAAACACTTGGTTCATGAGATCCATGAAAATTGCAGGTGCATTTGTCAGACCAAAAGGTAGAACCAAAAATTCATAGTGTCCATATCTGGTTCTAAAAGCTATCTTTGGCACATCCTCTACCTTTATCTTCAATTGATGATAACCAGAACAAAGATCAATCTTTGAGAATACCTGTGCTCCCTGTAGTTGATCAAATAGATCGTCAATCCTTGGTAAGGGATATTTGTTCCTTATGGTCACTTTGTTCAACTCTCGATAGTCAATGCAGAGCCGGAAACTTTCATCCTTCTTCTTTACGAATAGGACTGGAGCATCCCAGGGAGACACTAGGTCTGATAAATCTTTTATCCAACAATTCTTGCAATTGCTCCTTAAGTTCTTTTAATTCTGCTGGAGCCATTCTATAGGGAGCTTTGGAGATGGCACCAGTACCTAGTATAAGATCAATAGAGAACTCAATCTCTCTATCAGGACGTAATCCTGGCAGATCATCGAGAAAGACCTCCGGAAATTCTTTCACAATGGATATGTCTTCCATCTAAAGCTCCTGCTGTTGAGTATTTATCACCGCTGCCAGAAATCCTTCACAACCTTTCCTGAGGAATCGCTTAGCAATAAAAGCCGACATTACTCTCCTCATAAGGGTTAACTTGTTACCCTTAAAATAAAACTCTGACTGATCAGGAATCTGAAATCTCACGGTCTTCTCAAAACAGTTGATGGAAACATGATATGCTGCTAACCAATCTATCACAAGGATCACATCAAAATCCTTCATATCCATGACTATCAAATCAGCTTCCATCTCCCTACCTTCAATATTCAATCTACACTCCTTGCAGATTTGACTAACCACAAAAACATCCCCACTTGGAGTAGAAATACAGAGTTTAAATTCTAAAGGTGCCGGGGTTAACTCATTACTTTCTCTAACCAATCTAAAAAATATGAATGAATGCGTGGCACCCGCATCAAACAGGGTATAAACATTGGTAGAAAATAGCTTAATCATACCTGTCACTACTGAATTTGATGCGTTGGCATCCTGCTGCGTGAGTGCGTACACCCGTCCTTGGGTACCTGACTTCTATTGTCCTCCCTGCTGATATCCATCACGAGATACTTGATGCGCTAAACGCTGTGATCCCTGACCAAGACAACATACAGCTGTAGTGTGACCCTCCTTTCCATAATTGAAACATTTTCCTCCTGGCCAGGTGCAGTCTCGCTTAAGGTGCGGCCAACCACATCGGTAGCACTGGATATCATCCCTTTATCTAGTTGTATCATTTGGTGCCGCGATGTCAGGTTTCCTTGCCTTTGCACTGATATTTTTATTTGTTTGACTTTGATAACCTCCCGACCTGGATCTCTTCTTCAAAACCTTTTCCCTCTCTGCTTGGACAGCATCCAGTCCTCTTTCTACTATCAGTGCCTTGTTGACCACTTTCTTATAAGTGGTAAGCTCAAAGACAGACACCTGATGCTGAATCCGACCTCTAAGTCCATTTTCAAATTTTCTGGCCCGGATCCCTTCATCTACTAAGAGTGATGGAGCATATCTCGACAATTCTTCAAACTTTGCAGCATACTGAGAAACAGTTAAGTTACCCTGCTCCAAGCGATCAAATTCTCGAAATTTTTATACCTGAACACTTTGAGGAAAGTATCTCTATAGAAAACCTTTCTGAAATCTGTCCAAGTAAAAGGTGTATCGTTTGGTCCTTGCTTCCCAAGCTCTAGCTCCCATCAAGCAGCTGCCTCATCTTGTAATAAAAATGTAGCAAATGTAACCTTCTCCCCTTCCGGACACCGCAAGACTTGGAAAACTTTCTCAACAGCTTTCAGCCAACCTTCTGCCTCCATAGGATCAGATGTTCCCTTGAATACTAGTGGCGCATATTTCTTGAAATCTATCAAAGTAATTGATCGTTCTTGTGGGATTCTAACTTCTGGTTGTTGCTGCTGCAATAGTAGCTGCTGCATGAATTGCTACTGTTGCTGTTGAGCTTCCATTATTCTCAGTGTATCAGCTCTTACAGTAGCTTGTTGCTGCACTAAATATTGCAATAGCTGAGGAAGACCCACCTGGTCCCCAGGCTGAACTCCAGATCCTCCCGATGTTCCTGTTTCTGCAGTTCCAGTCTCCGGGGTGTTGTCCAAAGGGTTTGGTGCCGGTTCCCGTGGATGCTCCTCATCACCAGCGTTGTCCATGGGATTGGGCGTTGGTTCTTGTGGATGTTCCTCATCACCAGATAGAATCCCAGTATCCTCGTGCTGCTCTATAGGATCCCAAGCATTTGCTCCATCCGCAAATCTTGTGGGTCTCCTAACACATCCACGTCCACTACCACGCGCCATGAAAAACCTACACCAGTCATTATTAGTATACAACTAACACTCAGTTGATAAAAAAAATATAACATAATATCTACCCCACTTATGAATCAACCCACACTCTCTCTCGATGAGCTTATATCCTAAGATCCTAAAACCTGGTTTGCTCTAATACCACTCTGTCACGCCCCGAATCCAGCACCGGAATCGGCTACGCGACCGGCCGCACAAACTCTAGGTTTTATCCTAGAGATCATGCAAGGCCTAGGTACACAAAAGTCAACCATATCAAATTAAAACTAATATTATATAAACAATCAAGTAACAATTGTATAATCCATTTATTAAGTCGATATTACTAATTGGTCTGCTGATTCACAACATCAGTAACCGAAACTAAAACTAACCAACTAACTCAGCATATATGAAACTCCTTTTCACGCCCAACCCAAACAAATCTTGCTATGCATCCTGGATCTCTGAAAAAAAATCAAAAGATAGGAAGTGAGCTATACAACCCAGTAAGGTCTCCATATGATCACATCAAATAATAATATAAATTTCTGAAACAATAAAGTACCAGTATGTTATGTCATGCAATCAAATGATTTAAGCCTCATGTATTATAAAACCTTGATAACTTTATATTTTTCCTTTAGAATTTCCATTATTTAACCTTTATCTTTAGAGTTTTGGATTAGCCACGGTCATGTACCAGCCCATGACTGGCAACCGCAAAGCGACCATGCATACTATGGTCAGTCCTGCTCACGTACTAAGCCCGTGGCTCGGCTGTCCCACGTACTATCCGCCCGGGCCAGCTCCCACGTACAAAGCCCATGGCTCGGGCTGTATAACCACGGTGCTACCGTAGCATAGCTAGACCAAATACCGTATTTACTTCATTAACACTTGTCAAAACATATCTTTTATAACCTCTCGATAACCGGTATCGTGGTCCAACCCACTCGATAACCGATGTCATGGTCCAACCCATTTTAATAACCGATATCGTGGTCCAACCCATTCGATATCCGGTTTCATGGTTCAACCTATTTAGCAATCCGGTATCATAGTCCAACCCATCCGGATATCAATTTTCTTTATAACATCATGCATGAAATACCGGCAATAAAAATGATAAAACCACAATGTCTATCACAAGAAAACAACCATGCCATGTCATATAGTACCACACGTGCAAATACATATAACATATATGCTTAGATCAAGCCAGGCCATAATAAATTCATGCATAAAGGAATGATCAATACAAAATTCCTTACCTTAACGCGCTATTCCTAGTATATCCGATATTAGTCAGTACCTGAAATTTGCACAACGTTTTCCTGCTCAAAGGGTTGATTTCCTACAATTACATAAATTTATTCAAATCAAATCTCTAGTTGCACGAATTTTGAGAAAAACTTCCCGATCCTCTCTCTCCTATATTAATATATTATTATTATAATATTTATTCTCTCTCTTCTCTCCTCATCTTCTCTCTCATCATCTTCTCTTTCCTCTTTTTTTTTTACGTTCTCTCTCTTCTTCTTTTTTTTTCCTGGACCGGGCCAAACTCTCCTTCTCTTTTCTTTCTTTTCACCCGAACGACTCCCCCCTTGCTCTCCTTCGGTCTGGCCGATCCAGCCTTCTCCCCCACCCCAAATTGCCGACGGCCGAAGGAGGAGTTCGCCGTGAGGAGCTTGGCGGACGGCGACGGCTGCGGCGTCGGATGGTGAATGACCCCAAAAACCAAAACGGAAACCTAAGGAAAACATCAAAACTCTCCCAAAAATTGGAATTAAATGGGAAAGGACTTACCGACGGGCGTCTGGGATTCACGGTCGCTCGTCGGAGAGAGAGAAAGTGCATGGAGGTGGTTCGAGAGGCGGCGGTGAGGTGTTTTAAAAAAAATATCGAGTGTTCCCTCGCCGTTTAAAACCCTACCACCAAGTCCCAAACCCATATGGACCCGTCGCCGACCTCCTCCCACACCTCTCACGACTCTCCCACCGAGATTCCCGGCGAAGAACTCCGGCCGGCAAGGGCAAAACCTCGCTCCCCTGTTCCGGTTTCCATCCCGTCTCCGCCTTTTTTTTTTTTTTTTTTTTTTTGGGCTGGGTCGAAGTCGGCTGGGCCTGCCGACTTCAACCCAGAGATCTAAATATTACAGGTTGTGCTAGCTTCTTGCTACTTGTATTGGTCTTCAAATTGTCTGTTGGAACTTTCATTCCCTCCGCAGGAACAACTAGGTTCCTCCCATTGAGAACATTGACAGGAGACCCATAGCTGGAAAGTCAAACTCCCCTCTTTCAGAGGCAGTCTTATGTTTGATGAATATTATCCTTTCTTCTTTTCTAACCTTATGCCAGCTCTTTTGTTTCAAGCTGGGTTATCAAGAGAAATGATTCCATTAAGCATTATTTCATTTGGAAAGGCAGAGAATAGGTTTGGTGGAGATTATGTCTAGCAACATGGAGTTTAATTTATAGGGATAAAATGAAGGGTGTTCTTTTTTGGGGGTTTTGAAGAACTTGAGAAATATGAATCTGGCTTTGCTCAGTAATTGGTGGTCACTTTGTTTTGAAGGTTTGGGAAAAGCGAGTAGAAAACATAGATCAGTTATTATGGTTGGAGAAGTCCTTGTTCAGGGACTGGTGCTTGCCTTTGCTTGCCTCATTTTTCTGGAAAGACATCCTGAAGATGGAGAACTTTTCCAGGTATGAGATTATTTTCTCTCTGTGTTGGTAAAGAAGTTTTGGCTTGACTTCTGGTCACATAAGATCACTCCAAAAGACTTATTTCCTAATCTCTTTTGGATCTATGAGGATGGCAAAGGACAGGAAGTTGCTCAAGTGAGAGAGAAGAGTGGGCTCTCAGAATCGGGCATTTTACTTAGAAATCATTGGTTAAGTTCTTAAATTTACAAATAATCTTATTGGAAGTTCAAGCAGTGACTTCTAGGGATGGTTGGAGAGGAATATGGAAATCAGACATGAGATAATTTCAGTCTATATAAGATCATATTGCGCAAGACATATATAATGATTATAAGATAAGTTGAAGATGCATCGCTCTGAACCTGTTTGGTTCTATTAAACTTCCTTTCAAGCACATTCCTTAAGCTGTAAAATTCATTTCAAACCAACATGCTTGTATCGCAAGGCAGTTAATGATCGCACCATGCAAGCTTCAATTGCCTCTTGTTTTATGAAAACAAGGTTCCTTTATCAGTTAACGAAGCAAGCTTAGGGCAGAATCCAATGGCTACATAGCGTATATTGACTTCACGAGAACTATTGGATCTCATTCTGATCATTATAGATGACATTACTCTTATAACCTCAATTTTTACCCTAATTTTTTTGTATTTTGTTATTTTAAGCACCTTAAACTACTGTCCAGGACAACTTGAGTCAACTGAATCAAATTGAGTATCACAAACTGCAAACACATCATGCCCAGGAATTACAAAGCCTCCAATAGCTCCTATGTTGTAACCGAATCAAATTGAGTTATCTCCTTAAACGAAGTTGTTGGTAAAGACATACATCATATAAGCGCATCTTGTTGTGCATTACAAATGTTTGTGGCACCTAGGGATGAAAATGGATCGGGTCGAATCGAGTTATGAGTGACCTCAACCTAATCTAGTTCTTTGATCGGGTTCTAATATTAGATCCAACCCAATCCAATAAAAAATCGGGTTAGGTCGGGTCCATGATCAAAATTTTTGATTAAACGGATTATTCAGATTAGATCGGGTCTATAAATAACTCGATTCTAATCTAAAAAATTTAGATATAGATCGAGACTGAATTAAATATAGATAATTATATTTTAATTATCACATTGCCAACTATTATTAATCATAAAATAGATAACAAATAATATTATTTTTAAAATAAATTAAGATATTAAAAAATAATAAATTTATCGAAATAAGTTTTATATAAATTTTAAATTATAATTTAAAATTTTAAATAGATTTGGATCCCAGCAGTATTAACAAGTTTGGATAGGATCGAGCCGTATCGAGTTCAAATTCAGTAAACTCATACCTCAGCTAGAAAATGGAACGATCTAAATTTAGAATATTAGTAAATAGATCGAGATCTCAGATAGAATTGAAAGGACTCATCTAGTCCCTATTATCTCAGCGGAGATAAACCGATTACCAATAGAAACAACGTAAAACCGCTTACCTTCTTCCTTAGGTGGATTGATAAGTGGAGGCACTACTAGTACTACCGGGGCTGGCGCCGGTGTGTTCCCCGGTGGCTCCTCAAGTCTCAGCGTCGATGCCCCCTCGAAGAACTTGGATGTCTCGTACCTAAAATTGCAGGTCGCTGCGAGCACCGCCCCCTCGTGCTTCCCCTCTAGCTGCGTCGGTCTCGGCTCGAGGATACTTTGGAGGCACTGCTGGCACTGGCTTCGCGACAGGTCCTGGGTGCACTGCACCAGCCCATATATCTCAGGAAAAGGAGTCTTGGTAGGGTTCATCATCTCCCCGGTGGCGAACATCCGCGTCGAGTTGTAGACGGCCCAATCGGTGATCGCGCTCATAAGCTCGTCCACAATCTTGTCGAACCGGCTGCGGTCGGTCACGTTGTTGACAACGTCCCAGACGATCCACGACCGCGAGGTGTCGACGGTCGAGAAGAAGCGATGGTTGGAGTAGCGGAGGAGGCAGTCGTCGTAGAAGACGGTGGCGCCTTTGTTGTACGGGCAGAGCTGGGGGGCGCCTTCGATTGCGCTGCTGAGGCAGGAGTGGCAGGCGGAGGCGTTGGTGTCGCCGCGGCACATGGCGAGGCCGTAAATTTTGTTGGGGATCCGGCCGACGGTGGCGTTGAGGAAGCCGCCAGAGAGAGAAGTGTTGGAGGCGAGGGAACGGAGGAGGAAGTTGAGGTTGGACTCATAGGTGCTGTTGGCGATGTAGTTGCCGGTGGTGCCACAATTTTGGAGGGGTAGTTGGCCGGCAGTCCGAGGGGAAAGGAGTATGAGGAAGAGAAGGCAAAGGAAGAAGGCCGGGAAGGAAACATGGCGAAATGACACCATAACCATGGTTGCAGTCACCGTGCGTCCGAACACGGCAAGACTGGGTTGCCATCTATCTGCACAAGCTCCTTTTTGACCACTGGCCAGTACACCATAGTTAATTTTTATACGGTACCGAGACCCTCCCCTTCTTTCGGCACCTGCACATTATATACTGAATTTTACGCGATACCGAGAGTCCTCTTTTCTTATTATTTTATTTTCGTTGAAACCAGCATGATCGTGCCATATTCTTTCCGCGTAGGAACGGGCATCGAGTGCCATCCGTGCTGCTCTGCCCGACCCGCAACCAAGAAAAATAGCATGCGCACCCAGAGGAGACGAAGGTTTTCCAAGGATAGGGGCCGCAAGTTCACCTCGGTTTGGTGGTTTCTTGAAAATTTAGGTCAGACGCATTTGGCAAGGCGAGAAAAGGTAGACTTTGCAATAATTAAAAAAAAAAATCGAATTATTAATTTTAAATAAAATAATCCTTCCTTTTAAAATACTTATTATTTAAGATCATCTGGATAAATTTATTCTGTATAAGATGGGCAACAAATAAATATGTTTCATATATTTGCAACTTCTTTTTTTTTTTCTTTTGCAAAAATAAACGACGATCATTTCGTGATTGCTTTTCTGGTGGGAAAGAGCACTATCAAGGTGGAAGAGGTGACATCGGTGCTACTTCAAAATAAGGTTATTAAGAGGGAGAACCAGATTTCGAGTTCAGGTGGGAACTCAATATTGGCAGTTTTTGGAGGTGCAGGCGACTGAAGGCTGAGTGACAGAATCGCGAGAAGGACGGTCCAAGTCAAAGGATGCCAACAAGATCAGGTGTTTCCGATGTGATGAGTTGGGGCATTGTGTCAAAGATTGCTCGCAGCTCAGGGATGGACGAGGGCTGCTACAATGGTGGCCGATAGCGGTGATGATGGATACATCAGTAATGTATTTATGGTATCCGACAAGATATCTCCTTCTTTCAAGTGGGTTTTGGGTTCTGCCTGTCCATACCATGTTTGTTGCAAGAAGGAGCTGTTTGACTCTCTAGATAGTAGAGAGGGTTCTATACACAAAGCAGATGGATCAAGCTGTGTGATCGCGAGCATCGGGACAGTCAGCTTGAAGACACATGATGGGATTGTGAAGAAACAGGGTGAGGTCCAATGCGTACCTAGTTTTAGCAAAAATCTGATTTCTCTCAGCAAATTAGACTCAAACGGCTACAGGGAGAGAGCTGGTGATAGAGTCCTAAAGGTATTACGTGGCAATAGGATTGTTCTGCAAGGGAAGAAGCATGGGGGTCACTACCTCTTGATAGGGAGTCCAGTGCGAGGTGGAGTCCCTGGTGCAGACAGGAGTCCAGTGCAAGGTGGAGATCCGACAACAGGTAGATTGGGCACGGGATGCGAGACTCAAGAGGACGACAGGCGACGTTGCAAAGTGAAGTTCCTATTGCCGTAGCAGACTTCCCGAATAGGTCTCAGATCGAGGTGAGCATAACACATGACAGAGATAGGATCGAGCAGCCTGGCTCGACTCCCATGTTTGTCCATCTATAATCAGGCAAATGTCCTAGGGCATGGGGGCATTAGAATCCTTAGAAGCTCTCAAGTCAGGTGAAGGCAATGCGTTGAGTCGAGGTGGAGTTGTTGGACCGACGGTACCTCAACACCCGTGCAACCCACGAAAAAAAGAAAACACACGTGAGGCCCAGCAGAAGGAAACCCAGAAGGAGACAAAATCTGCACGGATTTTAATGCGATCGACGGCCACGAGCAGTGTTGCAATCAAACAACGATTTGAAGAGCTACAGGACTTTGATTTGGATTCTGTTTGGATCGTTGGACTCCTGGTGAGATACACTGCACAATGGAGGCTACAAATTCATGGACATAGACATAAACAAAGGGAGGAAGATGAAAAGGTAGTGAGAGGTCTCTTGTAGAGGGCTGATTGAGAGCTTGAGAGAAGGATTCAGGGTTTCTTGTTGAGAGATACTTGTACGGGGTTGAGAGAGAGTTCAATCTATAGGTTTATTTTTTATAGTGAAACCTTTTGCATGCCCGAAAAAGTTGTATTTGTTATCTTTTCTTCTTTCTCTTGTGGTATCGACATCGATAATCGATGATCATATTTCGCTTTCGCAATAACCGGTATCATAGTGAGTTGATATTGATCCCAACATGGAAGCTGGCAGCTAGGGCTTGGAGTGCTTTGGAAGATGGTGGCCTGGGGCTGGGGAGTTTTGAAGTTGGCGGCTAGGATGTGGAAGTGGAATAGGTGTGGGGCCTCTCACCCTCTCCCTCACGGAGTGTCAATGCTCAAGAGCACAGGAAACTAGAAGAGGAAGAATTCTTTCATTCATTAATCATCAATAATAATTATTACAAGAGGGAGGAGGGGTATTTATAGTTCACCTAAACCTCTTAGACTTCCTTTCAAAGTTAAATTGCATACAAGGAAAAAAGGGGGCACCACAAAGTTTCCATCCTAGTTTGTTATATATGAAAATAAGAGGAGAAGAAAGAGGGGAATGCCCACTTGGTTTCTACCTTTGCTTGGGGCGGTTTGAGTGGGATAAGGAGGCACCAAGTTGACTCCTTGTGGGACTTGGATGGCTTGATTCCTTGTTAGACTAGGAGGCTTGATTTCTTGTTGGGCTTTGGCAACTTGAGTAGGGACTAAGGGAGGTGGCACATGAAGTCTTCATTCTCTGCTTCAGTAGGGGCTAGTGGAGGTGGTGCATGAAATCTCCTCTCTGGATTAAGTGGGATATGGTGGCTCTCCTCTTGGACTTGACTTGAATAAAAGAAGTCAAAATTACAAGACTCAAACAAACTCACTTGATTGGACCGAAAACAAATGGACTCGATTAACTTAATGGACTCAATTGACTCAACTTTATTACAGGACTCAATCTTTATTATAGGACTCAATCTTTATTACAGTATTCAAATGACTCAAGACTCAAAACTGATGAACTCACAAGTCTAGGCAATCCATAATGAGCTCTGATTTGGGTGTAGACTCTTTCTGATCATGGTGCCTGTACCAATTCTCCCAGGATGGGAGGAACTCGACCCCTTGAGCAAGGGTCAATCTGGCTCTAGTACTGCTCTAATAGGTCTAGATCGAGGCATTGCAGATCCTCTCGGGTGATCCACAAGTCCTCAAATTTCGGTCGACCTTGCCAACGAACCAGGTATCGTTGGTAACCTTTGTTCCAGGTAGTAATAGCATGGTTATCCAGAATATGGTCGATCCTTTCTCTTTCAGGCCAATTTGTTGGTGGACACTTTAGGATGGGTTCACTCTCAAGAATGGGGTCAAGTCCAAATGGCTTACTAGGTATCATTGCTGGCTCTCTATACTCACTAGGTCTGAGATGTTGAAGGTTGAGCTAATGCCTAATTTGGGTGGTAACTCGAGTACATAGGCATTGGGTCCAACTTTCTTAATTACCTTAAAGGGTCAAGCTCCATAGGCATGTAACTTTTTCATAGTCTCCGGGGGAAACCGTTCAGGTCTAAGCTTAATCATCACAAAATCCCCCTCAGTAATTTTTTTAATTCATATTTGGGAATCAGCCATTCATTTATAAGTATCATTACTCAAATTAATCTTATTGCCATTTTCTTATGTAGATCTCTAACATGCTATGCAAATGATCCAGCTAACTTAGAGACTTGTGCATGTATGGGCAAAAGGACTAGGTCTAGGGGTCTCTTAGGCTTATAATCATGGACAATCTCAAATAGACTCTTGCCTGTGGACCTATTAACTGAACTGTTGTATGTGAATTTGGCTCTAGGTAATAAAAGGTCTCAATTTCCAGTGTTTTTACTTATAAGACATCTCAACAAGTTTTTAAGGCTTCGGTTCACTACTTCAATCTAGCCATCAGTTTGTGGATGGTAGGAGGTAGAAAATTTGAGCTTAGTTTCTAATAGATGCCAAAGGGTTTTCCAAAAGTAACTCATGAATCAGACATCTCTATCAGACACAATGATTTTAGGAAAGCCATGTAACCTAACCACGTTATCAAGAAAAAGTTTGGCTACCTTGGAGGAATCAAAAGTTTGTGAGTAGGGTATGAAGTGTGCTATCTTAGAAAATCTATCGACCACAACACAGATAAAATCATGTCTTCTTAAGGTCTTGGGCAATCCTAACACAAAATCCATACCAAGGTCTTGTCAAGGATAGTTGGGTATAGGTAAAGGGGTATACAAGCCAGTATTTTGCTTTAGCTGTTTGGCAACAACACAAGTTCGATACCTAGCCATAATTTGGGCAACATCCCTTTTTATACTAGGCTAATAGAATTGGTCTTCAATAGCTAGAATGGTCTTGTTCCTATCAAAGTGACCAGCTAGACCTCTTGCATGGATCTCCCAAACTAGAAATTCTCTAAGGGAAGTCCTCGGAATACATAACCTATTATTCTTGAAGAGGTAGCCATCTTGCAGGGTATACTCACTATGCAAACTAGATGGTCCTTGTTTGATAGATTGATAGGTCTCACTAAAGTCAGGACAAGTTTCATATTCATCCTTCAGTTTGTTAGATCCTACGACTTCAATACTAATAGAGTTTAGGAGTATGGATCGACGGCTAAGGGCATCAACAATCTTATTTTCAGTACCAGCACGATATTTCAATACAAAGGTATAGGCTTGAATGTACTCTACCCACTTAGCATGCCTAGGGTTTAACTTCTTCTGGGAACCAAGAAAAGTGTGCCTCATGATCCGAGTATTGAACAAATTCCTGCGATAGAAGATAAAGTCTCCAATATCTCAAGGCTTGCACTACCGTATAAAACTTCTAATCATAGGTTGAGTACCTAAGTTTAGTCTCATTCAATTTCTTACTAAGAAGGCTATAGGGTGACTTTCTTGATTTAGAGAAATTGGGTAACCTCAAAATAGGTGCTTGGATCATCTTTTCTTTAATATCTCGAAAGGCTTTATCTGCAGCTTTGGTCTATTCAAAGGTTTCCTTCCTAATGCAATCAGTGATGGGTGCAACTAGTGAGCTAAATTCTCAAATAAATCGTCTATAGAAGGTAGCAAGGCCATGGAAGTTACGCACGTCATATACACTAGTAGGTATTGGCCACTCAACTATGGACTTAATCTTTTTCGGATCAATTGATACTCCTTCGGGGATCACTACAAATCCTAGGAAGATGACTCTATGGGTCAAGAACTCGAATTTCTTCAAATTGGCATTAAGGCTATCTTTCCTAAGGATCTGACAGACTTGTCGGATATGGCTTAGGTGGTCTTCCTTAGTCCTACTGTAGATCAAAATATCATCAAAATAAACCACAATAAATTTTTCAATGAACAGTTTTAGGACCTGGGTCATGATCCTCATGAAGGTACTAGGTGTGTTGGACAACCCAAAAGGCATCACTACCCACTCATAAAGACCATCCTTAGTCTCAAAGGCTATTTTTCATTCATCTCGGGTTTGATCCTAACCTGGTGATAGCCACTCTTAAGATCAATCTTAGAAAAAATGGTTGCTCCGGCCATCATATCTAGTATGTCATCCAAATGGGGAATGAAAAAATGATACTTAACTGTGATTTTGTTAATGGCTCGACTATCAACACATATCCTCCAAGTTCCATCTTTCTTGGGAGTTAAAAGGGTAGGTACTGCACATGGACTCAGGCTTTCCTTAATAAATCCCTTCTTGAGGAGTTCTCCTACATATTTTTGCAATTCTAAGTGCTCGGTGAGATTCATCCTATAATGTGGGAGGTTCGGCAAAGTGGCTCCTGGGACTAGATCTATGGCATGTTGTACATCCCTTAAAGGTGGTAAGTAGTCAGGAAGATCTTCGAGAAACACATCTTGGAATTTCTTCAAAAACTCCACAACTTCCTGAGGGTGCTCCTCCTGGGGGTGGTCACGAACTTCCTTAGTAATCAAAATCCAAACTGGTGAACCCTCAGTGTTCTCATGCTCTAGTTCTTTAGCATTGATCAAATTTAACCCTGGTTTCTTCTCTTTCAAGTTGCTAGATCCCCTCTTGATATTATCCTTAGGTGGGGTTAGGTTTAACAGAATCTTCTTTCCATGGTAGTTAAAAGAACAGGAATTGGATCGGCCATACAGGGTAGCATCATGGTCATATAGCCAAGGTCTGCCTAAGATAATACTACTAACTCCTATAGGAAGGACATCACACTACACCTTTTCTTGATAGGATTGAAGTTGGATTATGACTTGCATCTAAGTTTGATGGGGATGGAAGTTGAGTCTATTCAGGATACTTTATAGGGATTATGATGGAGAACAGGGGATAAACCTAGGATTTTGATAATACTGGTTGAGATGGCATTCATGCAACTCCAACTATCTATGATGATCTTACATACCTTTTCTCCTAATTTGATAAAGGTCTGTAGGATGTTGGTCCTACGACAATCCTCTTATTCCTTAGTTTGGGCTAAGATACACCTAACAACTTCCAATAGATTAGATGACTTAATGATTTTCTCGTCTCCTTCATATTCATCCACCAAGTGTACTCCAACTTCATACACTTCCTCTTCAAACTCATCAGTGGGTTCAAGATCTTCTTCCTCTAGCTCTCCTATGTGTAGGGATCAGGTTGGACATTAACTAGCATAGTGTTCTAGTTTATGACATCTAAAACAAGCAGTATTAGGATTGGGATCAAGGTTTCTTTGAAGTTCAAGTACCTTACCCTTATCATCCTTACGGGTCAATGGGGTGCTAGGATTGGGCCGGCTTGAGTGTACTTGGCTAGATCCTAATTTTTGATTAGGAGTACTAATCCTAGTGAGTTCAGGTCAATGGATTATGAGTCCCCTCTAGAATCTCTCATAGTCTCTAGCTATCTGATAAACCTGCTCAAGATCATGGACCTCTCTCAAAAATAATTCTCTTTGAATGTCCTCATGTAGTCCAGCCCTAAACCTAGATAGGATCACAACTTCAGACTTATTTATACTACACCTCATGATAAATTCATCGAATTTGGCTATGTATTCAGATACAGTCCTGTTTTCCTAACTCAACCTCTATCATTGATCTAAAAGTCTCTGGTGATAGGATATGGGAAGGTACTTTTCCCTAAGCTTAAGTTTCATGGCTCTCAAGGTAGCTATGGGTATGTCTCCTTTTTGTCTAGTCATCCTTTCAACATTCTCTCAGCATAGTCTAGCCTGACGAACTAACCTGAGCTTAGCAAACTTGAACTTCCTCTCTTCAGACATTTCATACCACTCAAAGTACTGGTCCATATCTCCTTTCCAATCAGTGTATACTTTAGGGTCAAGGCTTCCATCAAATATAGGTGCCTTAACCTAATATTCCTAATGGCTCTCTCATCTTGGTCAATGAAATCATGATTAGGTCTCCTCTGATTAAGTTCCAAGATTGGATCATGGCATGGGGCTCTCCTAGGGTTGGGAGATATGGAAAATGGTGTCTCAAGTTCAGGCTCAGTATGGGTCTCTCGGGTCCTTTCTAGGTTTCCAACACGTTTCTCTATCTGATTAAACCTATTATTCATTTGGGCGTTCAATTGGGCAAACTATTCAGTCATGGTCCTCGGCAAGGTTTCAAAGTTAGGCTCCATGGTCAGATTGAGTTGGATTTGAGACTGCTAGTACTGGACTCCTGATCTAGTGGTCATGCAGTAAGCACACAAACCATTCTAGGATTTTGCTAGACCTAGCAGCTCAAGTAGAATGAGTCAGCTCAACTTACAACCAAGTCAACAGTTATCCTTTTCACTGGCCAGGTAAGAGGTGGGAGTGTAGGAGGCTCTCCTTGCTCTTGCATGGTCCTACTTAAGTAACCACAGCTCCGCTTAGGGTGTTTGCTTCTAGACCCCTAGCCTAGACCCCAATTTCAAGAGAAGTGATGAATTGAGTACACTAGCTTTCTCACAATACCATGAACTGACCTGTTGGTATCCCTAACTCGATTAGGTTGCTACTCGATTTTAATTAGGCTTGGGTTCATTGCAGGGTGGTTATTTTGGGCCAAATGAAGGTGATGAAATCCTTCCCTTATCTGAGATAGAGAGATTGTTCTTAAGTGAATTCAGTTATGCATGCATACATATGAAAACCTAAAGTAAGACATGCAAATTTTTTTTTTATATTTTCAGATCCGAAAATTAAAAGAACATTGTAGATTTAATGAAGACTAATATGTGATTGATGGTACAAAGATTAAGGCTAATCTAAAGGTTTTAGTGAAAGTAATCCCTAGGTTTAGAACTACTGTGCAGAAATTTCAGCATGCAGATTTTTAGGGTTTTATACATGAACATGTTCTAACTTGCTCTGATATCAAAGATGATGGTGAACATAGAACATGCAAGTGATCATCATAAAGAAGAGAGCAATTTTAGATTAATATGAGTATGATTTCAGAGTTTACGATGCTTCTATTCCTGAAAATGAATTGAGGAACATGCAAAGTTAATCTATGATGATCAAAGTTACAATCCCCACAAAGTTAACCCTCAAGAAAAAAAGAAAGTAGGATTGCAAGGATTAAGAAACCCTAACTAGAACATGCTCGATCTACTATTCAACAAAATAGATCTAGGAGAATGGAACGATTTGGAATACCTGGCACAATCTCTCCTAAAGCACTTCTCCTAAAGTAGTGGGATCACACAATCTCTCGAAGGATGCGCTTGGATGAAGAGGCTAGGTTTTTCCTGAACTCTTGGCTCCTGGCTGGCAGTTCAGTTGTCAAAGAAGATCTCCTCTGCAGGATGTGGTACCTGAGGGATCCTGCAAACACTATTGATTAGAGATTCATGAAGTAGGAAAAGTATGAAGAGAGATTGGGAAGTAGAGAGGAGGTGGAAGAGGATGCTGAAGGGCTCGGCGTGGAGAAGTGCTTGGCGGCTTGGAAGCTGGCAGCTAGGGCTTGGAGTGCTTTGGAAGATGGCGGCCTGGGGCTGGGGAGTTTTGAAGTTGGCAGCTAGGATGTGGAAGTGGAACAGGTGTGGGCCCTCTCACCCTTTCCCTCATGGAGTGTCAATGCTCAAGAGCACAGAAAACTAGAAGAGGAAGAATTCTTTCATTCATTAATCATCAATAATAATTCTTATAATAGGGAGGAGGGGTATTTATAGTTCGTTTAGACATCTTAGACTCCCTTTCAAAGTTAAATTGCATACAAGAAAAAAAGGGGGCGCTACAAAGTTTCCATCCTAGTTTGTTATACATCGAAATAAGAGGAGAAGAAAGAGGGGGACGCCCACTTGGTTTCTTCCTTTGCTTGGGGCGGTTTGAGTGGGATAAGGAGGCGCCAAGTTGACTCCTTGTGGAACTTGGATGGCTTGATTCCTTGTTGGACTGGGAGGCTTGATCCTTGTTGGGCTTGGGCGGCTTGAGTGGGGACTAGGGGAGGTGGCGCAAGAAGTCTTCATTCCCTGCTTCAGTGGGGGACACTGGAGGTGGCGCATGAAATCTCCTATCTGGATTAAGTGGGGTCTAGTGGTTCTCCTCTTGGATTTGACTTAAATGAAAGAAATCAAAATTACAGGACTCAAATAAACTTACTTGATTGGACTGAAAATAAATGGACTCAATTGACTTAATGGACTCAATTGACTCAACTTTATTACATGACTCAAGTGACTCGAGACTCAAAACTGATGAACTCACAAGCTTGGGCAATCAATAATGAGCTCTGATTTGGATGCAGCCTCTTTCTGATCCTGGTACCCGCACTATCCCTGGTCTGTCCAGTGGCTACCAAGACCACCGTTGTCACCATTCCTCCCGTCATCAGGCCATTCGTCACTATCAAAATTAGGATACGCCTCTTCTCTTCTCTCCCGCACAACTCAAAATAGGAAAACTCCCCCTGTATTTCCTCTCTCGATTCACCATCCCCCCTCCCTTCTTCTCCACGAGATCCTATATGCCTCCTGCCCCCTTTTGGGGGTCCGAACATGCACGGAGGGATCAGGCCATCGCTGCCTCGGTGAGAATGGTGGAGGACATGGATGTGATCCCCATGCCGGGTTCTAACTCGACAGATACGTAGGACAAGGTTTTGTCATGGCTACTGGGAGATAATAGGAGGAGGATGATGGAACAGGGATCAATCCGTGCTTGCTTGAGACCGGTGAGAGGGGAAGGATTTGTAAAGAAGAACGATAGATTTTTCTTATCATACGGGGAAGGAAGTTGATCGATCGGAAGCCCCGTCCCTCCCCGTCCCTTCGCCTACAAGTCCCCCCTCTTCTCATAGACTCCATTCCACGATTTCCGACAACCTTCTTGGCCGAACAAGCATTCCCTGTTCGGCTCTTTTTTTTCTTTGTTTTGAACTGAAATCGGCGTTTCCTACCAACTTCAGTCCAAAATGGCCCAAAGGCCAGGATTTCACATCCTCCTCCTATTAAAATAATTTCATCATCGAAATTAGCTTGCTTGAGGTTTAAACTTTGAAGATACTCAATTCTCATAGCCCTCAAGTTAAAGAATCAAAATTCTTGACCTACCTTAAATAATTTTAAATCACTACTCTCCCACTATGCACTCTGATGTAATATTACCAAACTATCTTAGATCAATAAATAAATCTCTTCAAAATTTAATGTTATATTGGTACCAAGACAAAGTTTTTCCAAAAGTTGTGATCTCCGGGACCTTTAAGCACCGACTTTCTTCGTTGCTTTCGGTGGAAGGAATTTTATCAAAGCAGAAAGATATAAACAATAACCGCCTATTAAGAAATCACAATTATTATATTTCACAGTTCCGGATCTAATCATTTTGCTTGGCTGCAGACCACATGCGAATATTTTTGGGAATACAATTGTGATCATCATGCAGTACGGGCGACGACATCGTACCAGATAATTAAGTGCACTCTTTTCACATGGACATGGTTGCAACTGATCCTGAGATGTGGTTTGGAGGCACCTTGTACATGCTAGGAAGCTGATTTTGCCTCGATCAAGGATTTCGCCTTGGTTGAAGGTGAGCAAAGGATCGTGGTTAACCTGTAAGTTGTGTTCGTGGTCTACCAGTCTATGCCTTCGCATCTGAAATAGAGAAGCTTTGCAATGGTCGCAAGGACATCAGCCCTCGTGATCATGGAAGAAAGCGAAAGTAGTTGAAAGAATTTTTAAAGAATCAGCATCAGCAACGTTGCCTCGGAACCCAAGGAGTCATGAATATTGGATTTTAAATGCTGCTAGAACTGCAATTCTTTGCTTTTACTGATGATTTCTATTTCTTACAGCGTACATCGAATGATATGGCAAGCTTTCTAATCCTTGGCAGAAGTCAGATAAAAGACTTAATCACACTAACTGACATTATAAGCGTGGGCCAAAAATTTAATACAGCGATGGTGATTAACAGGGGAGGCACCCTTTTCTGTTATTTGGAAAATTCAGGCAGTGCGACCATCAAAAGACTCGAGAATTGAGAAGAAGACCTCTTAATTAGTATTGGAATAATAACATAAGAGGCTAGCACTTATATTTACATTTGCTCAAACTGGATTAGCATGTCTAAGGATGCACAGCCATTGCACCAAAGTTATGTTGATGAAAAAATATTTCATCTTATTTACATTAGGATCAGGTCTGCTGCATTTCATCTGATAATATATGCTGTGCACTTCTGGATCAGCTTCTTATATGACAATTAATGTTGAGATAGAATAAATACCCTCATTGCCAGTAGAACTGGAATGAGTGCATAGGATGATCATTCTAATGAGGAAGAAGCTGGTGAATTCACTTCTACCTGTGGCCGCCAGCCTTAGATTGCAGCTAATGTGCCTATTGGTCCTTGCACTTGTTTGAGGAGGTTGAGTAGAGTAACCATGGACCAAGTCATGGAAAATATCCATCGAGGGTTACTTTCCTGCTTCAGTAATTCCCCAGAAACTTGAATGGGTACTCGCTTCCTAAGTATTTCCATCAAATTCTTTAAAATTTATTTCCTTGCATCCACAGCTGCACCTGCTCCCACTTTTGGCAAATACTGAGCAAAATATTAAACTTGGCAAAAATAATGCACTTGCTTTTTTTTACACCTTACAGACTCTACTCGTTTGACCGCATGACTAGATTGCTGACTAGGCCAATATGACTGAGTTGCTTATGATATTTATAATTTTTTCCAATAGACTGCAGGTTCTTAAATTTACTAATTAACTTTTAGGATGTTTATTGTGCGACCGTAAACTTTGTCTTGGTACCTTTATTTTTTGGGGCCAAGAAGGTGACAAAATACTATAAAATTATTAAAGATTCTTAATTATTCTAAAATACAGTGATCAGACAAAGGACATTGTTCTCTGGTCTCTCTCCTCAGCTCTTACGTTGCTGTAGTTCATACTTTTAATTGCCCAACCTAATTAGAGCAAAGATCATCTTTGGCTTTATGCACTTCCCTTCTCTTGTCTTTTTTTATTTACAATTGTGTATCCACTACCGTTCTTTGATAATTTTGTGCCCCACTTCTCTGTATCATTTTCTTGAACTTTATTTAAATCCCGAAAGATGAGTAAACATACTAATAAAAGAAATCAGGTAATAGATTGTCTTATAAGAGAACGGTTAGACATGAGGTGCACACACTGGATTTCCAGTGTTTCTGAGAGTTTGATTAAAAAATTCAGGGGCTACATGCAAGATAAAAAAAAAAAAAAGCTCTGCAGGTTACTCTCAAAAAAAAAAAGAAAAAAGAAAAAAGAAAAAAAGCTTTGCAGTTTTGAAGAAGGACCATAATTGTTCAAGATGTTCATCAACCTTGTTCCACTTACCTTCATGCATCTATCTAGATTCAAGTTCTGTAATCGACAACTCATTTGTTGACACCATTATTGCCTTGTTTGATGATTGGTCATGCGTACCTCCAGATAAATCATATTCATATGAAGGAGCACCTGAATTCATGCCACTCTTTCCGGTGCAAAATGCTGGTCTGGAAGGACTCCGGAGAGACACAGAGTTACTGCTGAGCATCACAACTACTTGTGACATATTGGGTCTATCAGATGCATTTTCCTGGACACACATTAGACCAATGTGAACGCATCTTAACACTTCGTTTCTTGGGTAATGGTTGCCCAAAGATGGGTCCAATATCTCTGAAATTTTTCCTTTGACCCACCGCTCCCAGACCTGCATGAAACGAATTTATTCAGTCGTCCAGGACAGAACTATAGCTATATATGCAGTTGAAAACTCACATATCTCACTATGGCTTCAGCATAATATTCAGAATTACAGAAACCACCGTTCTTTTTGCCTGTCACGATCTCTAAAACTAGAACACCAAAACTATATACATCTGACTTGATAGAAAATTGCCCACGCATGACATACTCCGGTGGCATATACCCCCTGTTAAAAGATGAGTATAATATTCAAAATAGTCTTTAATCAACCATCATTGGAATGAATCGTTCAAGATTTCTACTTACAATGTTCCAGCAACTCGGCTCGTGATGCACTGAGTTTGGTCTGCACCAAAATGCCTAGCCATACCAAAGTCCGAAATCTTTGGATTCAAATTTGCATCTAATAAGATATTGCTGGCTTTTAAATCCCGATGTATAATTTTTAATTGAGATTCTTCGTGCAGGTACTGCAGTCCTCGAGCAATCCCACCGATGATCATATTCCTTTTCCCCCAGTTTAGCTGTTTGCGCTTTTCAGGATCTGTGTCATACAAACTTGATAATCAATTAAGGGCAATACATACCATCGTAAGTCCGAAGAGGGCTTGAATGTAAGCTGGTCAGAAGGGTTTTAATCTAGAAATGCCACTAGGTTTATTTGGAAGAGGAGAGCCTACATTTAAACAAACACCAAAGTTCTAGATTCAGTATTAAGATAAGTTATGTGGTTCAGCCATATTATGGTCGCTGCACAAGTTTCTAAAGAAGGTCATTTTTGTGCGGAACGAAATTTACCAAAAAGAATGGTGTCCAGGCTTCTGTTAGGCACGTATTCATAAACAAGCAGCTTCTCTTTTTCTTCCAAGCAAACACCCAGAAGCCTTACAAGATTCCTGTGCTGGAGCTTTGCAACTAAAACCAGCTCATTTCTCAGCTCTCCGAATCCTTGTGATGAACTAGCTGATAACCTCTTCACTGCTATTTCTCGTCCATCGGGTAGTAGTCCCTATACGGAATTAAAAGGTTCACAGGAATTATATAGAACCAGAAGAAATTAAAGATATATATAAACTGATTTGGATCAGGAAGATTATGTATGATAAATTCTTATACCGGAGCACAAGTCTATTAAGATTAGATGTAGAGAAGCTAACGCAACGGGTTACCATGATACCTTGTAAACTGCACCAAAGCCACCTTCTCCAAGTTTGTTCTCTTCGGAGAAGTTAGCAGTTGCAAACCGTAGTGTAGATATGTCAAGTAATAGGGACTCGACTCTTGCGATTTCCACCGGGCTTCTCCCATCTACTGAAAGAGCACAGAATTTTTAAACAAAATATTATCAAAAATTTCTTTTGAATCTTACAAATAATGATAACAAGATGAGATAATTGGACCCGGAAAACGATGTTGCTCAGATAAACCAAGTCAGCTCTAGATCAAGACCAATATATATAGGTCGTTTCCTCTCAAGGCGGTGACTTGTGGGCTGCTGGACCTAGATTTTACGGGTTTACTGATGGCCATTGAAATGAATAATCAAGCAATGCACGACTTTTTTTTGCTTGCAGTAAACCCTCTGCTCATAACTTCTATAGTAACTTCACCAAAGATTTTATCTTTTTTCCCACTTGGTAGAACTAGCTCGAGCTCTCCAACAAAAATGTAAAGAAAAGAGCTGGATATATATTTTACGAAACAATAGAAAGCATTTAATTCATGGGTTACTTACAAGGTAACTTTGCAGCTGGCTTCCTCGTCCTCCGGATGCAAATGCAAATTACGAAGATCAGCACGAATGCAGTGACTAGAGGTATGGCAACAGCAATGCCGATGACATTTTTCTTCTTTCCTGCATTGATAAATGACCATTTTCATCTCTATTTCTGTATCAAATTGACACAATGATGATAACAAGACATGGAGCTGTTGGTTAAGACTTAAGACATACATTACATCAGGGCATCTTTGTTGTGCGTTACAAATGTTTATGGATCTAAGGAAATTGAGGCTAGTCGTATCGTGGGAAAGCTTCTATATATCATTATTTACTCTATAAACCATATGATTCTTGTTTGTCAGGCTTGTTGACTAGAGTGTCTCGAGTAAGTGGATTGAATTTGAATCCTTTCACTGCAAAGGGCTGTACGGTCCCCGATCAGCGCCATGTTATTTGATCGTGGAGATGGATAGTGTTGTGACGATAACTTAATGACTTTGCCTCGATGTGATGAAGCTAAAGACCGATCATATATCATAAAGTATGACCATAACTCATAAAAGCCGACCAGAACTTATGAAGACCAACCAGAACTCTAAAGGCCGACCAGAGCTCATAAGGCCAACCAGAGATCATCAAAGCCGACCAGAGATTGTCAAGGCCGATCAAGAGGTCACAAAAGCCAACCAGAGATCGTCAAGGCTGATCAAGAGATCATAAAAATGGACCAGAGGTCTTAAAGGCTGACTAGCTCATAAAAGCCGACCCCTCAAGAATAAACCTGGTTGTTATAAACAATTAGGTATATAACTACCAACAGTAACTGCAATTAGTTAAGAGGAAGTTATACTAACCAACTTTCTCCGCCGAAATTAAGAAGGCTTAACTACTTTCAGTTATAGCAACACCTATAAAAAAGGTAGGAGGAGACCTCCAAGATAAGTAAGGCTAAGCAAGTCTAAGGCAAGCCCACATTATGTCATCTTGACTCTTCCCTTTTTCTATCTTTCTTTAAACTCTCCATTCTATTACCTATATCATCCCACTGAGTTGAGCGTCGGAATGTCCCCCGTCTGAAACCCGACTCGGAAACCTTTTGCAGGTCTCCATCGAGAAGAGCATCCAGGAGCAGGAGCAGGATCTCATTTGGTCAGAAAAACGAGCGAGATTGCCCGACGTCACCGAAGCCTCAAACACAAGTAATTTATCCACAATAGATGGCTGTCAAACATGGCATCATGTTTCATGCCAAATGTATTGTTGTTGGATGCTAAATAGCCATCCGTCTCCATGATCGGATGACATGGCACTTTGATCATGGGTTGTACAGCTGCTGTGCAAAATATGCACCCCAGAGTATCCCAACTCAAGTAGATTAGGTGTGAAGTAGAATTAAGAGTTCCAAAATGGATTGCCATTTAAGAGGAATCCGTTTGCAAACTTTTCATGCTCTGATAGTAATTAGCATGTGATCCTATGGAGGTGCTAATTTGGTGCAATTATGGATTGAACTACTTTTGATCAAACAATGATATACTTGTGCTAGCTAGCAAACCCTTAAATTACAGCTAAAACAGTAGCCCGATTGGTAGAGGCTTCGCCTCACTTCCAACCAGTCATGGATTCGAGATGGAATCCTGAGGATGACTCGATTAAATCCATAAATTATTTTTTAGGACTCGCGGCAGTTGGTTTGAATGAAAGTCAGGATTTCCTTTCTTGTATCCTCATTTTATAGGCCAGTGTCTTAGTGGTGTCAGGTTGATGTATTCATCTATTGACGGAGAAATGCTACGAAAATCTGAGCACTTTGAATCAAACATTACCTGGCAGGATAGGGACATGTGAGGATAGCTATACCGGGTTTTGAACTCCCCCCACACACGCACACCACTTTTGTTTACCCAAAAAAAAAAAAAAAACCTTAAATTAAAGAAAAGTTTTGCTGCTTCGGCTGGTTCGTGGAAATAACACTTGTATATTACAGCACTAAGCATTAATGCCTTGCTATGTAACTTTAAAGCACCCACCACTTCATATTTTATTCACTGTCAACCACGAATCAATTTGTTTTATTTCTAGATTAATGTTTAATATCAAAAGAGAATTCCGTAGGTTTCAATGCACATATACTAGACTCTTATCCACTTCTCAACTAAATTATGTAGAAACATACGTCTAGCCAAAAAAAGGAAAATAAAATAATACCATCAAACTCCAATTGATAGTATAATAGGAAACAGAATAGAAATGATTGGATCTCAAACAGAGCAGGAACGGCTCATCCATTCCCTATTAAGTCGCCGTGGATAACTGATGCTAATTGCAACTAGTTAGCTAGTACCGGTCCGAACAATTTTACTTCTAAGGCCCTTACCTCCTTCCTTAGGTGGGCTGATAAGGGGAGGCAGTACCATCGCCGGCGCCGGCGCCGGAGCTCGTGCGTTTTCCTGTGACTGCTCAAGTCTTACCATCGATGCCCCTTCGAAGAACTTGTATATGTCGTACCAAAAATAGCAGCTCGCCACGTTCACTCTCCCCAGCGGCTTTCCCACTATCTGTGTCGGCTTCGGCTGAAGGATACTTTGGAGGCACTGCTGGCACTGGCTCGGCGACAGGTCCTGTGTGCACTGCACTAGCCCATATATCCCAGAAAAAGGAGGCTTGGTAGAATTCACGATCTGCCCGGTTGCGAACCTTCTCGTCGAGTTGTACACGGCCCAATTGGTGATCGCGCTCATAAGCTCGTCCACAGTCTTGTCGAACCGGCTGGGGTCGGTCACGTTGTTGACGTTCCACATGAACACCCGCATCGAGGTATCGACGGTCGAGAAGAAACGCTGGTTGGAGTAGCGGAGGAGGCAGTCGTCGTACTCGACGGTGGCCCCTTTGTTGTACTCGCAGAGTTGGGGTGCGTCTTGGATTGCGCCGCTGAGGCAGGCGCGGCAGACGGAGGCGTTTGTGTCGCCACGGCACATGGCGAGGCCGTGGATTTGGTTGGGGATCTGGCCGACGGTGGCGTCGAGGAAGCCACCGGAGAGAGAAGTGTTGGAGGCAAGCAAAGGGAGGAGGTTGTTAATGAGGTTTGACTCATAGGTGTCGTTGGCGGTGTAGTTGCCGGTGGTGCCACACTGTGTGTAGAGGGGATTGCCGGCGGTGGGAGGGGAAAGGAATATGAGGAAGAGAAGGTATAGGAAGAAAGGGAAGGAAACATGGCGAAACGATACCATGGACAATGGTTGCAGTGGGAACAGAGTCTCTAAACACGTCGAAATTGAGATGTTGAAGTATGTCTGGCCATGGAAACAGGGTGCGAACTCGAGGGAACCGCGAGGCGACGCGCTCTGAGTGGAAGCTGGAAATGCCTTCGGAAAGATTTGGGAGCTGCTCTGGTCGACTTGGTCAAACCGAAATTGTGGTTTTATTTTGAGATTCGCCATGCCCACGAGGACAAATTATGGTGAATTACGTCTGGCCCAGTGGCATGGCTACATGGATTTGATCAATAGGTGTTAAGACCAAATTTTGAATCCACGGGGGCCATCGAATGCCCACCACATGACTGGCATGCGTTCTCATGTTTGAAAAAATTGCAAACTAAATCTCACCTTTGTGATGGTCAAGTTGCTTGTTAAATAAATCGCAAGTACAAACACCCAACCTTTGTCAAAGAAAATGAAAGGACCAGAGACTTTTAGACCTGTCTGGGCCCGGGAAAAAACTTGGTCCCATTAAAATTATTATTATTTTTGGTAAAAAATTATTTTTTTGATTGAAAGGGATGTGTAAACTACCCGGCTTTTATTAGATAGGACCAGAGAAAAAAACAAGTTAGCCCAGATTGATTGAAGATAAGTTTCATAAAATAGATAGATAATACTAAAGACCATTAACTTTGATTAATTTTTTGCTGGCCAATAAATGAATTGTTCATTTTCTAAACAGTTTAGTAGCAAAGGGGATATGCCCAACATCTATTGTGATTAGTACTTAATGTTGCATTGTGCTTAATTCCTTCAACACTGATAGTATTCGGTGCTACATCCGGGACTTACGTGTCCAGGAGTTTGTGCATGTGGGTGTGTTAGAGCCCTGACTAGGCTAAAAATATGCGTAAGGCATGGATATATAACTAGGTGCTGGTCACCAAATTTGCTGGGTAAATGGTAAGTATTAGGTGTGAGACAACCACTGCATTGTGTTCGAGCATTCGTGCTAGGATTGGACCTAAAGAAGATTGGGTGGGGACTGCAGATGAGCTTTAGGTTGCCTTGGCTCGAAGGAATTTAAAAAGTCAGGGGTCAGTTTTTTTTTTTTTTTTTTTTTTTTTGGTAAACCATGGGTCAATTGTTAACCGATTAAATCATAACAATTATGTGAAAGAAGAAAAGATGTAAACTAAGTTAAGTATTTAGCAATCACAGATTGCTAAACACATGAAAGCTAGTCACAAGTTTTTTTTTTTTTTTTACTGAAAAGGGGAGCAAGATGTCACACGATTTTATTGCAGGGAAAGAAATTACAATAGGAACTGTACATGGTTAACAGTTGGTCGAGAGCCAGCATGAGCATAGGGAAAGTCACAAGTATTGAAAACTAAAAGAATATGCTAAGTCAAATAATGCATATGCTACTTGCCATCCAAAATCTCAGTTGCATTGCCATCCAAAGACCGTCACACTGACCAATAATTTCAACCAATAGCTTATTGCCTACTGGCAGCGCATTTTACCAACTATTTTTTGTGGCATTTGAATTTTTACTATAAATAAAGTACAAACACTGAGTCTCCCTTTAAAAGCCGTCTATCAAAGTAACACTTTCATGACTTGTCTTGTGGCTTATTGTCAAAACAGTTGAAACTTAATACATATTTCAACAAATACCAGTTAAGTAATACTTTCGTGACTTTTCTTGTGGCTTATTGTTTGTACAAAAAGTCAAAATAGTTGAAACTTTATATATAGTGATCCCGTGAATAAGCTACAATATTTTCATAAGATTGATTCGGTCAGACATTTAAAAAAAAAAGACTGAAGAATTTTTTATCTGATCATTCGAGATAGAATTTAGCATTTTATCTTGTGCATCGAAGGGTGAAATAATAAGATGATTTCATCTATCGATTGGGATTTGGTTATCTCCCGGTCCTTTGGGATTATGGTCGACCTCAACATACGACGGGCCAGTGTGGGGTCACCAAAACCTGATTCATCTGCGTAGATATGGAAGTTGGTCATTGTATCATCAGCAGAGAACCTTTCTTCTTCTTCCATCACCGGGGCCTTCCCTTTACCGGTTTGATCGGCGGAAAGTGATGACGGACTTGCTACAGAAGATCTGAATGATTGCCTCTCTTTTGGAGGAGGCTGAAGAGATGCCAAAATAGGAACTTCGTCGTCATCCGATATGCTTGGTATCAATATTGGAGATTCAGGCGCCGATGGAGCGGTCGGCTATGTTTTCTTAGGCCTCTTGGCCTCTCTTTCTTTTTGGTCAGGTAGAGCGGCCACGGCTTTCCTTTTTTTCGACATTTTTTGAAGCCTCTGGATATCCATTGTGATTGATGAATCTGCATGATCCGAAAAATTAGATGTTAGCATTAAAACATCGGAAGTTAAATGAAAGAATGACGTCTGCGGTGAGATACCTAAGGGTTAGGGCTGATCTCAGCCGAAAATAGCCCTTCCTCGTTGAGAAGTTCCTTTATTGGAAGAATTTCCATCCCCGTGAGCTTCTCATAATCCTCTTTGTCGGCTGTCAAAACCTTTTTGCTGTCATTTGGGATTGTTCGGGGTTCCCTACGGTTGGTACTAAAATTCTAAGGGATCTTAGAAACTATATAGAAGAAGCAAGGCTTCCAGCCATGAATAACCGAAGGAAGCCCCACGATAAACTTCCGACCATGGCGTGGATTGATCACCCACCATCCATAGCCATGAAAGTCTCGCTTTATTACAAACAAAGAAGTGAAAAGATAAATCCGAGGAACTATATCAGCATCCTCACAAAGAATTAGGAAGGTACAGATTATTCGGATGCTGTTTTGAGTCAATTGGGCCGGAAGCACATAGTATAACTGGAAAATTTTGAGAAAGAAGGGATGGAGCGAAAATCTAAAGCCAGCTCTTAGGTGTTCTTCGTAAACAGTCAGGCTACTTGAAGGGGGCCGATCAATCTGCTCTTCAGGATTTGAGCTAATTGCTACAAATTCGTCGAAAATGTTATAATATTTCTTCAAAGCAAGAACCCTATGCTCCGTCAAGGTGGTCCTTATGGCATCTATTCTAACCGACTTAGCTTGGTTCTTTTTCCTTTGAGTACTAGAACCTTCGGGCTGTTCATTGGTGCGTTCGATCTCTAAGATCCTAGTCATGGAAGGGTAAAGAAGAAAAGAAAGAGCAATTTGAAATAGAAGGAAGAAAAAGAGAGGCTGACCTGATGGGATTCTCTACTCCTAATATGAAGAAACTGGAATGACGGAAAACCTATTTGCCTGGGAGAGGTGATGCTTATATAGTGGTGCTCAGCGGTTAAGATTTTTTCCTCGAACATCGAGATTAACTCTGATCATGCCACTTGTCTGTGATATCCGATAAAAAGATACGGCGCTTCAAAAAATCGAAGCGACTGCCCGTGATCCGACGGTGGATGAATCAGTGACAAGACATTCGTATTTATTTGTTGATGATGACCCTTCGATCTTTGCAAATTTCAAAATAACAATAATGACAGCAGGCTATGGCTGTCAGTTTCTATAACCACTCATCCTATTGGAGATCGACACGTCGTTGCGACACACTGCTCGAGGATAGGAGCATTGGTTTTAAAAAAAAAAACAAGAAAAACAAAAAAATAAAGAGAAAGAAGAAGAAGAATACGAAAGAAGCTTCTAACAGCTTCTGACATTCATTTAATGAATTCAGAAGCTGGGGGGACTAGTGTTGGGATGTGACAGATTTAACCTATTTATGTTAATTTGATGAGAAGTGGACTTGGTTGATCACGCCCAAGAGGCATGAAGCTGATCAACGCCTAAGAGACGTGAAGCTAATCAACGGCCAAAAGGTGTGAAGCTGGTCAATGCCCAAGAGACATGAAGCTGATCAATGCCCAAGGGGCACAAGGCTGATCAATGCCCAAAAGACGTAAAGCCGATCAACGCCCAAGAGACGCGAAGCCGATCAATGCCCAAGAGGCATGAAGCCAATCAACGCCCAAGAGGCGTGAAGCCGATCAATGCCCAAGAGGCGTAAAGCTGATCAATGCGCTATAATGGATAACGATTGCTGCACGTACTGATTTATTGACGAACTAACCGTATACAGCTGGATTCAGCTGTATTCGGTTAGGATCGTAGCCTATAAATACCTGAGAGTATGATAGAATCGGGGAGGACTTTTGGAGAAGAAGGAAACGGAGAGATTTCAAGATACCCTCTGCTTGGTTTTTTCTCAGACCTAATCTGTCTAGTCTGAACTCCATTGATGAACTTGAGTATTGGAATATCTTTTCATCCAAAGCTGCAAGAAGATGAAGAAAAGCAAGATCAATTAGTTCAATTCCACTTCAACCAGTCTGATCCAAGCTTAAGCATCGTTGTAATTTGTTATCTATCCAGCAGCTAGGCCATTTCAAGAACTTCCTACTGAAGTAGCATAATAATAATTCTAAGTTGCTCATGCCTTGCCCCTTGAAAAAAGCAAAATATCTAATAATTGTGCCTTTGAAAGATGCCCCTGGAACTTATGATTTGAAATGCATATAGATTTAAGAAACACCATTATCTTTTTTCTTTTACTATATGGAGATCTATACAAATCAAATGATGAAAAACTTAGCTAGATTTGGCTCCAAATCATTTCAAATATAGCCAAGTCTACCTATATATATATATGCATTTACTATGGTGCTCCAAAAGGAAGGATTATCTTTTATTAAAAAAATACTAACCATTCAATTTAATATGGATCGTTAAGATAATTTTCTATAGCTAGTCATGTGCATGGTTGGTGCAGATATTGTTTGGGTTTGCATTGTATATTGGATTGTATTAGACTTTCAATTTAGTACTTGATCTCATTCAAGCATTTTATCGAACACATCACATGCATAAATAAATAAGCACAAAAAAGATAAAAATTTATATGATTTGGCAAATTTGCTTATATCCATGGGAAGAAGGTGCACTCCACTATTAATCCATCCTGAATTAGATATAAATGTGATATAAATATCCAAATAAGGGGACTACCAAATATATCATAAAGAGGCTTTAGAATACCAAATGGAGGCAACAAAATAAACCAAATGGACAATACCCTTCTCAACCTTGGCTATGGATCAAAGGAAAAGAGTACTTGAGATGAACTAACACCCTTCTCAGCCTCGATAATAGATCAAGAAAAAATTTCTTTTCAACGGTGAATAGTCCAAAGAAATGAAGATGCTTCATATAAACTCAGGACATAAAGGCAGTGTTTGGAACGAAAATAGGGACATGGAATAGGCCCTTATTCCTAGCTATTCTGTCAAACGGGTGTAAAAAGTTATATGGGCCCCATACCTTTTCGTATTCTACTCTTATTCTCATTTTGCTATTCCATGTCCTTCCATGAAATAGCCCTATTATCATTTTTCTTATTACAAGAACAGTTTAGAAAAATAAATTTATTTTTAATTTTAAATTAATGTTAATAAATTTATTTTTAATTTTATATTTAAAAATATCATACTAATAAATTATTTACTTAAATATAAAATATTTACTATAAATTATTATTAATATAGAAAAATTATTAATATAAACATTTTAAATTAATGTTAATAAATTTTTAATAGAACATATTAATAAATTATTATTAATATAAAAATATATTTATTTAAATATAAAATTAAATATAAATTTTATAAATCATTTTATCATATTATTTGATCAGGGGTATTTTTGGAATTTAAAAAAATTTATTCCATATTCTTGATGGAATAGGGTTTATTCACTTGTCATCCAAGCATTATTTGGAATAATGCCGCATTAATTGCACTGGAATAAGATGGAATATCAGATTTTGATCCAAACAGAAATCAAGAATAATAACAAGAATACCAGGAATAACTTTTTATCATCCAAATATACCTAAAAGGAACAAATAAACAGAGCACCATTGACAAAAAGAACAACCAGATTGTTGTGTGGTCGAAGCGCAAATCAAACAGATCTAGACTGAGAGTGAAGAATGACCGGGACTAAGAGCATAACGAAAGGCAAACCAAGAGGTCTCTCTGTTCCCTTTAAAGGAAAACAGAGACAACCAAACTAAGGCCACTTGAACTTGATCTCTTTACGCCCCACGCCGAGCACCGAATTTTCCAGAGAAGTTCCACACGGAGAAGAGAATCCCAAAATTCATTGGAAAAGGTGAAATCATGTTCGTCCCAATCTCTATATGAGAGGAAGACCATTCAAATAAAACAAAATTTCTGTTGCACAAAAAATCCCTAAAAGTATTGTTATTTGGGGCAACTTATAATAATAGATAATTTAATAAAATTTTAGATACAATTATTATTACTGGGGCTTTCTTTCATGTAACCCAATTCAACCTCCCATGCGCTACGCCTACCATCCCCCACCGGCGCACCACCTCCTCCATTCCTACCCCTCACCTCTTATGACGCCACCCCCACCACCTTCTTCCTCTACGTGCACCCCATCGCTATCTTCTTTCTCTGTGTGCACCCCCTCTCTCCTATCATCTCCTTTCTCTTTGCAAACCCTTTCCCTCTCGCACTGGCGCCATCTCTTTCCTTTGCGCAACCCTCCCTATGCCGACAACACCTCTTTCCTCTCAAATGCAAATTATGGAAATCAACGTGGATGCAGTCACTAGAGGTGTAGCAATAGCAAGGACCATTGATAAATGACCACTTTCATCTGTATTTATGTAAATCTGGAATCAATTTTTTGCAAGTAAACTTGGCCTTTTTTTCTACTCTCTTTTTTACATTATATTTTTTTCTTTCAAATTTCAGGTTCACATAATCAAAGTAATTAACAATATATAACCATGGTATTAGGCTAGCTTCTCTTGCAAGGTTGTTAGGAGTCCAACTATATCTTCCAGAACAAGACTCATGCCACACCCACCCTCTCGTTTGCTAATGAATTAACTAATATATATGGACCTTAAGCAGACATTGACAATTATAGCGTAGACCAGGACCCCGGAATTGAACAGAAGGTTATAAAGATGTTGCTGCTGAATTTTCTGGACCGGGCTTTCTCGATCGGACTTTCTCGATCGAACTTACTAGAGTGCGCGTCTCTCGGTTCCTACAAAAAGGTTCCACAGGCAAGTGGTATTCCGACGGGAAACACTCCGATGGCTAAGTCAGTGGGAGTTTTGGAGCAACAGAATAAAGGAATCACAAAAGAGACAGCTCGTGGAGAAGGAAGTGCCTTTCTTACCTCGGGGTCCCCTTTTATCTTATATAGGTACGGAACTTTACCAGAATCTGTTAGGGGATAAGCTGGAAATGACTGATTTGCCCTTAGAAGAATCTCGGTAGTGGCCAGGTGGCATCAGGAGGGAATGGCGCCGTGGGATCTGCGGAGTAATGGCACCGAGATGTCAGGAATCTATTATAACAGAATTTTGGTACTAGCTGGAAGGGGCCTCTTGGACCTCGGGCTATCCTTGGAGTGGCCCATTTTAGACCGATATGGGCCCGGCTGAAGCGGGTCGGTCGGACCTAACTGAAGTGTCGGTCGGATCTTTGGTGGGTTGGTTGGACCTCTGGCAGGTCGGTCGGGTGGATCCAGTCTGGTTCGGAGGTAGGCCGGTTGTGTATAAAATTTATCCCCTTGCTCTTGGCCTTCGGGAGGGCCTGTAACTTCAAAGGGTAAGAGCATCCTTCTCGCATTGAATGCATTCATCCTTGTGGGGATTGCAGATTTAATCAGGTATGCTGCATCTGGTCACTTCCCACTCCAGAAGCTCGTGCCTGGAACAGGTATCGATCCCGTATTGGAAGCGAAGGGAGCAACAATTAATGCAAAAGGGGCGCAATGATGAGTGGCCAACCTGGCCCGCTCGACCGTCGGGCTTCGGAGGTGATTTGGGTGACATGGCGACATCTGAACGGTAGGCACCGCATTGGGGGCGACCCACCCGCCGTTAATCCGGCGATCATGCAAATCATGGCCAGACCGTGCTTCCTTCCGTCGCATCGGCTTTCGCTGCATGGAGATTTGTGTCGCCTGGCGCCCGGGTCACGACGCTCGAGGAATGGTGACAATCGCTTCCCTCAAGAGCTATATAAGGTGATGTTGAGACTGTGGACAAAGCTTTTGCCACATTCACCTTTGGAGAGAAATTTTGGCTCGCTCCAGCGTCTTCAACCTGTTAGGAAACCCAGCCTTCAGGTTAGTGCCTCTCTCCTCCAAGCTCCTTAGCAATGGCCTCTGGTAGCTGGACTTCCAGCCATAGAGTAGAGGGACTGGGTCCCAACTAGGTCCAGTCTAAACTAGTACGGGATCGGGTCGAGGCACTTAGAGTTACGTTCCACATCCCCTCCCCCTTGCACATCACCGTCCCAGACCGGGAAGGGAGGGTGACCCAGCTACCAAGCCCGGGAGCCCTCCCGGTGTACGAGGACCACCTGAAGGCCGGCCTTCGATTCTCTCTATGTGACTTTTTCATCCGGGTCTTCAACCTGTACAGGTCACTCCTGTGCAGCTGACCCCAAATAGTATTCGGGCCATCAGATGTTTCGCGGTTCTATGCCAGAGGGTTGGGATAGAGCCTAGGACTTCCCTCTTTTCAAATTTTTTCATCCTCAAGAGGGACTTTCGGAGCGATGAATGGTGGGTGTTCAGCCCCCGTCCCAGGTGAAAGATAATTGGGGGTCTTCCGTCGGCTATTCACGAGTGGAAGTCGAAGTTCTTCTTCATTCACAGCCTTCAGCCTTGGGGCTTCAACCCGTCGTGGAGAGAACCAAGGCCGACAGCCGATGGAGGGAGAGCAGTCTTTATGGACGATCAAGCCGACTTCAATGAGTTAAAAGCAATCAGCGTCACCATGGTGAAGGAGCTGCTTCGGGAGGATAGCCTCTGGTTGGCCGGAGTTAGCTGTCATGAACATCTAGGTAGGGTAGGAGTCATTGTCATCGGTCCTTTTGTTCTATCAGCCATGTTCTTTCTTTCCTCACTCTGACTTTATTCTTGTAACAGGAGGAAAGATGAAGCCGGACCATGCAAGAATAGCAGAGTGGGCCGCGAGGAAGAGGGCTACCCAATCCATGGAGCCGACCACGGGCAAGCAGCAGAAACAGGGGGCGAAAGGACATCCCGCAATCATTGTAGCGTCGGGCTTCGATGAGGATAATATGCCTCTGTCGGAGTGGTTGGTGGCAAAAGCGCCAGGACCTCTGCCTGCAGCCGGGGAGTCGACCATCTGACCAGAGCCGGACACTTCGAAACTGACCAAAGTGGGGACGGCCCAGGCCTCGCTATCAGCCGAGCAGACAGAGGTGGTCCACCCCGTAGGTGAGAATAGAGGGGCAGCCGAAGGGGTAAAGGCCGAAGAGGTCAGCCACGACACCTATCAGTGCTGGCATGCCCTTCACAACCCCCAGTAGGCCAGAGACCTACTGAAGGGGGCCATCACTGATGCTGGCTAGGATGAGACGAGCAGGCATAAGATGAACGAGGTGGCGAGAGGCGCCTACCTCAGTCTACTGAAGGTACTTCTGTTATCCCTTTGTTTTCTTCCTTCTTCTTTTCACTTCTTGTACACGGCTAACACAGTCCGTTGCCTGTAGCTCCTTCACGAGGTCTCGATGATGGATGAGGGGCCTCAGCGAAATGGTCCGCGCGACGAAGGACTCCGCTAGGGAGGCCGAGAACCGAAGGTGGCCAAAGTAGCAGCACTGGCATCACAGAAGGCTACTGAGGAGAGACTTTCGGCTAGTTTGGTCGAAGTCGAGTCATTGAAGAAGCAGGCAGAGGACCTGCAAACCCAGTTGACCGTGCGAGAGGCCCAGTTGAAGAAGAAGAAGGAAAGGGTCAAGTCCTTGACCCATCGGCTGTCCGAAGAGGAGGCGCGATCCACCGACGCAGAAAGGAGCACGCGTTCTTTCAAGGCACTGGCGGGGAAGTATTTGACAGATCTGAAGGAGGCGAAGGAGCTGGCAGAGGAGCAGGTTCGTGATGCCATAGCAGAATACAAGGTCTCGGCCAACTTCAATGATGAAATGGAGGAGGCTGGAGCGGCGAGCTACAACTATGGCTTCAACGACTGTCTGAAGAGGGTGACCGAAGCCTTCCAGGAGCTTGACCTGTCCTCAATACAGCTGACGTACCCGTCGAAAGAAAAAGAGGGCCCGGTCGACACCGGGGCCGATGCCCAAATCATTGCTGATGCGGGACCAGCGGAGGTCTTGGTTGAGGCTCCGGGTGTGGTGCATGAGGCCAAAGCCGAAGCTCCTTCAGCGAACAGGAAAGATCTTCCTCCTTTGTAAATTCTTGGTAAGACTTAGAACTAGTTGTAAAAGTTTGCCTATATTTTGTACAAAAGTTTTTGATCAATGAAATGATATCTTGGTATTCATCTTGTTATCTCGCCTTGTTGTTGTCGTTGTGTTTTTCTTTTTGAGTGGGCTATTCCTGCCTGAAAAAGGTGGCCGACCAACGGCCCTTTACAGGGTTGCTGAGTGCCCCATCGGCTTTTAACTTAGAGATTTATAAGAAATATTTCTAAGTATCGAGAGGTCAGCTTAGTCCAAATCCATCTCTTTTAGAAATACTTCTAAGGGATCTTCGAACTAGCTGTTTGTAGGGAAACACCTTAGATGTTTAAGGATCCCACAAAATGTTTTTCGATGGAGGTCGGATTTGAGTTGGATGTGCTAGAGCCTTTGCCGATCGGGATCGAGCTTGAGTAGGCTGCACTAGAGCCCTTGCCGATCAGGGATCGGGCTTGAGTGGGCTGCACTAGAGCCTTTGCCGATCGAGGATCGGGCTTGAGTGGGCTACACTAGAGCCTTTGCCGATTGGGGTCGGACTTGAGTGGGCTGCCCTAGAGCCTTTGCCGATCAGGATTGGACTTAAGTGGGCTGCACTAGAACCTTTGCCGATTGGGATCAAACTTGAATGGACTGTTCTAGAGCCTTTGCCGATCGTGATTGGACTTGAGTGGGCTACACTAAAGCCTTTACCGATCGGGGTCAAACTTGAGTGGGCTGCCCTAGAGCCTTTGCCGATTGAGATCGGACTTGAGTGGGCTGCCCTAGAGCCTTTTCCGATCGGGATCGGACTTGAGTAGGCTGCACTAGAGCCTTTGCCGATCAGGGTCGGACTTCTTTGCAGAGTAAATTGCTGTCTTTATTGATAATACTTGTGATGGTTATCTACATTCCAAGGACGTGCCACTTGCCGTCCGTCTAGATGCTTGAGTCAGTAAGTTCTGGTCTGGATCACTTCGACTACCCATAGGGGCCTTCCTAGTTAGAGGAGAGCTTTCCTTGTTCAGTTGGCCTGGATATCTCTGATCTCCACAGAACCAAGTCTCCGACCCGGAAGCTTCTAGCCTTGACTCGAGAATTGTAATATCTAACCATTCTTTGATGATAGGTCGCCATCCTCAGGTCCGCTTAGAGTTGAGTCTTCTCGAGCAAGTCAAGGTCAGCTCTTCTCCACTCAGAATTGGCTGGTTCAGCGAAATGATCGATCTGGAGGGTTTGCAAGGAGACTTCCACTGGTATAACTACCTCACTCCCGTAAGTGAGATTGAATGGAGTTTCCCCAGTTGCCGTGTGGGAGGTAGTCCGATAGGCCCAGAGTACCGAGTGGAGTTCTTTGACCCAGAGCCCTTTGCCATCATTCAGCCGGGTCTTCAGGCCATTTAGAATCATCCAATTGGTGACTTCAGCCTCTCCGTTGGATTGGAGGTGTCCGACGTAATTCAACCGGTGGGAGATGTGATATTGCTGGCAAAAGTCTCAGAACTTCGGATTGTTGAATTACTGCCCATTGTCGATGATGATTGCCTGCGGTATGCCAAACCGATAGATGATGTAGTTCCAGACGAAGGTCTCCACCTTGGCTTCGATAATCTGTGCCAGTGGTTCAGCTTTCACCCACTTGGTGAAGTAGTCAATGGCTACAATTAGGAACTTCCATTTCCAGATGCTGGGGAAAATGGCCCGAGGATGTCCATTCCCCACTATGCGAATGGCTAGGGGGCTGTCAGCGGGGTTAGCTGACTAGCCGGTCACCTCTGAACATTGGAGTACCTCTGGCATGCGTCACACCTTTTAACAAAGTCTGCAGCATCCTTCTGGATGGTTGGCCAGTAATAGCCTTGTCAGATGATCTTGTAGGCCAAGGATCTACCTCCTAAGTGGTCGCCACATATACCTTCATTCACCTCTCTGAGTGCGTAATCGGCATCCGATGGTCCTAGGTACTTGAGCAGTAGTTGCATAAATGATCACTTGTAGAGGGTTCCATCGAGGATGATGTACTTCGAGGCCGTCCAGTGCACATGCTTGGCTTCGGCCATATCTTTTGGCAGGGTTTCTTCGTTGAGGAACGCGAGGATGGGATCCATCCAACAAGCCTTTCGCTCCACCTAATGGATTCACGATGTCTCTTCAGCAATACTCGGATTTTGTAGGTGCTCCACAAAAACCCAATCGAAGGAATCAGTGATGGCAGTGGCCAGCCGTGATAAGGCATCTACCCGAGAGTTTCACTCCTAAGATATGTGAATGATCTCAAAAAACTTGAGTCGAGCCACAAGATCCTACACTTTACTCAAGTACTTGGCCAGGGTCGGATCTCTCACCTCGAATTCGCCTCTCACCTAGTTGACCACCAGCTGGGAATTCGAGAAGACTCTAATTCGATTGATGCACAGTTTATCAACTATTCTTAGTCCCACAAGGAGGGCTTCATACTTCGCCTGGTTATTTGATACCTGAAACGTGAAGCGCAGAGCATATTCCAGGCTATGTCCATTGAGGTCGGCCAAGATTAATCCTGCTCCATAACCAGCAAGGTTAGATGCCTCGTCCATATGGAGTGTCCAAGTGGGGTCTCACCTTTCGGCAGTATCATCCCCAAGTGTGTCGATCATTTGCAGAGGTGTCCTCTGTCTCCAGCTATACTCTGCTAAGAAGTCCATGATCACTTGAGCCTTCATGGCTAATCGAGACTAGAAGGAGATGTCAAATTTGCCACGCTTGATGGCCCACTTAGCGAGCTGACTCGAGATATCGAGGCCCCTGAGGATTGCCTTGAGAGGTTGATCGGTCAGGACGATGATTGGATGCCCCTAGAAGTAGGGTTGCAGTCACTTGGCTGCTATAATTAGGGAGTAGACAAGCTTCTGCATCTTAGGATACCTTGTCTCGGTGTCGTAGAGTACCTTGCTGATGTAATAGACCGGCCTTTGCTAGTTATTTTTCATAATCCAGACAAGGACGGTGCTCACAGCCTCGTCCAACGTGGACAAGTACAAGTACAAGGACTCTCCTTTCAAAGGCTTCGTAAGTAAGAGGGGAGTCTTCAGGTATGTCTTCAGTGCTTCGAAGGTCGACCGACATTCGTCGATCCACTAGAAGCGATCCAACTGTCACAGAGTTTTGAAGAAAGGGAGACACCTTTCAGCTGACCTAGAAATGAAGCGATTGAGAGAGGCTATCCAACTTATGAGTTCTTGCACTTGTTTCTTGTTAGTTGGAAGCCCCATGTTGATGATAGCCTTGATCTTATCCGGATTGACCTCAATTCCTCATCGGATGACCAGAAAACTAAGAAATTTTCCTGAGGTCATCCTGAAGGTACACTTGGTAGGGTTCAGTTTCATCTGGTGGCGTCTCAAAGAGTCGAAGGACTCTTTCAGATCCTTGATGTGGTCAGCTCTCTGGAGGCTCTTGACTATCATGTCGTCAACATATGCCTCCATGTTTTTTCCAAGTTATCCCTCGAAGACCCTGTTGATCAGCCTCTGAAATGTGGCTCCAGCATTCTTTAGGCCGAAGGACATCATTTTGTAGCAGTACAGCCCTTTGTCAGTGACAAAGGCTGTCTTCTCCTCATCCTCCGGGTCCATACTGATCTGGTTGTACCCAGAGAAGGCATCCATGAAGCTCAGAAGTTGATGACCGACAGTGGCGTCCACCAGTTGATCGATCTTTGATAAGGAGAAGCTGTCCTTCGGGCAGGCCTTGTTGAGGTCAGTGTAGTCCACACATATCCTCCACATTCCATTGGCCTTCCTCACCATCATGACATTCGCCAGCCAGTCAGGATAGTGGGCTTCTCTGATGAAGCTAGCCTCGAGGAGCTTCTTGACCTCCTCATCAACCGCCCTCTGTCTCTCAGAGGCGAAGTTCCTCTTCTTCTGTCGGACAGGCTTATACGTAGGGTCCACCTTAAGCTGGTAGGTTATGACTTTCGATGAGATGCTTGGCATGTTGGATGCCGACCAGGCAAAGACATCGACATCATCTTGTAAGAATCTGACCAGCTCTGATTTGGCCTCCTCGTTGAGCGTGCTCCCGATCTACAGGACCCTAGTATGATCATCCTCCCTAAGGGGTACGAATAGGATCCTCTCGACCGGTTCTCCACAGCAGTCGATTTCGGAGCTGGGATCAAGTTGTTCCAAGGTGCAATGGTCTCCCAAGTGTCTGTCCTGAATGGTTAAACATTGTCCGGCCATCCTACAATCCCCTCTCATCACTCCGACCCCATTCCGAGTCGGGAACTTCGCCAACAAGTGGTAAGTAGACACAATGACTCAGAACTTGTTTAGGGCCGGTCGCCTCAAAATTGTGTTGTAAGCGGATGTCGTGCGGACGACTACAAAATTGATGGGGAGGATTTTTTGAAAAGGCTCTAACCCGATGGTTATGGGCAGAGTTATCTCTCCCTCTACACCAACGAAGTTCCCTCTGAACCCAGTCAACGGTGTTAGGGATTCTTGCAGCCTAGTTCTAAACAGGTTCATTCTGACAAAGGCATCATACAACAAAACTTTAGTGGAGCTTCCATTATCAATGAGGATCCTCTTTACATCATAATTGACAATTACTGTCGACATAACAACGGGATTATTCTCAGAGACCTAGGTCTCTAAGAGGTTTTCATCGGAGAAACTAATTATATTAGAACCCCGAGGCCTCTTTGAGATGTCCTGACCTCCCTCATCCCTCCAATCAGATCGACGGTCGAGCATGCCAACATTTCCATTGGTAGGGCGTTGGTTGGGCAGCTCCATTTCCTCTAGGGGTTTCTGGCAGTGAAAGTTTCAACCCGGTTTCTCTCGGGTCGGACGTACTTGTGTAGGTACCCCCTCCTGATCAAATCTTTGATTGTGTCCTTCAACTAAAGGCAATCTTCTATGCTGTGCCCATGGTCACGGTGGAACCGGCAGTACTTGTCCCTGCTCCTCGACGTGGAGAGACTCCTCGTCGGGCGAGGCCTTTACAAGAAGGTTTCCTTCTCTATCTCCATAAGGATTTTTTCCCTTGGGAGGGAGAGAGGTGTGTAAGTCTCGAACCTTCTAGGGAAGTCCTTTGGCTTTGGGCTGCAGTGTCAGGCCAAGTTGGTGCTATCGCTAGGAGGTCGGACTTCGGGAGCTCTATCAATCCTCCTCTTGGGAGCTGACATCCCTTTAGCCTGACATCGGCTTGCCGCTTGTTCTTCTGCTAGGACATATTTTTGGACCCGAGTCAGTAGTTCAGAGTAGCTTGTCGGGAACTTTTTATCCAGTGAAAAAGTAAGCCTGGATGATCGCAGCCCCTTCTTGAAGGCCGACATAGCCATATGCTCGTTGAGGTCCGGGATCTCCATGGTCGTCGAATTAAATCAGGCCATGTATTTCTAGAGGATTTCTCCTTCCTTCTGCTGCACGAGGAAGAGGCAATCCATGTTCCTCGGTGCCCGGCTATAGGTCTTGAAATGGGACAAAAAGAGTTTCTCTAGCTGGGAGAAGGAATGTATCGTACCTGGTCGGATGGTGCAGAACCACATTCGAACCACCTTCTTGAGTGTTGCAGGGAAGGCGATGTAGTGGAGGGTGTCGGAGGTGCCCTGTACCATCATGTGGGCCTTGTAAGTGTCCAAATGATCTAGAGGGTCGGTGGTGCCATCGTAAGCATCCATCTGAAGGATCTTGAAGTGACGAGGGATAGCTTCCCCAATAATTCTGGTGGAGAATGGCGGGCGGGAGTCATACGCTAGCGCTTCTTCTCCCTTTTGCCGATCGACCAGTTCGATAATTTGCTCCTCCATGCATTGGAGCTTGCTGGTATAGTCTCTCGGGTCTTCGTCACATCGCTGGTCATCGATGGAGGCCGAATCCATGGAAGAGTGTGAGGCGGACCTCACTCTTTTCCCGTCGGCATAAGTCCTCTGCGACCTTCGGGGCTCCGGGGTCGCGTGGGAGCGATGTCGAGGGACTCCTTGCGTTGGCTTCCTTCGGCAGCAGGTGGGTGACTGGTTCTGGATGCCGCGAGCGGCTGCTATCTGTCATTGGCCATGTCTTGAAGGTTCTGAACTGCGCTGGCAAGGATGTCGATGCGGTTCAGAAGGATCTGGAACTGTTGTTGTCCAGAGTAATGGTAGGCTGGCCGGTGTCATTCTCCCTAAGAGGTTCTCCCGAGCTCGCCTGGGAGCAGCCTCTCCTGTTGGAGGTATTCTGAGCTCTTCCCTTCACCATCATCTTGCCTAACAGTGGATCCCTCCTTTCGAGGAAGAAACACAAGGGCAGAGGTTCTGTCCCTTCCTGACGCGCCAATCTATTGCCGCTGATCTCCCGAACCGGGCTTCCTCGACCGAGCTTGCTAGAGTGCGTGTCTCCCGATTTCTATAAAAAGGTCCCATGGGCCAGTGGTGTTCCGACGGAGGACACTTCGATGGCTAAGTCAGTGAGAGTTTTGGAGCAACAGAATGGAGGAATCATAAAGAAAACAGCTCGTGGAGAAGGAAGAGCCTTTCTTACCTCGAGGTCCCCTTTTACCTTATATAGGTGCGGAACTTTACCAGAATCTGTTAGGGGTTAGGCTGGAAATGACCGATTTGCCCTTAGAGGAATCTCGGTAGTGGCCATGTGGCACCAGGAGGGAATGGCACCGTGGGATCTGCAGAGTAATGGTGCCGAGATGTCAGGAATTTACTGTAACGGAATTCTGGTACCAGCTGGAAGGGACCTCTGGGATCTCTGGGCCATCCTTGGAGCAGCCCATTTTGGACCAATATGGATCCCGCTGAAGCGAGTCAGTCGGACCTTTGATGGGCCGGTCGGATCTCTGGTGGGTCGGTCGGACCTCTGACGGGTCGATCGGATGGATCTAATATAATTCAAAGATAAACCGATTGTGTATAACAAAGAATAAAGACTTCTTCAAGTCCCTCAATTTTCTTATTTTGATCCCAATCTTCCTATAAAAGAAAGAAGAACAGTACAATCTTCCTGTGAAAGAAATGAGAACAGTATCTTCTTAAAAGGTCACCCTTTGCCAGAGTCATCATCTTAGCCTATATGTACGGAAGCTATCATCCCACGAGAAGAGCAACCACTACTTACTGGATTCAGAGAGACCATCAAGAGGAAGTGACAGCATGACTAGCAACTTGCCCGATCCTATTCTCCAATCCTTCCAGTCTCTTTGGATCTCCGCCAACAGCATAGACTTTGGCCCAGAATTGGCAAGCAGCAGGACTCCAGAAGAATTTGTGGCGACCGTCAACCATGTTCTTCAAAACAATAAAGGCGAAAAGCTCAATAGGTTCCGTATCTTCTTCTGCCCACTCGATATGTTTCTACCTGATATCGAGAACTGGATAGCATTTGCAGTAGCAAAGGGAGTCGTAGAACTAGAGCTGGACTTATCCATGGGAACTGACCCTTGGACTGGTGAATTTACCAATGGAGGTCGCCCCCTTAAATTGCCAGATTGTCTATTTAAATGCAAATCGCTCACCAATCTAAGTTTGAGCCACTGCGACTTCTGTCCACCTCCGGACTTCAGTGGTCTTGATGCCCTCCAGTCTCTGTCCCTTTCATATGTAAGCATCGCTAATGATATGCTCCATTTCATGGTAGCCAATTGCCCTCTCCTCGACGGCTTGAGTCTCAAAAGATGCCCGAGTCTCAACTCGATCAAGGTCTCAGGTCAAGACATCCAAATTCAGAGGTTAACTGTTGTAGAATGCTGGGATTTATGGGAAATGGAGATCTGTGCTCCCAGGCTTCGATCTTTCATTTACTATGGGGAACATATTTTTGGAGATTCGTCCCCGAACGTCCCATCTCTGGAGGACGCCTTCATCAGTTCAATCCACATGGAAAGCACGGAACCTGAACATGACTACATAAAGTTGTCATCTGATCTCTCACACGTTAGGATCCTTACCGTTTGCACAGCAACACTAATGGTAACTTTCCTTTGAACCTAATTTTATTTTGATAAGGTGGTAGTGTCCTTCGATGTTGAATTCTTCATTAGTCTTCCAACAGCATTCCGCCACATACAAAGAACAATTAGTAGCTTTCATTCTCTGATTTGATGTTGATTCTATAGTGGTCGACCGGTCTTCCAACAGCGTTTCACCGTATATGGAGAATCTTTTTTGGAGGAAACCATATATGAAGAATCGACACCCGAATACCTGCCTGTCCTTTTACCAAACCTACGAGAACTGCAGCTGCTAATCGATTTGTTCAGGAGCGAAGAGCTTGCTTACATCTATGGATTTTTCCGGCTCTGCCAAACTCCATTCATTGAGAAACTCTTCATTCAAGTAGGTTCTCTCTTGGAATTGTACGGTTACCATCTTATGGTCCTCGACAACCATCTTATTCATCTCTGCAGCTCCCCAGTATACCTGAAGATCCAAAAGATAAAAGTTCCGTGCAGGAGCCATCAGAAATTACTTTTAACCATCTCAAGGCAATCAAACTATGCAACTTTAAAGGGTGCATGAGGGAAATGAGATCGGTGAGGTTTCTTCTGGAGAGGGCAGTTGTTTTAGAGACTATGGTATTAGTCACCCCTCCGAAGGTTGATCTAAAGGGAAGCATCAATCATGAGCAATATAAGTCAGTATCAGAAGCCATATCTCAAAACGACATTGACTTGATGGTTCCACACGGGCAACCGTCATTGCTCCCAAAGGCATCCAGAGCCAGTATAGTCTTGTGTGAATATTCAGAGGATGACAAGGCTTTAACTCCAAAGCATACAGAATACTTCACAGACTTTTAGCAATTGAGAGAGAGTTCTAAATATCTGTTTGTTGTTACTGCCTGCGTCATCATCTATGAAATAGCATATCTCAAGTATGTTGTACTCGTTATATGTCAGTGCATAACTATGTGTAAAAGAAGTGCTACATATTTTCATCATGATAGCAAATAAAATGATCTTATTCAAATGAAGAATCAAATTTTATGAATTGATATTTGGAATCTAAGTTAATAATTTCATTAATTTGAATCTAAAAACTTCGAGGATGCTTCTGAAAGTTCCTCATCTGTAAGTGTCCACATCTCAGCACCATGTGAGAAATTCTATGCTACGATGTGCAACGTTGACGGCCTTCCAGCATGATTCTTATTCCAAGTATAAATGTCTGAAAGGAAAGGACTTGGTTGTTAATTTTCTCGAGTAACATTTGAACTAGTCCCGGCAAGCGGCGTGACGACTGACGAGACCAATTCAAGCATTGCTCAATAAATAATTATATATAGGTCCATCTCACTAACTTTTCCTCTCTCTCTCTCTCTCTCTCTTTTTTTTTTTTACACCTGACTTTTCCGCTCATTTCTGGTCATCCTGGACAAATATTTGAACTGATCTCAGCAAGCTGCTTGCCGGGACTAGTTCAAACCTCAAATAGAACTTAAAATTGAAGTCAATCATAAATCCTCTTTTTAAACCTCTCGTCCTTGTCCGCCCGTGACGGCGACGGCGACGGCGGCAACATTGCCATTTTCCCCTCTCCCCAAACCCGGAGAGCCCAAACCCGACGCCGGTTGCCTCCGCGCCGCCGTGCGGCATCCCCTCCGTCTCATCGAATGCCGGGACCTTCGATGTTTGTCTTCTACCCCGTATCTTATCCTCTTTTTTATGGCCAAAATGGTGGTGAATTTGTGGTACTAATTTGTTGGGGTTGGAATTGGGTATCAAACTTCCCTCTTTGAGTTGCTCTAGATATCAGAGATAAGTGCTAGGGTCTAAGGTTTGAGCTGGGTGAGATATTGTGACCTCTGCTTCCTTTTAGCTGCTGTTACAGGTCATATTAGTTCATAGATAAATAGTAGTGTTGGAATACGACAAAATTGATCTGTTTATACTGATCTATTGAAGGCCTGAAATTGAAATTGACTGATTAATACCCGAAAGGTATGAATTGATCAATACCTCTTCCGAAAGGTATAAGATCGATCAATGCTCGAAAGGCATGAATATGATCAATACCTCTTTCGAAAGGTATAAGGCCGATCAATGCCTAAAAGACACGAATATGATCAATGCCTCTTCCGAGAGGTTCAAAGCTGATCAACGTCCAACAAGCATAAGACTGACTTACTTTCAGGTAATTGACTAATTTTTATGAAGGATAGAATTTATTAATATTTATGTAGTTCATGAGCTGATCAATTATGGAAGAGCCGATCAATTATGGAAGAGCCGATCAACTATGGAAGAGCCGATTAATTATGGAGGATTCGATCAACTATAAAGAATGACTGATTGATTATGGACAACTTTGATTGCACATGCTCATCTCTTGGATTAACCGTTTTACAGCCGAATGCCAGCTGTAAATGGTTAATTCCCTAGCCTATAAATATCCACGGGTGCGATAATAAAGGGACTTCTGCTATTCATTCTTTTCCATGCACTTCTTTGCCTGGCCTTCCTTCAGATCGCATCTGTTCCTGTTCAGACGCCATCAACAAGCTTGAGAATTCCTTCAACACCAAATAATCAAAGAAGAAGATGGGAGGAAGCTAGATCAAATCAACTTGATTCGCTTTTCCTTTAATTCCAGCTTGCTATATTTTGTTTGGACACAACAAATGGTTTATGTTATAAGTTTTGGTTCCTTCTTCCCCTCCCATCTAATCTTAGCTTTTGAGGGGACCGCTAATCTTAATTTTAGTTCATTGTTGTTACCATTGATTTTTATTTTAAGTCACGGTCTTTTTAAGAATCATTGAATCTAGTTTAGACCAGAAAAATCTATCATGCTCCGAATCTAACAACGGAATCGGCTACGTGACTGGTCGCATAACCCTAAGTTTTATCCCAGAGGCCAGGTCTAAAAAAATTTTCATTACAACTTCAATCCTCCATAATACTATTGATCACAATTCGTAAGAAAATATCTAACGTAAGGAAAATAATATAACTTATATGGTTACAATTTTAATCATCCTTCAGTCATCTGATTGGTATTAACGACTCTCAACTATTCATCATTTCACCATAAATCCAATCCACCGTCAAGCTCGAATATCTATACAACTCTGGAAAGGAGGAAAGTAGGGAGTTGTGAGCTTTACAGCACAGTAGGATTTCCAAACAGTCACACCAATAATAATATAGTTTGAAAATAACAATAAAATAATAGTATATCATGTCATGTAACCAAAATAACTCAATGCTATATATACAAAACCACCAGTAAAATCATGTTTTCTTTTATATTTCCATTAATTATCCTTCTTCTTTAGGATTCTGAACTAATCACGATCGTGCTTCAGTCCATGACTAGCAATCTCGGTGTCATACTTCAACCTGTGACGGGCAATCTCATTGTCACACTCTAGCTTGTGACCGGCAATCTCATTATCCAGCTTGTGACTAGCAATATCATTATCCAACTTGTGACTGGCAATATCATTATCCAACTTGTGACTGGCAATATCATTATCCAACTTGTGACTGGCAATATCAATAACCACAATCCCGTGACGTGGCTAGTCCAAACACCGTATTCACTTGATTAACACTTCATCAACTTACTTCATGTAGTCAAATATGTTATTTATAGTTTTTCAATAATCAGCATCATGGTCCAACCCATCCAAAGATAACTTTGCTTAATAAAACATAGTAAACATTAACATAAATAATAATAACATCAATCATACTATTTATCACAATAAGTTAAACTATACCATGTGAAAATAATCATGCATGCCAATGCTCATGTGCTCGGATCAAATCATGTCATATAAGATATATATATATATATAAGACTGGTGATTATATCTACATATTCTTAATTTACAAGAGACAACTAACACGCCTAATATTGGTCCATACCCGGAACCTACACAATACCCTTCTATTTAGAAGGCTATTCCACTGCAATAATAATTTTTAATATAAATAAATAATCCTAAGATAATTTGTAAACCAAAACATCTTATCCAAATTTTATTTTATTTTCTTCTCTTTCTCTCTCTCCTCTTCTCTCTTCTCTCTCTTCATATTCTCTCTCCTCATCTTCTCTCTCTTCTTTCTCTCTTTTCTTCCTCCTCTTCTCTCTCCTTTTTTTTCTTTCTTTTTCTTTTTCCTTCTCTTTTTTTCTTTTCTTTTTCCTTTTTCCTTTTTCTTTCCCTTTTTTTTTTCTTTTCCTTCCTTCTCTTCCCTTATCTTTTTCTTCTTCCTTCTCTACCGAACCGAGACTTCTTTTAACCCCCTTCTCTCTTCTTCCTTGACCATGATGATGGGAAGACCCTTGGGTGAGCCACCGACGGCAGCTCCAACAACAAGGAGACCACCCCGATGACTCAAATCTCAGGTAAGTCTCTTTTTTTCTTCTTTCTTTCTTTCCCGATCTTCTTCCCCTCTCGGCCCGAGCTCGCCTCTTTTGCTCCGGTGAGCCAGAGGAAGGACGACGACCCACTAGAATTTTTTGAATGGAGTAGGGACAGGGTCGGCCGATGCATCCTCGACCATCTCTTCCCCGGTAAAAGCATCGAAATAGGATAAACCCCCTTTCAATCCCATTAATTAATCCTCGAATTAAACCTAGGATGAAGAGGACTTATCGGCGACAGTCAGGGATGCTCGGCCATCGGAGAAGAGGGAGGAGGATTCGGTAGAAACTCTCGATGATGGGATGGGATTTTAAAGAGAAGAACGATGACTTTTCCTCGCCGTACGAAGCGGAACCTCAAAAGATCAAGCCCCCTCCCCTCCATGATACTTTAACGGCAGACCCCTACCTCTTCACGACCCTCCTTCCAAGCGTTCCGGCGAGTTTTCCGGCCAGATAAAGGAAGCACAAGTTTTTCCTGTTCTGATTCTCCCTTCCCTCTTTTTTTTTTTCCGCGTGCTAGGTTGAAATCAGCTGGGCCTGCCGACTTCGGCCCAAAAGCTTGGGTCTCACAAAACCCTTGATAAAATCTGGATCTTGGAGACATCATCAAATTTTACATTTTTAACATTATTGCCAGAGAGAGCATAACTGAAGGAACAAAAAATTCCAGTTGATTAATTTATAGCTGATTTAGCAAGAGAAGAGATAAGGGTGTAATTAGTATAAGAACAATTCAGAAGATGGAATTATTTCTTTTTCTAAAGAAATGGTTGTGGAAACTCAGATAAGGCCTTTAAAGACTCTGGAGAATGATTGTGTTCCCGTGTAATGCTACATAAATGGAAGACATTAAACTCTTTCTGTCGAGTTCTTTAGAGATTCATTCATTTGGCCTCTCACAGGCTTTCTAATCTGACCTCTAATAGACAACTGTTTGCACTGTCTGTTTGCACTGTAAGTCCAAATTGGTGGGTTGTGCTATCCTTGCCAATATAGATTATGCCCAAGGACCTTTCCAAGAATGATGCTTATTTCCAAAATGCAGTTTGGAGATCACAAGTAGTGCACATGGGAGTATCTATCTGAAGGCATTTAATTTTCTGGTTTGCTTCGATGCTTTTACAAACAATTCGGTATTAGTTGAAGCCTTGTGGTTGCTAATTTTGAACTCTTCAGACATTTTTCACACTGCAAAAGCTTTTCATGAAAGATTATGTGTGGACCATCAGCATCTTCTCTAGAAAGATCGGCTCCGGATTCTAGATCACCTTTTATCTTTTCCTTTATCTTTTCTAATGATGTTAATGCACCAAACCCATAAGCACACAGAGGAAGGCATACTGAAGACCAAATCCATGGAGTACAATAGTACAAAGAATTCTAACATACTTCTTACTTGCTACAGTCATTGAAATCTGAATCTCCCTCTCTTGGAAAGAAAATCAGTTTCATCCTAGAGGTCATCCCTTCACAAAGTCATCATTAAGTAGAAAGCAAAACTGTAAATAGAGAGGCCATCTCTGCACAAGGAGTGCATCTCTCAGTTATTTGATAGGAGAGAGCATGGAGAGAGAAGTCATGAAGGGATCAGTCTCTTACCTGATACCATGCTTCGAATTTTCCAATCCCTTTCAGTTTCAGCCACCATCATCAACTCCATCCCTGTATTCACCAAGAGCTAAACACCACAAAAATTTGTGGAATTGTCAACCAATACCTACAACTCCACAACAACAAGGTTAAGAGATTTCACATGTTCTTCTGCTCACTCACTATGTTCCTACATGACATAGAGATTCAGATAGCTTTTGCAGCAGAAAAGGGAGTCGAAGAGCTAGATCTGGACCTATCCATGGATTTGACCATTGGGCTGATGAATTTACCAATGGAGTATGCTCGCTTAAATTGCCCAACTACTTAATACTTTTGTGAGTCACTGATCATCTACATTTTGAGTCGCTGTGACTTGTCCCTTCTTTTAAACTTGACCGGTTTCCATCAACCTCTCTTATGCATGTAGTTCTAGATGTAGAAATGCACCAGTTCACACTAGCAAATTACCTACTCTTTGAAAATTTGAGCCTCAAGACCTGCCCATTTCTTAATCGATCAAGGTCTTAGCTCACAACATCCAACTTCAGACACTGGCTATTACATAGATTTCTGGCCTGCCCATGAAATTATTATAGTTGCTCCAGAGCTCCACTCTTTCATTTATTGTCGTGAATGCATTTGTCAAGACTCTTTCATTGACATATGATCATTAGAGTATACATTTATCTCTCTGATTCATCTGGAGTGCCCAGAACCTGAACACAAACACATGAAGCTGTTATCCAGTCTCTCACAAGATTCTCATCTTGTGGAAGGCAGTTATGGGTAGTCTTGCATATCCAAGATTTTGCCAATAATTCCTGATGAATTCAGTTCTTTTGATATAATTACTACTCTGTTTTCCATCAGAGGGTAACTCTATATGAAGAGGCCAGTGCCGAATATCCACAAGTTTCGATTTAAAACCCCAAGGAATTGTAGCTCCTTATGAACTCTGAGCAGTTTAAGATCTTGCATGCACCTATGGTTTCTTTCATCTCTTTCCTTCCCCGTTTCTTGGGAAGCTCTTTGTTCAAATCAGCCACCTTTCACTGTGTGATATTGTATCATTGGTCATTGTCTTCTGATTTCTGTTTTCTTTCAAAGACTTTCTTCAGCTATGTCATTTGATTTGCAGCTTCCATCAGTTCCGAGATTGCAATTGCAATCAGATAAGCTATGTCATAAAGGATGTACAAGAGCCATTAGATTTGGCTTTTAACCAACTCAAGGTGATCAAGATGAGCCATTTTAAAGGATGAAAAAAGGAGTTGATATTTGATAGATTTCTTCTAGAAAAGGCTGGTGTCATAGAGTCTATGATATTGGTCACACCTCCAAAACTTGGTCAGCATGAAACCATCAATGAGGAACAGAGTATATTAGCTTCAGATTTCACAACTCTGCATGGTCAACTGTCATTGATACCAAAGACATCTCTTTGAGCCAACATAGTCATGTGAATATCTGGATGTCAAAAAAGATTTTAGTCCAACACATGCAGAATATTATTTTGAAGTTTAACAGAATCATGTCATATATTCAAATTCCTATGTAGGGGCTATCTAATAAGTTCTCCATGCTTGGGCATCTATTTTTTAGTGTTCTATATTTGTCTGATTTCATAAATGAATGAAACATTGATTTATGAAGCAATGTTCTAATATTACAATCATTCTTGTGGTTTGATGTTTTATGGGATGTATCAGTGCATATAAAGGAGAGAGCCTTTATGGCTTGGTCCTTGGAATTGAAGTTTACCAGTCTGTTGTGAAAATAATGTTAGAAATTTGTGGCCTCTCACTTGAGACGCTTGATAAAAAACTTTCTTACATCTCTGAAACTGTATTAGTTCAACACGTTTTGCAAGGATTACTTCCTGGTGACATAATTGGCCTTCCAGAAAAAGGACAAAGCCTTTAATAATTGACAGCCAATCCTAATCTCATCAATTTACTTTGGGGGTTATTAAGGGAAAATTTTCAGACTTCAGAATACTAATCAGCAAATGCTAGGTGAACTGCATCCCACCAAATAATTGAGCAACTGAAAATAAATAATCACAACCTATTGCAGTAAATAGAAATTCAGAGCCTGTTTTATAATACATTGGGTGCATCAATGAAATGATAATAACATCATTTTATTAATGTTTTGATTATTCTTGTTTTGAAAATATAATTGCATCCATTGATGTACAGGGCTGGAAGCAGGTCATCCAAAAAAAAAATTGAATCTTTCCTTGAGCAAAAAACAGAAGGATGTAAGAAGTTGCTTCAGTACTGAAACATCACAAAGCTAGGACCTCCTACTCCTCTCTATAAATCTTACATCATCTCACTCCATGACCTCAAGCCATCTTGATATCTTTCTCTTGCTTGCATCCACATTTCAGCTTTTCATCATGGTCGTTACCTTCCTGTCATTGTATTGATTGATGCTCCCTTTCTCTCACATATCCATCTTACTATGCTCTGATATTACAGCCTCTAATGAACTTGTCAGAAAAATTCAAATACTTTGTCCAGAGAGGCCGGAGTTGAGGAAATGCTATATCCAACCAGGGTTTAGCTCTGCCATTGAAGTGGATGACCGCTGCCTTTTCTGCATCTGCTATGGTGGTGTTTTCTTGGTATCCAAGCCCCAACATGTGCCAATAGGGATCAATGATATGAACATGGCCATGAAATGCTATTAAACCAGGTGGTAGAGTTCCTAATTGCCATAGACTTAAGTCTGATTTTAAGTTCTAAAAAAGTAAAAGAGATTAATTAGAGATAAAGATGCAACTAGGAAAAGAAAATGAAGAAGAAGCTGCTTATAAGCTGTAATTACCTTTTGAAGCCAGTGGTGGTAAGTTAGACTAATGTTTGTCTTCCTCCATGCATCAAGGTCAAAGATATTCATGCCATATGCCCAAGCACACTCATTAGGGTCAAAACTTTCTGAAATTAAAGGATGGGAAAAGTTTAAGTAGTTCTTGAATCTCTTTGACATCACAAACTTGTCAGCTCCTCTGCATGTTTCGACTGCACCATTTACTTTGTCTTGCAGATCAATGTCCCAAAGGGGTGAAAGATCAGCTTGGATGACAACATCATCATCGAGAAAGACAACCTTATTAAGACTTGGAAACAACTGCAGTGTTCAAGAAAACATCTAATATTTACACATCATAAATCCATCAAAATGCAAATCATATTTTTATGAAAAGTTCTATGTGATTAGTCATCCTCATTTTAATTACAAGGATGCGATGACTGACTTTCGGTATAAATTTTATCCAAAACTTGTCTGGAAGATGATAGGCTGTGGGAATAGACAATAATCAACTCTCAACCATCGATCTAATAACCCATGTTCTTCAACATATGCTTGGGGTCCCTTTTGCAAAAGGGAGCAGGTTCCACATAAAACATAAAATATTTTTTTTCTAACAGGTTGTTGTGAGATTTTTCTTTTTCTTTTCTTTTTTTTTTTTTTAAGTAAAAGAAGGTTGAATGTGTGACAGTTGTCACATCCAAAGCTTTACATACCAATCAGGAAATTGATTTACTTTGCTCAATTTCCCTTACCAATTTTAATTTTATTTTTAAGTAAAATGATGGTTAGACCACCAGCCCCTTCACCAAACGATGAAATATTACCAACAAAAGGAATACAAGAAAGATGACCTACTACAACTCACTTACCAGCAATTTGAACACCACCAAATGTAACAGTTGCAGATATTCTTAGGACCTGAAAACTTGTATATACCTAATCAGTAGGTCATATCTCATTATCTGGATAGTACTGTTGCAAGCCTAAACTCTTTGTACTCAGAAGCCTCATTTCTATCCATTTTTTGAGGAGGAAATCTCAAGCATCATTTGATGTTGGAAGAATGAACTCTGAGATTTGACATTCTTTAGCCTTGAAGTCATGAGTTTTGCTCATTGATTTGATAATTAGGTGCCTATTCCATCACACTACTTTGCTCGGCCCTAAATAGTCCTGAATCACTGGTCTTCTCGGACTAGCTATTAACCCATGAGGTTTGCAACCAAATACTGGAAACAAGAAAACAAAACTTTCACCCTACTGACCTCGGGCAAATGGATGCGAATATGGTTCATGACTGACTGATACTTTGGACTCAAAGCCTGCAGCTTGGCCGCCACCACGACAGGTTTCTCGCTCGCATCGGCGACGATCGCCGATGAGCCTCCTCGGAATTGCGACCGCGCCGCCCGGTCCTTCTCCATGGCCTCCATCACGGGGACCCTCCCCCTTGTGAACCAATCAAAATGGTGCAGCCCCTTCACCTCGACGACCGCCGGTTCCAATGGGTGCAGCGAAAACCAAGCCTGCATGGGCGCGTACGTCTTGCGGTCGGTGATGACATGGAGCACGACCGAGCTCGGTTGGAGGGAATTGGCCACGACGGAGGCGGCGACGACAGCAGCGGCGAGAACGTTGTCGGAGGCGAGGACGAAGTGGTGGAGGGATAGGTCGACAAGTGCCGGGACCCGCTCCGGAGCCGGGAGCTGGAGGCGGGCGCCGGAATTGGTGGAGTGCTCCTGGGCCAGCCTCAGGGCCAGGCAGTGGAGCTGCTTAGGAATGCTGGCGGATGCCACGTGGCGGTAGAGATACTCCTGGATCTTGGCCGTCCTCGTCCTCTGTTCCAGTAGCGATATCTGCGATGGTCAACGGTCGACATTCAAAAGTCAACGGTTATATTTTTGAATTAAGCGTTGCGTTTGGTTCGGACTGGTACCATGGCCTTGAGCCTTAAGGCAAAGGTTTTGGCATCCGATCTGTTGCTCTTCATCTCTGCAACGAAGTCTTCTAGTGTTTGTGGAATATCAGATCCTGGCTTGGGTTCCTCGATCTCTCCTTCTTCGAGTACTCGATATATTTCTTCAGGAACGTTCTGCGATGGTTAATAATTATTTTTCTTAGATTTCATGTTAAAAGAAGATAATCTAAAGAGTGTAAATTTTGATGGTCAAGTTTTAATGATTAGTTACCGTCGATTCAAGCCTTCTTCCCCAAATTCTTGGCCCTAACTTTTTTCCTACACATCCTACCATACAAAACAGAAAAGATAAAATTCCTTAGGTAGCCACTTGACGTTGGACAAAGTTTGGATATGAGATTTTCTTTGAAAAAAGTAAGTAAAAAGATTAAATCTTATTCTTCGTAAAGAATGGAAGAAAACTTTTCTAAAATTTGTAATTATCTAGTTTAACAAGGAAAATGTGGCTTCAGGCTTTTAAAAAGTATCAATTTAATCGGTTGCAAGGGGAAAAGAACTTGTATATTACCCAAACTTACATTATGACTTATACCTAACTAGCAGTGCAGCACATGAGGTCTCTTCTGATCCAAGATAAAAAGAAAAAAAAAAAAAAAAAAAAGAAGCTGATAAACTGCACTATTCGTGAGATTTTTATTTTTTTATTTTTTTTATTTTTGAGAATTCGCTTGTGGAATTATTTTGAACACCAATTTTTTAGGTCCTCACCAACTGAGACAGAGACCTCAAACCTGATATAACTTTATGCATATTTAAGCATCATCTTTGCTAATGACTGTTGGAACTACGTTGATTCAAAAAGGTTTTTTGATCTTATGCTAGTCAATTCATCTTGTGACAGGCCAGCAGACTTCAATAGTAATCCGTCAATTTTTTTGGTGATCACCAAATACTTCATATCAAAAGTTAAATGATTGCTTGAAGTTTGGACATGACGAATCCGCCATCGCTGTCTTGGACAAGGCCTTTGCACCAGTTAAAAGTACAAGGTAACAGGGATACAAGGTCATGAAATCATCATCCCTAACCTCTTAGAGTAAGACATTTTATTTCACATCGATTTTGTTCATTTCCTTTTCCTTTTTGGGATTAGCGTCATTAGACCAAGCGAGTGGCAAGTCAGTCAGTAACCTATTAAAGGGATTTCATCAAAAGAGTCTTGAGTCTGGATAAAATCTCCATTTTATCTTTTAGGATTTCTGGTCAACTGATTTTGGGAACATGTACTGCATATTCATTGATCAGGTCAGGACTATGAAAAGAAAATTACAGTTGGTAGAAAGAGGCATGACGTACCACCAAAATAAATAAATTAATTAAGAGGCATGATTTAAGGGCAAAAGGGGTACATAATGGAAGTCAGCCTCCCTCAAATCCAATAAATCTTCCATAAACCATGAACATATCGGGATTCATCACATATTTTTTGATGCAACTACTAGAGTGCACCTGCTTAAAATTAAGCATATCTAATTGATGATTTCAGTCTCTTAACAACTGGCTCGATTCTCACTAGTCATGCGAAGAAGTCAGAAATCATTCTAAGCATTGAGAATTATATATTTATTGATATTTATTAAGTGGAATTATGTATGTAATTTTGAACTAGTTCAATGTTTATATGCAAAAATGTTTTTTTTGTTAGATAACATGGAGGGTTTCAACGTATTCAAAGATTATATTTCTCAAAAAATAAAAGATGCATCCAAATTTCATCGAGAGTTTAGCGTGCCAGAAGCCTAATGCAGGTTCAATTGCATGGACTTGTTCCATGTAACAGAATAGCTTTTTGACTGCAAGTATAAACTACAGTAACACAGTTAGAATTTCGCCCAAATAAATTAAATCGGCGAACGTTAACTTGGCAAAGTCGTCATTGGAATCATTGACCTCTCTTTGAAACCTTGATGCATGCACATATATATATATATAATTAATTCATAGAAAAAAGAATTCACGAGGAGGCCATACCTAAAGAAGAGCACTCGGTCTCTCCCTCGATGGTATCTATCGCCGTCAACACGAACACAAATCGGAGCAAGAATGTGACAAAGAGCAGCGAGTAGAAAACCACCTTATAAGAAAGCTTCCTCGAGGTGACCTTAACCTTGATGAAATCCCTCACCCCTTCCCTGGGAACACCGTAACATGTCTCATACTTGGGGATATTTGAAGCTGCATTGCAACGCCAAAGAAGGGAGCACAATTAGGAGGCCAAATCCAGCCACCCTGACTCAGATTCTTCTTTTGAGACCACCGAGGACCTGGATTCCCTTGCAGAGACCCATGAGGTAGAAGAAGAGGTGATGGCTCCGGGGATTGTAATAGGATCCCAGTTTTAGCTGGTGCTGAGGTTGCTATCCACCACCTAACTGACCTTCGCACTTGGGCTAATGCTTGCGTCGTTGGAGGGAACAAAGGTAAAGGGAATTCGGAGCCAGGGGGGGTTGTTTGAGAAAGGGACTTGATTCAGGTAGTCTGAAGAGTTGCTTGGTGAGAAATTTGTATTAGAGAACTATGGACCTTCTGATGAGCAATCTATTGGTTCTTCTCGGTCTTGTGCCTCTATTTTGAAATATAGGCGAGAGGTGTATGAAAATAAAATTAGAATAGATGAGAAGCTGCTATCTGTGTTTTGAAATATAAGTTTGTGCTGGTTCCTTTGCCTTCAAATAAAGTAGAGGAAAAGTGACCAAAGAACACCCTTCAACAAAGATAGGGACACTCCAACGAGGAGGCACTAGTTTTTTTTGTCCAACCCGGTTCGTTCACCTCTAGATTGGACCTAACGGAGGAAGAAACATTGGAAATAAAATTGACATAAGTTGTCAGCTTATAATTAGATTAACATGTAAAACATGACAGAAACATCAATAAGCCAACAAAAAAACTACAATTTCTTGAGCGAGGAACATGTCAAATATGAAGTAGCATTGGACAAGCAACTTACTAAGAGTATCGAATCCAAAGAACTAAAGTTCAAGATCATACCTTTGTTCAAGAAGACCAATCCCCGATCTGCCACTTTGGTATGAACTATGAACTATAAAAGAGGTCATGTGCAGGAAGCACCACCCACACCCGAGTGAATCAAATTGCAAGCAACCAGTCAATCCAAATTAGGCGCATGGGAGATAGACTCCATGCCAACCCCGATGGAGGGGCTTGAATTCGGGTCTCTGAAGCAACCCATCAAGAGATTTTTCCAGCTTGCTAAGCTGGCACCTTCCATGTGTGATCCAACAAGGTCAGGAAATTATTTCCAACTAGTAATGTTACAAATTTAAATATGCATTCTTTTAATTTTTATTACTGAATAGTTAGTTACGTGCAGATGTGATCAAGACCAATAATCATGGTTGAAAACAATTATATGACAGTGAATAGAAGTTGTGCTCTGACATTAGGAGCAAAAGATTGTTTTGTCAAAGTAGGATACCTCGTGTTTCAGGAGGCAAAACCAAAGTCAGGGACAGCTTTAGCATGAAAGGGTATCTACTGATTTGTGCACAAATGATGTGCTTTTTTTCCAACTCATGGAAGAGTTTAAAGACTTGTTGCTGCTACTCCTCTGGGACCGGGTTCGGCGGGCGCGCTGGAGAGCTCCTCGACCGGCCAACCTGCAAAAAATTCTTGAGCACCGGAGGGGCTCCGGCGGGAGACACTCCGATGGTTAAGTTAGAGGAGGGTTGGAGCGACAGAACGGGAAAAGGTTCGAAAGGAAAGTCAGTAATGAGGAAGAAGAACGTTACCTTTCGCGGAAGTCCCCCATGTGCGTTTTATAGGCACAGAGCGCTGTCAAATTCTGTTGGGAGAGCAGGCTGAGAAAGCCCGGATATACCCCTAAGAGGATAGGCGTGGCGGCGAGATCGTGGGTGGCGGCGTGTCAGGTGTGTCAGAGCAGTGGCCACGCACTGAAATTTATTACAACGGAATGTCAGAGCTGCAGGAGAGAAGAGGTCCCTAGAAACTTCGAGCGACCTTTCAGCAGTGGGTATGCTAATTTTCCAGAAGCCGACCGGGGCGCCCAGCGATATCTCCAGGAGCCGATTGGAGCATCCAGAGGGGCCATCGCACGGGCAGTAAGATGCCTGCCAGCCTTCAAAGCCCCCGGACCGGCTTTTTGGGTAAGCCGACCGAGGAGTCAGACTTCGCGGGGACCAGCCGACCGGACGCCAGGGCCAATCCGACCGGGGACTAGCCGAACGGGCGCATCAAGACTCATTAAGGAACTACACCTGTATCAAGACTTTTTAAAAAAAATATATTTTTAAAATTTTTATTTTCGAAGTTGAGGTCGTCCCAACTATAATTACGAAACTAGGTGTATGGAATACAAAAAAAAAAAAAAAACATTTGATGAAATCACAAGTTCTACCTGCAATTTCAAGAAAATAAAGATAGAACCTACGATTTCAAGAAATCGCATGTAGAACTTGTGATTTCTTAAAATCGCAGGTAGAACCTGCGGTTCCTCTTTTATCTTTTTTTTATTTTAAATTTTAATAAAAAATTAAAATAATTAAAAAATAATTAAAAAATAATTAAAAAAATTTTAAAAATAAAAAATAATAATATGATATTATAATATTCTTTTTTAATTATTATAACTTGCGACTTCGTAGTCCGGTCACCAATCCGGCCACCAGCCACCAGTCTGACAGCTAGTCCAGCTCCAGCCATTGGTCCGACAACCAGTTCGGCTACTAGGTCGGTGTCAGTCCGATCGCCGGTCTGGCCACTGGTATGATGGTCGACCACCGGTCTGACGATCGATCCGGTCGCCAGGGTCCGGTTATCAATCTGGCCGCCGGTCCTGCCACCTATCCGACCATCGATCCGGTCACCAGGGTCCGGTCGTCGATCCTGCCACCTATCAGGCTCCCAGTCCTGCCACCCGTTGCCAGGGTCCGACCATTGGTCCGACCGTCGGTCCGGCCATCGGTCCGACCACTAGTCCTACCACCTGTCCAGTCACCAGTCCAGCTGCTAGGATCCGGCCATCGGTCCGACCGCCGGTCCTACCACCAATCCGACCCCTAATCTTGCCACTAGTCCGACCATAAGTCCGGCCACCGGTCCAATCACCGGTCGAACCACCGGTCCAAAAGTCCGCAGTTTGATCGGCGGTTGGACGGTGGCCAGACCCTGGCGGCTGGACCAGTGACCGGACAAGTGGCAGGACCAGCGACCGGATCGATAGCCGGACCCTGGTGGCCGGACCGACGGTCAAATCGATAGCCGGATCCTGGCGACCGGACCGGCGATCGGACGGGTGGCAGGACTAGCGATTAGATAGGTGGCAGGATCGACAGCCGGAATGGTAGCCGGACCTTGATGACCGAATCGGTGGCCAGACAGGTGGTAGGACCGACGGCCAAACTGGTGGCCGGACCCTGATGACCGAATCGACCATCAGATCGGTGGCCGACCGTTAGACCAGTGACTGGACTAACAGCCAGACCGATAATCGGACTGGCGACCAGACCGGCGATCGGACTGGCACCGATCTAGCAACCGAACTGGCTGTCGGATCGATGGCTGAAACCGAACTAGCTGTCAAACCGGTGACCGATGGCCAGATCGGTGACCAGACTGCAAAGTCGCAAGTTATAATAATTTAAAAAATTATTATTATATTATATTATTTTTAATTTTTTTTCTATTTTTTTATTAATTTTTTTCTATTTTTTTATTTATTTATTTTTTTTTTATTAAAATTTAAAATAAAAAAGATGGAGGAAAAAACCTGCGATTTCTTGAATTTTTTTTTTTTTTGGCATTCCGTACATCTAGTTTCGTAATTATAGTTGGGACGATCCCAACTTTGAAAATAAAAATTTAAAAAACATTATTTTAAAAAAAAACCTGCATCATGTTGCAAATGAATAAATTCTTCCAAATTTCCTATTCAATGATGAGATTCCTTTAGTTGCAATTAATTAGAAATTTTTATGTTGCCAAAATCTCAAGATACCTGAATCCTGAATTCCAACTTGTCAAGACGTTCCGCTTATTTTTTTTATTAAGAGTTGGAAAATATCTCAACCCCCTCTTGTTTCATCAACAAATGCCTACGGAGTCAAAGTAGTGTTAAAGACACAACATAAGTATCGTGGGTTATTCTTCATATTATTCATACCAAAATCAAATGAACTATAAAAAATGTATTTGGTAAGATTGGTGGGGCTACACGAATCATCCCTTTTAGTTGTTGCGAAGAAGTTTTTCATAATTTGAGTAGTCAATGGTTTTGCTTATTTTGGACTTTCTTCTTCAAGTATTGTCTTGGTTTTACGCCTCAGACTTGGAGGCCAGTTTTTTTTTTTTTGCAATTCCAACTTTCCAAGTAGTCCTACATGGCAAATTAAAAAACATAAAGTGATGCATGATGCCAAAAAATAAAATGTTTTAAACTATGCAACCTCCACTGACAGCAGAAACCATAATCGTGACCGAATAACATACATGATAAATGAATAGTCAAGATCTATGTCACTGATCAACAAAACACCAATAATTACAGAAATCAGGACCCTCTATGAAAGCAAGGTCTAAATTAAGATGAGTTGTCAAGAGTTAATGGACAGGAAGCATGATGGTTAGGTTCTCACTAAAGCAGTTTCAAGTGGGCAACGTACATGACATGATTTTCTTCATATTTGTAAGTCCTGCAGTTTGTCAACCACTTCTAAATTAACTAATAACATTGCATGGTTGGTGATGGTCAGAAGGAGGTCTAGAATCCCTTCCAGGCCTCCAACATGCCAAGATTAATTTGAGGTTCTCTCGAGATGTTACTGGAAGGCCCTCATAGATAAAGCAAACATTTGGTTCAATAAAACATTGAAGCTTTAAAGGTAATTTTTCACATTTCCTTCTTCCTCTCTCTTCTTCTAAAAACCCCATGTCCACTTCATTTTGGCATCGGAGCATGAGATTTTCGCATCAATTTGTGGTTAATTTGCATTCACTATTAGAACTAAATGTAAAGAAAAAGTTTTCAATGCAAGAAGAAAAATGCATCATAATGCAGCAAACATAGCTACCTAGAACATGGTGCTGAAAAATAAAATTGCAAAGGCAGTCCACCGGAAATTACTCTAAGAAACATGGTAAAAAGTAGCAAAGCTGATGTCTGGCAATCCTAACTTGAAAAATTCTTCTAATAGGGTCTCAGCAAAACCTGGTTTGAGCCTGAATTGAACTCTTCAAGCACGCAAGCCTGCACCAGAAATCCACTTGTTAATAATGGCTTTGACCTCCTTAGTACAACCTCAGGGCTTTTTCTTAATCCTCAAAGGCAAGCTTTGTTGTACTCCATGATTTGCAGGCAACAACTTCGAAAAACAGAACAGTCTCTTCACACGCACGATAAGCCTGCGTATGTATCTAACCATCGCCAGAACCGTCAGTGTTGGAAGTACCATCCACCCTTTTTATTACCAAAATATATGGTAATAGATTTAATATGACCCACACTATCATCCAAAGTGTCTGAAAACAAAATTTTAGATGGTCTAAAAAGACAAAAAATGCAGTGAACAAGTAGATTAACTTAGATGATCCACCATGCATTTCTGCACAAAGCATAACTAAGTCATATATTTAGAATGTTGAAGTAGTCCCCAACTAGTTGATACAAAAAAAACTTTTCACCATACTACATAAACCACGACCATCAGCAAATTAATGTTCTGTGAAATATTAACTAGATAAACTTTAATGGACAAAAAATTCCTGCCAATGATGAGACACTAGTAATCACCATCTACTGGTGTCTCACCATGAAAGGAATTTTTTGTAAGAGATTTTTGTCCAAAGAAATTCAAACAAATGTCACAAAAACAAACAACCAAATGATATATCAAAGATGAAGCAAAAACCTGAATAGATTGCACTGGATCTCACAACAAATAACCATACAGACCACGGCATATGACACAGCACAAGTCACCTCAATGCCCTCATCACATGTAAATTAATGTCCTCAAGGAAAGTCACATATAATAGGCCTTATACCCTTCTAGTAATTTTGTTGCATATATTTTAAAATAGAAAAATGAGCTCTTCGAACAAGTTTTAAGTTACAAATTGTAGCACTCTGCAAACATTCCTTGAGAGGACTGGAGATCAATGGGTTTTAAATCTGCAAAACACCATGGAGACCATTAACCTGATGCAATATGCTTGAGCCATGTAAAATAATCCTGACAAGAAAAATCGGGGAATCAGAACCTCTAAAGCAAGGTGTCATACTAGCTGTTTGGGGTGTAAAAACCATCACAGGATTTAGATGATAGAGTCATAAGTTAAAAGATTTTGTGCACTAGGCATACAATTTTGATAAACACGAGTGCACCTGCCAGCTTCATCTGGTTGGATGGTCAGGATGCAACAATGTATTATGAGCAGTGACGCTTTAAAAGTGCATAAGAAGAAAACAGAGATCTATGAGTGGATGTCGCAAAATTAATCAAAACTTACATATTATCCTCAAGCTGAAACACCAAAGAACTGCTCCAAACTTGTGGAGGTGAAAACATTTGAAGCTGTACATTCAGGTCTGTTTGGCGAAATATACAGTTCATATTTGATGAACCTCTGAAATCACAAAAGCAAAGAAAACTTAATATTACTAGCCAATGCCAAAAATACTCAAGCTGCACAAGCACATATTTAAAGGAGCACAAAACAACATTGCCCACTGGTTTGTAGGTGCAACGTGATGGTAGGGATTCTGGTTCCATTCTTCCAGATTTAGTATATCATTGGCAGTCAAAATTCCAAGTATTTTTTTAAAACAAGCAGCAAAAATAAATCTATGGAAGGGTTTTCATAATTGAAACTTGATTTTTCAGAAAAAAGAAAAACTTGTGCCATACTGCACATATATCCACATAAATAATGAAATCCAATATTTTTATTCAATATGGAACAAGCCTGTGCAGGTGTTTGAGAGAGGAAGAATCCACATTCTGGAGACTTAAATTGTACACGAGTCACTTACAGCCAAGTGGAATATGACCTCGGGATTTGAATCAATATGCCAATCAGATTCCAGTTGGCGCACAAAAGATGAGCGCCCATTCTCAGTGCTGCAAAAGAGAACCTGTAGATCTGACATTTAATTAGCAATAGCAGATACAACCAGGATTTCAAATAGCAGATCCATATGAAACAAGTATAGTACAAGAGAACCTTATTCCACATCATGGGAGCATCAAATAATAGCAAAAATTTATACCATCAAGCAGCAATTATGGTAACTGACTTTCAATGTATTAGCAATTAACAATCAATAAGAAATAATAAAATGCTGAAGAGACTAAGAAAACAAGAAATGTCATGAGAAAAACTGTAGGAAATATATGGATTTTTTTTTAATTATATCCAACAAACAGCAATACTATCCTCATAAATATGGCAATTCCAATGAGATGGTTTCATTATAGTTATGCATGTAAAGGTTTTAAACATGAAGATCTTTTTTTTCAAAATTACTAGTGTAGAAAAAGCATATATTGACTTAATAAAATCCTTTTTCTTCTAAATTCTTCCCTCACCCCTCCTCTCTCCTCTTTTTTCTTCAATGCTAAAACAAAAGATTGAAAAAAAACACTACATGTTGCTTAAAAGATTATTTTAATATACAAAGAATAAGATCTAAGACTCAACAAGTTTTAAAGCACTCAAACAGCTTGAACTGATGGAATCCCGACCAGGGTACATCCATAGTCTGTAGACTGCGTTACCAGATATGGGCCTCTACTGTCCAGTCTTTGAACCCGCAAGGAAAGTACAGGGAAACAACACAAATACTGGCCAGTTCTTGCTCCACGCTACTACCCTATTTTCATTTTCAGACTATCTTAGCTTAAAGAGAAAATTAGCAAGACTAAAGAATGAAACACGAGAAAATTAATATAAATGTAATAAGAACTTATATAGAATAAGATTATGCACTAGTGGGCTAGAAGCCTGGATTGAATTAATGGAATAAATAAAAATTTTAGGCTGCTTGTAGTCTAAAGTGGCACAATGAATTAAAACAAGGGAATGGGCATGTATTCATTCAATTCAATAACATGCTTGACACTATGATTTGGCTGCAATAACATCAGCAGCAGCCTTGATGGAGAAACAAGGATTCACCAAGCCAAGCCAAATGGGTGGGTAAACAACACGTGATTATGGTTAGGATATGACTCAAACAACTTTAAGTACAGACTCTGCCTTCAATGGTCATATGCCAATGATCTAGTACTGGTAGAGATAATGAATCTTCGACAATGACCACCTAACTCTAACATATTGATAGGCTCAGGAATCGGCTACGCGACCGGGCACACAAATCCTAGGTTTTATCCTAGAGATCATGCAAGGCCTAGGTACACAAAAGTCAAATATATCAAATTAAAACTAATATTATATAAACAATCTAAGTAACAATTGAACAATCCATTTATTAAGTCGATATCATTAATTGGTCTACTGATTCACAAACATTAGTAACCGAAACTAAAACTAACTAATTAGCTCAACATTTATGAAGCTCCGTCTCATGCCCAGCCCAATCCTCGCTGTATCCTAAGTCTCTGAAAAAAATAAATAGTAGGGAGTGAGCTATATAGCCCAGTAAGGTTTCCAGGTGATCACACCAATAATAATATATATTTATGAAAACAGCAAAACACCAGGATATCATGTCACGCAATCAAACAATTCAAGTTTCGTGTACGATAAAAACCTTGAAAACTTTACATTTTCTTCTTTTAGAATTTCTATTATTTAACCTTTATCTTTAGAGTTCTGGACTAGCCACGGTCACACTCCAGCCTGTGACTGGCACACTATTATCACACTCCAGCCTATGACGGGCACACTGTTGTCACACTCCAGCCTGTGACTGGCACATAAATTGTCACACTCCAGCCTGTGACTGGCACACTGAGAAACCACGGTACCGCCATGGCATGGCTAGTCCAAACACCGTTTTACTTAACACCTTATCATTTCATCTCATATAGTCAAAACATATCACCTTTCAACGATCGATATCACGATCAAACCCATTCAAAGATCACTTGATAAACATGATATATTAAATAGAACACAAATAACAATAACAACAAACTTATTCTGTATCTCGAGAAATCAAATCACGCTATCCGAAAACAACCATGCATGAAAATATTTATATATATGCTCGGATCAAATCAGGTCATGTAAAATATATTTATATTACGGGTAATCAAGTCTAGAAGTCCTTACCTCTCAAAAACCAACTATCCATGCCTGAACTAATCCGTACCCAAAATCTGCGCGACGCCTTCCTGCCCAGAAGACTGACTCCCTACAATAATAAAGAATTTTAATTAAAAACTAAATTCTCAATTTTTCATGAATTTCGAGAAAATTCCTTGACTCTCTCTCTTCTTCTCTCTCTCTTTTTTTTTTTTTTGAACCATATGGAACCCTTCTTCTTCTTTTTTCCTTCTTTCCTTCGTTCTTTCCTTCTTTCTCTTCTTCCGAACCATCCCCCCTGCTTCTCCCTCGGCCCGGCCGAACTGGCCTTCCCCCCCCAGTTTGCCGGCAACCAAGGAGTGGTTGTCGCAGAGGCTTCACGGACCGAAGGCAGGCGGCGGCGACGATGAACGGCCCCAAATCCGAACGGAAACCCAAGAAAAAACATCCAAAATCCTCCCAAAAAATGAAAATAAAGGGAAAGGACTCACCGGCCGGTGTTAGAGAGCTCCCGGTCGCTCGTCGGAGAGAGAGAAAGTGCCTGGAGGCGGCGGTGAGGAGCTTTTAAAGAGAAACAACGAGAGTTCCCTCGCCGTTTGAAACTCAACCTCCGACCAATCGAGTCCCAAACATTCACGGACCCATCGCCGACCAGTCCCCTCTCCCCTCACGACTCTTCCACCAAAACCCCCGGTGAAAACTCCGGCCGGATGAGGGAGAAAACTCCTCCCCTATTTCGGTTCTCAGCCAACATCTTTCTTTCTTTTTTTTTTGTTTGGGCTGGGTCGAAGTCGGCTGGGCCTGTCGACTTCGGCCCAAAAGTCTAAATATTACATTCTCCACCCGTTAAAAAAATTTCGTCCTCGAAATTTACGTACCTGGTGTTTCGAAAAGCTGTGGATATTTTGCTCGCATCTCTGCTTCAAGTTCCCATGTAGCTTCTCTTTCACTGTGATTGCTCAATTGCACCTTCACATATGGTATGATTCGGTGTCGCAATTCTTAATCCTTATTGTCGACGATTCGTAAAGGCATCTCCTCATAGGTCAAATCATCCTGAAGTTGCAAGGGTACGTAATCTATCGCATAATTGGGATCAGGAATATACTTCCGTAACATAGACACATGAAACACGTTGTGCACTCCAAATAAAACTGGTGGTAGCGCTAATCGGTAGGCCACCTCGCCAACCTTATCCAAAATTTCAAATGGTCCCACAAACCTCGGGCTCAACTTGCCTCGTACACCAAATCGCATCATACCCTTTGTGGGAGACACTTTCAAAAAGATATGATCACCAACATTGAATTCCAGCTCTCTTCGTCTCTTATCAGCATAACTTTTCTGTCGGCTCTGAGCAGTACACAATCGTTCCCTGATCATTTGTACCTTTTTCACTGTTTGTTGCACTATTTCTGGACCCAACAATTTTCTTTCTCTTACATCATCCCAACAGATAGGAGATCTATACTTTCTACCATATAAAGCCTCAAAAGGCGCCATCTGGATGCTGGCTTGATAACTGTTGTTGTAGGCAAACTCTATTAACGATAGATGACAGTCCCAAGCACCACCCAAGTCCATAACACAAGCTCTTAACATGTCTTCCAAAATTTGGATGGTTCGCTCTGACTGTCCATCGGTTTGGGGATGAAATGCTGTACTAAAACTTAATTTAGTCCCTAATGCTTTATGAAGACTCTTCCAAAAATGTGAAACAAACCTACTATCTCGATCCGATACTATAGAAACTGGAATCCCATGTAATCTCACAATTTATTCCATGTACAAATTTGCAAATTTTTCCAGAAAGAGTCCGACACGAAAGGATAAGTGAGCTGATTTCGTCAGCCGGTCCACAATCACCCATACCGCATTATTTCCCTTAGGGGTTTTGGGCAAACCTGTCACAAAATCCATGGTAATGTTTTCCCATTTCCACTGAGGAATCGCAAGAGACTGCAATGGTCCAGCAGGTCTTTGATGCTCAGCTTTTACCTGTTGCCATACCAAACATTGAGCCACATACTGAGCTGTCTTTCTTCATACCAGTCCACCAAGAATTTTCACGTAAATCTCGATACATTTTTGTACTACCCGGATGCATCGTATATGTTGAACCATGCGCCTCTTCTATAATCTCATTCTTTAATTCTGGAAGCTTGGGAACATATAACCTGTTACCAAACCTCAGGGTATCATCTTCATATATAGTAAATTCTGACTGAGCACCAAACTCAACTGTCTCTCTAATTCTCTATAGTTCCAGATCCTCCTTTTGAGCTGATTTAATTTTGTCGATCAAGATAGGTTGTACCATAATACTTGCTAATTGAATCCCAGAATTATGAATTCGTATCTCAATCTCAGACCTCTCCAGATCCATTATGATGTGCTTTTGATTAGTAATTAAAGCCACTAACTTACTTGGGGACTTCCTACTCAGGGCATCTGCTACAACATTTGCCTTGCCTGGATGGTAATTGATAGTCAGATCATAATCCTTTAATAGTTCCAACCATTTTCTCTGTCTCAAGTTCAACTCCTTCTGAGTGAATATATATTTTAAACTTTTATGATCTGTAAAGATTTCACGACGACTACCATACAGGTAATGTCTCCATATTTTTAAGACAAAAACTACAGCTGCTAACTCCAGGTCATGAGTAGGATAATTTGACTCATATGATTTCAGCTGTCTAGAAGCATAGGCTATCACCTTTCTATTTTGCATTAAGACACAACCGAGACCCTTTCGAGATGCATCACTGTATATGATGAAATCCCGTCTCTGCAGGAACAGTCAGCACTGGGACAGTGACTAACCGTTTCTTCAATTCTTGAAAACTCTGCTCACATTCATCTGTCCATTCAAATTTTGTTCGTTTCTGGGTCAGGCGTGTTAAAGGTATAACAATAAGAGAAAATCCTTCAACAAACCTTCGATAATATCCTATCATTCCCAGGAAACTACGAATTTTAGACACGTTAGTAGGTCTCTCCCACTCTACCACTACTTCCACTTTCTTTGGATCCACAGAAACACCATCCTTAGAAATAACATGGCCAAGGAAAGAAATTTTGTCCAACCAAAAGTCATACTTTTTTAGCTTGGCATACAACTTCTCCTCCTTGAGTATTTGTAATACTATTTTTAAGTGTTCCTTATGTGCCTGTAGACTCCTTGAATAAATCAGTATGTCATCAATAAATACTACTACAAATTGATCCAGATATGGTCTAAACACTCGGTTTATGAGATCCATGAAAATTGCAGGTGCATTTGTCAGACCAAAAGGTAGAACCAAAAATTCATAGTGTCCATATCTGGTTCTAAAAGTTGTCTTTGGTACATCCTCTGCCTTTATCTTCAATTGATGATAACCAGAACGAAGATCAATCTTTGAAAATACATGTGCTCCCTGTAGTTGATCAAATAGATCATCAATCCTTGGTAAGGGATATTTGTTCCTTATGGTCACTTTGTTCAACTCCCGATAGTCAATGCAGAGTCAAAAACTTCCATCCTTCTTCTTTACGAATAGGACCGGAACATCCCAGGAAGACACGCTAGGTCTGATAAATCCTTTATCCAATAGTTCTTGCAATTGCTTCTTAAGTTCTTTTAATTCTGCCAGAGCCATTCTATAGGAAGCTTTGGAGATGGCACCTGTACCTGGTGTAAGATCAATAGAGAACTCAATTTCTTTATCAGGAGGTAATCCTGGCAGATCATCAGGAAAGACCTCAGGAAATTCTTTCATAATGGGTATGTCTTCCAACTTAAGCTCCTGCTGTCGAGTATCTATCACCGCTACCAGAAATCCTTCACAACCTTTCTTGAGGAATCGCTTGGCAATAAAAGCCGAAATTACCCTCCTCATAAGGGTTAACTTGTTACCCTCAAAATAAAACTGACTGATCAGGAATCTAAAATTTCACTATCTTCTCAAAACAGTTGATGGAAGCATGGTATGCTGCTAGCCAATCCATTCCAAGGATCACATTGAAATCTTTCATATCCATGACTATCAAATCAGCTTCCATCTCCTTACCTTTGATATTCAATCTACACTCCTTGCAGATTTGATTAACCACAAAAACATCCCCACTAGGAGTGGAAATACAGAGTTCAAATTCTAAAGGTGTCGGGGTTAATTCATTGCTTTCTCTAACCGATCTAACAGATACGAAAGAATGGGTGGCACCAGTATCAAATAAAACACAAACATTGCTAGAAAATAATCTGATCATACCTGTCACTACTGAATTTGACGCATTAGCATCCTACTGGGTGAGTGCATAAACCCGTCCCTAAGTTACTGATTTCTGTTGTCCTTCAATTTGCTGTCTTCCACGAGGTACTTGGTGCTGTGACCCCTGACCATAGGGACACACAACTGCCTTATGACCCGGTTTGCCACAGTTGTGGCACTTCCACTCATCTGGCTACGTACAATCCCGCTTATAGTGAGAATCACCACACTTAAAACACTTGACGTCACTCTTTTGTTGAATCTTGTCATTTGAAGTATCATTGTCAAGTTTCCTTGTTTTTGCATTGGTACCTTTATAGGATTGGCCTTGATACCCTCTTGTTCCGGATCTCTTCTTCAAAGCTTTTTCTCTTTCAGCTTGAGCCACATCCAATCCCCTTTCTATGATCAATGCCTTGTTGACGATCTCTTTATAAGTTAGTAGCTCAAAGGCAGTCACTTGATGCTAAATCCGACCTCTAAGTCCATTTTCGAATTTCCTGGCCCGGATCCCTTCATCTGCTAATAATGATGGAGCATATCTCGACAATTCTTCAAACTTTGTAGTATACTGAGAAACAGATAAGTTACCTTGCTCCAAGCGATCAAATTCTCGAAATTTTTGTACCCAAACACTTTGAGGAAAGTACCTCTCATAGAAAACCTTTCTAAAATCTACCCAAGTAAAAGGTACATCGTTTGGTCCTTGCTTCCCAAGCTCCAACTCCCACCAAGCAGCTGCCTCATCTTGCAATAAAAAAGTAGCAAATGTAATCTTCTCCCCTTCCGAACACCGCAAGGCTTGGAAAACTTTCTCAACGGCTTTCAGCCAACCCTCTGCCTCCATGGGATCAGATGTTCCTTTGAATACCGATGACGCATACTTCTTAAAATCTATCAAAGTGATTGGTCGTTCTTGTAGAATCCTAACTTCTGGCTGTTGCTGCTGTAATAATAGCTGCTGCATGAATTGTTGCTGTTGCTGCTGTGCTTCCATTAATCTCAGTGTATCAGCTCTCGCAGTAACTTATTGCTGCACTAAGTACTGCAATAGCTAAGGAAGACCCACCTGGTCCCCAGGCTGAACTCCAGATCCTCCCGGTGTTCCTGTTTCTGCAGTCCCAGTATCCGGAGTGTTGTCCAAAGGATTGAGCGTTGGTTCCTGTGGATGCTCCTCATCACCAGTGTTGTCCATGGGATTGGACGTTGGTTCTTGTGGATGTTCCTCATCACCAGATAAAATCCCTGTATCCTCATGATGCTCTATAGGATCCCAAGCATTTGATCCATCTGCAAATCTTGTGGGCCTCCTAGTACGACCACGCCCATTACCACCGCCATGAAAATCCTACACCAGTCATTATTAGTATACAACTAACACTCAGATGATCAAAAAAACATGACATAATATCTACCCCACCTATGAATCAATCCATACTCTCTCGATGAGCTTATATCCTAAGATCCTAAAACCTGGTTTGCTCTGATACCACTCTGTCACGCCCCGAAACCAGCACCGGAATCGGCTATGCGACCGGCCGCACAAACCCTAGATTTTACCTAGAGATCATGCAAAGCCTAGGTACACAAAAGTCAAATATATCAAATTAAAACTAATATTATATAAACAATCAAATAACAATTGAACAATCCATTTATTAAGTCGATATCATTAATTGGTCTACTGATTCACAAACATCAGTAACCGAAACTAAAACTAACTAGCTCAACATTTATGAAGCTCCGTCTCACGCTCAGTCCAATCCTCGCTATGTATCCTGAGTCTCTGAAAAAAATAAATAGTAGGGAGTGAGCTATACAGCCCAGTAAGATTTCCAGGTGATCACACCAATAATAATATATATTTATGAAAACAGCAAAACACCAGGATATCATGTCACGCAATCAAACAATTCAAGTTTCGTGTACGATAAAAACCTTGAAAACTTTACATTTTTTTCTTTTAGAATTTCTATTATTTAACCTTTATCTTTAGGGTTCTGGACTAGCCACGGTCACACTCCAGCCTGTGACTGGCACACTGAGAAACCACAGTACCGCCGTGGCATGGCTAGTCCAAACACTGTTTCACTTAACACCTTATCATTTCATCTCATATAGTCAGAACATGTCACCTTTCAACGATCGATATCACGATCAAACCCATTCAAAGATCACTTGATAAACATGATATATTAAATAAACACAAATAACAATAACAACAAGCTCATTCTGTATCTCGGAAAATCAAATCATGCTATCCGAAAACAACCATGCATGAAAATATTTATATACATGCTCGGATCAAATCAAGTCATGTAAAATATATTTATATTACGGGTGATCAAGTCTAGAAGTCCTTACCTCTCAAAAATCAACTATCCACGCATGAACTAATCCGTACCCGAAATCTGCGCGACGCCTTCCTGCCCAGAAGACCGACTTCCTACAATAATAAAGAATTTTAATTAAAAACTAAATTCTCAATTTTTCATGAATTTCGAGAAAATCCCTTGACTTTCTCTCTCTTCTTCTCTCTCTCTCTTTTTTTTTTTTTTTTTTAGCCATACGGAACCCTTCTTTTTTTTTTCCCTTCTTTCTTTCTTCTTTCTTTCCTTCGTTCTTTCCTTCTTTCTCTTCTTCCGAACCATCCCCCTGCTTCTCTCTCGGCCCGGCCGAACTGGCCTTCCCCCCCAGTTTGCCGGCGACCAAGGAGTGGTTGTCGTAGAGGCTTCACGGACCGAAGGCAGGCAGCAGCGAAGGCGGCGGCGACGATGAACGGCCCCAAATCCGAACGGAAATCCAAGAAAAAAAACATCCAAAATCCTTCCAAAAAATGAAAATAAAGGGAAAGGACTCACCGGCCGGTGTTGGAGAGCTCCCGGTCGCTCTTCGGAGAGGGAGAAAGTGTGTGGAGGCGGCTCGATGAGGCGGCGGTGAGGAGCTTCTAAAGAGAAACAACGAGAGTTCCCTCGCCGTTTGAAACTCAACCTCTGACCAATCGAGTCCCAAACCTTCACGGACCCATCGCCGACCAGTCCCCTCTCCCCTCACGACTCTTCCACCAAAACCTCCGGCGAAAACTCTGGCCGGATGAGGGAGAAAACTCCTCTCCTGTTTCGGTTCTCGGCCAACATCTTTCTTCTTTTTTTTTTTGTTTGGGCTGGGTCGAAGTCGGCTAGGCCTGCCGACTTCAGCCCAAAAGTCTAAATATTACAATTCAATAACATGCTTGACACTATAATTTGGCTGCAATAACATCAGCAGCAGCCTTGATGGAGAAAGAAGGATTCACCAAGCCAAGCCAAATGGGTGGGTAAACAACACGTGATTATGGTTAGGATATGACTCAAACAACTTTAAGTACAGACTCTGCCTTCAATGGTCATATGCCAATGATCTAGTACTGGTAGAGATAATGAATCTTCAACAATGACCACCTAACTCTAACATATTGATAGGCTCAGGTCTGAGATAAGGGAAGGCGAGTGGTCCTCTATTTCAAAAAAATGGTGGCTGGTTTTTGGTCACAACAACAACAAGCACTCTTCAGCAACAGATATTAGGCAGCAGGAGCCAACAAACATGAGAGGCAGCTACATACTCCAGGTTGTCGCCCCCCTCCTTTCCTCTCCTCTGCCTACTCTCTTTCCCCTCTTCCACTTCTGCCCACTGCCATCATATCCCTTTCCCACTGTCCTCTGCAGCTCCCTGGCTGCTCATATACCATGATCCTTATTTAGTACCTTGGAAAAGCACAGACATATTCCCTGGTGCAATTTCTAGCAGCAGTAAGGTTAAAGCATATTATAGGTGCCTTATGTAAAGTCAGATCACTCGATGTTATTCTTCTTATTCCTTCAACTTATGGTTTCATATGATATGAAGCATTTATATAGTTAAAGCAAATACGTAAATGCTCAGCACCTATACATGTGGATTCAAGCTATACATGTGAATCTCTTTAAATTGGTAGCAAATTCTGGAATTACAATATGCTAAGTTGGTCAAGCAATTTTAAATTAAGGGATCAAATTTGAGATTTTCCTTGGATCAAATCAATATCTTTGTAGAATCACCTTAGAATCCGTATTTGATGCAAATATTGATGGCACATGTTGCAATCTTCAGCAATGCAAAGATTTAGTCAAGGATTTAAGCATCGCTTCCGGTCCATATCAACCATACCAACCATACCAATATGGAACCTATACCAATATGCCCCCCATACTGTACCATTGCAACATATGGTATTTCGCCTCCATTTTGCCATGTTGGCACTGAGAAGTGGTATATACCAGTAAGATGTTAACCATATCGGTCCATACCATACTCCTAAAGTACAAGTACACTTGTTATTGATACTTCAAACCTTGGAAACAATGTTAGTTTTGTCTAAAAGTATTATGTAATCCATCTAAATGCATATAATGACCTTTAGAAGAACAAATTCTGTGATCTGCATCAATTACAAGCATGCAAACCTACATTTATGTGCATGATATATAACAAGGCAACAACCATGGTGTTGCTCAAGTATACTAAAAATTTATGCTATAGCAACTGAAGACTACTCAACAACCTCGTTCTTGATATGTTCTTTAGAATCAAAATTAAGAAGAATATGTATGACTCTAGAAATAACTTCATGTTAATAGAGAAGATATGTTAGCTTTGGATATAAATGCACATGACAGATCTAAACCTAAAAGAAGCTAACAACATATATTCTATAAGATGATCCAATCATAACATGTAGCCATTTATAAAGATGATGCACTGAGCTATAACTTCAAAAATAAAATAGTACATTAAAAGAATCATAATATAGGAGAGACTAATATGCCCATAATTCCACTTCAAGACAGGAGTTTCTACAAGTGATGCCATTAACAAAAAAAGATATCCTACCTTATCACTAATCAGACCACTAGATGTAAATACTCCAGCATCCTTCAAAGCTGACAGTACCCTTTCCTGCACCACCATATCGTGAGAAGAACAAAACCAACATTTTTACTAGTAAGCATTTATAGTTAATTTACAAAGTCTAATGTGCATGGCCAAAATGCTAGCATATAATTTTTTGATGACAGCTATAACTTCTTAAATTATTCAATTTCATACTTAGAGCACATCTAGAAGCACTAGAAATTTGCATAAAGACTACTGTTCTGCATAAAATGAAGAACTTTTATAAACATATTTTGAATCCTTAAATATAGAAGAATGTAAATAAAATGCACATACCTGACTTTCATCATCAAGAATCCTTTCCATGAGATAAAGATCACAGTATTTTGTGATCTCTAAAAGTACTTCTAGCACAGAAGACCTGACAGTTGCATGCTTCTGTCCACACAGCAACATCATTTCAATTATCTTTTTTTTGCAATCTATGATGAAAATAGAAACAAACAGTTATTCCTTGACCACCTGGAGTTCCTCTGGACTAGTCTCCTCAAGAATTACACCAAGCAACCGGCATGTGATCTAACATCAACAAATACTAGATTCTGAGTGCTGAGAAGAGGACGATATCCCATATATACTGATTTTACAAAACGATACAAAACTCCATCATTCATCAAACTTAAGCTAATTGAATATTCAGCGATCCTTATATCAGTTTTTGGTTAGACTACTACTAAAAATAGTGAACTCCAAAAATGACAAATAAAGAAGTGAAATGCACATTATATTTCTAAGTATTTGGAGAAGGTATAGCGCTGCAGACAACTCTAGGAGTGATCAAGCAAACAAGGTTATTGAGGAAACATTAGGTAGCCTTATAGTAAAAAGAGCAACTGAAACTTTGATGCACAATACTGTAAAAACTTTCCAAGTTGCATCATAAAGCTAAAAAGAGAGATTTTCCAATAAGAAAAATAATTCAGATGCTATTGTTGGTGCCATCAAGAAATCTGTGACATGGCCAAGACTGATACATGAACTATCTATTTGTTTCTAAAAAAAAGATTGCTACCATAGTGTAATTGTCAGGATCAATAAACAAGAATTTAACAGGACCAACTTTGTCTATGAGTTGGAAATTAATATAACTTAAAGAAGTATCAGAATTTTTAATTAATCAAATGCATTCTATTGCATCAAACTGCAGAGGAAATGGTTATATATAGTGCAACCACAATCATTCCCTACATAAAAGGTAAGAGGATGACTTCTCATCAAGGTATGCATCTTGGTATCAGGCCCCAATGCCCATACCGATGCCACCCAGTCACTATATTGGTACCCCAATACGGAGCCAGTTCAGCATATTAAGCATTGGTATGCCCCCTATACTATATACCGGTACCTACCCAATATAGTATGGTGTGCGCCTTACTATCTGGTTTGGTACAATATGGCATATCTTGCTTCTCATTTTTTGATGACAATCCAATTTTCAATACCTCTACCTTCGCTCCAATTAGAGGAAAAGAATGTGTGTCATATTACATCTCAAACTTCATCATCATATGAACCCTACTTGCAAAGCAACTAAACTGTGTTCAAGGATTATAACTTCGATTTGAACAATGAATGACACAAATGTGAAATGTCTTTAATACATCACAAAAGAAAAGATAAAAAATATAACTGTCCAAAATGACAAAATAGCTTTAAGAGATCCATGTGTTACTGTTGAATCTTGGGAATTTGTCATAGTGGGGGGAAAAAGGTAATCTAATCACCTACATGTTTGAAAAATTCTAACTCCTAATCCATTTTGACTTTTATAGTCATTTTTGTCACATAACTAACTTGTCTCACTTATTCTTGTGATAGCTATATTACCATAAGCACAACTATAGTCATGAAGCTTTATCCCCAGTATTTGCTTTATGAATCTTTATTTGCTAAACATTACTGTTAAGGGCAAATTCCAGTTTACACCAAGGTTTTCTTTAGTACATCTAATATTTGGATTTGTTGCGTAGTGATCTTCCTTTCAGAACAAGACCTTAACCTAACATCGATTTCCCACCTTTTCTATCTGCGCTTGGGGCTTAGACTGGCAATGTTTTGTTGATAGCTAGAAGAACAAATAATTGCAACACAAAAGTTAGTGACCCTGCTTCCCAATATTTGATGATCTATGGTCATTAAAGCCTCATCAGTAATGCCCAAAAAGCTCAAATTGGCCCAATACAATGTTAAGCATCCTTCCAATGCATGGAAATCAAAATTTTGTATCATAGGATGGAAATGAAATACACAAGGATTAATATAGCATAATCAGAAGCCTGATAAATGTTTAAAAGTAGAATCAGTGTGGAATTATTTGTCCTCATATTTTTAATACCAATAGGGAGCCATAATTGGTGTAAATCGAGTTGATACTAAGAAGTTTGTTGCTTTTTAGCATAGAATTTCTATAATTAGTTTTTCTTTTTACTGCCAATAAGGATTTATCTTTCCAAAGTAGCTTGAAAACCAATGAATTGTGTATTTGCATATTTAATTTGGTATGATCAATTATCACTTGTCAAAAGGAACTTATAATTAGCTAATAGATGATTATTACAAGTTGAACAAGTAGTTTGGTATGTATGTATCAAATTGTTAGGGCTCTGAGTTCCTTCTTATACCTCTCACCAATTGCATGGAATATTATGTAATTTCAAGGTTGATACTTTTATGACAAAGTCACGTTCTTGTTTCTTCAAATGTCTGTATATAGTTGCTCTGGTGAAAGGAATAAAGTGGCCTTAGGAAAATGACAAGGTAAGGAAGCAAGTGCCCGGTATGTCGACATATTTGGCACCCAAATGTAGCAATCCCTTAATGCTGGATAGCAAACTAGTTGGGATGAGTTCAGCATAAGCAACCTCGCATGTATTTCTAACAAGCCTAACTTTAGGATTGTGCATTGAAATTGTTTACTTAATTCTGTTGCTGCATTCAAGAAAAGAAAATCCATTTTTAACTGGTCATGCAGATAACAAATTGACTGACAACAATTACCATTTGAACCATTGGAACCAAATCAAGTTCAATTTTGCAAGACCAAGACCCAAAATATTAGAACAACCAAGTCTAGTCTGAAATTGCCAAAAGGTAAAGGGTTTAAGCAGAGACAAGTCAGGTGGATTTCTTTTTGAATACAAATTGCCCTAATAGCTTCAAAAGATGGTTTTTTATTGAAAGTACAATACCAAAGCAAAACAATCTTGAAGTTCCATTGCACCTAAGGGTTAACTCACATGTATGTACTGTTATGCATGGTGTTACAAATAATACATCCAGACAAAATTAGGAGACAATTTAGATCAAAGAAGCAAACATGGGTATCCAATATAAGCATTAGAGAGGTTATTAGTAATGGTCAAGCTGAAATAACTCTGGTCAAGTTCATTGCAAATAGGAATTTCAGTGATCATCATTCAAGTTTTTATGCATTAGCAGATTGGATGCAATTATTATTGGACAAATACTCCTGCAGAAGAAAACTAAATCTTATATGCTAGTAAAATGATTAATGGATATCAATGGAAGAGAATGTTTGTCTCGCTGTAGATCATTTTTGTTAGAATTAGAGTAGAGTAGTAGCTTAACTTTGTTCCACTAGAACAACTTATTCACATAAAGTCTATTTAAGGACTGTTTTAGCCCTAAGTTAGAGAGCTCTTTTATAATAAAACAATTATCTCTTTACATGTAGCTTAAATACCTTTGTTTAGCTCTTTGAATTTCTTTTGAGCAAAATGATGGTAGCATGCTACCAGTAGGTTTAAACCGTAGACCTCCTCCAAAGGCAAGCCCTTAGGAGAGGGGTGCCAACCAGCTGAACTAATAGGCATTGGCTTAGCTCTTATAATTAAGAAACAGACATTAGGATTTATGAATTTCTTTGTGTTGAACCTGCTAATTATACTACCGACAAGTAGCTTGATTTTTTTCACCTTACCTTCATTTTAAAATCTTAAAAGAAATACAACCCCATAAAAATACAGAATGTTTACAGGTAAAGGGATAGGCATGGTCAAAATATGCCGGTAAACTAATTTGCTTGATAGTCATTTTTGTCTCAAAAACTTTCAAAAATCAATAAAACTTTTAAAAATCAATAGAAAGCTCGAAACCCTTTATTTGGATAAACTAAATCTTAGATCAATGGTCCTTTTCATATACTATGTGCTTAGACTCATTCTGTCAAGATCATACTCAAAGCCATCTGTATAGATTTAGCCAATTTATGAACATCAATTTGAAAAAAGCGAAGAAAGATACATAATGCAAACCTTACGGCTTACACATATATGACAAAAAGAATGCAGTCTATGATTATAATTATAATAGATAGATAATAAGCCTTAAATCTCATTGCAAACACAATTTTCTGTAGACCTCTTACCATGACACTAGAGGGATCCTGATCAAGATCTTAATAATTCTGAAAAATGTCATTAATTTAATGGTACATATGTAGGTCTTAATTTTGATTCTTTTGGTCAGCGATATGAAACACACAAAATCAATAATGAAGTCTTCAAAAGCATAGCAATGGAAGCATAAGGATGTGCTTTCACATGCATGTGATTTTATTAGGGGGGTGTGTGTGTGTGTGTGTGTGTGAGAGAGAGAGAGAGAGAGCTGAGAAAACAATTAAATTACCTTCCTTCCCTCACGTAGTTTTTGCCTTACTAATTGACCCAGGGTCAGCTGCAAAAAGTTGGGGGAAAGAACCCATTTCTAAGTTGATCAATTTAAGTGTTATAGTTTCAAGGAGAAAAAGTGAACAATAGTATACCTTCACTAGCTGGAAAAATTCATCAACCACATCTTGCACTTTTAAGTCCCCAGAAGATGTGCAGGCTTCAAAAGATTGCACCATCATGTTCGTACGTGAGCTTGCATTACCATGAGCAGGCAATGGTCCTGGCCATTTGCGCCGCCTTCTTTGATGGTTGGAAGGAGATCTCAAAAGTTTCCAAGCAAAGACAATTGCAAGGGCGAGAGCAGCAAGAGTCGTGATAGAATAAAACTTCTGAGACAAATGATGAACAATAAAAAATTTCACTATTCCAACTAATCAACCTACCCCAGACAGATAATAAGATCAGTTCAATGAGAGACATGATTATGTGCAACACAATGAGCAAATAGGTTTTTTAGGCAAAACTAATTCAGCACACATTTGAAAAATATCAAAATATCTGAAATTCAAAAAAACGCATTTTGCACTTCTTCAATCGCAAACAGAGATCAAACAAAGCATTATATTTACCAAATGCTCGTGAAATCATTAAAGAAACAATTTAGAACAAATTCATCAAGATTAACCAATCTCCAAATTGCTTTGTCCGAGTCATGAAGACATGAACATAATAATTTAACTAAAATGTTCCATAATCCTTCTAATAAAGACAAATCGTAGAAATCCATGAAGATAATTCAACCACCGGCTATAAAGAACACCTATTCCGTGTATCATTTGATATAAAAGCCAAATTTTGCTAAACCAAGGCATCTCCATCTTTACCAATCATCTCCACTCTGAACACCTAACATTATCTCCAGATATCATCAACAAGAAAGTCAGGTCAAGAGCATCAAGATTCAAGCAGCAGTCATTATGCAAGCACAAATCATAAATAATCAATGAATCCAATCTACAATCCCCAAGAAAAGGAATAACAAGGTTCCCGAGCAATCAAACAAGAACACACCCAACTACAGAGATCACACCGACCCAAGAACGCAAATTGAAAGGAAAAAAAAGAGTGACACATCAGGGACCAAGAACCTGGCGATCAATATGGAAGGGGAGGCGTTCGGACACCTCGGCGACCGTTTCCACGAACCTCTGAATCAGATCGACGAGCTTGTCCATGCCCGAGTCCGCCGCGGGGGCAGTCGACGCTGCCATGGTGGAAGGCGGAGGCGCCACCATGTCAGATAGACCGAGACCCAGGGAACGACGAATCGGGCATTCCAGGCTGGGGAATTCGCCCAGCGGCAAACCCCAGACACAGAAAGCTCCCCCGGCCTCCGGGTTTAGATCCAATTAAAGAGAGAGAAAATGGGTACTGCTGGAGGACGAGAGGCAGGGATTCTGGGAACGAGCCAAAAGAAGTGAACACGTGAGAAAAAAGCCCTGCGCGAGATTCTTGGTGTTTGCAAGGAGGAACCGGGCAAGGCTGTCCATGGGTATTGGTTCTCGAACGGCCTCTTGTCATCTTGTGGAGTGATAATCACGGCGGATTAATCAGTTGCCGTTTAAAATTTTACCATGGCCTCCGTACCCATACCTTTTTGAAAGTAGTGGTCTTCTTTTTTTTTTTTCTAATCAAAGGGTTGATTTTTTTAAGGCAGCAGCTTGACTTGTACAGGCTTAGTCTCACTGTTTATCGATCATAAATTTAAAATAATTTTTTTTAATAAATAATTTAATTAAATTTAAAAAATTTTATGAGATCCGTAATAATTTATTTGAGTGAGAGATCAGGAACTCTTTTTTTATTCCCGTTTTACTAGCCATCATCTTAGTAGTAGATAAGGAAAAATTATAAAAATTTATGTATCTTAAATCGAATATTATCTAGCGAAATAGGAGCCTACGAGATAGTTACATCGGAATTTTATCCCCCATCCCTTTTACTTACTAAAAAAAAAAGTTAGATTTTTTTGGGGGATATCATGGGAAACATTAATGCTGTAAATGCATCGAGCAAGTTCTTCCCCTCTTTCAAGGCAAGATATATTTGGAAAAAAATCAACAATATACCTCATTCGGTGATGATTTATTTAGCCAACCATGCACAAACTAGATTACAAAAATATAATAAAATAGAATAAAATATATTTTTATATAATAAAATTTGAATATATTTGTAATAAGTGACTGAATTTTCAAACTTATAAATTTGATCAATAACATAACCAAATCAAGCAATTTAAAGAAAATAGTCAGACGGAACTCAACATCATTTGTCCGTTTTATCACGTGACTCCATGTGCATCATAATCATCGATGGCATGGCCAAAAAAGGTAAAAAAGTTGTTGATATGTTTTCCAATATCCATTCGATATATAAATTCTGATAAATAACCGAAACACCTTTTTCTCCCTATCTTTCCATCGTCCTTAGCTAGGGCTTCAAGGAACAAGAAGATGGAAGGGGAAAGTAAAGAAGAAGTTGTTTTGGTATGAACCCAAAATTCCATGATTTCTTCTTGAGTAATTCTTTGTGCACCACGTGCGGTGCAGCAAATCCAGCGTGGCCCGCACCGCACGCGGCTATTGGTCCACGCTGGCATGACGAATGGGACGGGATATAGCATGACGGGAGGGGTATAACAAGTTTTAAGTTGAGCATGACTAGCATTAAATAGGATTCAGCTTTTATTTGAAATATTCATCTAGCTCTTTCTCTCCAGCTCTTTTTTACCCGCCATCTTGCTTGGATTTATGGAAATGTTTCAATCTGAAACATTCTGAAATATGCTCTGGTTTCTGAAACATGCTCTAGTTTTTGTCCAAGAAATCAATAAAGGTCGAAGAAGAATCTCCCTCGTGCTAAAATATACTCTGAGAGTTCTGTTGCAGAAATCAACTTTCAAATATAAATACTAGCTTCTTCTTCTTCTTCTTCTATCTAAAAAAGTACTTTATTTTGGTCCGAGGTTGGAATAAGGCACCGAAGACTTCCTTTGTTTTGATCCGAGGTTAGAATAAGCTACCAAAGAGTTCTTCTATACGTTCAAGAAAAAATATCAGCTCCAACAGGAAGTAAAACATCTTTTTTAGTTTTCTTTTTATAGTTCCTCTATTACACTAACTGTTTTGGTAGTTAGAGAAAGTTAATGGCACTCTGAGAGTCATAACTCAGTCCACAGGTTATAGGTATTCCTAGTAGGAGGGGATAATAAATATAGTTTAAGTTTTTGTACAGGGATGTCGTAGGTTTATAACTAAGATGTCGTAGTATTTAAACTAGGGTGTAGTAATACTATTTCAGCATATATTTGTGAACTTTTTGCATCCATGTCATGTTATGACATCCTATGAGTCATAACTCAGTCCATAAGTGATAGGTTCTTGAGGTAGTAGGGGTTAGTATATTTAGTTTCATGCTTCATGATTGGGTATCGTAATCTTTTAACTAGGATGTCGTAACTTCTGAAGTAGGATATCGTAACTTGAAAACTCCTTTTTTAAAAAATCTTTTCTTCCTGGTCTTTTTATCACAATCCAACAATCTTATTCAAGCCAATGCATGCTTGAAATTTCCCATGATGGAGGATAAAAGCTTTCATTTTCTATTTTGTATCGATTTGTTCATGTTTCGATATTTTTGATACCCAAGTTTTTTCGGAAGTTTTTTATTATATTAGGGGTATCATATATCATCAATGCATATTGAAACACCTCTGTTATGGAGGATAAAAACATCCAGTTTAAGTTTTTATACAGGGATGTTGTAGATTTATAACTAGGGTGTCGTAGTGTTTGAACTGGAATATCATAATACTGTTTCATCATATATTTCTGAACTTTTTGCATCCATGTCATGTTATGGCATCCTAGGAGTCATAACTCAGTCCACAAGTGATAGGTTCTCGAGGTAGTAGGGGTTAGTATATTTAGTTTCATGTTTCATGATTGGGTATCGTAATCTTTTAACTAGGATGTCGTAACTTCTGAACGAGGATGTCATAACTTGAAAACTGCTTTTTTTAAAAAATCTTTTTTTCCTGATCTTTTTATCACAATCCAACAATCTTATTCAAGCCAATGCATGCTTAAAATGTCCCATGACAGAGGATAAAAGCTTTCATTTTCTGTTTTGTACCAATTTATTCATGTTTTGATATTTTTGATATTCAAGTTTTTCCAGAAGTATTTTACTATATTGGGGGTATCATATATCATCAATGCATACCAAAACACTTCTATTATGGAGGATAAAAATATCCGATTTAAGTTTTTGTACAGGGATGTCGTAGGTTTATAACTAGGATGTCGTAGTGTTTGAACTAGGGTATCGTAATACTGTTTCAGCATATATTTATGAACTTTTTGCATCCATGTCATGTTATGATATCTTAGGAGTTATAACTCAGTACACAAGTGATAGGTTCTCGAGGTAGTAGGGGTTAGTATATTTAATTTCATGTTTCATGATCGAGTGTTGTAATCTTTTAACTAGGATGTCGTAACTTCTGAACTATGATGTCGTAACTTAAAAACTCTTTTTTTTTTTAAATCTTTTTTTTTCCTGGTCTTTTTATCACAATCCAACAATTTTATTCAAGCCAATGCACGCTTGAAATATCCCATGATGGAAGATAAAATCTTTTATTTTCTATTTTGTACCCATTGTTCATGTTTCGATATTTTTGATATCAAAGTTTTTCTAGAAGCATTTTACTATATTGGGGGTATCATATATCATCAATGCATACTGAAACACTTATGTTACGGAGGATAAAATTATCTGGTTTAAGTTTTTGTACAGGGATGTCATAGGTTTATAACTAAGGTGTCGTAGTGTTTGAATTAGGATGTTGTAATACTGTTTCAGCATATATTTCTGAACTTTTTGCATCCATGTCATGTTATGATATCCTAGGAATCATAACTCAGTCTACAAGTGATAGGTTCTCGAGGTAGTAGGGGTTAGTATATTTAGTTTCATGTTTCATGATCGGGTGTCATAATCTTTTAACTAGGGTGTCGTAACTTCTGTACTAAGGTGTCGTAACTTGAAAACTCCTATTTTTTGAAATTTTTTTTCTTCCTGATCTTTTTATCACAATCCAACAATCTTATTCAAGCCAATGCACACTTGAAATATCCCATAACGGAGGATAAAAGCTTTTAATTTCTGTTTTGTACCGATTTGTTCATGTTTCGTAGGTTTATAACTAGGATGTCGCAGTGTTTGAACTAGGGTATCGCAATACTGTTTCAGCATATATTTCTGAACTTTTTGCATCCATGTCTTGTTATTGCACTGTCGTGTCATATTCTATCCAATGCATAATTTATTATTTATTATGTTGTAGATAAAATATCATTTAAAATTATGTATATCAATGTTTATGATTTTTTATGCAAATATTTCTACATATGGCACTGAAATTAGAAATTTGGATGAGGTTGCTGATGTTGTTCAGAAGAATGCACCTTCACCTATCACCCCGATCACAAAGAAAGAGTCTGTTGATCCTAAAATTGGTATGGAGTTCAATTTTGCAAATAATTTATACAATTTCTACAATGCATATGCAATGATAGTAGGTTTTAGAATCACAATAGTGTGTAGTATGTCCAACAATAACAAATAAATGTGTTTTAAGCACTTGGCATATTGGAGGCAAGGAAAATCTAGAAAAATCGATAACTCCATTAATCCTAGGGATACTGGCAAAATTGATTGTAAGGCTTCAATAAAAGCAAGACTAAATTCTAAAAATGGTAAGTGGATATTGGTTGATGTTTTCTTAAACTATAACCATGAGCTGTCCATATCATCAACTGGTTATCTACGATCCCATAGGAGGATCAGCACACCAGAAAAGGCAGAGATCAGCAATTTACATACCGTGAATGTTCCCACAAGTCAAATATACTCTGCCATGGCTAGAATGAAAGGGGGTAGAAGATAATTAGATTTCACAGAAAAGGATGCTCATAATTTTATCTATCGAGAACGTCAGAGTCAGCTGAAAGAAGGAGATGCACAATCAATGGTAATCTATTTCATACAAATGCAAGTTAAAAATCCAAATTTCTTTTATACTTTTGACCTGAATGATAATGGACAGCTCAAGACTGTCTTCTGGATCCATCCTAGGTCAAGATTGGCAAGCACTTACTTTAGTGATGTACTGACATTTGACTCAACCTATTTAACAAATACATATCAAATGCCCTTTTGTCCATTTATCAGAGTTAACCATCATGGGCAGTCCACATTGCTTGGTTGCGCATTGTTATCAGATGAGACGACTGAGACATTTAAATGGGTATTCCAATCATGGCTGGATGTAAATGGTGGTCATCCACCTAATGCCATTATAACTGACCAAGATAAGGCAATCGAGGCTGCTGTTGTGGATGTTTTTCTCAATGCACGACATAGATTTTGTCTTTGACATATTTTGAAAAAGGTTCCTAAAAAGATTGGTCATATTTGTATTACAAATTCCAAATTTATGGTTAAGTTTGACGAGACGATATATGATTCAGTTATCATAGTATCTTTCGAGGAAGGATGGACACATTTAATAGAAAAATATATAGAATGCAAGGCCGTATATTGATTAAATGACATATATAAATGTCGGGATAAATGGGTTCCGATTTATCTTAAAGATACATTTTTTGCAGGTTTGTTAGTCATTATGAATTATTAATGTTCATTTTTTAAAATTTTGAACATACTTTTTATCTTATATGCTTCTATTTTTTGAATATTTATGAATAGGAATGTCAACTTCACAAAGGAGTGAGAGCATCAATCACTTCTTTGATGGGTTTATAAACTCGAAGACTATGCTCAAGGAATTCATCGATAAGTACAAAGATGCCTTGGAGAAAAAATATGAAGCAGAAAATGAGGAAGACAATAAAACATTGCAAACAAGTGCTTTCCTAAAGACATCCTCTCCTTTTGAGAGGCAAGCAGCAGGAAAATATACATGATGCATATTCAAAAAATTTCAGAATGAGGTCTTTGAAATTGCTGCATCAAATGCCAGATTAGTTAAAGAAGCTGATAATCGTGATGTATATTCTGTTAAATCATTTGAAAGAATTGAAGTTAATGAAATCAATAAGGGGATTATTAAAAATTATGAGGTTTCATATGACAAAACTTTGGAGGATGTTAAATACCAGTGTGGATCCTTTGAGTACAAGGGTTACTTGTGTAGGCATGCCTTATTGGTTCTTCATCAAAGCGACATATTTCGTATCCCAGATAAGTACTTTTTGAATAGATGGTACAAGGACATGAAATATCAATTCGACGATCTCCAATGCTACACTCAATTTTGTGATAAAAGTACACGAAAATCACAGTATGCACTCAAGGAATTATTTAAATTCAGATGTCTTATTTTAAGTTTACATTAACCTATCATATATCATGAAATCCTAATACAAATATTATGTTTTATTGATCATAGATATGCTTTGATGAGTCATCGGATGATGAAGCTTGCAGAGATAGCCTTTATGTCTGAAGATGCATTCAATTTGGTGATGGAAGATCTTACAACATTATTCAGAAGAGCTGTTGATGCTAATTGTGCAGCTAAGCAAAGCAGAGAACTTCTAATCCAGGATCCTGACCAACTTACTACTAAAGGTCGTCCACGAGAGAATAGAATTAAGAGTGGAGTCAAGAAGAAATCAAAGAGATCAAGAAAAAATATGGATAAAGCTTCTGTTGACACTCCTGTACAAAATGAGAGAAGATGTAGTACTAGCAAAAGGTAGACTTCCCATATTGTAGTGGAAGTACCAGAAATAATAATTGAACCTTTCATGACATATGATGCTTATGTATGTAGTCAACTAACACAGGATATGATATAAAATGCTGAATTATGGTATAGTCCTATATATATACGATCCTATATTTATTTAGATTATCGGATGAAATTTCAAACAGGATGTATTGGGCATTTTATAGAATCTACTTATTTTTCCAGATCGTCGAAAATAGACTTGGTTGCTTAAAAATCAATAAAATTACCTGAAACAGCATTACGACATCCTAGTTCAAAAGTTACGATACTGTAGTTCAAAACCTACGACATCCTAGTTCAAAAACTATAACCATGCAAAAAATATAAGATAAAACATTTCTAATCCCATCTACCCATATTTCATATCATCTGTGGCTTGGTTATTGACTCCCAGATCATCAGAAATAGTCCCGACTGCTTAAAAATCAATAAAATCACCTGAAATAGCATTATGACATCCTTGTTCAAAAGTTACAATATCCTAGTTCAAAACTTACGAACCCTAGTTCAAAAACTACAACCATGCAAAAAATATAAGATAAAATGTTTCTAATCCCTTTTACCCATATTTCATATCATCTATGGCTTGGTTATTGACTCCCAGATCATCAAAAATAGTCACGGCTGCTTAAAAATCAATAAAATCATCTGAAATAGCATTACGATACCCTTGTTCAAAAGTTACGACATCCTAGTTCAAAACCTACGACGTCCTAGTTCAAAAACTACAACCATGCAGAAAATATAAGATAAAACGTTTCCAAACCCTTCTACCCATATTTCATATCATCTATGGCTTGGTTATTGACTTTCAGATCATCAGAAATAGTTCCAACTGCTTAAAAATCAATAAAATCATCTGAAATAGCATTACGACATCCTAGTTCAAAAGTTACAATACCCTAGTTCAAAACCTACGATACCCTAGTTCAAATGCTACAACCATGTAGAAAATATAAGATAAAACATTTCTAATCCCTTCTACCCATATTTCATATCATCTGTGGCTTGATTATTGACTCCCAAATCATCAAAAATAGTCCCGACTGCTTAAAAATCAATAAAATCACCTGAAACAGCTTTACGACATCCTAGTTCAAAAGTTACAACACCCTAGTTCAAAACCTACAATACCCTAGTTCAAATGCTACGATACCCTAATATAAATACTACAACGCCCTGTCAAAAAACATAACATTCCTTTATATCATCATCACAGCAATGAAAAATTACAAAATATTGATTGAATGAATTACATAAAACTACATGTAATAAGACAATGATATTCAAAATAATACTGGTTGAATGAATTATAGAATTTTTCTTTGAGAATAATGCTTAAAATATAATCCTCGAGTTAGTTACAAATTTGTGTAACATATTACAGAAGTGAATGAATCGAAAAGAAAGAGTACATAACAAATAATTTGCTTTTATAGGCTAATTTTTAACAGCACTTTCAATCTTTTGATTCAGACTCTCTCTCAAAATTCTTGCTGCTAACTGGCGGTGGTACACGCTGATATCTTTTTCTGTGAAATCCTAAGTATCAAGCCTATCCCTGTGAGCAATAAAATTCATGTATTTCAAGCAAAACAAACCACAGTCCAGTGATCTTGCAGCTTGGGAAGGGCATTCACTAATCTCTCTCATGGACCATTTGGATACCTCACTATTGTCACAAAATATATGGAACATTGCACCTACTATCTTGTGCCACTTCCTTGCATTTGCCTTGTACTTGGAATTGCATTTTATTGAATTCAAATGCATGAAAATCTTTTCTTGCATGTCAACCGCTACCAGGTGCCAGTGAAAATATTTTTAGTTAATGATAGTGAAGAGAAATCGAAATTCCTTCTTATCTACATCACTGACTCCATCAAAAATCATATTTCTGGTTGTTCCAACAAGTTCATGATACAGTGATGCTGATGTTAGGCACATGCCAGATGTCATTACAGGTACAACTATACTCTTATGATATCTTTCTGCATTCTCAGCCCAGTTCTTTGTAATGAACTCCTGCCCGGCATCAATTATCTGTCAATACAATATAAACTGATTAATTATAAATTGAATATAATAATTATTAAAAAGTATATTATTACATACATAAAGATTAACAACAAAATGATGTAATACTCCATTACTTATATCATCAACTATCATGTCATTGTTTATCAGATCAAAAAGGTTTTTCCTGGTGATAGTGCCTCCGAAATTATTGTTGTAGATGACATCTCTGAAATTAATAAACATGAATGATATTATATATTCTCGACTATAAATTAACATACATATTAGAAAAAATAGGTGTAACTTACGAGTTCATCTTTTCTTTCAAAAATGTATTGATCAAATTTTCATCATCTTCAATTTGAAGATTCAAATTTGATTCCTTGGGCTGAGATGTGCCCACTATCTTCATCTTTTTTTTCAATGGGCCTGTTTCGAAAGTAGAATCAGCTGCAATTTGGGAGGCCTTCCGCAGCCTAGGTTCTTTTTTTACCCTCTTGATAAGTGAAGGAATCTAGATTTCTTCTTTCCCCCTCAGCTTCCTCACTTACAAGGGTATCCTTCAATTTTTCATCAAAATTTTCTTCCACCTCAACCTCAGTATCTTCAGTATCCTCTCCCTCCGCCTCTTTCTGCCCTTCTTTATTAGCATTGGTACCTTTATTTACTAATGAACTAAGGAGAGTTTCAACTATCTCTAGCATCTTCTTTATCTCTTCAACTTCAGCCTTCACCTGTGCACAGCTTGCACAAGTTTTTTCTTTTTCGGAGGATGCTGCTGTCACTGTTTCTTCAAGGAAAAGCCATTGTTCCGTTATCATAGGCTCAATAGCTCCCTCCACCTGTAAGCCAAGAACAATAACAAAAAAACCATATATTAATCATAATATACATTGTTCATTAATATTATAATAAAAAAATAATTTTATTTACCAACTCATGAGACTTCAAGTTTGTAAGGTCAATAATCTTTGTCTTCACATGGCTGTTATACCATTTTAATAGCCTAGACAATTTATTTGGATATGCTGGGGCTCTCAAGATACTATGCTCAAGGAACCAAACATGTACATAATAATTATGTATGTTAAATATATAAAATATTTAAAATAAAGCAATTATAGTTTTGCTGCATATTAATGATACTTACAACAGAGCAGATATACACCCATGCAAGGTTGGCTGCCTCCTAACCTTGTCACTTCTCTTGGTTAGAACTGACTAGTCAGATCTCAAGCAAAAAGCAGCATCTGGGAGAGACATAAGAGTCAGCTCCCTTATTGTGGAAGCCCAATCTATTTGATCCAACTGGGATAAATCATCCAAGTAAGGAATGATAAATCTTGGACAACATTGATTTGACTTTGGACACAAGAACGTTCCGAACATATATGCAATCCATAATCTCACAGTGTCCTCGACATCCTCTTGTAAATTTGATGAATGAAGTTGGGCAATTAACTTCTCCAGCCCCTTATTTTGCAGATTTAATTCTTTTCCAAATCTTCTGAATAACCGGCCTTTCTTAACTTGATCTTCCATTTTAATTTTCTTTCCGTGGCAGGGCAGACCCAAAATCAAGGCCAAGTCTTCGATGCTGAAAATAAGTTTCTTGTCACAAAAAATAAACTTGTTTCCTCCCTTGTAGCATCTAACAATCTCAGCTAGTAGACGCCCGTCGACAACAAACGGTTGCATGTCTACGAATGCATTGAAAGGAGTCTTTCGGATTATTTCTAAATGATAACTTGAGAAACTCATCTTCAAAACTTGTTTAGCATACACTGCTGGCTTGCAATGGTTTTTAAACAATTGTGAGGCCTTTAATATGGGCAGCCGAAGCATTACAAGATCACCTGAAACATAAGTAAAATATAAATGTAAGTTAAGCAATAAATTCTAAAAAAAAACTTTATAACACTCTAGGAGTCATAAAAATAGCCACGGTTGCCATGTATTAGAGGTAGAGGGATTAAAAACTTATTTTCATAATTTCCGCATGGGTGTCGTAGGTTTTGAACTAGGATGTGGTAGGTTTTGAACTTGGATGTCGTAATACTATTTTGACCATTTTGATTAATGTTACAGCATCCGTGATAATTTTATGACATCCTGGGAGTCATAAAACTAGCCACGGTTGCCTTGTATTACATGTAAAGGGGTTAAAAACTTATTTTTCATAATTTCTGCATGGGTGTCGTAGGTTTTGAACTAGGATATCGTAGATTTTGAACTAGGATGTCGTAATACTGTTTTAGCCATTTTGATTAATGTTACAGCATCCATGGCACTTTTATGACACCTTGGGAGTCATAAAATAAGCCACGGTTGTCATGTATTAGAGGTTAAGGGGTTAAAAACTTATTTTTCATAATTTATACATGGGCGTCGTAGATTTTGAACTAGGATGTCGTAAGTTTTGAACTAGGATGTCGTAATACTATTTTAGCCATTTTGATTAATGTTACAGCATTTGTAGTAATTTTATGACACCTTGGGAGTCATAAAACAAGCCATGGTTGCCATGTATTAGAGGTAGAGGGGTTAAAAACTTATTTTTCATAATTTTTGCATGGGTGTCGTAGGTTTTGAACTAGGGTATCGTAGGTTTTGAACTAGGGTATCGTAAGTTTTGAACTAGGATGTCGTAATACTATTTTGGCTATTTTAATTAATGTGACAGCATCCGTGGCAATTTTATGATACCCTAGGAGTTATAAAACAAGCCACGATTGCAATGTATTAAAGGTACAGGGGTTAAAAACTTATTTTTTATAATTTCTGCATGGATGTTGTAGGTTTTGAACTAGGATGTCGTAGGTTTTGAATTAGGGTGTCGTAATACTGTTTTGGCCATTTTGATAATGTTACAGCATCCGTGATAATTTTATGACACCTTGGGAGTCATAAAACAAGCCACGGTTGCCATGTATTAGAGGTAGAGGGGTTAAAAACTTATTTTTTATAATTTATGCATGAGTGTTGTAGGTTTTGAACTAGGGTATCGTAATATCTGAACTACGATGTCATGATTTTATACTATTGTTGCCGCCCGGATCGTCATGGCCCGTAGCTGCTGTTAGCGTCGATGGTCGCACGTCCGCCTGCTCGGGATGCCTCCAGTGCCTCGGGCTTGCAAGAAACAACGTCAGTGACCCAGGCTGAGGATTCCGGTGGGGGCGCTCCGACGATCAAGTCGGTGACGATCCAGGGAAACAAATCCTCCTGGTCGAGCCCCTTGGGATGAGCTCCATGCTAGGAGGAGTGAGTGTAGTGTGTATGGAAATGAGAGTGAGCTGGGAGAGGTGATGGCCGAGGTGGTAGAATCCTCCTGTCTGGTCTCTCTCCCTTGTTTCTTTGCTTGCTTACTTTTGGCTTACTCTGGCTGGGTTTTTTACTTTGGCTTGCCTCAGGATCTCCCCGTGTTGTCAGACGTGTGCGATGAGGTATCGTGCCGTAGACAGGATGCCTCTCCTATCAGATAGCCGGGGAAGCTTCCATGCGCTCTGACATTCATTCTGCTTGCCCCTTTCATGGAAGCCTGGCTGGACCTCGATCAATGGGTCGCCGCCCTCGGGACTCGTGCTATCCAGTCGGGTCTTTTTCCTGGTGGTATGGTAATTTGGTGGGGAGCATGGTGCCTTGATGTGAGCTCCCTTTCCTTCTGGTGTGAGTGACGGTCGTGGGCATTAATGACGGCATGGCGGGCGCTGCTGTACGACCCTCGGGAGGTTCGCCGTTGTCCTTGGAGAGGAGGCGCCGCTCCCTTGGTGGTTGGCGCCTCTGTCTGAGCTAGGGACCGAGCTGGAAAGGTGGGGCCTGCCTCCGAGGGGCTCGCCTCGAGGTGGCTCGGCTGGGCGGAGGATGGCTGAGCTCGACTCCGGACTAGCGGAACTCAGCTTCAGACGAGCTCGACCTGATGGAGGTGGGCGAGGCACCGTCCGGCCCAGGGGATCCAACCTCGAAGGGGATCCTCATGGCGGAGGAGACTTGAGCTCGACTCCTGACCACGGGGCCCGACCTTAAGGGGTCCGCCTTGGATGGGGGCTTGTACTCGGCTCCGGCCTAGGCGTCCCGACCTGGTGGGAACTAACCTGGCAGAGGACGGAGCTCGGCTCTGGCGGGAGACCCCATCGCTCTTGGGGAACTCAGCCCGGTGAAGGGGCCCATGTTGAAAATCTAGCAAGGCATCTGATGGGGACTCCACGTCAGTTTGCCTGCCCCATGTCAGCGATCTAGCCACATCATTTGCCCCCCACTCCCGAGGCTCGTTGGTGCGTGGCGCTCAGGACGAAGGGAGTAATTGCGGTGCTGACATGGAAAGGTGAAGAAATATGGTATAATAATGACTGATATCGGTGGCGCTTCGCGCGACGGTCCTTCGAGCCTGTGCAGGGGTGCCACGCGGCCACGTCTGAGGAGCAGTTATGGCGAGCACAGAAGTCAGAGCGGTCGCGATCGGATTGAGGTGCTGGCCCCATCGATCGGTGACACATGGTGAACATCTCTTGAGAGAGTCGTAACGGTACGGTCGGGCATAGGTTGCCTCGAAAAGAAGGATAAGATTTTCGAGACTTACTTTCTTTCAAATCTTTCATGCCCGGTATCGTACAGAGGTCCTCTCCTCCTTCTCCAGCCACTATCATCCTCTTAGACTCTTAGCATGTTAGCTCCTTCTTTTTCTTCCTCCTTGTCAACTAGAGGTCATTGTAGGTCTTCCTTCGTCCTTCTCTTCTTCTTCCATGGACCGTTTTGGCCCGAACTTTGGTCCTTCCTGCCAAGCCGAGGCCGGACCCTCCCGGCCGAGGACTCCTTCTTCCTCCGACAAGGAAAGGGAGGCGGTACGCTATGAGTTCAGTAGGAGACCTTCCTACGGTCCTGTAGCCATTAGGGAACCCTGGTCTGCTCCCCCACCTCGCTTGGCTCTCCTTCCTGCTCCTCCCCCCGCTCTTGCTCCTGCTCCCGAACCTTCTCGATCAACAGGTCCCGGAGGGATTGCTTCGGTGATCACCGTCGAAGATCTTGCGACCATCCAGGATGCCTACGGCATCCCCGAGTCCATCCACCTTTCTGTTCCTCGTCCGAGGGAGCAGGTCACATCTAGTGGCCCTCGATGGATTGCTTTCTATGAGGAGACCTTCGCCGGGGGTCTCCGATTTCCTGTCCATCCTTTCTTTCTCTCCTTTCTGGCCAACTACTGCCTTATTCCTGCCCAGTTGGTCCCCAATGCCATCAGAACGATCTTCAATTTCATCATTCTATGTCACTTCCACGGGATCGTCATCCATTTCTCCCTGTTCAGGGCCTTCTTCACCCTGAAACACCATCCTACCGAGGAGGGGTGGTGGTCCCTTTCTTCTCGCCCTCAGGGCATTAGGTTCGAGCTCCCCTCTTCCATCAAGGGATGGAAGAGTAGGTATTTCTTTGCCTCGGTTGAAGGGATCGACTGGGTTTGGAGCGACCCAGATCAGTCTTCCAATAGGAACTCCTCCGTCGAAGCAGCCGACCTCGACCTGTAAGAGCTGCTCAGATCAGCCGAGATCCCCTCACTTGAGGTCTTGCTGTCGGAGCGGAATCTCCACGAGGCCGGGGTCGGCTCGACGCAGGAGTCGAGTGAGTTCGACTTGGCCACCCCTTCCCTTTTTCTTTCTTCATTTTTCTTATTCTCGTTTTTTTTTTTTAACTTGGGATTGACCGTGTCTTCTTTGGTGCAAGAATGAAATTCTCCATGGATGAGCTGCTCTCGTTCTCCGAGGAACGAGAGCAGGTAGCTGAAGCCGGCAAGCCCGCTCCGAAGAGGGCTCGTGCCGATGATGGTGCGAGGCCGGTGTAGACCGGGCCAGATGCGCCGGTTTCTGAATGAAGGCGGAAGAGGGCGGCCGAGCCCGTCCCGGAGCCTTTAGGGCAGCACGACCCAGCCCCGGTGCCCGAGCCCGAGGTGGTCATCTGGGCCAGATCGGCTGTCACCATCGCCAGGGTGGGAGTCCCCCCTCTGGAGGTCATCGACATTGAGGAGGACAGGGAGCCGAAAGAAGCGAGGCCGGTGCCCCAGGTGCGGTCCAAAGCGGCATCGAGCTCGCAATTGGCATTGAAGGTGCCCTCCATAATCGAGGGATCCGAGTCGGCGAAAAAAAGAGATAGGGACCACCGCCGAGTCCCTTTCCGGTTGGGGCCCAATGTCTTCTTGATGAAGGACCCGGGCCTCGCCGAGCGGATGATGGACTTCTCAATCCAATCATGCAATCGGCGGGAAAGGAGCGGGAGACTTCTGGGCGACATCGTCAGCTCATCCTTCGCCAACCTCTATATTATAAGTTCTTCACCCATCTTTATTGCTTCTGACCTCCTTTAGCATCGTAGCTGACGGGCTTTCTTTGATGCATCAAGGCAGAGAACTGATCCTCATCTGGGATTACTGTCGCAACTGGGCCAAAAGAGACAAGGAGCGGCAGGCGGAGCTCGAGTCCATGAGGACCGAGGCGGGTCGGAAGGACGAGGAGACCTAGGAGGCTAACCTGAAGGTTAAGAGCCTCATGGCCGAGGTCGCCGACACCGCCCGAATCAAGAAGGAGCTCGAGTCGAAGAGGACCCAGTTGAAGGTGCTCTGGACCGAGTTAGAGGTGGCAAGGGAAAGGGTCACCTCTGCTGAGAAGAAGGCGGTGGTCGCTAAGAAGAGGGCCACGGAGGTGGAGGAGAAGGCTACCGCCGCCGCCCGTTCTACTGAGACCGCCGAGAAGAGGATGGTGGTGGCGATCTGCCAGGCCGAGCGCGCGGCAGAGCAGTTGGCCGAGCGCGCGGCGCCGGGCGAAGGCCGCAAGGAAGGAGGCCGCCGACGCGGTGGCCACTTTTAAGGCATCCCCCGACTACATAAAGGACTTCAAGGAGGCGACGACGAACTCCTTCACCAAGGGGTTCGCCTACTGCCGCACTCAGCTGCGGGGGATCCTCTCCGAGGAGCGATTGGCCGTGCTCCGGGCTCCTGGCAAGAAGGCTCAAGCTCCAGCGATGGCTGCAGCGGGGCAAAGAGCCACTCCAGCTGGGCCTCTCCCAGAGGTTGCCCCGGAGGTACCTGGCCATGTCGAGCCGACCTTAGTGGCGACGACGGCCAAACTAGTACCACAGGCGGAGATAGTTGAGTCAGTCCTGGCGGTGTCAGTAGCTGAATCAGGCTCTCCGACGAAGGCCGCTCAGGAAGGTGCCCCCGTAGCGGAGGTGGAGGAGGGGGAAGTCACAGCCGTCCACTGCCCAGGGAAGGAGCTGGCTCAATAGGGTAGGATTCCTTGTAAAAATTTTTCTTCTTTTTGTTGGACCGGGCTGCCTGGCTTGTCAGGGCCCGGGGAATAATATAATGTATTTCTTTCAAGTAATGAAAAATAGTTCGGCCAATACGGCTTTTTCTTCTTCTCGTGGTGTGAATGTTTTCTCTCCTCTCCCCTTCTCCTCCCTTTTCTTTTCTTCTCTTCTTTTCTTTTTTTTCTTTTTCAGTGTGGGGAGGTCAGAGAGGGGAGCTCCATCTTGTATGGGCTCGAGCCTCACTGTCTTGGAGCTGGGCTCGAGACAATGCCGAAGAACAGTGCTCCAGGCATGAGTGCCTGAGGGCTTCTTAGGTCTTGAATGCCTTGGAGCTGGGCTCGAGGCTTGAGTGCCTGAGGGCTTCTCAGGTCTTGGTGCCGGAGGACTTTTCTCCGGGCTTGGGTGCCTTGGAGCTAGGCTCGAGGCTTGAGTGCCTGAGGGCTTCTCAGGTCTTAGTGCCGGAAAACTTTTCTTCGGGCTTAGGTGCCTTGGAGCTGGGCTCGAGGCTTGAGTGCTTGAGGGCTTCTCAGGTCTTGGTGCCGGAAGACTTTTCTCCGGGCTTGGGTGCCTTAGAGCTGGGCTCGAGGCTTGAGTGCCTGAGGTCAGGGCTCAGGAGTTGTCATCTCGGAGATGGGCTCGGAGATGCACTGGTTAGAGAGCTGGGCTCTGGATTTTGGTTGCCTGAGGACATGGCTCAGGAGTTGCCACCTTGGAGCTGGGCTCGGAGACGTGCTGGCCAGAGAGCTGGGCCCTGGATTTTGGTTACCTGAGGACATGGCTCAGGAGTTGCTATCTTGGAGCTGGGCTCGGAGACGTGCTGGCTGGAGAGCTGGGCTCTGGATTTGGATGCCTGAGGACATGGCTCAGGAGTCACCGTCCTGGAGCTGGGCTCAAAGATGCGATGGCTGGAGAGCTGGGCTCCAGACTTTGATGCCTGAGGACATGGCTCAGGAGTCAATGTCTTGGAGCTGAGCTCGGAGACATGCTGGCCGGAGAGCAGGGCTCCGGATTTTGATGCCTGAGGACATGTCTCAGGAGTCGTCGTCTTGGAGTTGGGCTCGGAGACGTGCTGGCCGGAGAGCTGGGCCCTGGATTTTGGTTGCCTGAGGACATGGCTCAGGAGTTGCCATCTTGGAGCTAGGCTCGGAGACGTGCTGGCCGGAGAGCTGGGCTCCAGATTTGGATGCCCGAGGACATAGCTCAGGAGTCGCCGTCCTGGAGCTGGGCTCTAGATTTTGGTTGCCTGAGGACATGGCTCAGGAGTCGCCATCTTAGAGCTGGGCTCGGAGATGTGCTGGCCAGAGAGCTGGGCTCCAGATTTGAGTGCCTGAGGGCTTCTCAGGTCTTGGTGCCGGAGGACTTTTCTCCGGGCCTAGATGCCTTGGAGCTGGGCTCGAGGCTTGAGTGCTTGAGGGCTTCTCAGATCTTGGTGCCAGAGGACTTTTCTCCGGGCCTGGATGCCTTGGAGTTGGGTTCGAGGCTTGAGTGCCTGAGGGCTTCTCAGGTCTTGGTGCCGGAGGACTTTTCTCCGGGCTTGGATGCCTTGGAGCTAGGCTCGAGGCTTGAGTACTTGAGGGCTTCTCAGGTCTTGGTGCCAGAGGACTTTTCGCTGGGCCTGGATGCCTTGGAGCTGGGCTCGAGGCTTGAGTGCCTGAGGGCTTCTCAGGTCTTGGTGCTAGAGGACTTTTCTCCGGGCTTGGATGCCTTGAAGCTGGGCTCGAGGTAGGCCTCCCGGAGAGCTGAGCCCCGGGCAGCAACATTCCTGCAAGGAAAATAACCCATTATGCAAAGGAAAGTCTTTATTTCTAATGGAGGAAAAACTTACATTACTGATAGTATCTCCTCAAATTACAAGCATTCCATGTTCGAGAGAACCTGGTACCATCCAGGTCCTCGAGATAGTAGGCCCCATGTGAGAGGGCCTCGGCCACTTTATAAGGGCCTTCCTAATTTGGCGAGAGCTTGCCGCACTCCTGGGGTTGAGATGCTTCAACCCAGTGCAGTACCAGGTCGCCAGGTCGGAAAGTCTTCAACTTCACCCGTGCATTGTAATATCGGGCAACCCGTTGTCGGTATGCCGCCATCCGAAGTTGGGCTTTGTCCCTTATTTATTCTAGGAGGTCTAAATTGAGCAGGAGGTGCGCCGAATTCTACAACTCATCATACTGCTGCACCCGCAGCATGGGCACGCTGAGCTCAATTGGGATTATCACTTCAGTGCCGAAGACGAGGTTGAAGGGTGTTTCACCCGTTGCCATTCTGGGCATTGTGTGGTAAGCCCACAGGACGCTTGGAAGTTTCTCTGCCCATCTGCCCTTCGCTTGGTCCAACCTGGTGTAGGTCTGGTTAGTCACCTCGGCTTCCCCATTTGTCTGGGGATGAGCTATCGAGGTGAACCTGTATTGGATGCCGTGTTCAGTGCAGAACCCTTAGAACTCCCGGTTGTCGAACTGCCGCCCATTGTTAGTGATGATGCAATTAGAAAGTCTGAAGCGACAAATGACAGACTTCCAGAAGAATTGTCAAACATTAGCTTCTGTAATCCGCTTCGACCCACTTGGTGAAGTAGTCGATCGTCACTAGCAGAAACTTTCGCTGCCCTAGCGTGGTGGGGAACGGTCCCAGAATGTTCATCCCCCACTGTGCAAAAGGCCAGGAGGATGACAATTGGGAGATTGGTGCAGCCGGCAGGCACTATATGTGGGAATGGCATTGGCATTTGTCACACTTCTTGATGAAGTCGGCGACGTCTTCCCTCATCGTCTCCTAGAAGTATCCCTGGCGAAGAGCCTTGTACGCCAGGGTCCTCCCCCCTACATGGTTCCCACAGAGGCCCTCGTGTATCTCCTGGAGCACGAAGGCTGCCTCCGTAGGTCTGAGGCACTTCAAGAGTGGGTAGGAGTAAGATCAGTAGTAGAGATGACCGTCCATTATAACAAAATGGGTGGCCTTCCTTTTGATGAGGCCAGGTTCTCTGCGGTCCTCTAGGAGGCCATCTTGGATGTACTTGATGTACCTATCTATCCAGCTCGGCTCATGGGCTACTTGTTGCACCTCCTCTGGGCTCTCGTAGCTTGGATTCTCGAGAAACTCAACGAGGCACGCCCCAGGAATGAGTCTGGTAGGGTTGCGAGCCTCGACAGTGTATCCACACGAGTGTTTTCTCCATGAGGGATGTGGAAAACGCGGAAGTAACGAAAGCCCGCCGTGCTCGAACGAACCTTCTTCAAGTACTTCACCATTTGGGGATCTCGGGCCTTGTACTCTTTGGAGACTTGTCCGGCAACCAGTTGGGAGTTGGTGAAAACCTTCAGGCTTTAGACACCCAGCTCACGGGATACCTTTAGGCCCGCGAGGAGCGCTTCGTACTTCGCCTGGTTGTTCGTGGTGGCAAACTTGAAGCGTAGAGCGCATTCCATCACCACTCCATTGGAATTGGCGAGGATGAGGCCCGCTCCGCTCTCGTCGGAATTGGAGGCACCATCCACGTGGAGGATCCAAGGGTCCTCTCGTGGTCTGGGCTCAGTTTGGCTCTCCGAGGCCATCCGCTCTGGCTTCTTGGGGGGCCCTGTACATTCGACCACAAAGTCGGCTAGGACTTGGGCCTTCTGCGATGACCTCGGTCGGTATACGATGTCGAACTCGCTCAGCATCAGGGACCATTTAGCCAGTCTTCCAGAAATTTCGGGGTGGCCTAGTATGGTCCTCAACGGCTGATCGGTCACAACCGTGATGGGATGCGCTTGGAAGTAGGGCCTGAGATGCTTAGCAGACATGATTAATGCGAAAATGAGTTTCTCAGAGCGAGTATACATGATCTCTGCGTTGCGGAGGACTTTGCTGGTGTAGTACATCAGCTTTTGAGATACGTCCTGATATGTGCAGACGAGGACCGAGCTGACAGCCCCGGGTGTAACCGTCAGGTAGAGTAGGAGCTCTTCTCCTTCTTCCGGTCTGGATAGTAGAGGTGGAGAGGCCAGGAACTCCTTCAGCTCTTCAAAGGCCATCTTGCACTCTTCAGTCCAGGTAAAGTCATGCATTTTGCGCAACACCTTGAAGAAAGGGAGCAGCGATCAGCCGACCTCAAGATGAACCGGCTTAAGGCTGCGACCCTCCCTGTCAGACGTTAAACTTGCTTCTTGGATGTCGGGTGCTCCATATCAAGGATCGCCTGAACCTTCTCCTGGTTCGCTTCGATGCCTCTCTGGGTGACCATGAAGCCGAAGAACTTTCCGGCCGCCATCCCGAAAGCGCACTTTGCCGGATTGAGCTTCATTTGGTGCTTCTGGAGATTGTGAAAGGCTTTGGTGAGGTCGGCAACGTGATCTGAGCTCGGCTTGCTCATAACGAGCATGTCATCCATGTACACTTGCACGTTCCGGCCAATCTGGTCCTTGAAGACCTTGTTGACCAAACGTTGGTATATGGCTCCAGCATTCTTCAGGCCAAAGGGCATCATCCTATAGCAGTATGTCCCTCGGTCGGTAATGAAGGTAGTGTGCTCTTCATCCCCCTGGTGCATCCAGATCTGATTGTACCTGGAGAATGCATCCATGAAGGAGAGAAGCCTGTGCCCTGAGGTGGCGTCCACCAACTAATCTATCCTTGGCAGAGGGAAGCTATCCTTTGGGAATGCCTTGTTGAGGTCGGTGTAGTCTACACAGATCTTCCACTTGCCATTGTTCTTCCTCACCATCACCACGTTCGCCAGCCAGCTCGGGTATTGCACCTCTCGGACAAAGCCGATGGCCAAAAGTTTCTCCACTCCCTCGTTGATGGCCGCCTGCCTTTCTGGGATGAAGCTTCTCTTCATCTATCGAACCGGTCTGTGCTTCGGATCGACGTTGAGCTTGTGGGTGATGACTTCAGGGGATATACCTAGCATGTCCGCCGCTGTCCAGGCGAACACATCTGCATTTGCCCGCAGGAACTCCAACAGCGGAGCCTTCTCCTCCTCAGGCAGCTGGGCTCCGATCTGCACAGTCTTCGCCTGGTCGACCCCGAGCTGATAAGGAAGTAGGCACTCGGCCGGGCCTCCTCTGGGGTCTTGAACCCTCTGGTCGAGCTCGTTTGCCTTAGAGTCCTCCTCGGGCGCTCGGGCCCCGGGGAGGGTTTGGAAGCAGTGCTGCACCGGCTGGGGCGTACACCTCATCTCCCCCATACCATAAGGGGTTGGGAATTATACAAGCAATCTCTTAGTAGAGATAACAGCATCGAGGAGATTGAGCCCAAGTCAGCCCAAAATCATGTTGTAAGGCGAAGGAAGCCTGACAACCATGAATGTCATCATGACGGTACTTTGCCGAGATGGGGTCCCGGCAGTGACTGGGAAAGTGATTTCTCCCTCCACCCTTACAGAGTCTCTCATGAAACCAACAAGGGGGTATGTACAGGCTTGAGCTGAACAGAGAAAAGATTCATCCTAGAGAAGGCATCGTAGAAAAGCACATCCATGGAGCTTCCACTATCTATCATGATGCGTTTTACAGGATGCTTTGTGATCATCATCTCGACGAACACAGCATCATTATTTACATTTCTCTCCCCGTCTTTCCTTTCCCTCATAAAGGGGAGTACAACCTCAGGATGCCCTGCCCCCCGGGCCCTCTTGGGCACGCGCTCGGCTCCCCAGCGTATCATCCCCACCGGCTTCTCGGTAGGGTGATTATAGACCGCCAGGACTGGTGGGAGGGTGACGAGCGCCTAAGATTTCGGTTGAGATCTGCTCCCTACATATCTTCCGAGGTAGCCCCTCTTGATGAGCTCTTCAATCTCCCATTTGAGATTGCGGCACTCCTCGATGTCGTGGCCATGGTCACGGTGAAAACGATAGTACTTCGTCTTATCACGATTAAAGGACAGCTTCAATGGCGGTGGGCGCCTCGGATAGGTCTCGCCTTCGATCTCCATGAGGATCTTTGTTCTCGGGCGAGGAGGGGGGTGAAACTTTCCTCAGAGATGGGAGCGCTTCTTGGCCTTGGTCCTGGTCAGAAGCTCTGAGCTGGCAGTCCCGACCTCCATGCCCCAAGCGTCTCGGCGGGTGCCAGCCTCTTCAGTGGCTTTCTGTCGAGCTCCTGCCTCCTCGGCATGGATGTACTTCTGAGCTCGGGAGAGGAGCTCGGAGTAAGTCTTCGGGAGCTTCTTGTCAAGTGAGTAGGTCAAGCGAGAGGTCCTGAGCCCTCACTTCAGAGCCAGCATTGCGACCGGCTCCTCCAAGTTGTAGATCTCCAGCGCGGCAGCATTGAAGCGAGCCACGTAGTCCCTTAGCAGCTCGTGGTCTTGCTGCCTGATGGAGAAGAGGCTGTCCACTTCCCGTGACATCTTCCGACAGGCATCGAAGTGAGCCACGAACCTCTGCCCCAGCTGGGCAAAGGAGTTGATGCTTTCCGGCTCAAGGCGGGCGAACCATACCCAAGCCGCCTTCCGGAGAGTAACAGGAAAGGCGATGCACGAGAGAGCGTCAGTGGCCCCTTGGACCCTCATGAGGGCTCGGTAGCTTTCCAGGTGGTCCACGGGGTCGGTGGTCCCGTCGTAGGGATCCACCTATGGCATGCGGAACTGGCCGGGAATCAGCTCTGCTTGGATCTCCTGGAAGAACGGAGGGCGGACGTCATAGCCCGCTGGCTCGCTAGCGGAGCTGGGCAAGTTAGCAAACCGATGGCACAGCTCTGCCAGTTTGCGGTCATGCTCCTCCAGGCGCTTCTCCGCCATGCACCTGATGGCTTCATCCGTCGACCCCTCTATTGAGAGAGGCGGGGAAGGTGACACGGGTGCGCGGTGCCGGTGACGAGGGGCTTTGCCCTTTCTGCCTTGGCAAGGTTTAGATGCTCCCCGATCAAGGTGTGGTGAGCAGCTCTCTTCGTCAGCGAACCCGGCCCGCCGTCGCTTCACCGGAATTTGATGACTACCGCGGGGGTATGTGACGGCCCGAGGTTGCGAAGACCTCCCATGGAAGGAATGCAGGCTATCGCGGGGCGCTACGGCATAGGCCACGGGGGTCTTGGCTGCTGGTGAGTAGCCAGGGACCGATGCTGGTGTTGGAGCTGGCGCACTACTGCAGTGAGAGTGTGCATCTGCTGAGCAAGTGCGGTCAGCTAGACTTCTAGCGGAGGTGGTTGAACGGGGGCGGGTGGCTCCGTCCCTGGACCGTGCAGGTTCCCGTGGAAAGGGGACTCTTCTGCATGGCTGGGAAAGGCACCCCTCGCCCGAGTGGTCACCATCCTCCTGACAAACTGTCCAAGTGGGGCTTGAACCAGATCGGAAATCATTTTGGCCCCCCCTTCCTGGTGCGCCAATCTATTGCCGCCCGAATCGCCATGGCCCATAACTACTGGTGGCGTCGATGGTCGCGCGTCCGCCTGCTCGGGATGCCTCTGGTGCCTCAGGACCTGCAAGAAACAATGTCAGTGACCCGGGTTGGGGATTCCGGAGGGGGCGCTCTGACGGTCAAGTCAGTGACGATCCAGGGGAACAGATCCTCCTGGTCGAGCCCCTCGGGATGAGCTCCATGCTAGGAGAAGTGAGTGTAGTGTGTATGAAAATGAGAGTAAGTTGGGAGAGGTGATGGCCGAGGTGGTAGAATCCTCCTGTCTGGCCTCTCTCCCTTGTTTCTTTACTTGCTTACTTTTGGCTTACTCTGGCTGGGTTTTTTACTTTGGCTTGCCTCAGGATCTCCCCGTGTCGTCAGACGTGTGCGACGAGGTATCGTGCCGTAGACGGGATGCCTCTCCTGTCAGATAGCCAGGGAAGCTTCCATACGCTCTGACATTCCTTCTGCTTGCCCCTTTTCTGGAAGCCTGGCTGGACCTCGATCGGTGGATCGCTGCCCTCGGGACTCGCGCTATCCGGTCGGGTCTTTTTCCTGGTGGTACGGTAGGTTGGTGGGGAGCATGGCACCTTGATGTGAGCTCCCTTTCCTTCTGGTGTGAGTGACGACCGTGGGCATTAATGACAGCATGGTGGGCGCTGCTGTACGACCCTCGGGAGGTTCGCCGTTGTCCTTGGAGAGGAGGTACCGCTCCCTTGGTGGTTGGCGCCTCTGTCTGAGCTGGGGACCGAGCTGGAAAGGTGGGGCCCGCCTTCGAGGGGCTTGCCTCGAGGTGGCTCAGCTGGGCAGAGGAGGGCTGAGCTCGACTCCGGACCAGCGAAACTCAGCTTCGGATGAGCTCGACCTGACAGAGGTGGGCGGGGCGCCGCCCGGCCCAGGGGATTCGACCTCAGAGGGGCTCCTCGTGGCGGAGGAGACTTGAGCTCGACTCCTGATCACGGGGCCCGACCTTAAGAGGTCCGCCTAGGATGGGGGCTTGTACTCGACTCCGGCCTAGGCATCCCGACCCAGCGGGAACCGACCTGGTGGAGGACGGAGCTCGGCTCCGGCGGGCGACCCCGTCACTCCGGGGGAGCTCAACATGGCGAAGGAGTCCATGTTGAAAATCTAGCATGGCGTCTGAAGGGGACTCCATGTCAGTTTGCCCGTCCCACATCAGCGATCTAGCCACATCAACTATGAAGACTTAATATTTTTTAAAAAATTATCGTGACATCTCTCTGTAGAAATAAATTTCAAAGATTGATATTAAAATAGTAAAACAAAAATTATGACACTCTAGTTCAAAACCTACGATATCCTAGTTCAAAACCTACGACACCGTTGTTCAAAATATACGCCACCCTTGTTCAAAACCTATGACACCGTTGTTCAAAACCTATGATACCCTTATTCAAAACCTAGGGCATCCTAGTTAAAAAACTTCGATCCCATGCAGAAATTGTAAAAAAATGTTCATATGCCAAATGTCAACTCCAAGCAGGAATCAAAAATTTTCCTTACCTCTTTCTGCTTCTGTAGCATTCTTGGGGATGGATCTTAAGGGGGTCTCATCACCTCCTGAATAAACAATGATCGTAGTACTTCCTTCCTCCATCTGCATTTCCTTCTTACATTGTTTTCGTGTTCGTCGTCTATGTTGAAAGATGAAACCACTTGTCTCCATTTTTTCAAGATTTCGAAAGCATATCAAATGTTAAAGGAATATCACCAACACTTTCTCGACCACCAAAGAGGAGCAAAAACACAAAATGTAAGTATCTAGGATGTCCAAAAATAATGGACAAACTCTGGGGTGGGGCTTTGTAGTGCAAATGGGTTTGTTTTTCCTGTTTGCAGAATAAAAACTGTTTTTCCTATACTGAAAATGATGAGAACAGAATGGTCATTTTGCACGATTGAAAAGACTGCAGGACGGCGTCTGCAGCTTACGTATACCCCTCCCGTCATGCCATATCCCATCCCATCCGTCATGCCAGCGTGGACCAATAGCCGCATGCGGTGCGGGCCAAGCTAGGTTTGCAGCACCACATGCGGTGCACAAAGAATTATTCTTTCTTCTTTCGTCCCTTCTAATCCATGGTTGTAGTGTTCTAGCTTTACTTCAACCTCTTCATCATCAAGAAAGGTTTCATTGGGATTTCAATGCTCTACCTTATCTGACAAGAACAATGTTTGTCCAAAAAAACATAACTACGATATGTTTGTTCACTAGTAGACATTGTGGACTAAAGAAAATCCTGGTAGGAGATTTATAGGATTCTCTAACTATCATGTAAGTATGTTCTAATAATCGGATGCCCACTCTCTCAAATGTTCATTATTTTTATTTATTGGATGGTTTGATTGTGTAGGATGAGAAGTTATATTATGGATACTTTGAAGCCTCCTATGTATGCTCAATCAATGGTGATGATTTGTGAATTACGTGATCAAATTCAGATTTTAAGGAAAGAAAATGAAATATTACAAACTTCTGCTAATCAAACAATATTTGTGAGAGGAGGCTAGTATCTCTTGTTGTAACAAGTTCTTCTCCAAAGATTAATAATATAATCTCTCTTTTCTCCTAATCTCTCTTCTATATCTTCTCCTACTTCTTAGTTTAAAAGAAGGCTGCCATCATTACATCAAGAACTCTCCTATGTTGCTTCCATGGTATATACTCTGATCCAGGATTTCCAACAAACAAGGGTTACTATAGCTGAGAATGAAAGAAATAAGCTTCATAAATTGAGGTGCAACTGATTAAAAAGTTGCAAAAATCAAAGGCTTGACTTGAGAGATTTAGGAAAATAGCTCTGTTTACATTGCTTGGATCAGTAGTTGTATTTTTCTGGGTGAGAAACATCTAATATAATCATAATGTTGGTATGATAGTGTAATTTATAAAATTGTAAATGTGTAGGGTAGGTATCAATTAGGTTGGCCATGTTTTTGTTTTGTTTAGAATGTTTGTTATAATATCATATTAATTGAATTAATGGAAGACTGAAATATTTTGATCTATTTAGATTACATACCTTGTAACTTTGGAAAAAATGAATTTCAAATCTATAATCTTTAGTATATGCACACTTATTTGCATATTTATTTTGTAATCTATAATCTTCAGTATGTTGAGATATGTAATCTTCATATCTGTAATCTGTTGAAATATGTATTATCATGTCTAATGTAATCATGATGTTCCTATAGACTGATCTGCCATTTGATGATATCCTGTTCTTGGTGATCTTTGATGCAGTCGACTCATTTCGCCATTTTAGACACTTGATTTAATGGAAAACTAGAAATGGATAATGTAGGAACCAAATAATGCAGTAATCTGTAAAAGAAATGATTGAACATTGCAAAGTATACGGTAAGCCAGAAAGAGAATGATTTAAACAACAAGAATGATTGCTGGACAAAACTGATCCAGTAGTTTGCTAAACAAAAATGATCCAAACAACATAAATGAGTGCTGAACAAAAATGGTCAATAACATAGCCAAATCAACATAGTCTGCTGGATAAAAATGATCAATAGCTTTGTCGTATCATCTAGAAAACCCAAGTACCAACAAAGTCCGCTAAACAAAAATGATCCAAATAGTAGAAATGACTGCTGAACTTGCTGAACAAAAATGGCTGCTAAACACAAATGACCATACATCAACACATATTTGTTATCCGATTGGCACTAGGTCACCTAGCCAATGTACCAAATATCTGATGTTCCAAAAGTATTTAATCATAACCAAGCAGCACAAAAGATCCTGGAGAAGTAACTTAAAAATTTTGGCACATACAAATTCAAACAAGAAATTTCATTGCTATGAAAGCCTGAATATAGTTTAATTAATTGAATATTCATCAAGCCAGAATACTTTCAGATTAATAGCAAAAATAAGAACAATTGTTAATATTCTTAGAGTCAACACAACAATAATCTTTCTCGGCTCCATCCATAACTTATCTATACACCCAATATTTACAACATACATCCAACACTAAGAGTTTTTAGAAATTCCATGATCAGCATACATACAAGGTTAACAAAACGTTTAACCAAGATCCAAAAACATGATAGAGACTTAATCATCACTATTGTGATGGTTGGGTTGACTGATTGGGAGTACAATTGACTCTATCATTAATGTCTGACTACTAATAAATGTCTTGCTTTACCGATGTATCCCTATGCCAGTATCCCTTATGTTGTCGTCCCTTGAGTACTATCTTTGGTAGACTCCTACAAAGCCAAATGCAAAGAAGTTAAGTTGTTGAATAATTAAAATAATACCAAATTCACCATATCCTTTATCTCACTTGTGTCATGATATTAGGGCATAGAATTCACATTCACCTTGTACCTCTCAATCATATAAAATGTTTCATTTTGATCTGAAATATATATCCTATAGCCAACAAGGACTCTTGAGGCCTATATCATCCATTTAACAGTTGTTGTTAGCATGTTTTAAAGTTATTTTCAAAATAAAATCTATTAATCAATCAATCCATTATGTTTTCTTTTTGCCTCTTCTTTTGCTGTTCATATGCCATTATTTTTTGCTTTGCACTGCTACCCTACGAGAAATTTGAAAGAAATTTCCAAGAAGTCAATTACATAGTTTATGATATATTTTAATAATGTAAATATGTCCAGACATATACCTGCACTGTTTCTTGGGAACTGTGGACTGATGCAGTCCCTCTTTTATTATCTGAAGTTTGTCTCTTCCTCTCTTGGCTACTAGTAGGAACTATAGATGGATCCTTACATGATCTTTTATTATGTCCAACCATATAACACTTGGAGCAAGTCACTGTTCTCCCCTCTTAGATAGCCTATATGGATTCTTAGACTCTTCAAAGTCTCTTCTCCTCTATTTTTTAGATCTACTACGGGGTCTTCTAAGTGGTGGTGGTTCTGGTGGCTCATACACAAACTTTGCCCGTAGTTTTGACCCATTGACTAGCTCTATGGCATAGTCATATATCTTCCCATAAATTCCAGTTTTAAACCAATGAGCCATATAATCTTCTATACTTTACCTATTAAATCATGTCACTATCACTACATGGGGGCATGGAATTCTACTAAGCTGCCATGCCCTACAACTATACATTTATTTTGAAATATCAACAATTCAACTATCAACCCCATGCCTCACTTCATAACCACTCTTTTCATTGTAAGTTAAAATATAATATATGCTATCAACCTTGGATTTTCTTACCTTTGCTTGGATGATAGGATATATGAGACTATTAAATTCTTTAACTCTACCCTTTTCTGTCTTAACATGATCATGATAAGGATGGGCCTATCTCTGCTCTTCAAAATATATAAATTAAAATACTCAATCATGTTATTTTGCATAACATCACTACAAGCTCTCTCTATAAAAAATACTTTAGCCCAAGTCTAAGGAGGAGCATCCCTGTTATTTATGACATCCTTATAAGCCTCTTCACTTATACTTTTCAAGTAGTCTAGTGCAACCTCATGCTCCTGTAAAGTATAAGCAAGTGCCACCTTTTATAGAGCATTTTTAAGAATCTTATCTTTGTACTTTTTTTGAAAATTGCTATGTATATATCTCATACAAAACCTATGTTCAATCCCTCCCAAAAGAGTTTGAAAGTAAGGGACTAGACCCTGCATTACAAGATAATAAAAAGAACATGTTGAAAATACCATATAATTGTAATAAAAAATGATGTACAAAAAAAATGAAAGAAATATAAAATTTATCTTTTATTGGTCTGACATAAAAATCCAATCTCTCTTATACAAAGCCAATGCCCATCTGAAGCAGATTCAGAAACCATGCTCAAGACACTCTTGTTTCTCATCTACTATTGTCCAGGTTATAGAAAACATCCCCTCATTAGCATCTTTTCCAACTGCTACCAGTAGGTGTCCTTGGCAAACTGACTTAAGGAAATAGCTATCTAAATAAATTACAGGTCTACAACAGACAAGAAATCTCTTCTTGTATGCATCAAAGAATACATAAAACCTTTGAAAAATAGGCTTAACCTTAGTTTGTGGCCTCCATCCATGAACAATAACTGTGCTATTAGGGTTTGACCTTTTCATTTCATATGCATGGCCATGCAATCTTGCATATTGAATCTTATAAAATTCTTGAATTTTCTCAAATACTCTCTTTTTGGCCCTATAACATTGATAAATTAAAATATTAACAACCAGGTTCTTGAGAATATCTTCTTGTAACTCCTTGGCTTTAAAATCAGGATTACTTCTGAACTTATCTAAATAGTGCCTAGCAAGCCATGATGATTTTATCTGATAGTTTTTATAGCTTCTACTATATTTATGTTTAGGATAATAGTGCTTAACTTGGAATGACTGTACTCATCCAAAAGGTAGATATTCTCCATGAGCAGCCATTAGCATATACAGCAACAATATAATGACTAGCATTTCTTGTAAACTTAATATTATATCTATTTAATATCCCATATGTCATGAAAGCATCCTTAAACTCCTTATGATTATCAAACTTCATTCTATTTGAGAATTTTGGTTCCTTCAAATCTATCTTTACATTAAACTCGTCAAAACATTCATCTCTTCTATTTATGCCATCATCATCACAATCCGAACCAGAATAATCAAATTGGGCCATTTTTCCTTCACCAACATCCTTGAAGAATTGATTGGATGGATCTAAATCTTTGTACATATTTATTTCGACCTCATAATCACTTTTCAAAATTAGTTGTATCACTTGCTTCATTTACATGAACATCCAAAAAATCATTATCGTAGTCATCATTAGTAGCACCATCAGTATCACCTTCAATATCACCATCATTATCACCATTATTATGAACACTAATCTCGGCATCATTCTTAATGCTACTTGTAATATTACTAGCATTTTTCTCAGTAGCAATATCAGCAAAATTTAGAGTAGCATCATCCATATCTATGATATCAAGTATATCCAATTGATGCTCAACAAAAAGATGCATTATACCCCCATTGTTGACTTGATTAAATGTCTCAAAAATTTGTTGGTCACAATATAACAGTCTAAGACTATACTTGAAATCCCTTCCTGTTACTCCTAGTATTTTGTCTATATTATTGTAATACAACTCTTCTAACTTATTCATGATATCAATATATGAGACTTTATCTACATTAGTATCATCTACCTCTACCACTAACCCACCAACATAATCAAATATAGGATGGTTGACAAATGATCCACCATGATGAATAACAACCTTAATAACTATATTTATACTGCAAATCATTAAAAAAATATATGTAAATATTCACCAATTAGCACAATTATGTTACAAAGATAGAGTACCAATCTAGCATCTCCATGTGCTAATCATAGGACCATCAATTGAACAATAACTTTATTTTTCTCTTTACTTTTTTCTTTTCCACTTTTTTCATAAAATTATTCGATTAATCATGGAACTATTAATTAAACAGCAAACAATTATATTGGTTGAAGGATGGATACATGGATGACATAATCTCGAACCATAGATGGTGCAATGTGAAACTAAGATTTTTTTGGTTAAATTAAATAAATTTTAATTTTTCTTGTATATTATATGGACCGTAACATGAGACAGTAGGGGTCAATGTTGTGTATTTCACCGTAGAGAACACACATTATGGGATCCATTTAACTATAAAAAATAGATAGTAGAGGTCATTGCTGACCTTTAGCAGATACAAACAGATATTAAGTATCCTAATGCAGATGGAAAGAGATATTAGGATCCACTATTTCAATAATCAAGAATATATGCTAGGGAATCATTCCCAAATCATACGGAGAACAACTATTCCCAAATAAAACATATGATCCCACAAGCAAAGATCAATACAATGTCCGTAATGCCTCTAATAAAAAATCTATTTTTTTAAATCCATCTCCCACCCTGCTACAGGACCTTTGATTTGGATTTTTCGCCTACGTCTTTCTGCACAACCATGGTCTAATTATAAAAGGGAACGAAATGCTGATGTTCTCCACCCGACATGAACCTTGTCTGATCAAGAGGAGGTTGGCACCGTAGAGAAGAAGGGATCTCCGAACATGAGTAATAGGAGGTCATCCAAGACAACTATTTTACCTCTGTTTGGCCAGTGATTATTGGCCACACCATCGATAATTAGGATACACGTGGAGTCACGTGACAAAATAGGCAAATAGCATAAAGCATCGTCTAACTATTTGTCTAAAATTGCTCGATTTGGTCATATTATTGACCAACTTGATAAATTTGAAAATTCAATCACCCAATTGCAAGTACATCCAAATTTTGTTGTATAAAAATATTTTTTTTTTTAAAAAAAAAAAAATTATCATGAAAGAATTGAGTGGTGCTGGGGAAGCAGCACCCTAGTAGTAAATTCTCTCTCGGGCTTGGATGACCGGGAGTCTTAGGTGGCTGAGTAGATGTGAAACCCAATTGGTATGATAGTCTTTTTGGTAACAATCAGTGGGTCAAAAGGATTCCCAATTAGTCCACCTTCTGATGCACCGGAGCTAAGATGATATATCGCAAGCTTTCCGGAATATCCTACCTGCGGTGCCGCTGAACTTCCCGCTAAAATATGATGTCACTGCCTTCGCCACGGCCCACTGCCGCTTTCGCCCGGAATGGCAGCGACGTCGGGGAGACAGGTGAGACGATGAAAACAGATTTAAGGACGGGTGACAGGAAAACTTCATCGCATTCAGCATTTTTCATCTTCAACATTTATTTTTTCGATTCTTTTTTTTTCTTTTAGAAGAAATACGTGTCACTACAAAGGTACTTGAGAAACACCAAACACGCTCTCCCACAGATAATTCACACTGCAAGGATTTGAATTCACTCCCCACAACTTCAGTTCCCACCCATACTGATGGTAAAAAGTTTTCACCACAAATTCACCGATGAGATGCTGCAATCTCAGACATAATTTTCTCCAATTTTTATCCATGATAACCAGCTCCTGTTCCTTTCGGATCCTCTGAACCATTGTTTGAGCCAGTCTTGGTAGTCGAAGGGCTTGTCTAAAACGTTCGGACTTAAATGGTACACACGATCCATCTTCCTCGAACTTGAATTTAGGGCAAGCTGATGCCGTCATACACCGATATTTTTAACGGTTAAGGCTGTAACACAATAAAGCAATCTTTCAATTTCTCGATTAAACTGTGTTATGAACTGAAGGTTGTCATTGTGATCATATCAGTTCTCATTTAAAAACCAAAGAAAACTGGTCGCCCAAGTAATTATAATTCAAGCGCCAACTATTTCCTATGCTCAGGAAAATTAAAATAAAAATTACTGTCACCTATGCTGCTGCAAAAAATCTGTTTGTCACTGGTTACAACTTACATGGGATGGTGCTGCAACAAAAAAACCTCTCTAACAGAATCAAGCCTTGCTGCAATCATTAATAAAATATAGTGATTTGCTAAGTACTCAATCAAATTATCATGGATATGACATAACAAGGTGACCAAAATCTTGGATTAAGATCATGGACAAACTGCATAGTGATGACAAGCACCAGAAAACCCTTACCAATCAACTCTTTTAGCTCAGAAATCTAATACCCAATAAAATGGGAAAAAAACCTAGATAAAGGCATTTCGATCACGACATGCATTAGTCAATATTCTTATAGGTACTAAAACGATGGTTCAATCCATTGTCAATATTTACACATTACAGATGCTTATTGGAAATGTAATCAAGAAATTTTGTTATTTACAAATGCGCAGAGAAATGGAATTCCAAATTCACAACATTGAATGCTTCCACTTCACAGGAACCCCTCTCACTTTGCTTTACATTGCCACAGGTATATATGTGTATATAAACACAAGTTAATATCCCGGGGTAGAATAAAAGAATAGCTGCTACACACCTGAGAAAGATCTAAGCATTCCATAAGCCCCTGACACCAGTGACCTGTTGAACACAACACAGAATAAAGATGCTATCCGAATTAGAACATTTACAATATAGAAAGGCACTACAATTTGAGACAACTGATGCTCCCCAAAAGAAATCAAGCAATCACTAAACTGCACATCGATAATCCACTTGGGCTGGAATGGTTGTAATAAAGATCATTGTAAATACCGCAATGTGCACAATGATAATCCACATGAGCTGGTATAATTGTATTAAAGATCAATACAAAGAAATCAATGTGAAGTAGGAATGTTATTTTTGGGTAACCCAGAGAAAGTTAAGAGCAGCAATCTCTTGCAGAAACAGACAAAAGATTTGAGTTTGAACATAGGCATCCATATCAGGAAAAGAGAGAAAAAACATGATAAAATTATTTGAGTGCAGAGAGGATCATCTAATTACTGTACCATGCGTTTCAACATTTGGTACAGAAAGCAAGCTTATATTGGCTTAGTTTATACTTTTTATGGGTTCAATGAAAATGAAAATCATTATCCCTCGAGTCGATGCCAAGGACAATAACCGTTGAGGCACCAAATGCACTGATACCACTCATTTAGGAATCCCTCGTGCAAAATACAAATTCCCGATTTTAGGATCATGATGTCAGTATTGATGAAGCAAAAGAAAAAAAAAATATAAATAAAAATAAAAAACATAATTAATTGGACATGCAAGATTTCACTATAAGATAAAAAAATATTTTCAAGATTGAAACCCATACCCAATTCCGTACAAATTCTCTCAACAAAAAACTCCAAATCCCTCATAAAGAACTCTCAACTCTCAAGAAAACCCTCTAATCTCTATAAACTTTTTTCTGCCAATGCTACTTTCTGAAAGCCCTTTGAATTCTTACACCACACCTGGTCCTTAAATACTATACCCCCTTTTTATAGTCTCTGGCACAAAGGATATCTCAACAGGAATTCAACGGTCCAAACCACATCCAAAATGGAGTCATATATCTCAAACAACTCTCGTTTGACCCCAAAATGATTCTTGGCCATCCGATCGCCCTCTATCACACCGCACATAGCACAGATCGAGCAAAATCAAAGTCGGAATCGTTTCTGACCGTTTGATCTTCATTGGGAATGCGCATGGCCACTCAATCTTGCAGAAAATGTGCATGGAACGTGGCAAACAGGCTGTGGACCGTGCCATCCAGCAGTAGACCGCATAACATCATTTGGTGGACTGCTAGTCCATCATGGACCGCGATAGAGGGAAGCAACAACTTGCCTATGCCTACATGGACCGCGTGCTGGGTGCGCATGAGCACTACCTGGGCCTAGGCTACATGCGCCTAGGCCGACTGCGCACACCTGGGCCGACCTCGCGCTAGACTGGGCCACGCGCACTTGTAGGCTTTGCCTGGCCTGCGGGCCGGGGTCAGCCTAGCATGCTTCCATGCTATTTTTTGCAGGCTTCTCACCTACTCTAGGCTTCGTTTAGGCCAAATCAAGACGTTCTTTTGCAACAATCTCTACCTCGACTCGATGTTTGGCCTCTACCTGACTTTGAGAGCTTTTGAACAATCCTGCCCCCTGTACCCTACGACAAATACCCGCTACTTATGGATGGACAAACATGGGAGTCAAGTCAGGCTGCTCGATCCCATCTCCATCACGTGCTATGCTATACCTGATCCAAACTTGCTCGGGAAAGCTTCCTGTGACAATAGAAACTTCATCGTGCGACATCACCTATCTTCCTCCCGAGTCTCTATCTCGTATCCGATCCACCTACTCCTAGAGCTCTAACTTGCACTAGGCTCCTATCTGCACCAGGAACTCCACCTCGTACTGGACTTCCTGTCAAGAAATAATATCCTCCACACTTCTTCCCTAGCAAAAAGTCCTATTGCGCATGACCCTCAGAATTCCATCACCGGCTCTCCATGTGTAGCCATTTGAATCCAATTTACTGAGTGAAATTAGATTCTTGCTAAACTGGATATGTTTTGGACCTTGCTCAATTTTCTCGTTGTTCCATCATGTGCTTTCAAGCTGACCATCCCAACGCCCTCGATCGCATAGCTCAATCCATCTGGCAAGTGAATAGAATCATTTCTCCTCTTTAGAGGGTCGAACAGCTCTTTTCTACAACAAATATGATATGGACATGCAAAATCTAAAATCCACTAAAAATAAAAAAATACCTCGTCGAATACCATGAATCCATCATTGTAGTATCTATCATTATCGCTACAATCGACGACTGCCACAATACCCTTCGTTCGATTTTTGAGCTGCGGACAATCTCTGACACGATGTCCCAGCTCATCACATCAGTAGCTGCACTTGATCTTGTTTGTGTTCTTTGACCTAGAACCACCCACCTCGCAATCCTATCGCTTCACCTTCTACCACCAACTCCTTTAGAGATTGCCAAAACTAAGTTCCCGCTTGAACTCGAAGCTTGATTCCTTACCGGAGAACCTCTTTCTAGTGTAGCACCAAGTTCACCTCCATCATGATGATGCACTTTCCCACCAGAAGAGCAATCACCAAGGACTCAAAGAAGTGTGGAAGTGATAACAAGACCAACGAAGTTGCTCAGGTGCTCCTGCACATTGTCCTTCAATCATCCACAGTTGACAGAATCGTTTTCAAAGAAAAAGCGCATTGGTGAGTAACTTTTCCATGTACAACTTCTCAAGCTTCATCTATAACACCATCAAGAAAGTCTTGCTTAGTACATGGATCACCACATCATTCATCAGGAACAAGCAAATCGCACTAACCACCTATATCTAGAGATGCTTCCAAGTCTTATCCTCCATGATGGCTGGCCTCTCCTTGCATATGAGAGTATCGATCAACCATTGTTGATCAGCACGTCTTTCACCTTCGCTTGCCAGAAAAAAATTACTTTCCATCAAACCGATTAATATCCACCTTGATTGTACTTGTCTTCTCTATCTTCTTCGATCTCGATCAACACGAACAATCTGGAATTTTGATACCAATTATTGTGCTACCAACTACACTGATATCATTTGTTTGAAAACTTCTTGTATAAAATATGGATCCCTGTTCCCAGAATCACGACATCGATATTAATACTGCAAGAAAAAAAAAAATAAAAATAAAAAACACAATCAATTGGGCATATAATGTTTCACTATAAGAAAAATAAATACTTATAAGATTGAAACTCGCACTTTCAATCCTGTACAAATTCTCTTAACAAGAAATCCCAAATTCCTCACAAAAAACTTTCAACTTTCAAAAAGACCCTTTAGCACCTACAAGCTTTTCTACGGCTACTACATCCTCTAGAAGCCCTTTGGATCCTCACACCTGGTCCTTGGCCACCTACTCTCTTTTTATAGTCTGGCACAAAGGATATCTTAACAAGAGTCCAACAATCCAAACCATATCCAAAATGAAGTCATGTACTTCAAACAACACTTGTTTGACCCCAAAAAGATTCCTAACCATCTGATCACCCTCCATCGCACTATAGATCGCATGGATCAAGCAGGATCGGAGTCAATCTTTTTTGGTCGTTTGATTTTTGCTAGGAATGCGCGCAGCCGCTCGATCACGCAAAAAACATGCATGGACCGCTACAAATAGACTACGGACCATGCCATCCAACAATAGACCGTGTAACATAATTCGATGGACTGCTATGGTCTATCATGCACCACAACAGAGAGAAGCAACAACATACTTGGGCTTGCATGGAGCGCATGCATGTCACCTAGGCTTGGGCCATGCACCCGCACGAACCTGTACTGACCACGTGCTGCCTTGGACCGCGCATGCTTACGAGCCACGCCTGGCATACAGGCCAAGCGTGCTACGAGCCTGGGCCGGCCTAGCTTCCATGTTGTTTTCTAAAGGCTTCTTACCTATTCAAGAATTCTTTCAGGCTGAATCAAGGAATTCTTTCCTAACAATAACCCGGCTATCATTTTTAAGGAAAGCTCATTTTTACCACAACGTTTATTATAGATAAGTTGAAATGAAATGATTACACTATTATGGCAAACCATAAATGTTCAAAAAAGGTTGAGTGCAGTTTAAACATTTAATGCATCAAGCATATATAGCAAAAAAAACTAAGCAAAAAAATAAAACAGTGCATTTGGTGTTGCTTCTCCTTTGAAGAGAAGCTAGAAGCTAGGTTTTCTAGCCTAAATGCATTTTTTCTAGCCTTTTCTTCATGTAAAAGCATTATTTAGATAATGTTACCCAATGTTCAATGTTTAAAAGGTGCTTCTTTTTGTTAAAAGTCACAAAAATACTTTGTTTAAGCAAATACCCCACACACCCTAAGAGAAACAAGACTAGGGTGAAAAGTGTTTCTTCAAGGTCTATCAAGGTGCCTGGTACAACCAAAATATGTATGAACTCCGACACACAGAAGAAATGAACAATGGGATCACCTCAGGAAAATGGCAACTAAAATCTGAATTTCAAAGTTTGGCGGATCAACAGAAGTTCAGGCATAAGGACTCCTGTGATGTTGGAAGGTGTAAAACCTACCAATGGTGCAAGAACACAAAAGTACTCATCTTGATTATGAATGTACATATCTAAGCATACACATGAATATATGTATGAACGCATGCATGCATGTACTTACGTATGTACATATGTATAAGAGAGAGAACATGATGTTTTGGCCAAAAATGCTAAATAACAAGAGAGTGACTGCTCATGATGACTGCCATCTTGGCATCTCCTTAACCACACTAAGGGTATAAAATATATAAGGGTCATTACTAGAACAACTCAAGGAGGTAAAATAAAAGCAAAGCGAAGGCTATAACCACAATGCTATGCAATGATATATATATATATATAGAGAGAGAGAGAGAGAGAGAACCAAAAAAAACATCTTAATAATATGTTAAGAGTTAACATCAATTTGAACATCATATGGGAATTCCATGCTCTTCGCTTCTAATGTTTAGTTGAATCGATCTACCACGGGCAACTTAAAAAGCTTCGAATCAGAAAATGCTAAGACAGTCAAAATGTTTACCTTAGACAATGTCATTATCATAATTCATCATCACTGAAGTGAGTCTCTGTCTTCAAGTTCTCTTTGTTATTTACAAACTCGAGCTGGGCCTCCATCTTCAGGCCCTCACTGTCATTTACAAACTCGAGATGACTTTTCAAGACTGGGCTATCCACATGGTTATTTACAAAGCCCTCATTAACTTCCGCTGAGGATTGACTCCAACCATTCTCATCAGTGCCATTGGGAAGTTCAGTCACCGCAGCATTTTCAGACATGCAGTCTAGTGAACTACAGCTGCTTCTGCATGAGAGCCTTCCTTCTGACAGTCCAGATTTTTGACGCAGCAGTGGGCCATTTCTGTTCATTTCGAAAGCAATTGCCATAAATCAAGGACAAGGCATAAAATTCTTAGTAGCAGAAAAGAAGTTCATAGCTAAGAATATACAAGAACGAGCAAGGGTTTCAAGATGTAAACATCAAGGCCTGCTCAGAAAAATGAAACAAAGAACAACACAACACTTATGATACAAAGCAAATTTTACAACCAGTGGCAAGAAGGAACTCCACATTATAAAAGATGCATACATCAGAAGAGAAAAGTCGACATTTAGCAGAACTGGTTGCAAGTCAACGAGAACCTCATAACCGAAAATAGTGACTTCAAAGGTGCAACCTGACAAGTCACACCAAATGCCATAAAAAGATGATTTGGCATTCATTCCCGTTAACTCCATGAAGGATAAAACAGAACCACTTATGTTAGACAACAAATCATGAGAAACAAGATTTGAGATATTGCCATCCAGGGTGGAACTACAATATCTATAAAAGTACATTCAGAAGCTAAGGCTGGGATTCTTACAATGTCTTTCAATAAGGTTACATGTAACATAAGTACAAGGACAATTTGCACGACAGAACAAAAATTAAAAACAAATTAGCCACTTACTGTGACAAGTCAGCCCACCTTACACTGGAAAGTATTATAGGGAAAAAGGCAGGAGGTGTTGGGTGCGCGGGCCAGGGGGGGGGGGGGGGGGGGGGGGGGGTCCGCGCACACACAGAGAGTGCTGGCAAGCTTTTAGGTCCTTGCAAAATGGGAGATCCCGGCCGACCTGTTCCTATAAGACAATAGCACTCGGACAGGGTGGGACTCCGAAACTCATCTATGCAGGAAAAGAAAAAGAAAGAAGAAAGGCAAAAAAAATGAAATGAAAGAAAGGAGAAGAAAAAGAAAAGGAGAGAGAAGAAAAGAAAAAGACAGAAAATAGGAAAAAAAAAAGAAAAGGTGAAAAAAAAGAAAGGAAAAAAGAAGAAGAGAAGAAAGGAAAGGAAGGAATGAAAAAAAAAAAAAAAAAAGGAAAGAAAGAAAGGAAAGAAGGAATAAAGGAAAAAAAACAAAAAAGAAAATCTTAAAAAAAGAAGAAAGGATAAGGAAGAGAAATAAAGGGTACCTACCAGGATGCTCAATCAAGACAAAAATTAAAACAAGATGGGGTAGTAGGGCATCTCATTCAGGACACCTCTATCCCACAGATTTATAACCTTGAATAATAGCACCAATTAGTATCTCTATTTTATCAAATAAAGAGAGAAGCATCTAGAGGCATGCTAACTAGACCTGAGTAAGAACATGTCTATAATGTTACCCAACATCATCATCAGCCCTCCCCATCCCATTGATGTTGGTAGGTCCAAGATCCCAGGAGAAGCTACCAGCAAAACTGTAACACATGGACTCGAACGAAGTTGGGCCTTCAGGTTGATTTACTCTAGATAAAAACGTGTGGGGATATTTGCTCCAAGAAGTAAAATAAAAATTATGCTTCCACTTTCACAATATCCCAGCGGTTGCCAACCTTAATTATCTCCATCCAAAAACCTCATCACACCACCCAAGAAATCATAATCTACAGCTCTCAAGATTTCATAGTTTCTATAATCACATTGTCACTGGAGATGACCCAATGTTTTGCTACATAGAGCGGAAAGTGATGGCAATGTAAAACCTGTCACTTGAAATTAGGAAGCCTTTAAGTCCACTTTCATTGATGGGCAAAGTCCAAAACTTCAAAATAGCAGGAAAAAAAAAAGCTCATCCAAGTTACTCTCAGACATGATCACCCACGAAAATACTTAAGCAGCACTAACCACCACTTACAATTTTTAACCACTCCACGAGCATTCTTTTTATGTTCACCACATAATTTCTCTGCTTTGATGACCAATTCATACTGAGCATTAACTTCACAAAAAAAAAAAAGAACAGCTACAGAACAATAAAAGACCAAACAAAAACACGAAAAAACAATGGATGCGAGCCACATATTCCACAATTTAACATCTTGAGAAAACAAGGGATGCAAACCATATAATCAATGGTTAAGTGACTTGAGAGTTGTGCAAATAGTTCTCAAATCCCTAAAATTAAAATTATATCTAAGAAAAACAATGAAACGATGATGTCGTAACTTCCCTAAACATAATAACAAGAAATTTTCAAAAAAAAAAAAAAAGTATTTTTACAATGAAAGCAAATGAAAACCATGATATTTCTTAGGTTTCAATCTCCATTGACAGAAGTAGTCTGATATATATTTGACCTTGGAATAAAAAGTGTTGATTAACTGCCTTGCTAATAGAGGGGGGAAAAGTTCCTATGAAAGATGATGGGAACTAGAAAAAGAGAAGAAAATTAAAGAACAGTAAAAAATAAGGTATTTGTGTGACAATTAAAAACAACACATGCACATAAGCACTAACTCACATGCATAAACACAAGTTCTATAATGAATTGTAAAATAATATATACTGCTACCCGTTAAAGATTATTGCATGATTGCATTTTTAACTAATACGTGCTCCTCAAGTTAACAGTAAACAAGTGATAACTCCACCCAAAGAAGAGCTAGTTTGAGCTTTTCCTAATGTGTCAAGTTAGTATGCAATCAAGCAAGTGGTCTTATGAATCTCCTTGAAAACTATCATAAGCCAAATTATTCCCTTTTTTAAGAGAGAGAGAAAGTGTCTTGAGGCACTAATGTTGGCATTATGTTTAAAACTTGGCTTTCACTTACATTTCACTACTCGCAGATAATGCACTAGCTTGTGTTAAACCATGTGTTTCCATTTAAATTCCCGCAAGTCTCAGCAGACTTTGGACAGTTGCTTCTTAACTGTGGAAGCATAAACCACAAACAAATGTAGGTTTCCAATTCGCCAACAGATTTTCTGGTATTATGGCAAACTTCTCTCTTTAACAGTCTCCTCCACTAAAAAAACATACCGATCTCCTTTGCTAGAAAAACATAGCAACTTATAGGTTCAAAAGACACAAGAATTCATAACGTATAAATTACAAAGAACATAAACATATCATAAGATTGGTTTGTGCAAATGGTTACATAGATCCTACCATGCAGTTGAGACACATCCAAAACCAGTCTCCAAAATAGAATGTGTTATAAACATTTCTCAATATTTGTATTCAAATAGGGGTCTTTCAAACATACAATTTTCATCTAAACCCTATGGTGCAAAAAATCATAATTAAAAAAAAACCTAAATGGGACAGCAATACAGATAAATATAAGCGAGCATCAAATGCAATTCATGACATGTACATATATGGGGTCATAATGCACCTTGATTGCTGGAATCCGGGTGTTCGGATATAGTCAAACACTGGTATAAGATCTTTTGACCTAGCTTCGACCGTGCGGGTTGGGATACTTTCTATCTCAATTTCCCCAGATGATGTATTACCATTGTCTGCTTTGACATTTTCATCCATCATTACTTGAAAGCATATCTGGAAAGTAAAATTGAACTAGTAAAACAATGGAAACATAGATTCTTACGTAAAGATCAAAATCCATCAAAAGAACAAAGCATGTTACAATAAACAATATGTGCAAGGACCTTAGACTTTGCCCATAATGGAACACGGTCAGCATGCATCTGCAGCTCAACCTCAGATATATACAAATGATGACTTTCTTCTGCACTGAGTTTTACTTTCATGTCTGTAGCATTATCAGCAGGATAAATACTAGTTCCCTTCTTTGTCCCTTTCTGGAAAAGTTTAGTGTTTTCTCCATTTCCATGATCACCATATATATCAACATTATCACCACGATCTCTTCTGTTTCGCTTGTGACAAACATCCCATTTCTGAAGTGCCTCAACAACTAACCTTGCATCAGTTTCTGGTGATGATTCATGAGAAACAGTGCTTAACACTGATAGATCAATGCCAGCATCATCTCCATTGCAGTGACGCAGCACATACTGTATGATAGAGCCAGAAGGTGAGAAAACGAGCAAGTAATATTTTGCCCTTGATGAGCTGTTATCAGAATAAAGACCAGAACCCTTGCAATTATGGAAAACTGAAGCAATAGCCCCAGAAAGGGGACTGATCCTCCCTGTGGCAGCTGCAGCAGCACCAGTGACCACACCTTTCCATCCATTACTCCCATTTCTTATTCTGCTTACAACTGATAAGGTGACTGGAGGACCGGATGGAAAAAGACTCTGCTGATTAATCTTCAATAAAGATGATCCATGATGCCAACGAACTGATGCCTTAGTTGTTAAATCAGTTCCACAACTGATACTCGTCAAATTGCTCTCACTGGACTGAAGGTTTCCAGTCCCTTCAAAAGGAGATAATGCAAATAAATGACTAGTTCCTCTTGAGGAACTGATCATTATCCATTGGCTGTCATCACTAAAACTAATGTCTTGTATAACCTGATGTATGCAACAAAAATTTCTAATTAGAAGTCAGCAGGTGCAATTCAAGGAAAATGCAAAACAGATTGTATGCATTATCTACCGCATTTGTGATGCCACGTTGCAACCTGTAAAGATGAATGTATGTCCCATTTGCATCAGATCCTGATGAACTTCCATGTAGAGAAGGCATTATGCAGAAAACATTAATGTTATGACCATAAATGGAAGCTGTCACTAATAATGTCCCACTAGGATCAAAGCATAATGCAGAAATAGGACTTCCATGTGCTCTAAACTGAACCACAACTGACTTAGAAACAATATCTCTAACAATGACCTGCAGATGTTAAGCAAATCCAACCATCAAAATTCAGAACAGTGACCATATTAAAAGACATGACACATGCTTTTCTTCAGCTGTCAAAAGAAAGTTCATAATCGTATATGTTAGATAGGAAATCTTCTTCTGTTCAAGGGCATGAGGCATATAGCAAGCGCAACATAGTTAATTTTTAATTCCTTTACTGAACTTGGGGGAAGCAAAAAATAGAAAAGAATCACAGGTATCAAGATTCAGAAGCTTCAGTAGAAAATTGCATACCGTTCCAGCATTTTTTATGTCCAGCAAATGCCTGTTAATGGTACTATTAATTTTTGGGCTGGAGTTCCCGTGTCTAACAGAACCATTGCTATCAGGCAGAAGTTCCGAGCAGTACTTGGATAGCTTCTTATATCCCATATCTCCAAGTGTCACTATGCTAGTAGCAAGTTGCTTACTTGATTCTTTTGCATAGTGTGCCACACGACTCCCATTTGAAGGAGATGTTGACATACCTGTACCAGGACTCAAATCCTGCGGACTGACACGGCCAGCATTTGAAACTGCAACTGGACTTCCACTATAGGCCAGCCACCTAGAACCCACAGCAAGTGGTCCATAGCCTATGCCTCCAGAGCCAGGAATCCCAGAAACTACAGGATAAGTAAGAATTGTATACTCTCTCTCCAAGGTTGCAGCATCAAAGCAATGTATCTGTAATAAGTTTACTTTCTTAATGCAATTATTGCATATGTAACTATGTGGAAAAAGGAAGTTCATGTAAAGTGCAATGCATACCTGAGAGGCTTGCAAAACAGCAACAACTCGGGGACTGCACCTTAATGAGTAAACGGCTGTCCTGAACTTCAAGACATGCACATAATCATGTGTCCTTAATGAATAAAAGTGGACAAATGTTGGTAACGGATGCTCATTTCCCAGCTCCTGGCAACCACCAGGACTTCCATTCAAAGAGTAGCCAAACCCATCAGCATGGTTTCCACTTCCAGAAAATGATCCATCCCCAGCAACAACCAGCAATGGACGCACATCTGCAAATTTATCTTCAGACCCCTTTGTCGAAATTGACTTCTTTACCATTTGCAGAAATGAAACAGGACCATCATGTCTGGATACTAGCTGCCTTACATCATCTGCCTGCTCAACATCCCAAACCTGAAAACCAGACTTATAAGCCAGCAACAGAACCTGACGCAGGACATCACTGTCGCATTCTAATTTGTCGAATCCAGCCCAGTGCACCTTTTCACCAATGTCAAAAATTATGAATGAAAATTTGGATGAAACTAGTGTTGTCCCTCTCAAATGCAAGGGGTTAGCTCAAGACATACATTGAAGAAACTACAAGAAAATGCTTCTGATAGTTTACTAAACCTGAACAACAAAGCTAAGCAAGCATGCAGAAATAAGTTATCCCATCAAAAAGAAAAGAAAACCATCACAAAATGGTATTTTAAAAGCTGAAAGAATAAGCTTCATGAAGTATTTAAAATTAATTTTTTGCAGCTCATGATCCTGAAAAAGTTAAATTTCTTATCCACTGCATTGCATGTGTTCTTCGAGCAATTGTCACAAAGAAGCCTTGTTGCTGCATGTGCTTCTGTAACAGCAAGATATCAACTATCTTTGCAAAAATTCCGTATCATGGCAACTGGATGCGATGACAAGCATAAGAATCGACATAACCACACACAAAAAAAAAAGGACATCAGAAAAAATTCTAACTTCGAAGTTGCTAAATGGACAAGAGAAAGAACCTACGATATCCGCAAACCTCTCCAAAGATACAATGTCTAGCCAAAAGTTCACCGTTTTCCAAGAAAAAGATGTAGACATTTATCCAATCATCAGAATTTAATCCAGCTACTCTACAATAAAAACCTGGCTCATGCATGCAGTCATCAATTCCTCGTATTTGAACAACTAAGCCGCTTAAAAAGGCATACATAATCATGCCAGTATCAATTTCTATTTCATTAATCACATACACAATAAAGTATGCGATCAAGATGACTCTTTTCTGGAAATTCATTCAATAAGCAATAAAGCTACAGATAGGGAAAAGGGGAACTTTAAATTTCAGCAGTGTCCATCAAGGAAGCAAAGGATCAAATTATTTAAAGAGGAGAAGGGACCGCCTAGAGTACCTGATCACGTCCTGCATCATCATCGCGGTCCGCAATCGAGGACGCAACGGACGAGCCCGCCGATCGGACGGTGGATGCAACCGTCGAGGCGCCAGAGGACACGATCCTTATATAGTTCGACAAGGAGCGGAGCGAGAAGAAGCCGTTGTTGCCCCGCCCGTTCCTCGGCACGGCACCTCCCGGAGGCCTCTGCACATCGTTCCTCATCCCCCAACCCCCGAACCCCTCCAAAAAGCCGAGATAAAGAACCCAAGAACTAGACCAAGAACCCTAGCTTCTTCGATCCGGTGGCCTCCGATCATAACCCCAGGCTGTTTCTTTCGACTAATCAAACAAAAACAGCCCAAATCCTTCCTCTAGGTGATCAAATTCTCCATCAAAAACCCGCCTCGAAATCTCTTCCCAAAGCCCCAGACAACAACGCCGGATCAAAACCAAAATAACAATCTTTCAATCGAAGCTTCTGGATGGCGCCCAACAAATTCGATCGAAAACCCAAAGAAAGGAAAAATAAAGATCAATTCTTGCGCCTCCGGTCGTCGGAAAACAGTTCCAACCGGGGAAAAGCGAGATTTTTTTATTCGAGAAGAGGAGGGCGAGATGGGCGAAGGGGGAGAGGGATCGCTTGTGACCAGATAATGAAATGATGACTCGCCGTTTAGTCTCTCTCGCTTTGTTTTCTGTTCTTTTCCTCGCCTTCTTATTTCCTTTTTTGTCTTTCACGGTTTCACCTTCCCTGCTGGATTAGAGTTAAAGAAAAAGCGAAAATAAAAAATAAAATAAAATAGAAGATAAGAATAAAAAGGATGATTAAGTTAAGAAAAGAAAGGGTTAATAGCAAAACAGTAAATATTAAATATAATTATACGAAAATGTTACCCCCTTGTTCTTTCCCAAGTCAAGGGTTTTGACGGATGGTAAAAAGGCGGTGAGTTCGAGCTTAAAGAGGGAACCGAGGAGGCGTGGGGAAGGCTTACGTTATCCCTCCGGAAGCTTGTAAGCAAACCTAGCCGTCCAGCAGGACAAATTGGCGAACAGTCGCGTCTGGTTGGTGGGTTGGATTAACGTTCGAACTTAAAAGAAACGCATGGGTCGGTTCGCGTCTCCAGTTTAGCAATGATTACGCGCGGAGCGGCAAGGAGAAAACTATGCTAGGGATGGTTGTACGTTACTTTTTATGCGGAAGAATAAAAATAGAGGTCAAGCTTTCCTGGATTACGTAGATGATCTGACGGTAAACTGTACATTCGTATAATGATTTCTATGGAACCTGAGAATGGACGGTCGAAGTAAGAGAGGGGTTCCGAGTCGTCAGAGTTTCACTTCTCCGGCGAAGCATCCGGCGCATCATATTGGACACCCCAAGGTAGATGTTTGAGGGATCGGCTCACCACCGGTACATGAAACGCCGGTTACTGATGCTCATTAACGGTTCATTTACAATAAATTAGCCTTTTTTTTTTTTTTTTCATGAAATTCCATCTCGAATCCACCATCTATCGATAATAAGGCAAAATTAGCATATCTTTTGGGGCATACTTGGATGGATGATCTAGTCGGTAGGATTAATTGTCAACGGTGATCAAATGGTGAGGCTGGTTTGGAGAGAGAGGATCTGGTGGGTGTTTCGCTGGGCTGTACAAAGTTTAGTAGGTGAGTACATGTCCATGAGGAGGGGTGGATAAAGTCTCGCTTGGAAGTTTCTGTACGGACATCTCATTTCTGTAAGCGGTGTCAAGGTCAGGGAAGAGGGAGGGCAAAGTAGTGTATCAGTAGCGAGACCACGGGTATATGGACGGATGGTGATGGACACTAACCTTTTAAGTATGACGACTCCCTCGCAAATGGACTGCATGACCTCATTCTGTAGCCATGATTTCATGTCATCTGATGAGAGCAGTCTACTTTTCTCTGGTACCCTTTTGTGGGTATTCAGAGCATTGATCATAATTCATGAGCAGGCTTGCAGGCTTGCATGTTTGCTAATAATGTCCAGTGGGATTTTTAGTGTTGGACTTGTATATGGGCCTCATACTTGGGGTCTGTCTGAAAGTTTGAAAAAGAAAAGAAAAAAAAATATTGATAAGAAGAAAAAATAAAATTAATTAAAATTTATTTCCCTTCTCTTCATTGAAGATTTAATAAAACTATATCTTTTTATTGGTTCAAATTAAAGAAAAAAAAGGAAAAAAAGAAATGATACTGTTTTATTTTATGCCTAGGAGAATAAGATGGAAATTATAAAAAAATTTACTTGACTCTACTCATTTTAGAGATTAAAAAAATATAGATCTTAAGAATTTTTTTTCCTTTCTAAAAAATTTTCAATCAAAAAAAGATTAATTTTTTTTTATTCTTTTCTTTTTTCTCTTATTCCGTCTCCTGACCAGAATGTTAATCACCTCGATTGTCCCTGATTTTAGAACATTGATGGTCACTTCTATAGATCTACGAGATAATTAAAAAAAAGGATCATTGAGCTCATCGTATTAGTTTCAATTAGACTCTCTAATATGCAAGTCATAGAGAATTTTTTAGTAGAAGACGAGGGGAAGAAAAAAAAAATGGTTTAGTGAAAAAACCATTTAATAAATTGGACATTGAGCAGTAGATTTTGCAAAAGATTTTTGGACTTATTTAAAGCCACCCCTAGTGATATAGTCACGCTCACAACATGTTCAACATATTTGGCATTATCATGTAGTTAGTGAATGACATGAGATAAAAGCATCATATATTTCTGGTATTTATTCTTATTTGCTAATGTATCTAGAGAGATCATGGAGGTCGACATTTGCCTCATTTCTATCGCTTGATGATGGTTGATCCATTATCAAATAGAAAGGATAGAAGTAGATAAGTTTAAATGGACTTTGGTTTTGAATTATTAGGGTTTTAACCTCTTTAAAACCTAATCCATAATTAAATTGAGCTAAAATTAATGAAAGTGGTTGGACCCAATTACATTAGGTCAGTTTTAATTTTGAGTTAAGAGAAATTTTATAATTAAGCCCCTATAAAATTAAGAATACATCATGATCCATATAAAATTTTATATTTAGCTCCCTATTATTTTCAGAAAATGTATCTTACAGAAATATCCCTATTTTTTTGTAATTTATAGTTTAGTCATTATTATTGTTTTTGATAAAAATCACCGTAACTTACTCGTTTTACATCCGATTTGAACAAATTTTTAGATCATTGGGCTAATAATGATTTGAAAAATATTTTGGTTGAGTTCTTCATGCATGATAAAATATTTAATAATATATAAATTATTTATGTATAATTCTACTCACTATTATATAATTCGAGTATGTTTTCGCGTAGCCTAAAAGATCCAAAGCACTTTGTGAATTTTGAATAGTTGAGTTATTGAGGACTAATTATTTATTTTTATATTTTAGAATTGCATATTGATATCTTCGAAATTGACTATAATTGATTGTTATACTATTATATACTATAATTCTTATCCAAAGATATTATAGTTATATAGTAAGTGTTATTGATAGAAATGATAGATAGAATGTATTATTATGTTATGATTAATCAATGGGATATATGTTGTTGTGTATTTCATTTTGGACTGATCTTTTGTGGTATATATGCCGTTAAAGTATATCATTTTATATTTATTTGGGTATTTATTTTCCTGCATGAATTATTTTATGGATGGACATAAATATTTATCACTAAAATGATTTATTTATGTTGTCCATGAGTTTTCCATTATGATAGGGATATTTTCTGGTTATGCATATAAACGCTTGTCAAATTAAGGGGATTGTTGTATGTTTTAATCTAGAAAGATTGCATAATGCATGGTGTTGCAATGGTGCTATAGTCTTTATGGGTCTGTCTATCCAAAGGGAATAGGTTTGTGATGTTAGGATTATTTTATTTGCTGTGGTTTCATGATAAGAATACATATGCATATTGCATATTCTATCCAAAGGAGAATATGTGATATTGTATTTAGACTCTTCTATATTATTATGTATATGTTCATTGATTAATATTTTATATTTTTGTCATCTTTGATTATACATTTATTTTTTTATTAATAATAATATTATTATTGATATTTTGACTTGATTAAATTATCAAAGATGTTGGTATATTAGCTTAGAAAATTTATCTGTCTAAAGGAAGAGATTTTTGAATGCCTTATATCCTTATTGTATTAACCTTTATTTTTTTTGAAAAAAGATAGATATTGGGTCTAAAAATTTAATTACCCAAAGGAGATATATTTTAAAAATAATTGTATTCTCATTATATTGACCTCATTATTGGAGTTCAAAAATATGTCATATTCTCTGTCTAAAAGAAAGTTTTACGATATGCACATGGTATATACTTATTGAAAATGACTTATATATTTAAAATCTTATTTATTTATTATTTATATCTTAAATATGTTGCATAATACATGATCTTGATTGATTATTTATTTATCTTATGTTATCTTAAAGGTCATGGTTTGATAATCCTTGATTAGAAGATTTATGAATTTCGATAGATGGTGACCATCAAAGTGGCTCGTTTATTAAAATTTACAAGATCTTTCTATAAAATATTTAGAAGGAATTGTATAGCATTATATGTTGGTGAGAGATTTTTATGTGGATCATTCTCTTTCTGAAAAAAATTTGTTACATTGGACCAAGGGCTCTCATTAAAATAATACTTATAAAATTTTTTGAAAAATATTGTGTATGTTTCTCTATTGATTAATTGCATAAAGATTATTTAGCAGTTAGTATATTTATATTTAATATAGTTAATACTCCAAATATGATACTCTGATTGAAAAAAAATATAAATTAAAATTATGCTAGCACTAGTTTGATGGATTATAGATATTACATTATGTAATAATCTTCCATCTTAGATATCTTATAAGAGTACTCTGGAATAAAGCTACTAATAAAAGTGTAAAGAGTGAATCATTTTATTTATAATATAATATATAATCGATTCCATACTTGTTTTGTATTTAAGAATGATAATCTAATATAATTTCTTTTGACCTTATTTATGAAAGATTTGTAGAATCTGATAAAATAAAGTCTGGATAACTAATAGATAGATAAATTAATATGAGATAGATGGTATGATAGTATTAGGATTTATATCTTGAAACTAGAGAGTATTGTACCTAACATTAGTATTATAAAATTTCTATCTCTAATATATTGGTTACTCATCATATTTTAGTTTTTCTATTGTACGGTTTAGTGAACTTAAAATCATATATGTGAATAATTAATAATCATATCCTATTTTATTTTAATATTTAATACTTTTGATAAAAGGATAAGAATATTGATATGGTGTATCAGTCATATTCTAGGATCCCATAGTATTATTGAATATTTGTATAAGTATGGGATATTTGTATAAGTATATTCTGAAAGACATGGTATGAAGTATGATGAGTGGGTATAATTTATCTTCAATTTAAGATTCTAAAAAACTGTCATCTATATTTTGAATAAATTCTTGGTAAAATAGTTATACAATATATTTTTGAGTTAAAGATTGTAGGAAGCCCGATATTATTTAATTTTATATTTGGAGCTATTCTGCAACACTTAATCATGATAATCCATCAGTAAATAAATTTTATTTTATAATAATGGTTATTTATTTTGGTTATCCATATATTTTAAATAATATAGATTCTACTATCCTAATAGAGGTATAAAGAATATTAAGTCAAATAATACCAAATTTATAGATTTTGATTTGCATGATATAAGATGCTCCTATATTAGAAATATGACATTGAAGGAAAAATAAATTTGCTCTTATTTTTTTATTTATATAAATATTATTTTCATTCTATTAGAGGACAGTGGAAGAACAATATCAAATATATAAATTTAAAGATTGTAGGAAGCCCGATATTATTTAATTTTATGTTTGGAGCTATTTTGTGATACTTAATCATTGATAATCCATCAGTAAATAAATCTTATTTTGTAATAATAGTTATTTATTTTGGTTATCCAGATAATTTTAATAAATATAGATTCTACTATCCTAATAGAGTATAAAAAATATTAAGTCAAATAATGCCATATTTATAGATTTGATTTGCATAATGTAGATGCTCCTATATTAGAAATATGACATTGAAGAAAAAATAAATTATTGCTTTAATTTTTTTTATTTATATAAATATTACTTTCATCCTATTAGAGGACAGTGGAAGAACAACATCAAATATATAAATTAATTATAGTACCTTTATTACTGGTTGATGTAAGACTAGTAAAGATGATAAGAAAAGGAAATATGTCATTTCTTATGATAATTTAAATGGCTGAAAGGTTTATTTTATATAATTGAAAAAGGTGTGAAAATAGAATTTAGTGATATTTTTGAATATACAGCCAAAGTTTATGGTATATTATAATTCATAATATTACATATTACTCTTATTATGAAACTTTATCCTGGAATTTATAATGTTGATTCTATTTTTAAATTACTTAAATTTATTATAATCGTAGTACAGCTATATTCTTAAAAGAAATACTAAAAGTTTCCATTATCTCATCTATGCGAAAATAGAATATTTATCAATCAGAGGATTTAATTAAAAGGAAGATATTTTGTAAATATATTTGTACAAAGTCAATATTTGTTGATCCCTAATCAAATGAATAACATCAATAGTTTTATGAAACATGTCATGATAATGGACGAAACTGTTTGATTTTTTGTTTGATGGATTAGTAAGAGTTTGATGTATTTATACATTGACTTGATTGATAAAATTTATTTGTCATTGATTGCTTAATTAATGGATTATAATCCAAGGACACAAATGTTGAGTGTATATATATAAAGTTCATGTTGGTTGATCCTCTAACCAAAGATTTGAAGTCTGTATGCTTACAAAACATGTTGAAAATATGGGTATATTGAATTCTTTTGTTGTACTTGGTTAGTGGAAGTGATTTTATATTTATGCTTTATTATTATAAAGTTTGGCTTCATTTAATATTTCTATCATGTATATTATATACATTATTGACATGATAGTTGATGGATTATATCCTATATGGTTTATGTGTACATATAAAATAATAAAATACAACATAATATCTTAAAAATATATTTTATCTTGAGAACGACAGTTATATAGATATATCTCATTTGATAATTATGAAATCTCATTGTGTTTGGAGATATACAGACTTCTTTTGAAGTCATAGAATTTCTCTAGCTTATATAAAACATGTAGTTAAAGAAAAATCATGATTATTGATATATTTATTAATTTATTTTGATTATGAGATATCTCTTTTGATTATATACCTGTTATATAAAACTGAGACCAGGTATCGAGTCTCAAATATGTTGTGATGTCTCATCATTGACACTATGTTTGAGTATGTGAGACAGAATGGCTTGTTGTTTGTTGCCATTAAATTTTTTTTTGCTTATTTTAATTTTTAAGCATATCGAAGAGAAATTAAAGGACTGACAATAAAGATAGCATGTTTTATTGGATTACTTGATGCTATTTTTTTGCTATACTACCATACCAAGACTCATGTTGATAGTATTTATGATGCTTGTAACCATGGATGATCTTGTATCGGATAAGTGGTATAATGACTTCCATGATTCAGCATGATAGATATTATTGGACCGAGTCATTTGTATGTGCTGTCTATGGATTATATGTATTAATGGCCACATATTATTTTCAACCCGAGAGTCATTTTAAAATAAAATATTTTCAAAATCATAATTAATATTGTCCAATTAGAAGAATCTAAGAATTTTTACTTATATTGGGTAACATTAATTATTATTTTTATGATTTATTAAAATGAATTCATTTTATGGTCCATGTTGATAGACATGTGTTGAGTCCAATATTATGTGATCATTATGTTTGAACTAAAAATACCTTATGTAAGTTGGTATGGTTGAGGCAGTACAGTATAGGCCTTGGCCCAACTAGTCCATGATGGGAGGGCCTATTAGGGTTTGCTTATAAATAATAGGCTAGGTTCCCTCTCCACTCTTTGTTATGATTATTATTCTACGTAAGATTTGTTCTCACGGCTTGCTCTATCGAAGAGCCGCATATTGAGAGAGGATGCATGAGAGAAGGACTTTACCTTTGGTGTTCACATGAGTATCGGAATAGAGGTTTGTGATTAATTGTGAATACATGTATGTATTGCAAACCCCTTTTTAATAGATTTTGTGATAAATATTATTTATTGTTTCATAGATCAAATCTGTGGGATATGTCGGTTCAAGCACTGGTCAATTGCCGGTTCGACCGCTTGTCAAATTCTTTCTAAACTAGACATCTAAACCAGAACTCCCAGAGAAGCTGAGTAAAAGCGACGACCTGACCTTCATCGCATCATGTGCCCAGTCTTCGACCTTAATCGAAGACATTGGTTCCGAGGAGCGCTACCACCAGCTACTAATTGTTCTCTTGTGCACTGGCCGAAGAGAGTCAGCCTAGAGAAAAACAGTCCGAAGACGACGCCAGCCCTGGCCTACGAAGGGGATGACCCTGCTACAAATAATAGAGGTGTCTTTGGACCGTCCCGAAAAGGACAGGATGAAGACACCTCGCCAATTCAGTAACGGCCCCTCCTGAAGAGGAGGCCTAAAAGCAAATCTCCAACCTGCGCGAACTTGGGTACGACAGTTACGATCGACCGCCTAGCTACTACTTTCAAATCGTAACTGCATCGAAGTGGCCATGTGGCCACTAACTCCAACTTCAACGTTTCCAACCTAGCCACTACTCCTTGACAACCGTCTGCGGTTATGGGCGGAGGGGAGTTAATTAGCTTCCGTCTTAACCGAAGGAGAGAGGTTGAGCCACATACTAGCCTAGCCATTATAAATACTGGTAAGAGGGGACACTCGAGGTAAGGACAGAGAGATCCTAAAAAAATAAATAAGAGTTCATTTCTTCGCCATCTCCTTCCTCTTCAGAATACTCTTCGTTCTGTTGCTGGAACCTGTTTCTGACTTAAGCATCGGAGTGTCCCCCGCTGAAAACAAATCCGGTCAGGGACCTGTTTTGCAGGTGGCCAGGGGAGTGAACCGGTGATCCAACAGCTCCGCCGGTCAAGGGAGGTTCTACGCCGATAGATTTGCATGCCAGGAAGGGGGAAAGGCACCTAAACATCTCCTGCTAGCTCCCCTCTTTGAAAAAGGAGAGTGAAAAGCGGTGCCAATGATGAAGGGAAAGACTCAAAATGCCTCAACAAGCCGGGGCCGTGCCCCCTCTTAGAGGAACGACCTCCCGGTGGAGAATGACGTTCCGCCTCCCACGCTTGTCGTGGGATAGCGGCAATTCGAGGCTCTTCTGAGCCAAGTTAGTGCTCTTACGGTTATGGTTCAAAATTTCCAAGATAGGGCCCTTTAGGTAGGGGATCTGCTAGCCGCCTCTAGACATAGCAATCAGTCTAGGAGAGAGGAAGACCAACAACACCGGTCCACCCATCTCTCCCTTCATGATCAGCCATCTCTCGAAGGCTGAAGCTCTCGAAATCCAAAGACAACTGATCCACTGTGGAGGAGAAAGAGATCTAGGCAATCTCTCTCTACTTCCTCCGAAGACTCCACTCCCGAAAGAGATCTATCGAAAGAAGTCCGCCCTGATTACGTGGAAAAGCTCAGGGCTCTCGAATCAAAGGTTGCGAAGCTTCAAGACCATAGGAAGGATGGCAACTTCGTGACTTACAAGTCATGCCCTCCGTTCACCCCTCATATCATGGCCGAAAGCATCCCCCGGCACTTTAGGGTCCCTTAGATGGAGCCCTACGATGGGTCACTGATCCGCTTGATCATCTGGATAGTTTCAAAGCCCACATGATGATTCAAGGAGCTTCGGACGCACTATACTGCCTTGCCTTTCCCGCTACTTTGAAGAAGGCAGCTCGAATGTAGTATTCAAGCATACGTTCAAGTACCATCAATTCTTTCTCTGAGCTAGAAAAACTATTTATCTTGTATTTCAGGACATGTCGCAAGACGTCCTGAAACATGGACACCCTGTTCCTCATTCACCAGAATGAGGGAGAGAGCCTGCAAGACTATATCTTTAGGTTCAATTCGACTACTCTCGAGATCCCTGATCTCAACGAGTATGTGACCATGTCCGTGCTGAAGAAGGAGCTCCGATCATCCAGGCTTACCTTTTCCCTGGATAAAAAGTTTTTCACAAGCTACGTTGAGCTCCTATCAAGGGCTCAGAAGTATGCTAATGCTGAGGAGCAAGCCACAAACTGATGACTAGCTGAAGGGAAACCCCTTCCAAAGAAGAACAGCAAGGGGCTGGGCCCTCTGCACCCCACAATAACAATAACAATAACCCAATCAGTTATGAAAGCACAAGTATTATCTGACTTCTTGGCTGAGTGCACATGGAAGCCTGAAGACGAAGTACGACCGGCCGAAGAGGAATGTGCCGCTCCAAAAGATGTGGAGCCCGTATGGGTACTCCATGTAGATGGAGCTTCCAACTCTACTAGATGTGGAGCAGGTCTCATACTAGCCTAACCAGATGGGCACACAGTGGAGTACGCACTCCATTTCTCCTTTCGTACTTCGAACAATCAGGCCAAGTACGAAGCCCTCCTTGTAGGACTCTGAATTGCCAAAAACCTAGGGGTTCGAAAGATCCAGATCTTTTCAGACTCCCAACTGGTGGTGAACCAAGTCAAAGACGAATTCGAAGCCAGGGATCCCACAATGATCCAATATTTAGAGAAAGTCCAAACCCTATCTTCTCAGTTGGAGTTCTTTGAGATCACTCACGTGCCTCGTTCGGAGAACTCTCGAGCTGATGCACTGTCTAGGCTCGCCACCACTACTCCGGAATCCCTTGATCGTACATTCATCGAACATCTCAAAGTTCCAAGCATAGCTGAGGAAATCTCAGAGGTGCACCAGATTGAGACCGAGTACAGTTGGATGGATCCCATCCTTAAATTTCTGAATAAGGGCACATTACCGAAGGATAAAATAGAGGACAAGAAGATCTGCTAGATGGCATCTCAGTATGTCATCTTAGACGGGACCCTGTACGAGAGATCATTCACCCAACCTCTGTTGAAGTGCCTAGGGCCATCGGACGTCAATTATGCCCTCAGGGAAGTCCACGAAGGCATATGCGGAGACCATTTGGGAGGCAGATTTCTGGCATATAAAATAATACGCCAGGGCTACTACTGGCCCACTATCCAGAAAGATTCAGTCAACTTTGTCCGAAGATATGACCAGTGCCAAAGATACACCAACGTCAAAGACAACAGCAAGCCAGCTGATCCAGCTGATCCAGCTGACATCTCCCTGGCTTTTTGCTCAATGGGGCATAGACATTCTTGGCCCATTCCCATAGATATCTGGATAAAGGAAATTCCTCATTGTCACCATCGACTACTTCATCAAGTGGGTTGAGGCCGAACTGCTGGCTCATATCACGGAGGGAAAGGTTGAAAGTTTTGTCAAGAACTCCATCATATTCCGATTCGGAATCCCTCATACCATAATCACTAATAACGGGAGACAGTTTGACAATCCTAAATTCAAGGATTTCTATGCTCAGTACCATATGCTTCACAAGTTGACGTCTGTTGGCCACCCACAATCCAACGGAGAAGCCGAGGTGACAAATTGGACCATTCTCCATGGTTCGAAGACCCAACTGAATGACGCCAAGTGTCTTTGGGCCGAAGAATTGAATTCCGTTCTTTGGGCCTATTGGACGACCCCTAGAACGGCTACTGGCGAGTCCCCATTCAACCTGGCATATGGCACCGAAGCAGTCTTCCCCATTGAAGTTACTTTACAATCTTTGAGGATTGACAGGTATGGGGAACCCAAAAATTCAGAACATATAAGGGTGGATTTAGATCTACTACAAGGCACCAGACTTCAGGCTCAAATGAAAATGGCAACATACCAACAAAGAGTCGCTAAATATTACAACTCCAGAGTGAAAGAGCAAATCTTTTGTCTTGAAGACTTGGTGCTACGGAGGACCGAAGTATCCAGGCCGATGGAACAAGCCAAACTCTTCCCCAACTAGGAAGAACCCTACCGAATCAAGGAAGTCGTACGTCCAGGAACATATTGACTCGAGACTTTGGATAGCGTCATGCTATCTCGACTTTGAAACGTACAAAATCTCAGCAAATATTATCAATGAACATTCCCATCAAGAGAGATTTTTGTAAAAGTCCGTTTGAGAATGAGTCTGGACAGCCTCTTTTGCCATGAACCAGTGATGCAAGAACGGTATCGGTGGCCATCCGACGATATCGATCAAAAGCACAAAGGTGGGTATGATCCACTCACCTTATTGGTATGCCCGACAAGCGTAAAGAAAAGCCCAACCAGGCAACCTTATGATCAAAATCGCAAAGGTGGGTCTGATCCACTTACCTAATTGGTTTGTCCGACGAGCGCAAAGGAAGGCCCAACTAGGCTACCTTACGATCAACCAAAGGTGCAGGGATAGTTCACATAACCTACCCTACGGTAAATTCGAAGACTCTCCAAGGTGGACCTAATCAGCCTACCTTAACTTCAAAAGAAGGTACAAGGATGATCTAAATGTCCTACCTTATGGAAGGTCCGAAGACGTGCCGAAGTGGGTCCGAACTATTCACTTTATTGATGACAGATGCCTCACAGGATGGCATCTATCCCCCACACGGCCACTAATCCAGAGGGAACAATTATAATGAATAGTTGACACTGGTCCAACTGAGACTAATACCGGCCCGAAAGGCCGGTCAGGTCCTTTTCGAATCGGTCAGCTACACCAGAGGAATCAAAAATAGTTCAACAACGCTACGGCCTCACTTCAGAGTCAGTCTTCGGCTAAGGCCGAAAACACAAACTCCGAGCCCCTTGCCTTAGTTGCCTACTATCGAGCGACGGGTCAATCCTCTGCATATCGATCGAAAGATGACCGACTCAAAAAAGACCAGCCGAATCGCCGTGATAGAAGAAAAGGGAAGCGACCTGTCAACTGACTCTTTCCTTTTTCTTGCTCCAATGAGGAAGCGACAGTTGTCCTCAAACTTGATCTTCGGGTTAGATAACATTTATGATGAGCGACTGAATCAAAGGTTTTGCCATCATTGGCTGCGCTTTTTCTGAAAGAAAATGACAATCCAGTGGTACTCTCACTCTTCAGGGCAAATCACTGCTTCGAAAGTTGAAAGTAGGGGACAACTGTTGGGATATGTCGGTTCAAGCACTAGTCAATTGCCAGTTCGACTGCTCACCAAATTCTTCCTAAACCAGACATCTAAACTAGAACTCCCAGAGGAAGCTGAGCGAAAGTGACGACCTGACCTCCATCGCATCATGTGCCCAATCTTCGACCTTAGCCGAAGACATTGGTTCCGAGGAGCGCCACCACCAGCTACTGATTGTTCTCCTATGCACTGGTCGAAGAGAGCCGGCCTAGAGAAAAACAGTCTGAAGATGATGCTAGCCCTGCCCTACGAAGGGGACGGCCCTGCTACAAACAATAGAGGTGTCTTCAGACCATTTCGAAAAGGACAAGATGAAGACACCTCGCCAATTCAGTAATGGCCCCTCCTGAAGAGGAGGTCCAAAAGCAAATCTCCAACCTGCGCGAACATGGGTGCGACAGTTACGATCGACCGCCTAGCTACTACTTTCAAATCGTAACTGCATCGAAGTGGCCACGTGGCTACTAACTCCAACTTCAATGTTTCCAAGCTGGCCACTACTCTTTGACAACCGTCTGCAATTACTGGCAGAGGGGAGTTAATTAGCTTCCGTCTTAACCGAAGGAGGGAGGTCGAGCCACATACTAGCCTAGCCATTATAAATATTGGTACGAGGGGATACTCGAGGTAAGGATAGAGAGATCCTAAAAAAAGAAATAAGAGGTCATTTTTTCGCCATCTCCCTCCTCTTCAGAAAACTCTTCATTCTGTTGCTGAAACCTGTCTCTGACTTAGACATCGGAGTGTCCCCCGCCGGAAATAAATCCGATCAAGGACCTATTTTGTAGGTGGCCAGGAAAGTGAACCGGCGATCCAGCAGCTCCGCCTGATCAAGGGAGATTGTATGCCAACAAAATCTAAAAAGATTTTATTCTAATCTTCCATGTTGATCCATAGGATTACATGAATTTTTTTCTATAGAGTGTACTAGTAGAAATCGGTTTAAATGATGGAAGATCTTATGCCTTAATTAGGAATGGAAATTTATGATCCAATTTGCAACTTATTTGTTTTAAATGGGTTGAGGTCTTCCCTTTTTTATTTCTTTTTTTTTGGTACAAGTGGGTGGTCACACCCTTCTAATATAAGTAATGTCCAAAAATTAGAGTACAAAATATCTTGTAGATGTAGGGGATACTCATTACCTTGACATCAATTCCAATTTTCAAAATGCTCGACCATAAAAAAAGTCATTATAATTCGTAATACTTTTCATATCCTGAAAAATATAATGAATAGATGTGATAAAAAGACAGCAATCTTCGGATGTCACGAAGTAAGGGATGAATCTCATCAATCTTCCTTTCATCCTTGACCTTGATAATAGTGGCAGAGGATGGCACAGATCCCTTCAAAGAAAAAAAGAGGTCAAGATTGGGTAGAAACATGCCTAAGTTATAAATCAATCAATCCATCTGCATCCATTTATTAACTGATCCAAGTTGAATCTCTCTCCTATTAACCTATTTAACTCATTTAAACGTATTTAATCCAAGTCATTCAATCTATTTATGGTTTAATCTATTTAAAAACTTGTTTTAATCTATTTAACTTGAGTCTACCTATTTTAAAAAGACATGTTTCAGTTAATCAAAAAAACAAAGAGATATTTTTGACCTGGTTGCCATCCCCAAGTTTGTATTATTTACTTGTATAACAATAACTGAAGTTATCTTAGTTTACTCTTTGTGAGAGCGCAGGTTGCCCTGGCTCTCTCCTGTTAGCAAAGTAGAGGGTGTCGGCAAAATAGGAGGCTTCTTTGACTCTATCTCGCCCGTACCATCTCTATAATTATACGTGCTTCTTAGCCTTCTTTAGAAACTTTTTTTTTTTTGCAAAGGAAGGGAAAGCTCTCATAATCAGCTGGCAGGGATTCAAATCTTAGTTTAGATATATTTTGATAAGAAAGTTCAAAAATAAAATAAAAAATAAAAAAATAATTTGAAAATAAAATAAAAAAAAAGAAAAAAATTAATAAAATAATCCTGAAATTTCTATTGGCAGGTGGTAGTAAAAAAGTTAGGGATATATATAATAAATCCCGTTCACTTGGCTGACACCAGTGATAGTCAAGTTGACGTACTCATCTTCGGATGAGAAACGGTTGTGAAAAAATTAATATGCATCGTGTATCGAACATTTTTTGATTGGGATTGGGGAACCGTCTGGAGATGACCATGCCCGGGGTCTAATTCCTCTCTCTCTCTTTTTTTTTTTTAGTAAGAGGGTGTCACGACCCGAATCCAGTACCAGAATCGGCTACGTGACCGGCCGCACAAACCCTAGGTTTTACCCTAGAGATTATGCAAGGCCTAGGTACACAACAATTCAAATATATCCGAGTTAAATTAATATTATATAAACAAATCATTAACAATGTATAGTTCATAATTTAACTCGATGATCATAAATTGGTCTACTGACTCATAATGTCAGTAACCGGACTAACTAACTATTTATCTCAACAAACATGATGCTCCGTCTCACGCCCAGCCTAGATCCTCTTTAAGTATCCTGAGTCTCTGAAAGAAAACAGATGGTAGGGAGTGAGCTACATAGCCCAGTAAGGGTTCCAAAATAATCACCAATAATAATTTACATGTATATGAAAGCAGTAAACATTAGCATAATATATGACGAAATCAACAATTCCGATTTCATGTTTAACAAAAACTTGGAATCTTTATTTTTTTTATTTTAGAATTTTTAATTATTTAACCATTATCTTTAGGGTTCTGGACTAACCACGGTCACACTCCAGCCTGTGACGGGCACACTGTTGTCACACTCCAGCCTGTGACGGGCACACTGTTGTCACACTCCAGCCTGTGATGGGCACACTGAGAAACCACGGTACCGCCGTGGCATGGCTAGTCCAAACACCAGTTCACTTAACACTTTATTATTTCTTTCCACATAATCGGATCATGTCACTTTCCAACGATCGCTATCACGATCAAACACATTTCAAGATCACTTGGCAAATACAAACAGCACTAACAACACAACTCGATCCGTAACTCGGAAATCAAATCATGCTATCCGAAAACTACTATGCATGAAAAATATTTAATTTATGCTCGAATCAAATCAGGTCATGTAAAATATATTAATAAATACGGTGATCAAGTTAGAAGCCTTACAATCAACTATCCACGCTTGTACTAATCCGAACCCGAAATCGGTGCGACGCCTTCTCGCTCAGAAGACTGATTCTCTACATAGATAAATAATTTTAATAAACTAAATTCTCATTTTTCACGAATCTTAAAAACAATCACTAATTTTCTCTCTTCCTCTCTCTCATCCTTCTCTCTCCTCTTTCTCTCTCCTCATTCTCTTCCTCTTCCTTCCTCCTTCTCTCTCCTCCTTCTCTTCTCCTATTTATATATTATATATTTTATTTATTTACATATATATTTATTATTATTATTTTTAATTTTATTTTTTTTTCTCCTGGCCGTACAGAACCTTTTTTTTTTTTTTTCCTCTTCTTCTTTTCTTTCCTTTTCTTTTCTTTTCTTTTTTTTTTTTTCTCTTTCTTTCTTTCTCTTCACCGAACCACCCTGTGTTTTTTTTTTTTTTTTCCTCGTTTGGGTTGAAGTCAGTTGGGTCGGCTGACTTCAGCCAAGCCCAGTTTTACATTCTCCCCCCGTTAAAGAAAATTTCGTCCTCGAATTTACGTACCTGGTATTTCGAAAAGCTGTGGATATTTTATTCGCATCTCTGCTTCAAGTTCCATGTAGCTTCTCTTTCACTGTGATTGCTCCATTGCACCTTCACATAGGGTATGATTCGGTGTCTCAATTCTTGTTCCTTACTGTCAACAATTCGTAAAGGCACCTCCTCATAGATCAAATCCTCTTGAAGTTGCAATGGCTCATAATCTATTGCATGATTAGGATCAGGAATGTATTTTCGTAACATAGATAGAAATACGTTGTGCACTCCAGATATAACTGGTGGTAGAGCTAATCGGTAGGCCACCTCACCAACCTTATCCAAAATCTCAAATGGTCCCACAAATCTCGGGCTCAACTTTCCTCGTACACCAAATCTCATCACACCCTTTGTGGGAGACACTTTCAAAAAGACATGATCACCAACATTGAATTCCAGCTCTCTTCGTCTCTTATCAGCATAACTTTTCTGTCGGCTCTGAGCAGTACGCAAATGTTCTCTGATCATTTGTACCTTCTCCACTGTTTGTTGCACTATTTCTGGACCCAACAATTTCCTTTCCCACATCATCCCAGCAGATAGGAGATCTACACTTCCTACCATATAAGGCCTTAAAAGGCGCCATTTGAATGCTAGCTTGAAAACTATTATTGTAGGCAAATTCTATTAACGATAGATGACAGTCCCAAGCACCACCCAAGTCCATAACACAAGCTCTCAACATGTCTTCCAGAATCTGGATGGTTCGCTCAGACTGTCCATCAGTTTGGGGATGAAAAGCTGTACTAAAACTAATTTGGTCCCCGATGCTTTATGAAGACTCTTCCAAAATTGTGAAACAAACCTACTGTCTTGATCCGATACTATAGAAATTGGAATCCCATGTAGTCTCACAATTTGTTCTATGTACAATTTTGCTAATTTTTCCAGAAAGTCCGATACGAAAAGATAAGAAATGAGCTGACTTCGTTAGTCGATCCACAATCACCCATATCGCATTATTTCCTTAGGAGTTTTGGGGAACCCTGTCACAAAGTCCATGGTATGTGCTCCCATTTCCATTGAGGAACCGCAAGAGACTGCAATGGTCCAGCAGGTCTTTGATGCTCAGCTTTACCTGTTGACATACCAAACATTGAGCCACATACTGAGCTATATCTTTCTTCATACCAGACCACCAAAAATTTTCACGTAGATCTCGATACATTTTTGTACTACCCGGATGCATCGTATATACTGAACTATGTGCTTCTTCCATATTTCATTCTTAATTCTGGAAGTTTAGGAACACATAATCTGTTACCAAATCTCAAGGTACCATCTTTATATATAGTAAATTCTGATTGTACACCAGACTCAACTGTCTCTTTATTTTCTGAAGCTCTAAATCTTCCTTCTGAGCTGATTTAATTTTGTCAATCAGGATAGGTTGTACCATAATATTTGCTAATTGCATCCCAGAATTATGAATTCGTACCTCTATCTCTGATCTTTCCAGATCCATTAAGATGTGCTTTTGATTAGTAATTAAAGTTGCCAACTTACTCGGGGTTTTCCTACTCAGGGCATCTGCTACAACATTTGCCTTTCCTGGATGGTAGCTGATAGTCAGATCATAATCCTTTAATAGTTCCAACATCTTCTCTGTCTTAAGTTCAATTCCTTCTGAGTAAATATATATTTAAACTTTTATGATCTGTAAAGATTTCACAACGACTACCATACAGGTAATGTCTCCATATCTTTAAAGCAAATACTACAGCTGCTAACTCTAAGTCATGAGTGGGATAATTTGACTCATATGATTTCAGCTGTCTAGAAGCATAAGCTATCACCTTTCCATTTTGCATTAGCACACAACCGAGACCCTTTCGGGATACATCACTATATATGCAAAACTCCCCTGTCTCTGCAGGAACAGTCAATACTGGGGCAGTGATTAACCGTTTCTTCAATTCTTGAAAACTCTGCTCACAATCATCTGTCCATTCAAATTTTGTTCATTTCTGGGTCAGGCGAGTTAAGGGTATAGCAATAAGAGAAAATCCTTCAACAAACCTTCGATAATATCCTGCCATTCCCAGGAAACTACGAACTTCGGACACATTAGTTGGTCTCTCCTACTCTACCATTGCTTCCACTTTCTTTGGATCCACAGAAATACCATCCTTTGATATAACATGGCCTAGGAAAGAAATTCTGTCCAACCAAAAGTCACATTTTTTTAGCTTGGCAAATAATTTCTCCTCTTTGAGTATTTGTAATACTATCTTTAAGTGCTCCTCATGTGCTGTATACTTTTGAATATATCAGTATATCATCAATGAATATACTACAAATTGATCCATATATGGTCTAAACACTCGGTTCATGAGATCCATGAAAACTGCAGTGCATTTGTCATACCAAAAGGTAGAACCAAAAATTCATAGTGTCCATATCTGGTTCTAAAAGCTGTCTTTGGTACATCTTCTATCTTATCTTCAATTGATGATAACCAGAACGAAGATCAATTTTTGAGAATACCTGTGCCCCTGTATTGATCAAATAGGTCATCAATCCTTGGTAAGGGATATTTGTTCCTTATAGTTACTTTGTTCAATTCTCGATAATCAATGCAAAGCCGAAAACTTCCATCCTTCTTCTTTACAAATAAGACTGGAGCACCCCAGGGAGACACGCTAGGTCTGATAAATCCTTTATCCAACAGTTCTTGCAATTGCTCTTAAGTTCAAGCACTAGTCAATTGCCAGTTCGACTGCTCGCCAAATTCTTCCTAAACCAGACATCTAAACGGGAACTCCCAAGGAAGCTGAGCGATAGTGACGACCTGACCTCCATCGCATCCGTGTCCAATCTTCGACCTTAGCGAAGACATTGGTTCCGAGGAGCGCACCACCAGCTACTGATTATTCTCCTATGCACTGGCCGAAGAGAGCCGGCCTAGAGGAAAACAGTCTGAAGATGATGCTAGCCCTGCCCTACGAAGGGGACGGCCTGCTACAAACAATAGAGGTGTCTTCGGACCATTTTGAAAAGGACAAGATGAAGACAACTCGCCATTCAGTAATGGCCCCTCCTGAGAGGAGGTCCAAAAGCAAAATCTCCAACTTGTGCGAACATGGGTGCGACGTTACGATCGACCGCCTAGCTACTACTTTCAAATCGTAACTGCATCGAAGTGGCCACCTGGCTACTAACTCCAACTTCAATGTTTCCAAGTGGCCACTACTCTTTGACAACCATCTGCAAGTACTGGCGGAGGGGAGTAATTAGCTTCCGTCTTAACCGAAGGAGGGAGGTCGAGCCACAATACTAGCCTAGCCATTATAAATACTGGTAAGAGGGGACACTCGAGGTAAGGATAGAGAGATCCTAAAAAAAGAAATAAGAGGTCATTTTTTCGCCATCTCCTCCTCTTCAGAAAACTCTTCATTCTGTTGCTGAAACCTGTCTCTGACTTAGACATCGAGGTCCCCCGCCAAAAATAAATCCGGTCAAGGACCTGTTTTGTAGGTGGCTAGGAAAGTGAACGGTGATCAGCAGTTCCGCCCGATCGAGGAAGGTTGTATGCCAACAAAATCTAAAAAGATTTATTCTAATCGTCCATGTTTGATCCATAGGATTACATGAATTTTTTTTCTATAGAGTGTCCGGTAGAAATCCGTTTAAATGATGGAAGATCTTATGCCTTAATTAGGAATGGAAATTTATGATCCAATTTGCAACTTATTTGTTTTAAATGGGTTGAGGTCTTTCCTTTTTTATATTATTTTTTTTGGTACAAGTGGGTGGTCACCACCCTTCTAACATAAGTAATGTCCAAAAAATTAGAGTACAAAATATCTTGTAGATGTAGGGGATATTCATCACCTTGCCATCAATTCCAATTTCAAAATGCTCGACCATAAAAAAGCCATTACAATTCGTAATACTTTTCATATCCTGAAAAATATAATGAATAGATGTGATAAAAAGACAGCAATCTTCGGATGTCACGAAGTAAGGGATGAATCTCATCAATCTTCTTTCATCCTAGACCTTGATAATAGTGGCAGAGGATGGCACAGATCCCTTCAAAGAAAAAAAAAAGGTCAAGATTGGGTAGAAACATGCCTAAATTATAAATCATCAATCCATCTGCATCAATTATTAACTGATCCAAGTTTGAATCTCTCTCCTATTACACCTATTTAACTCATTTAAACGTATTTAATCCAAGTCATTCAATCTATTTATGGTTTTAATCTATTTAAAAACTTGTTTTAATCTATTTAACTTGAGTCTACCTATTTTTAAAAAGACATGTTTCAGTTAATCAAAAAAAAAAGAGATATTTTTGACCTGGTTGCCATCCCAAGTTTGTTATTATTTACTTATAACAATAACTGTAGTTATCTTAGTTTACTCTTTGTGAGAGCGCAGGTTGTCCTGGCTCTCTCCTGTTAGCAAAGTAGAGGGTGTCGGCAAAATAGGAGGCTTCTTTGATTCTATCTCGCCCGTACCAATCTCTATGATTATATGTGCTTCTTAGCCTTCTTTAGAAACTTTTCTTTTTGTGAAAAAAAAAAAAAAAGGAGAAATATGTTATAATCAGCTGGCAGGAATTCGAATCTTGGTTTAGAATATTTCGACAAGAAATTCAGAAAATAATAAAAAATAAAAAAATAATTTAAAATTAAAATAAAAAAAGAAAGAAAAATTAATAAATAATTCTAAAATCCTGTTGGCTGGTGGTAGTAAAAAAGTTAGGGATATATATAATAAAATCTCGTTCACTCGGCTGACACCAGTGATAGTCAAGTTGACATACTCATCTTCGGATGAGAAACGACTGTGAAAAAATTAATATGCATCGTGTATCGAACATTCTTTGATTGGGATTGGAGGACCGTCTGGGGATGACCATGCCTGGGATCTAATTTCTTTTTTTTTTTTTTAGTAAAAGAGAAAGCATAAAATTTCACGTGAGAACATTTTGAATTTCCTTGTTTTAGGTTGCCTTCCAAGAGTCGCATTAAGGCAATTATAGTAGATGCGCTAAAAAAGGATCTGACACCGTTTTTTCTTTTGCTGTCCACCTTCGGAGCACCGTGTTTTTTTGGTTTGTTTGGTGGGCACCTCTATAACGACCCAAACGATGAAGCTAGCCCTTGAGTGCAGGTCGTAGATAGGGATGACAATAGATCGGATTTGAATTGGATCATTCGAAATTTATATCTATCTTGTTAAAAAATTATTCGTTCCATATCCGTTCCATATCCATCTTGGATCGGGGGGTATAAAAAAATCACGGGTCGAATCGAATCGGATCGGATATATCCGGTCTCATAAAACTTAGTTTATTTAAAACTAAACGGGTCGGGTCAAGTCGGGTATATCCATCCTATTCTATTTACTTAAATATTTATAAACATATTTTTTTATATATAAATGGATCGGTGTTCGGATCGGGATTACTACTATCCGTATCCGATTCGAATCCGAGTCGAATTTTTTTTATATAATCTATATCCATTTATAAATTAGATGGATCAAATTTATTCATTTTATTAGAATCAAATCGGATCGGATATCCATTCGAATCGAAAAAAATTATCCGTAAAAATCATAAAAAGCGGAGTGTCCCGTGAAATAATGAATAGCGGAAGAATAGAAAGATGGCACAGACAATGATGCTTTTCCTTTCTCATTTTAATCAACGGGTTCATACTTGGGTCCCACTTTAAACATCATATAACGTCACAAGTTTGTCCTCACAAATTGCTTGTCACGAGACTAATCATATCACAAATTAGATCCGTAAAGTTTGCTATAAAGGTCAGAATCCCGTGTCATTAATGTAATCCAAAATTTGATTTTAAATTAGGTCTAACCCTTAAGTGCATGCATCCCTTCTATAAGAGAATCCATTCCACATGATGAGCTTTTCTATCTACAGGGATGGAGGAGGATCGAATTAAACACCATAGGAATCATTATCTTCAACGCATTTTCTAGTCTATATGAGAATTTAAAGCCGGCACGGATTGTTTAAATCTTGATGCAACGCCCATGTGTTACAAAAATCATATCAATTTGCCCTCTATCCTGCCAAAGTTGTTTTGGTCACTTTTTTTTTCCTTTTTTTTTTTTTTTATATATTATATTTTTTTTAAATAGTGAAAAGGTGCTTTGATTTTTTTTTCTTTTCTTTTTTTTCTTAGACGGATGCTCACACCAATCTAATATGAATATATCAAAAAAACAAATCATAACATTTTTCATTTTGATTCCTCCATCCCAATACCAAGCCAAACCTACTTGAATTGATACGAAACCAAATTTTCCAATAAGAGTTTATAACAAATCTATTCAATAAAATAATATTTATATTATTATTATTATTTTAAAATTATGAAAATATATATAGTTGGATTTGTTTCATTTTGAATGAATTTGGAATCAAATCCGTTCGAGTTTTCTATTATCTAATTTATACAAATTCCTAAATAGGAAACTAAAAGTTAATGATTGCCGGAACAAACACAAATTTTTTCAGGATGAACATAAACTCTGGATGAAATAAATATAAACATCTTTAGAATAAACACAAACCAGTTCAAATAAATACAAATGAATTTAAAATAAATACAAATGAATTAAAATAAATACAAATCTAAATGGACAGAAAAAACAAATGAATATTATTTTTTAGTTTGCTGCATGAAAATTTATATAAATTAGATAACGGAGAACTTGATCAAATTTGATTTCAAATTCATTCGAAAGAAATCAAGTCCAGCTCTTATCCAAATCAGCTCACTTACATTAATCAAACATAGTGCAATCAAAGACGATGATGATTGGCCGAGATTTTCTCTTGTTGAAGCACAGCTGCCTTTCAAGAAAGATTGTATCTGGGGTGCACACCCTGCCAGTGGATTGGCCGTTTTACGGTTTACTGCCAATATTAACAAAGGAGGAGGGATATCTCGAGTTCTCATTTGCGGAGGAAACCAAATGTACAAGCTACGGTCCACGGGTTACATGTGGAAGGGTCGAGTAATAACTTCAGCATATACCTCATGGAATTGTGTACGAAACTGCTATATTCTAGCAGCTAATACATTAGCGTGTTTTGGTCATTATTTCTATTTTGTGGCTTTGCGTGCATGCCAAAGTGCTCTGGATATCAAAGGAACAAGCAACAATTGTGGACATCTCCCAACAAAAAGTCGTGTACACAATAATAGCAGACTATACAAGAAAAGTGCTATAAAGGGTTAAATATTAACTACCATATCAACCATGGAGTTGTGTACCAACAAGAAACCACACTGAGAGTGCTTTTAGAAAAAATAAATATCCGAATCGTGTACTGCTCCCCATGGAGACGAAATCTAATACTAGATTTTTGAAAGGAATTAGCGAAATCATTGTCAGTGGAAAATCACCCGGCTGCAACTAGCTGCCAATTTTCAGTCAAGAGCAAAGTACGCTTATCTTCACCTCCGGTAACTACAACTGGAATTTTTTATTTCCCCAAAAATAAAACGAAAATTATCGAAAACACCCGACTTATCTCCAGTGCCCTGCTCCTCCCAGAAGCGCTCCCTTTAATCCCCAGCCATGGCTTCCACGCTTCGATTCCTCCCCTCCAAACCCCCGCCCTTTCCATTCCCTCCCCTCCCGCCAAAAATCTCCCGCCACATCACCATCCCTCGCTGCTCTTCTATTCAAATCCCAACGCTAATCCTAACCCCACCCCAAAAGAGAACGACTCGATCCCCGAGCCACCGCCCGCGGCCGCCACCACCTCCTTCGAGGTCGAGAAGCGGGTGAAATCGGCGATTCTCCGGGACGGGCGCCGGGGGGCGAAGATCGAGCGGCCGGAGCCGCCCAACTTCGAGATCGGGTGGAAGCGGACGAAGGAGATCAAAACGGAGAAGCCCAAGGGCTGGATGATCGCGGATTTCTTGGAGAAATTGGAGGGACTGATGGGGCGGCGGCAGTACGGGTCGGCGGAGATGCTGGCGAAGGTGGGGGGGATCGTGGCGGAGCGGGCGCGGGAGGAGGCGGAGGTGCTGGTGGCCGGCGGCGAGGTGGAGGAGCGGCTGGTGACGGAGCTCTACCGGTGCTCAAGCTCATGGAGATGGACATGGAGATGGTGAAGGCGGCCTTCAAGGAAGACACTCTCTCCCAGCGACTCGACCAGGCCCAGGCCCGCTGCCGCCAGGCCATCCTCGTCGCCCTCTCCTTCTGATCTTGGCCACGTAGTTCGAATTAACGCTCGTTAACACTAGTTTCTGGTCTATTGCTACGCCAAATCATAATGTCAAAAATTTGTGTCCTCCATGATGAAAATTTATGTACTGTAACTAAGATGATGCTGGCACTTGTATACGAGGTCTCTGAAGTCATATTTGATAGGAATTTTGGTCCGGGTGCATGACTATCCAAATTCAAATTCGGATACTTAATAAATTATCTAAATCCGGTTCAAACACTATCAGGATTGGATTTTTTTATCCAAACTCATCTCAATTGGATATCGAGTAATTTGGATTTATCCGGTCCAAATCCAATTGAGTCATATTAAATACTTTTTTATTTTATCAACTTTAAAATCATTTATCATTTTATAAATTATACATATATTAAATAAATAAAATTAACTACATGTTTAATTCAACATCGATACGAGAGGAGGAGAGCTGTCGAAGAGGAAGAGGGGAGCTGAAGATTAATCAAGGATTGTCGATTATAAATTATAAATTATAATTTCTTTATTTATGAAAAATAATGATTAGGATAAAGGATTTAAATATTTTAAAATTTAATAACTAATAATAATAATAATAAAATATATTTAAAAAATATATTAATTATATATATTTAAATATTAAAATAATTTGGATCGGGTTCGGGTCGGATGTATATCCATCCAGTCTCGGTCCAAATTCAAAGTTAAGCATTCGGGTTTTATCCAAATCCGGTCCAAACCCAGTCAAAGTGTTGACTACCTGATTCAATCGGGTTGGGCATCTATAGATTTGGTTTTTGTTACCATTTCTAATATTTGCCTATCATATTTTGATTGACGTGCCTTTGTAAAGGTTCAAGATTGATGATTTCACTTGTCCAAATCTAAAAAGGAACTTGTTAGTCTAGTTGCCGAATTTGCAAACTATCGTTGGTTTATGATCTAGCTTTAAAATTAGGGTGGTAGGACATGGATATATCATATGGTAGAACGTGGAATTGTGCTGTTGTTTAATCTGCCTTTATATTCTATAATATATAGGGTTTTTTTTTTTTGACATTAGCTTTTTCAAGTTTTTAAAAAAGGTTTATGATTGGGTTATATGATATGATTGATTTATTTTATTTTATTAAGTTATTTTAAACATATTTATAGTCATAAATAATGCGCTGTATGTCTAGACTCAAATGTGAAGTATTTAGGTCAGTTTTGAATTTATCTCTGTTACAAAATAAATAGCAAACTGCAATGTCCATAAATCCACGAGGCTGTAAGGATTTTGGTTGCTTCATGGATCACCTGGAAAGAAACACAACAAATTGTGAGGAGACGCTGGCTTTTTGAAGTTTACTTGTTCTCGGTCGTAGAGACATGAGCCGCTAAATTTTGCCAAAAAAGATTAATATACATTAAACAAAATTACATAATTTTTTTTTTTTTTTTTTATGAAAAAAAAGGATGGAAGGAGAGAAAACTTCGAGCCTCAACCCGTGACCTAAAAGACGGGAGCAAAGCTTCCACCAACTATAATACCATCTTAGTGATACAAAATTACATAATTTAGTGTTCTAACTAGAACACGTAGATGGACATGAGTAGAACCGCTAGACTAAATGAGTTCCAGTGGGGATATAAGATCATAGAAGGTTAGATACGAAGTCAGGGATAAAAGTGGATCGCATAATATCCCGAATCTTCTGGACATGATATAAAATTTTCTTACTAATATGTGTAAGCATATATGTTTCCATAAACCTAAACAACTATCAATATAAATAAACAACTATCTTATTTTGTACTTGAATTTCTGGTTCTATCCATATTTTTATTTAATATTGTATATCATTTATAATTTTTATTAAAAAAAAAATAATGTTACAGACTTGTTATTTGGATTTTATGGTCATAATATTTTAACCGTCCTCTATATATATTATATAATATTATTTTTATTATTCCATATATATGTCTCAGAATAAATATGGATATAAATTTTTATTTCTAATTAAATATGTATCCACAACCATATTCATCAGATGTAACTAATACAATGATATTTAATATGTATTCAATCCCGGGTTTTTTTGTGAAATTAGAAAAGTTTGCTGGAGCATGGTTGCTGTTGGATTATGGTTGAATACACTTCATTTACAGCATTCCTTTCTGTCATGGATGTTCAAATCCAAGCAATCGTCTGCTATTTTACGACCGAGCTAGAACTTACATATCATGTCAAATTATTCTATCAACTAATTGTTTTAATGTTGATATGCATGATTTTCCATGAGCTATAAAATGATGTAAAAAATGACCATTGCAATAGGGTCAGTGGTGGATCTCGGGTTAGCCTGCTTACATCCCCCTGATCGACGGCTGGATTTGGTCCAGGCCAAGGTCAGGCACATCCTCCTGCCTGAGACGAGCTTTGAAATATATTCGAGAGTCCCGACCGAGCCTGAGTTATGAAAATATTTTTTAAAATTTATTTTAGATCTGTTTGCACCGAAATATGAGTTCATCATATTATTATATATTTCGAGAAAGCTAACGCATAATATCTATGTACTATGATATTAGAAACAAGTATTTTTATACGGTGTACTTGGATACTGCGATTTGAACAAGAACTTGTACGAGTACTGCAGTAGATATCTGATGGCCCAATCCACATTCAGCTTCGCGCTGGTGTGCGAGCTGGATTAATTCTCGACTCGAGCCTTGCCTCGAAATCCAATTGCACCTCGGACCCAAACTTTCCTTGTCCAATCCAAAAAGACAACCTGAGGATCGTCCAGCCTGACAGAGGCCTTGCACCCTTTTATAGCGCCCAAGACTCTAGCTAATGCCTCATTTGCCCAAAAGCTCAAAGAGGCCTTGCTCCAAAGCGCAAGTTTTGAATAAACCAAATTAGCACTTTATGATCGAGAACATGAGTTGATCCGAGCAAGCATAATTCGAGTCATATAAGTTTCTCTCTCTTTGTTTTTTTTTTTTTTTGTTTTGTTTTTGTTTTTTTTCCTTTCGAGGGAAATAATTCTTTGTTTCTTTTTATTAAATTATCTTCTTGTAAAAAAAAAAAAAAAGCGTTCTTAATTAGTTCGTTGGTGGCGGGAAGTCATGCTTAGCAATGACCTCTTGTGTTGCAAAGCCCGGAAGACCGTTAAAATGTTGACTAAATAATATTCTTAGCAAGAATCTTTTGAAACAAGTCGGCAATCCAAAACCCAACTACAATTTGGATTTGGAACTGACCAGGCCCTGGTCCTTCAAATCAAACAAACCCAATTAAGGATGCCTGACATCAAATCATAAAGGTCCCAATCAAATAAAACAGATGATCAAAATTTTGAACAATTACTTCAAGTTTTTGTATGCTTAAATACCTATCGTAGGCAAGGTATGATATATTCCAAAAAATCTTCAAAGGACAAATAAAATTACAAACATTTTTTTATATAGATTCATGACCATGCAAAAGCCTTCACAAATGTTTTCAAGGAAAATTGTTACCATCATCGTCACCATATCTCGATGACCAAAACGATCTGAAGGAGGTCGATCTCGGAGCAAGGCCAACACCAATAGACGGTAATAAAGGGAACAACCCCAGGCCCGGCAATCCTCAAAACAGGCACGGAATACAGACCCAAAGCTAGATGATGGGAGGTATGTGATGGCCTCCCTGATGGTCGCGTTTATAACTATTGTCATGGGAGAGGGTTGTGATAGATTGGGTTGTCTGGGCTGTTGGAGACCTGGAAGATGCCTATCGGTCATCAATGGGTTAACTGTTGATTCCTCTATACAGGGATGTGTTGTGCGATGGAAGAAAATCAATGTTCGCCAAAGTCTTTTATGGTAATACAGAACATGGTGGTCACGGGGAGTGTATCGTGGATTTATTTAAACCATGAAAATAATAACATAAAATATAAAGGGCACCGGTCAACCAAAGGAGCGAGAGCCATCAAGGAGACCATCATTGAATAAAGGTTTGATGCGGTGCTTATTCAGGAATCAAAGATTACTAAACCAAGTACCGATCTTCTTAGATCATTAGGAGGTGGGTGGAGCTGTGGTGCTTACTAGTAAATCAAAGTTTATAGATTTCTTCGATCTGTAGGCCGTGTGATGGTTGTACATGATTTGCTTTCTTCAAAAGAGATTGAATATTTGAAAGGAACCATGGTTTTTGGATGGTGACTTTAGCATCACCAGGATGGTTCAAATAGGAAGGGATGTGGACAAAGTATTAGAAATAGCATGTCTTTTATGTATTTTATTACTGACCTAAATCTAGTAAATTTGGAATTGAAAGGAAGGGACTTCACATGAGTAATAGAAGAGTAAAACCTACTCCGGCATGTCTCGATTGTTTTCTACTTTGACATGGATGGGAGGATTTGTTTCCAGCATTTTTCAACAGGTCCTTTACAGTAAGGCTTTTGGCCGCATCCCTGTTGTGCTAGATTATACGAAAATATTCTATTAAACTAGAATCTTTCATTTTGAGACATGCTGGTTTGGGGAACTGGATTTGGAGGATATTATTATAGCTAGTTGGTGCAATGTGAGAGGAACGAATACTACCAAAAGGTGGGTGAAGAATCTGATAAACTTGAGATGGGCTATAAAAGGTTGGGCTAAGAGTAGGAAAGTAGCTAATAGGATTTACAAGGAAAATTTATTACAATACATAACCTGATTGATTTTAAAAAAGAGAAAATGGATTTGATAGAGATAGAGTAGAGGCATCATGAGACAGACATTGGAAGAGAAATATAGGAAAGAGAAGATATATTGAAAGCAAAGGGCAAAAGTAACATAGCTAAAAGGAGATAAAAACTCTGCATATTTTCACAAAGTTGCATCTGGGAGGAAAAGGAAGAATCATATAGTTTCATTAAAATAAAATGATTAATTACTGAACTCGGCAGAGGATATTGTCTTGAAGTTTCATGAGTTCCTTTTGAATTTCTTCGATAAAGCAACAAAGTTGGTGATCAACATTGATTGGAGCCTAATTTTTAGGGATAAACTTATGGACCTCTCGGATCTTATTAAGGGTTCACCTTGGATGAAATAAAACATGCGATGCTCATGTTTGATGGGAACAAAGCCCCAGGACTGGATGAATTCTCGTTTGCTTTCTTGCAAAGGTATTGGTCAATTATGGGGAAGATCTGTTGGTACTACTGGAAGACTTTTATCATAATCGATTGGACTTAGAGAGCTTAAACTATGCTTTTGTAGTGTTGATTCCGACGAAGACATGAAAAATGATAGTGAAGGATTTTAGATTTATTAGTCTATTTAATAGCCTATATAAAATTATTTTAAAGATTTTGGCTTTGAGACTTTAAACATTTTTACTAGAATTGATGGATATGGCACAATCAGCTTTAGTTTGGTAGAATGTTTTTTCTGTGCACATGAGATGTTAGCATTTTGTTAAAGATCGGGAAAAAATTGCATACTATATAAACTTGATTTTGAGAAGGCATTTGACAGTTTAAATTAGGAATTCATGTTCAGTGTGCTTTAGGCTAAGGGTCTTCCATTAAAATGGACTGGGTGGATTTTCCATTTGATCTCATCAGCTTTGGTATCAATGTTATTGGATGATGTACTAGAAAAATGGATAAAGTGCAAACAGAGACTTCGACAGGGTGATCCACTGTCATCCCCATTATTTATTCTATCAGTAGATGCTTTATCAAGGATCATGAAAAAGGCCAGGGATATCTGACTAATTGAGGGGATAGGATTCTAAAAGGAGTTTACGGATATACTTAGCTTACAGTTTGTTGATTATAAAGTATTATTTTGCATGGCAAAGGAGCAATCCATTTTAGTAGCAAAGGCAATTTTACTTGTGATATGGCAAAATCGTTGACGTGGAGCATGCGTCAGTGCCAGCTGGCGGCCAAGCGGAGCTGCAGGTTTTCTTTTCAAAAGCTCTCCTGCCAGGTGGCTCGACCAGTCCGAGCTTGGCATCTCTGCCCCTTCGCCAGGTGTCGACCCAAGTGGGGTCCACCTCGGTCGAAGTGGGCTTGCCTCTGCTCCTTCGCCAGGTGGCACCCCCCGATGGATCCATCTTGTCGAAGTCAAGCCTGGCACCCCTGCACCTTCGCGAGGTGGCGCCCCTTGATGGTCCACCTTGACCGAAGTCGAGCTTGCCTCTGCCCCTTTACCAAGTGTCGACCCAAGCGGGGTCCACCTCGATCAAAGTGGGCCTGCCTCTGCTCCTTCGCCAGGTGGTGCTCCTTGATGGGTCCACCTCGATCGAAGTGGGCCTGCCTCTGCTCCTTCGCCAGGTGGCACCCCTTGATGGGTCCACCTCGGTCGAAGTCGAGCTTGCCTCTGCTCCTTCGCCAGGTGGCGCCCCTTGATGGGTCCACCTCGGTCGAAGTCGAGCTTGCCTCTGCTCCTTCGCCAGGTGGCGCCCCTTGATGGGTTTACCTTGGTCGAAGTCGAGCTTGGCACCCCTGCTTCTTCGCCAGGTGGCACCCCATGATGGGTCCACCTTGATCGAAGTCGAGCTTGCCTCTGCCCCTTCGCCATGTGTTGACCCAAGAGGAGTCCATCTCGGCCAAAGTGGGCCCGCCTTTGCTCCTTCGCTAGGTGGCGCCCCCTGATGGGTCCACCTCGTCGAAGTCGAGCCTGGCACCCCTGCTCCTTCACCAGGTGGTGCCCCTTGATGGGTCCAACTCGGTCAAAATCGAGCTTGCCTCTGCCCCTTCGCCAGGTATCGATCCAGGAGGGGTCCACCTCGATCGAAATGGGCCTGCCTCTATTCCTTCGCCAGGTGGCACCCCCTGATGGATCCACCTTGCCGAAGTCGAGCCTGGCACTCCTGCTCCTTTACTAGGTGGCACCCCCTGATGGGTCCACCTCGACCGAAGTGGGCCTGCCTCTACTCCTTCGCCAGGTGGCCCCTTGATAGGTCCACATCGTCGAAGTCGAGCTTGGCACCTCTTCTCCTTCGCCAGATGGCACCCCTTGATGGGTCCACCTTGGTCAAAGTCGAGCCCTCCCCGTGAAGCATCCACAAGATCGGGGGCGTAAGCCCCGAGGACGCTGTTGAGGACGGCGCGCACAGGGCGACACATCCAGTACGGCGTTCCCAGGCCTGTAATGGTGCGTGGAACCTTGTTTGTACCAATTTTGGAGGGACATCTCGATCGAGGTACCAGACCCAACGGCTGGTGACCTGGATCCCCCTCAAAGGGGAGAGCCGCGATCAATGACTCGAACCCAAGGGCGCCCATGCTCGGATCGAGGCCTTGCCTAGTTTTCCTTTTCGTGACAGCTTGGTGGACGAGACAAGCTCGCCACTTAACTCCCAACCGTAAGGAGAGGCGACCGAGGGAGAACGGCAGGATTGGAACTTTTGACCTCCAGGGCTCCCCAAGGGACATAATCGAGGCATCGAAGCACCCAACGATCTTAAAAGGGCATCACGGGCAAGAAGAAAGGTAAGCAATCAAGATGACAAGCACATGGAGAAGCAGAGAACAGGCGACTCGGAGACAATGACCCCAGAAGAATTCGCAAGAGCGAGCCCGGCAAGCCCAGTCGCAAGGACCAGAGTGCCAGCCCCTCTTGTTCTCGCTCATTCTCACCCATCTCCTCATCAAAAACTCCTCTAAGCACGGAGACCTAGCGGGGATCCGTCTTAGTGGATCTGTTCCACTTTACCGCTCTCTAACTTGACCGTCGGAGTGCCCCCGCCGGAATTCCCGGCTCGGGTCTCTAACTTTGTTTTGCAGGTCCGGGAGCGTTAGGATTCCGTAGCAAAGGGGACCGCAATCCGGTGCCAACTCACAGCTGCAGGCCACAGCGATAAGGTCGGCAACAACTTGCATTCGAAATAGCTTCAGGGCTCAAGATAAATTTTTACAAAATATCTATGATATGTATGAATATTGGTCAACATGTAGTGAAAATGTTTGCATCATGGGGAATTGTACATTGCGCTCCTTTCCTCTAATATACTTGGGATTGCTGCTATACTACAAAAAAAATTATAAACAATGTTGGATGCCATTTATTGAAAAAATGAATTAGAAACTTGCAGCTTGGAAATGTTGCCTTCTTTTATGAGAAGGGAGATTAACATTGATTAACTCAGTTCTATCTGCATTGCCTTCACATTTCATGTTGGTCTTTAAATTACCAAAGTGGGTTGTTAATCGATTGGATCACGTTAGGAGAGCATTTCTTTGGAAGGGTAAATACAAGGTTAGTAGCTTTTACTATTTGGTAAACTGGAATTTAGTGTGTAAATCTAAGGAGTAAGGAGGTTTAGGGATAAAAAATTTGGTAGAAATGAATCAACATTTTTGGCTAAGTGGGCTTGGAAATATTTACATGGTTCATCAAATCTATGGTGAGAATAGATAAGGAGAGCATAGCATGTTAGGAGACTGATGGGTATGAGAACTAAAAAGAGCACTAAAAGTTTCTGTCCAATATGGAAGGATGAATGTTTAAATTTAAAGATCTTTTGGAATTGTGTTTCATTCAAATTAAGATAGGATAATACTATTCGATTTTAGGAGTATAAGTGATTGGAGGGTGTGCTAGTGTGCAATGCCTTTTGAGGATATGTATAAACAAGTTGTGAAGTCTAAGTTACTGATCTCTTCCTTTTGGAATGAGAGACAAACTTAGATGAAAAATCACTACTTGGGGGCCATTAACAAAAAAAAACAAATAGATCAGAAAGAGATCATCTTGGAGTTCCTCAAGCGTATCAGACCATCCCATATTACTGATACCCTAATTTGGAAACTTACTACAATAGGTACATATTTTGGTAAGCTCTTTTTATGCTTTTCTCAACTTTGGGGGTATCAAATACCTGTTCTACCACTTATTATGGCAAGCCCCAGCTCCAGAGAAAGTCGAGGTGTTTTTATGGCTGGCAACAAAGAATAAATTACATACAAGAAAAATCCTACAAAAGAAGGGATGGAATATCGGTCAAGGATGTGCTTTATGTAGAGCAAATTTAGAAACCAGTAGCCACCTTTTTTTTTTTAGATGTTCATTTGCCAAGAGTTTTTGGATGATATTGAAATTGCAACTAAATTATTTAGCTCGACCTTCCTTATTCTTGAAATCGTGGGCAACTTGGAGGAAGAAAAATAAAAAAAAAGTGGAAAGGAAGAAGTGGGAACCAATTACATGCAGCGACATGTTGGAGACCAAGGAATAAACAGAATGCAAGAATTGTAACACCCAGGAAAAAAAAAAAAAAAAAAAAAAGGCCTGCCGGCGCAATTGCCGAACCGGCCCAACGACGCCGTGGCCAGGTGCGAGCTCGTGCGGCGCGAGGAGCGCGGGGACATGGGCAGAGAGGCGACGCGTGGCGGTGACGTGTGGCGGGCGGGCGATGCGCGAGCGCGCGGGCTGGCGACGCGCGGGCGCGCGGTGCGCGGCCCGGCCCATCGCGGCGAGCGTCGAGCCGCGACCCAGGCCCACGCGCGCGGCGCGCGTGGGCGCGTGGGCTCGGCCCAGCCCGAGCTGGCTGTCGCGTGGGCGTTTCCCTGCCCGTTTCTCGTGGTGCATGGCGGTCCATGGGCTTCTGAGCAATCTGCACCGTCCGATCGTCCAATCGAATGGCTGAGATTAATCTGAAGGAGTTTAGGCTTGATTAGGTTCTTTTGGATTCGGATTTGGACGTGGTTTGAGACGTCAATCTCAGATCTGACGGCTGGGGAGATATTTTAATGGTTTTGAACTTCCTAGGTTACGTTTGAGGTGATTTTGGATAGGTTTTTCTCCTCTTTTTAACCAGGACGTCGATAGGAAGCAGGGAAGAGCCTGCAGAGAGCCATAGAAGAGAGGAGAAGAGAGAGAAAGAGAAGGGAAAAGAGGAGAGAAGAAGGAAGAAAGAGAAAGAGGAGAAGAGAGAGAAAGGGAGAGGGAAGAGATTTTGGTTTGGAAGATGAGAGAAGAGAAAATCAGGGGTGAACCGATTTGATTAATTTATTTATTATTGTAGGAGATCAATCTTTTGAGCAGGAAGGATTTGGACAAATTTCGGGTATAGATTGATACCGGATATTTTGGATTAGCGGTTGAAGGTAAGGAATTTTGTACTGATCATTCTTTATGCTTGAATTTATTATGGTCTGGTTTGATCTAGCATATATGTTTTATTTATTTGCACATGTGGTACTATATGACATGGCATAGTTGTTTTCTTGAGATAGACATTGTGGTTTTATTGTCGGTATTTCATGCATGATGTTATAAAGAAAATTGATATCCGGATGGATTGGACCATGATACCGGATTGTTAAATAGGTTGAACCATGAAATTGGATATCGAGTGGGTAGGACCATGATATCGGTTATTAAAATGGGTTGGACCACGATACCGATTTTCGAGTGAGTTGGACCACGATACCGGTTATCGAGAGGTCATAAAAGATATGTTTTGACAAGTGTTAATAAAGTAAATATGGTTTTTGGTCTAGCCATGCTATGGTAGCACCATGGTTATACAGCCTGAGCCATGGGCTTTGTACGTGGGAGCCGGCCACGGGCGGATAGTACGTGGGACAGCCGAGCCACAGGCTTAGTACGTGAGCAGGACCGACCATAGTATGCATGGTCGCTTTTTGGTTGCCAGTCATGGGCTGGTACATGACCGTGGCTAGTTCGGAACCCTAAAGATAAAGGTTCAATAAAGGAAATTCTAAAAAAAAATGTAAAGTTATCAAGGTGTGTAATACATGAGGCCTAAATCATTTGATTGCGTGACATAACATACTGATATTTTATTATTTCAGAAATTTATATTATTACTTGGAGTGATCATATGGATACCTTACTGGCTGTAGAGCTCACAACCTACTTTCTTCTTTTACAGAGTCGTGCAGATATTTGGCTTGGTGATGAGTGAGGTTTTCTTGAAGTAAGTGCCTCTTGTGTACCCAGGCCTTGCATGATCTCTAGGATAAAATCTAGGATTTGTGCGGCCGGTCGCGTGCCGATTCCGGTACTGAATTCGGAACGTGACAAGAATTTTCATGCACAAATCTTGTGCAAGATCAATCCATGGTGTCCTGTAATATATCATCCAGACTTTTGTTGGTCGAAGTGCTTTATGTCCACCAAAAGTATCCGGAGAATCACAAGGAGCTGCGCCAAAATTCAAACTTTGACAAGAAAAAGTATAATGGATGGGTTAAATTAATATAAGATTGAATTTTATCGTACCGAATGTCATACCGAACTAGATGTTAATCTTGTAAACTTTTATAAAAAAAAAAAAAAATACAGACCCAATTTCATAAGTTTCCCATCGAAACACTACTCCAATACAAAGGAAAAACTCTTATGGCTCGACAGCAATCAAATATCCTCACAATGGGATGAAGAGGACATCTTTGCCCAGTATGGCCAGAACAAGCACCGGAGCGCTGCAACCGATGAACATCACCGCAATGGCTAACCAAAGGCTCTCCTCATGGACCACCAGGTACACAGCAGACATCAAGGTCACGATCATCGCCAAGCACGCAACCACGGTGAGCCTGTGGCCCCAAGCCAGCTGATCGAGCTTGAACCGAACCGGGTCCTTCCATGCCCATATGAAGCAGAACACAACCACAAGGGAGCTACACATTGCGATAGTGTTGGAGATCACGAAGACCTTGAAGGCTGCATGCTTTCCGAGTATGGCGAAACCGTATGTTTGATGGAAACCTCCCGGCATGGTGAAGGTGGCAGCGAAGGTGACGGTTGCAATCAGAGCGGCCACCCAAGTATACGTCTCTATACTTAATTTGTAGTGCTCATCCGCCTTCGACATCTTATTTCTAAGGGGGTGAGACATGCTTACGGTGCCATTCCGTTGTTTCTTGTGTACTTTTGCTTCGTGCTTTTTCAATTTCTTCCAAATGTACAACTGGTTGAAGTGCAACGGTTTAGTAGTAATTAAAGTTGGGTTATTGTATATGTTTTTGAGTTTTTTTTTTTTTTTTTAATTAACCACGATTTCAACAATTTAGTACTATATGTAAACATGAAATGAAATTCTATATATGTAATCTTATGACCTGTGGGCGATGATAAATGTAGTGGGTGCACGATCAAAGGGGAGTGCGTTCGCAGCATTAATCTTTGCTGCTGAACTACAGAAGTATAGATCATTAATTATGCCTTAATTTGCAATGGATTCTTCCCGGTCCAAGTTGAAGAAAATGATAAATTTTGATAGGCAAAGGAGGAATCTTAAAAAAGTCTCTTCTTCTTCTTCTTTTTTTTTTTTTTTCCAAACATCTTCCTCGGTAAATTGTGTGTGGATTAAAGTAGAATGAGCAATAAAAAATGTTTGCTATGTAACCGATCGCTAAAAATGTTCTATAATTAGATTTCTCGAGGATTTCCCATTAAGATGCAGTGTATCCAATTTGACTAATAGGTTTGCATTTTACGGAAAAGTAGAGATTAATTTTTGATTAGCTACGATATAGAGATAAACGCTTGCGTTCACGTGATGTGAACATGTACATATAGTATCTTATGCATCTCAAAACGTGATCTAAATGTTAAAAAGATATGAAAATAATTAGATTATGATTATCTTTCTTCTGCAATTATATCATTACCTCGTCTCTTGCTTAAGTTTTTGGAATCCCTTCTTTTATAGCAGTCTAGAATGTTTAGCCTTTTAAAAGAGATATCATAAATTATTTAAAATTTTAAATATAATAGTCTGTTTACGGAAATTGACAAATTGGAAATGGACCCTTCTTCTTTTTTTTTTTTTTTAAAAAAAAAAAACTTCACGCACGCACCAAAAAAAAAAAAAAAAGGTGGGGGTCCGGGCCTCGGATCCTTACCTCATATGTGTCCAGTTTTTCCAGAGATTCAACCAAATTTCTTGCAGTGAGTCCCTCATTATTTTTGATGCTCGGATCCACTCTCCTGTCTTTCATAAGCAAGATAGACGACTGTATCCTGGAATGCTTTGCAGCCAGATGAAGAGGAGTGTTCCCTTCATTATCACCTTGGTTAATTATCTCATCAAACACCATGGTCTTCAATAGGCACTCCAGCGCTCCTAATCTTCCGCTCACGACGGCAATATGAATAGCATTCATGCCCTCAGAATCGACCTGCTCTATTGCTACTGGACAATATTTCAAGAGCACTTTGATTGCATTATTAGAACCATGGTCAGCAGCTACGTGAAGAGGAGACCGCCTCATAGAGTTTACGGCATAGACGAGTGAAGGTTCTTTCTTCAACAGCATCTCTACGATCTTGGCATCGTTCTTTTGCGCAGCATAATGAAGAGCACCATTCCCGAACCTATCCGTAACTTTGAGGAAGTCGCTCCGTTCTCTCAGCAACGTCTCCACGATGCCTGTCAGGTACGTAGGTACGTATTTTAGTTATAAAAAGTTCCGTTAACAGATCAAACAATACGTTTCCACCCCAAAAATTTTTTTTTAAAAAAAAAAAAAAAAAAAAAAAAATCAAACATACGTGGCCCAGGAAGGAGCGACATAAAATAAATTAGCGGACCGGCTTTTCCAATATATACGGTGAATATGGAGACGAAATGGCTGGTGGCCAAAGACCCCAGAATGCATAAAATAATGCATCAGAACTTACCATCATGGCCACCGAGCACGGCCTGGTGCAGAGGCGACCCCGTCCCAGCCTCCGACGGCTCCATCTCCTCCTTTGTTTCTACCCATGGTTGCTGCAAAATCTTGCTTACAATCTCCAACAACCCCTCCCTCGCTGCAACGTGGAGCGGCGACTCCTTCATAGAGTTTGGCAAATGCGCAACCGGTGGATCGGCACTCAACAACTTCGACGCAATCTCGATGTTCCGGTGCTTCACTGCCTCGTGCAACGCGGTGTTACCTTTTCCGTTGGTCATCCTTAACGGCTCCAATGCCAACCGGACATCTTCTGGCCACTTGGAGGCATAATCGATCAGCAGCGACACGATTTCCAGGTGCCCGGCGCTTGCAGCAACATGCAAGGGGGTGTCGCCCTCGGCGTTTCCGACGATGATGAGGCAACTGCGCTTTTCCAGGATCTCCACAGCGAAATCTCTGCGTCCTAATCTTGCTACCAGATGGAGTGCTGTGTTGCCTTGGGGAGTCGAAGACTGGAGAATCTTCTCGTCCTTTTCAAGCGTTTCTCTCAAACTCTCAACGGTTCCCCGCGTCAGTGCTATGTATAGTCCAAGATCCATACTTGGTGCCGATCGATAAGTAGTCGTGGTGCTTCTCCCTCTCTCAACAACGAGGATATTAAGTGGAGGGTCAAGGAATTGTTGCCTGATCGATCACCGGGAGGACTTAAAAGCTTTAATGAAACGTGTTGGAACTTCTTAAATAATGCGTTTGATATAAGGCCCGAGCCGGAGTTTAATTACATCCACGAGACAGCTTCGCACGACTTGTTCTGCGATTAAGCGATCAACTCGGTGATTATCATTAATGCTCCGCACATTTTAAAGGCAAGGAAATCATGAGGAGACAATATAAATTTTCTTATAAATAGGAATAAGAGGAAAAAGCATTGGTGTAACATACTACACCATGGCAAATCAGATGAAGTCGCTCATCCACTAAAACAGAATTTTTTTTTTTTTTTTTAAAAAAAAAGAAAGAATTCCTACTCTTTGGTGATAAAAGAATTGCCCAATATTACGAGTTCCTTGTTTCAAAACTAATCAAGTTTTTCCTCGTGGAGAGAGATTTATTCAGCTCTTAAATCAGCGATGTTACTTCGCAGTTTGTCTATAGTCGATTTGTTTTGATGGTAATTGCCTATAATTAATTCTCTTGAAACAATGATAATTATATATAGTCAAAATAAAGAGACTAAATATTCTAGTAAACGAAGAGGATAACGATATATATATATATATATATGGAGATCAACTAACTCACCTTGTCCAAAAAGCAGTGTCAGGGCGTCTCAATCAGCGCGTTGAGCTGAACGGGAAGATCTGAAATGTAAGCCCACAAGTAGAACTGAAGCAAGGATGGGTGATGAGCTGAAACGATTACGTAAGTTTACTGGAAAGCGCCATTTATTGTTGTAGATTGTCATAGTTTAAGTTCGTAACTTTGTTCCTTGCTTGGACTACATGCCTCGAATGCTACTTTACCTCCGTGTGCAGAATGGAATATGAGGTGCCTTGGCCATTCCATCCACGGCATAGCTGACATGTTTTTTGGAAGCCAGATGTGGGGACAATGGTCTAAATTGCCTCTGTTTTTAAAACTAGGGTCCTTTAATTCAGCCCTTTTCCTATTTTTAAATCTAAAGCGGAAATGATGAACCGCGTTCTCTCTAAAGCCATGTTTTTTTCGAAGTGCAAAATGACAGGTATTAGGGGCTCAAGGGCGCCGTTAACCGCGAAGCTTCGTTCCGGTTGACCTCTAACTTTTTTATGACTTTCATCATGGATGGTTCAAAAAAAAAAAAAAAAGAAGAAGAAGAGGAAATGTAGGAAACTATTGCTTTGATTTCTCCTTTCCAAACGGTAGTAGATGGATTTACCATTTGGAGGCGAATATCCTGAGAGCTATACAAGAAGAGGTATGGCAGTGCTCTCCTTTCTCTCCGTTGAAAGAGCGGTTCTTCTTCTTCCTTGCACCTTGCGTTTTTTCTCCCTCGACCCTTTTAGGCGATGCGACGTACGATAGAATTTTTTTTTTTTTTTTTAAGGGAATACGGGAGGTTTAACTATCCATTATTTTATTAAAAAAGATTGAAGTATTGTTCCCACCTGTGTACGCACCACTTGGGCTGATCATGCAATACAGCCACATGGAGTGATATCTTATAGGATATATATATAAGATCTATAAAATAACAAAATCTCCAATAATATTAGAATAATTATATTAATTATAATATTTAACTATTGATTTGATTAAATAAATGTACTATTATTAAATATCAAAGTTCACAAAATTTAAATATTCGTATGTGATGTGAAAAGATTTAATTAACTAGTAACATTAATGCTCAAAATCCATGCTCAACCCATCTGAGACCAGGCGTCCCAGAACTTTGAAAAGGAAAAAAAAAAAAAAGGAGCTTTTATTCTAGTAAAAATATCTCACATGCTAACACTAATATTATTAGCAGTTTCATATAAGTTATTATCCATATTTTGTTAATATTATCCAAACTAATTAAAAATAATTATTTTTATTTTTGGACTAACCATGATTACATTTCAACTTGTAATTAGCAAACCATAATACTCGTGCTTTGTTCAAGATGGTAAACTGAAATATCCTAACTTTGGCCACTATAATGGCAAATTAGGAACTTGCACTTTGGCTCATCATGGCAAACCAAGATATATATACTTTATTCTATGATGGCAAAGTAGATTGTCATGATTTGGCCCATGATCAAAAATCTAAAATATTATGATTCACCCATAACTAACAGTTCATATCATGACTAGTCTAAATCCTTATCACACAATCATTGGATCATTCAAAATATTGGTGTTAGCTCAGATGGAAGGGGCATTGTCACATATCTCACATGTCTAATTAGATCGAGGCATGATAATACAGTTGACTCGAATAAATTTTAAATCAATTCCTAGAGCCTAAATATGGCAGTGTGAGATTGGCTAAGAAATTTCTAAACCCAAACTTTTTTCCTGGCACTTGCATTTGAGCCAGGATGATATACTCACTAATAGCCGAAGAAAGACTGAGCTGCCTTTGTTGTCACCCTATATCAAATATTTTCTAGCGAAGTGGGAGTTTTATAGTTTCACCCAAGGAGGGTAGCTATGCTAGTCTCCCCCTCACTTCTTTTCGTCTTATAAAAAAAAATCCTTATTACACAATCATTGAATCATTCAAAATAGTTGGCATTTTAATCCCAGCGATCAATATGTAATATATGATATAATAAAGAATTATAATTTTTTATATTCTCATATTAACAATCATATGAGAAACAATGATCGTCAAGTATAAAATTAAAAACCATCATATATAATATATACATACATACATACATACATGTATAATCAAGTCAAAGTATAAAAATCATAGATAATTATGGACCGTGGATAATTTATGGTTGTTGTCCTGCTAGATAGTACAAGAGAGGGGGTAAATTAGATTTTTAAAAATTTTAATTCAAATATGTACTACTTTTGAATCTTGCAAAGTGATGGTAAACAGAAATATGTGCTTAAACTATTCTAAAATGAAATATTAAAAATAAAAGCAATGAGACAAGAAAATATATACAAATACATAAAAATTTTATAGTGGTTTAGTGTTTCCAACACCTATATCCACTTTCCAAGCTTCTTTTAAAAATTTTTCACTATAATCTTTCCAAGATTACGGTCAGATTGTTTCTTGGTATCATAATCTAAAATCTATTACAGCATCCCTGGCCAAGAACCTAACTTTAATTTTTAATTGAAGTTAATTATAAAAAAAATAATAATAGAGTATAAACACAAAGCTCTTTGAAATGAATAAAAATAAAATAATAATACTCTAAAAGGAGAATCCTAAGAATCTATTGGAATCTTCAAGCTTGTCTCCTTATAAAAAATCCAATTATTGGAAATCTTTTTAGGTAATTGAAAAGTGATAGTTCTCAAATTAATATTTCTTAGTTTTTCTTTATTCTTAATTTTCTCTTGATTGCTCTTGAAATATTCTCTATTCTTCTTATTTTTCAATAACTTTGGTGAGCTTTTAATATGTTTCTAGAGTCAAAATAACCATTTCCGATCATTGAAAAATGAAATATGACCATTAGATTCAAATTTATATAGTTTTGTACTTTTTGCAGAACTAACCATTGGACTATCAATAGCCTTCGAGTCAACTTGGATATTACTCAAGTCAACTCAAACATCATCCGAGTTGTCTCGGTTCAAAAAGGAGTAGACTCGATTTAGATTATCAAAATTCATCTTTATATTTTTCACTATTGAGTCGACTCAAATTGTTAGGAATGACTTAGTTGTCAATTCATCAAAAATCAATCTTATGTAGAACACTATCGAGTCAACTTGGATAATTGAAGTCGACTTAATCTCCATCCAAGTCAGCTCGATTGCCAGTAGAGTTGGCTTGATTCTTAAATCACAGAATTCAACCTTATGTATTTTTCAGTTCACCCTATTGGGGTTGACTCAGTTTCTATCCGAGTCAACTCGACTGCATGCTGGCTAAAATTCTTGCATTTCAAAATTCTGTTTTTGAGATTTTTACAAGATTTTTTAATTTCTCTTTTCAAAATACTATTTTTTGCTTGAAATGCATTGGTTTTTTCTTCTTTTTTGTGCTTCAAAAATGTGTCTTTTATATCCAAATTTTATCAAAGAATTTGTGTTGAGTCATTGACAAAAAAAAACTTTTAGGATACAACAAGTCACAATGAGAATTTGTTGAGAGCAAATCTAAAATTCTTCTAGAACTCTATATAAGAGAAAATATTTTGTAGCTATAGAAAATATTTTTGAGGAAGTAAGAGAGTTTGAGCTTTACTTTCATTATTCTGAAAATCTAGAATATATAAGAAACCAACAGTTGTATTTAAAAAAACACAACTCTTCTTGAAATAGTTTTAAAAAACCTTTTGTACAGTTAAATAGTTTCAAACTTCTTTTTGTTAAACAAACAAATCCACCATTTTTGCTCTTTGTTTTTCCTCTATTCCATCCGCTTTCCTCCTATTTCCATTTAAACACAAGCAAAATAGAATAGGGTATAGAAGTCTTTTCTTGCATGGATCAATAGATGTTAGGGCTGGAACTAGACTTAGGCCAACCTAATAAACTTCAGGCTGGCTTGAAATCGAGCTAGGCTTCAGACCACGCTTGAAGTAGATTAGGCTAAGTTTGAACATAATTATACAGTCCATTTGATTTTCGGACAAGGCTCGGATTTTCTTTGGCCCAGTCTGACTCAGCTCGAACCTAGCCCAAACACAAGCCTGACTTCCGGCCCAAGATTTTTTAGGCTATTATCTTTAGACCTGATCCTGAGGCCTGTCTCCTGACTCCTCTTTGGTTCTCTTCTCAGTCCTCACCTCTGGCTGCTACTTGCTAGGTTTTGTCGTCTACCGGTCTGCTTGTTTCGATTACAGCGAGATATCTCGGTGTGGTGGATGCCTTCGAGAAGATTCTTAGGTCGGATAGCCTCCGCGGCCTCTACTGGGGGTTAGGCATGTTGTGTAGGAAAAACCTTCATTAATTTTCATGGATCATGGATAGAAGATTGAAATACATAAGATCTATTTGATAACAAATCTAAAACTATTTATCATATATGTTATCAAGATCTATTAAAAAGGATTTTACGATACCTACTTGTATTTGCCATTAATCCCAATTCTTGAAGAGATGCTCACATGAACATCGAAGGCAGAATCCTTCTCTCCAGCATCCTTTCATAACAAGCGACTCATCGATGAGACAAATTGTGAGAACAAAACTGACGCATAATATGATATAATAATAATGAGGAGTAAAAGGGGACCTAGCATATTATTTATAAGCAAACCCTAACAGGTCCTTCCATCATGGGCCAGTTGGGCCAAGGCCTACACTGTGCCGCCTCAACCATACCAACCCACATGAGGTGCTCATAGCCCAAACAATGATCACATAACATTGGGCTCATCATACGTCTATCAACATGGATCACAAAATCAACCCAATTTTAATAAACCATAAAATAATAATTAATGTCAATCCAAATTAAGAAAAACTCTTACATTCTTCCACTTGGGCTACATTAATTATAATTTTAAAAATATTTTATTTTAAAACAACTCTCGGGTTGAAAATAAAATATGGCCATCATATGATCCATAGACAACACCTACAAATAACTTGGTCTAACAATATTCATAATGCCGAATCATGGGATCATTGTACTACTTATCGAAACAAGACTTATCTATAGTTACACGCATCATAAATATTATCAACATGAGTCTTGGATGGTAGTGTAGCAAAAAAATAGCATCAAGGTGATTCAAAATAAAATATGCTATTTTTTATTATCAGTCCTTCAATTTCTTTTAACATACTTAGAAAAATAAAATAAGCAAGAAAAATTTCAATGGCATTAAACAACAAGCTACTCTGTCTCACATACTTAATGACGAGACAGCACAACAGGTACAATACTAAAAGAGATATCTCATAATCAAAATAAATTAAATAATATATCTTTAATCATGATTTCTCTTTAATCACATGCTTTATAACAAGCTAAAAAAATTTCATGACTTCAAAAGAAGTCTGTATGCCTCCAAATACAATGAAATCTCATAATCATCAAATGAAACATACCCATATAATTATCATTCTCATGACAAAATCATTCTTGAGATACTATATTATATTTTATTATTACACATATGCACATAAACTATATAGGAATGCAATCCAACAACTAAAGTAATTAATGATAAATAAAATTTTATCAATCAAGTCAATGTATAAATACATCAAACTTTTACTAATCCAAAAAAATTAAAAATTCTAAAATGCTCATATTCTTGACATGCTTCATAAAAACTATGGATCTCATTCTTGATTAGATGATCAACAAATATTGACTTTCTATATTGTACAAAATATCTTCATTTTAACTAAAATCTCTGACTGATAAATCTTCACATAGATAGAGATAATAGAAACTTTTATCATATCCTTTAAAGAGAATAGCTGCATTATGATTATAATAGATTTTAAGTAATTTTAAGATAGAATCAATAATTATAAGATTCAAGACAGTTTCATAATAAAAATAATAAAATTACGACTTTGTAATATGCCACAAACTTTACTTGTATATCTAAGAATACCAATAGATTATATTTAAAGCCTTTCTATGAAATAAAACCTCTAGTCATTTACATTGTCATAAGAAATGATAAGTATCTATTTTCTTATCATGTGATTTCTTTACTAGTGCTACATCAACAATAATGGAGGTACAATTATCAATTTGTATATTTAATGTTATTTTCCTACTGTCCTCCAGTAGGATGAAATATAATATTTACATAAATAAGAGCAACAACTTTATCTTAGTTTCAATGTCATATTTCTAATATAGGAGCATCTAATATCAAAATATGGCATGATTTAACTCAATATTCATAATACCTCTATTAGAATATTAGAATATGTATTCATTTACAATTATCTAGATAATCAAAATAAAGAATGTATTATTATATAATTAAGATTTATTCATTGATGAATTACCAATGATTAAGTATCGCAGCATAGCTCCAAATATAAAATTAAAAGATATTGGACTTCCTACTAACCTTTAACTAAAAAGGATATCATTTTTTCAAGAATTTATTTAAAATATATATAGCAGTTATTTAGGATGTTATACTAGAGACATCATGATAAATTGTACCCACTCATCATGCTTTACACCATGTTTATTGATGTGCTTTGCCTTTCAATTACATCATTTTATTTAAAAATTTCAGACATGATGTATTAAATAACTATCTCATACTTATTCAAATATTTAATAATACTATTTATTTATTATGTATGGGATCCTAGAATATGACTGATACACATTATCAATATCATTATCTTTTTATCAAAAGTAATAAATTTTTGAATAAAAATAGAATATAATTATTAATTAGTTTCATATATATGTTTTCAAGTTTGCTAAACTGCATAGTAAGAAAACTAAAATACAATGAGTAATGAATATATTAGAGATATAAATCTTATAATACTAATTTTAGGTACAATATTCTTTAGTTTTAAGGTATAGATCCTAACACCATCATACCATCTATCACACATTAATTTATCTATCCATCAGCTATCTAGACTTTCTTTTATCAGATTCTACATATCTTTCATAAATAAGTTAAAAAATTATATTATATTATCATTCTTAAATACAACAATAATAATGAAATCAATTGTATAAATATATTACATATAAAATTATGAAATCATTCACTCTTTACCATTTTTTAATGCAGCTTTAGTTCAGAGTACTCTATTAAAGTTAACCAAGATGGAAGCTCATTACATAATATAATATCTATATTTTATCAAATTTAGTACTAGCATAATTTTATTTTTTATATTTTATTTTAATCAGAGTCATCGTAATGGAGCATTAACTCTATCGAATACAAATATACTGACTGCTAAATAATCTTTATATAGTTAATCAATAAAGAAATATATATAATTTACTCCAAAAATTTTATAAGTATTATTTTAACGAGAGCTCTAGGTCTAGTATTACAAGACTTTCTTTAGAAAAAAAAGTGATCTACGTAAGGAATCTCTCTTTAACATATAATGCTATACAATCCCTTTTAAAAATATCTTATAGAAGGATCTTATAAATTTCAATGAACGGGCCACTTTGATAGTCACCATCCATCAAAATTTAAAAACCTTCCAAAAAGGGATTATCAAGTCATGACCTTTAAAGTATCTTAAGATATATAAAATATCAATCAAACTCGTGTACAATGCAACATATTTGAGGTACAATTAATAAAAACTTTAAATATAATAAGTCATTTTTAATAAATATACTATGTGCATCATCATAAAATTTTTCTATAGGTAGAAAATATGGTATACTTTTGAGCTCCAATAATGAGATCAATAAAAATACAAAATTTTTGAAAATATGTCTCTTTTATATAAATAAATTTTTTAGGTCCAATATATATATCTTTTTAAAGAAAATAAAGGTTAACATAATGAGGATACAAGATACTCGAAAATCTGTTCCCTTTGGGTAGACAAATTTTTTAAAACCCAATATACCTCTATCTCTAATATTTTGATCCAGTTAAGACCTCAACAACAACATTATTATTAACAGAGAAATGACTGTATAATCAAAGATGGCAGGAATGTAAAATACTTATCAATGGGTATATACCATAAATGATATATAAGAGTCTAAATGCAATATCATAAATTCTTTTTTGGACATAATATGTAATATGCATAAGTACTCTTCATATGAAATCACAAGTAAATAAAATATCCAAACAGTCACAAACCTATCCCTTTGGACAAACAAGCTCATGAAAGCTAGAGTACTATTGCAACACAATACTCCATACAACATTTCTCGATTAAAACATACAATAACCTTCTTTGGACAGGCGGTTGTATGCAATAACCAGAAAATATCCCTCACATAATAAAAAAATTCAGTGGGTTGACACAAACAAACAATTTTAATGATAAATATTTATGCCAATCCATAAATTATTTATACAGAAAAGATAATTGCCCAAACAACCACAAAATGGTATACTTTAATGATGTGTACCATAAAAGATTAGTCCAAAATGGATACTTTAACAACATGCACCCCACTGATCAAATTATAATATAATAATACATTCTAACTACCACTTCTATCAATAACACTTACTACACAACTATAAAATACCTTTGAATAATAATTATAGTATATAATAAGTATCATAATTAATTACAATTAATTTTGTATCAACTGTAATAGAGATATTAATATGCAATTCTAAATAAAAGATAAATAATTAATTCTCAATAACTTAACCATTCAAAATTCATAGAGTGCTCCGAACTCTTTGAGGTTACGCAAAAACATACTCGAATTATATAATAATGAATAAAATTACATATAAATAATTTTAAATTATTTAAATCTTTCATCATATATGAAGAACTCAACTAAAATGTTCTTTAAATTAACACGAGTCCAATGATCCAAAAATGCTTAAATCGGATATAAAATCAGCAAGTTCCAGTAATTTTAATAAAAAACAATGATAGAGAACTAAAACCGTAAATTATAAAAAATATAGGTACTTTTCTATAAAACACATTTTTAAAAAAAATAGGGATCTAAATGTAAAATTTTTATGACTCATTTATAATTTTCAAAACTTTAGTGGCCTATCAATCATTTTACATCGATCTTTATACAATTCTTAATTTTATAGTGGTTTAATTGTAACATTTCTTTTAACCCAAAATTAGGCTAATTTAATATGATTTGGTCCAGCCAACTCATTAATTTGGCTCAACACAATTAATAGATTGGATTTTAAATAGACCAAAAACTTTATAATCCGAAACCAAAGTTCACTTAACCTTATCTCCTTCAACCCTTTCTATTCGATGATGGATTAACCATCATCAAGCAGTGGAAATGAGGTAAATGTCAGCCTTCATGATCTTTGGGTATATTAGCAAATAAGAATTAATACTAGAGATATGTGATGTTTTTACCTCAATATCATTCTCAACATATTGAATATGTTGTGAGCATAACTATAGCACTCGGGATGACATAAAGAGCAAGCATGTCATGTTTTAAGTATGGACAAATCAATATCCCCATTAATTATTATGATCCTCATGTTTATTAGAAATGCATGAGCAGTATGGAAATTATCACTTAAAGATAAATATGGAACCCTCGAGAAACAAAGGGCCCAACAAATGGGTAAGGCACAAATGGTCTAGTGATCTTTATGCGCTACCATAAAATTATGGATGTCTGTATTAAAATCTTTCCAAGTAAGAAAGAGCCGGCCATCATAGCACATTGACGTTTCATAATGTCAGCAATTTTTTTTTGTCATGCAAGTCCTTCCAAGTATTTGAGCTAATGATATTAATGAAATGGATAATACATCTTGGTACATGCCAAAGGACCATAATTAATAGGTGACAAGTATAATTATTTATTGGTGCCTCATGTACATTCGAATCCAAGACAACATCCAATATCTTTTTTCTTTTTTTGGGACCAATACATAAATATAAATTTACAGGGTCTTAATTGTAAAAGAACCAATATATAATATAAAAAAAGTAGGGGCCTTGATGCAAAATGACTTTTTTAAAGAGATAATGGGCTATTGGATTTTGGGTTAAGGCCCAAAACCCAAAACCCATTTGAGCCTATCATTATCTTCCCCATGATTCAAAGAAATAGGGGAGGATAAACCACCGACCATCGCTATCTGGATCCATCTCGCTGGTGCAAAGATCGACAAGACGGCCACCAAGACCGGCCGAGGATAGCTGGTCATCACCTCTGACGGTGTCGACGGCATCCGATCCGGGCCCGACGGCGGGCAATCAATATTTTTTTCCTTTTTTTGTTGTTCTGCCACCACCTTCATCAAATCCCTCATCGCCAGTGCTAGGACCGGTAAGACAGCCATCGACCGACCGGAACAGCCGGTCGGTGACTCCGGTGGTGTTGTCGGAGATCGGGATGCGTCCGACGGCCGGCAGTTCGACTTTTCTTCCTTCCCCAATTTTTTTTTGATCGTAGCCGGTGACCAAACGATCACCGCTGCATGACGGTCGGCCGGGATCACCGCCGTTGGGGGGATCGATCACAAAGAACGACCGGGAGAGGAGATCGCAGTTGCTGAGACCGACCGGGGATGGTGGACCGTGGCCGGGGATGGCCGACCGTGGCCTCCCATGGTTGCCGACCCTCTTCCCATCGCTCGATTTTTTTTGTGTCCGTGATCTGAAACATATCATCGCCGTCGCCGCCACTAGGGTTCGGGGAGGAGATCAAAGGTGGCACCGTCGAGGTTCGATCGGTTAGGATTCAAGAAGGTCGGAAACGGCCTTTCATTTATTTTGTTCCACAGTTTCTCCCCACCATGGCCGCTGCCTTCCATGGCTTCTTCCCCGCCACTGCCAGCTTCCAAGATTTCTTCCACTGTCGCTGGTGACCTCTTGATGCCGATGATGGTTTGGACATCTCAATCAACATCTATCGGCAAATCACAGCCGATCCGCATCGATGGGAAGGAGAGGGGAAAGGGCTTTTAAGAAAAATAAAATAAAAACAAGAAGGTATGCCTTCTTTTATGATTATAACATGCATGTATGATTTTATCTTACCGATCTGGTAAATAATATTATATATATCAAATAAATAAGATAAACAAATGATTCTAATCTTTCACCATAAATATCAGGATTCTGATACCAAAATAGGAAAAACCTTTATTAATCCTCATGGATCATGGACAGAAAATTGAAATACATAAGATCTATTTGATAACAGATCTAAAACTATTTATCATATCTATTATCAAGTTAAAAGGGCTTTGCGATATCCACTTGTATTCACCATTAATCCCAAATTGTGAAGAGATGCTCATGTGAATATCAAAGATAGAGTCTTTTTCTTCAGCATCCTCTGGCGACTCATCAATGGAGCAAGCCATGAGAACAAAACTTATGCAGAATATGATATAATAATAATAAAAAGTGAAGAGGGATCTAATTTATTATTTATAAGCAAATTCTAACAGACCCTCCATTACGGGATAATTAGACCAAGGTCTATACCGTGCCGTCACAACCATATCAACTCACGGTTGCTCCTAATTCAAATAATGATCATAAAATATTGGACTCATCATATATCTATCAATATAAATTATAAAATTAATTTAATTTTAATAAATTATAAAATAATAATTAATATTAATTTAAATATTTTTAAAAAAATATCTTTGCCTGTACCCCCTCCTATGCCATCCGGTGGGCATCCTACTCCCTCTCGTAGCAGCTCATCCGGGACAGGATCGGTTACCACACCGGTGGCCTTGGTCGACTCTCCACGGCTGAGTGCGACCCTGGAGACTGAGGGGGGTTGAGGCCGGATTATGGAACAGTGGCGGCGGTGCAGGGGTGAGCACAGCGGTGGTAGGGGAGCGGCGGCAATGGTGACGATGCCACTGGACACGATTAAGACAACGATGCACGTGATGGACAGTGGCCGGGGATGGGGGCAGGGTGACGATCGGATGGACATTAAAGAGACTACCTGGAGAAGGAGGTTTGGGGGTGCGTTACAGAGGGTTGGGGCTGAGGTGGGCTTGGATGTCGTGTCAGTGACCACAATGATTACCACCTACGAGTTCTTGAAGCGGCTCTCAACCATGGACCTCTTGAAAGGTATGCAAATGAAAAATGACTAAAAAAAAGAAAAAAAGCTTTTCAATTTTTTCCAATATATTTCCTATATATATATATATATTTCTGTTTAGATAGAGAAATATAAGAAAAAAAATCATCATGGATGTAATTTTCCTCCATGATGTTTAGATGAAATCTAATCCAACTTATGTTTTATACATTTATTGGGATAAGCATTTTGTCTGCGAGAAAAATATCAGAGTATTTAATTTGGGCCAGTTCAATTAGGATTTGATCGGGGTTAGACGGTTATTCAGGCTAGCTTGATCAGATTTTGATTTGGACCAACTCAATCGAGCTTAGACCGGATTCTGCCTTGGGCTCGTACAGGACTTGAGCCTGATTTTTTCAAACAAACGTAACATAAGCCTGATCCAAAATTTAAAATTATTTTTGGATTAGGCTGGGATAGGTGTTTGGCCTAGCTTAACTTGATTAAGAATGGTAAAGAATGGTTAAGTATGATCTGACCTGTATTTAATATATTTTAAATAAATTTGGATTGAATTTAAATGTATTTCGGTTGTAAATAGTTTATTTTGTTTAATTTATTTATTAAATGAATTGGATTGAGAGTTAAATTTTTTAATCTATCTAATTTTTTATATTTTTAATTAAAATATTATATATCTGATTAATATAAAATTTAAAAATTATTTATTTTTTATTGATTTCGTTCCGTTTCGGATTCAAATCACGCCTGCCAGTCTGTCACGGTGTCAGAGGATCGGATCGATCGTGGACGTCGTGCAGAGGTCCACAGATCATGGGTGGGCCGCCTTTTTCTCCACCTGCTCCGCCATCTGATCCCCCGCCGCCGCACCGGAAAATCGCCGCAAAAACTGGCGAGCATCCCCTCTCCTCCCGCTCCCCCTCCGCCACCCTTTGCCCCTCCCTACGGTGCCTCTCCTGCTCCCTATTCGACGAGACTTTCCCAAAGCACGACACCTTCGGCGACCTGGGCTCCGACTCAGGCACCTTCGACTTCCCCCTGGCCCTCCTTCGGTTCTCTTGGCCTTCTTCAGGAAGATACGGATGCGCGGCAGTCGGCTGGCACTCCGGCCGTCGAAGTCGGAGTGCTGGATCTTGCCGGGAAGGCCGATGATGGGAGGCTTCGGCCCGAGATTCATGGAAAAGAGCTGGGAATTTGAGGCTGCCGGTCCCCTCCGGCTGGGGTTGCTGGACTTGGGATCGGTCCTTTCTGTGGTGGAGTCGTTCCGATCGTAGATGGCGTTCCTGTCCGCCCTCCCGATCTCGTGCTCGGAGGACACCGCCAGGATGCCCGTGTCCTCCAGCGCTGCTGGAGGTGGATACGGCCACGCTCTCCACCGCCGGCGGCGTCGACCAGGGTCTTACAGGAGACCTTCCGGTCTCCAACACAGATGAGTTTCTCGAGGTCCACCTAAGGCACCTAACGAGAGAGAGAAGAGAGAGAAGAGAGAGAGAGAGAGAGGGAGCGAGCATGGTGGGAGGAGGAGAGAAGGGGCTGAGAGGTCGAGTCGGGTGGGGATTCATAAAAAATGGAAGAACTGGGGGCATTGTGGGAAGTTCCGGTAAACTTTTCTACGTTATTCTTGAAGAATTTTCCCTTATTGGTTTATTACGAGTTGGGAGACCTTTTTTTTTTTTTTTGTCGTTGTTGTTGTGCAGGTATGAGGGTCAGTTCCAGGGGTGGGTGAAGTGGGAGGTAGGTCGAGGGAGGAGATGGCTAGCCTGAACCGGTTCTTGGCCGCTTCCACGGCGGTGAAGGAAGCGGGAGCAGAGCTTCTGGAAGGCAAAGGTGAGGACAAGGACGAGAAAGAAGGAAAGCTGCAAGGCACTGCGGTGACAGTTTTTTTTTTTTTTTTAATTTACTGAAATTTAAACGGATAGGTTGAGTTTTTATTTTTTAATTAAATTATAAATGGATCATAAACGAGGTGAATTGATTAACCTGTAAAGTTCGAATTTTAAAACCTGACCTATTTATTTAAACAGGGTTCAGGTTATTTATTTATTTATTTTATCTAATTTATTTATATACTATCCGACCTGATTGCCAACTTTCAGCTCCAGTGGATGCAGCTTCCCATCCTGCTTGGTAATAGGCGATACAAATCGATAACAAGGATGGTCTGGTTCTATATATATGTTTCAGGGTCGTGGGTCTTGGGTTTATTCAAAATCCAGGCAGTCACCATTCTGAACCAAGATGTTCGGTATGAGGGTACTGATTGGGTCCTCGGTCCATGATCAAGAACTTGATTTGTTTGGTTTTGTAGAAGAAATGAAAGACCTTCCACTATAGTATAGAAAGTTCCACAAAGGCTATGAATCGATCAGAGAGGCCCGAGATATCAATGAGAAGATCTAGGTTGGGCCTATTAGAATGAGGATAGCCGAAGGTATCCACGCAAGATCCACATTGGGCCTCTTAGGATAACTAAACCTGATGCAAACTTGGGCCCAAAGTATTGAAACACATTGTCAACATGGATGCTTAGTTGATTACTGTTCGCTCAAAAGTCTACCATCAGGGAATCATCTACTATCAGGGAATCATATTTGTTTTACTTTCTCTCTCTCTCTCTCTCTGTATATATATATATATATATATATATATATATCGAGAGAGATGAGTCTGTAATATATTGTGCTGCTTATATTATTTTCTATGTTTAATGCTTCCCTGCTTTGAATTTGAAATTGTCTTCTTGCGGTTCTGGTCGTCCAACTTACATGCAACCTCTGCATCCTATGCTCAGCATTAAGATCTCGACACTTGTTAATAATTATATTATAAATGATTTATTTTCACATGCAGGAACGATCGATAATTATGTCTTCATTCAAGTCGTTCTTGTTCTCTTCTTCTTCACTCTTTCAATGCTAAATAGGCTCTGAAAGTGCATTTTTATTATAAGATAAATTTACTTCTGCGAGACCAATTTTAGGTCTCATGCAATAACATGTGGGAAAATGAAATCATGTCATTTCTTTGGATTTGTTATTTAAAATATATATATATATATATATATATATATACAACTCCTGATCTTCGAACGGATCCTCGTAAGTTATTTGAGTTGGATGACGATATAAGCCCCTAATTGGCCCTTCACTATCACGGATATCTCGGTATTTAAATACTTTTGGTGTAACTAAATCTTGTTTGAAAAATAATCTCTTCTAGTTAATCATAACGGTATCTTGTTAAAGCCAATCTCTTTTTGTTGCTAGCAACAACTAGCATAACAATTTCTTATTATGATAGCTATTGATATTCTGTCCTCTTTATTAGACATTCTTTGATATTTGGTGCCTTTGCCTCATCGGTGATGCTTTGGCATCTTATAAATTAGTCATCTTATTTTATTGTTGTCTGGATTTTCTTAAGTGTATAGCTCCTTCAAAATTGGTTGTTTGACACTCACAGCTTTGTGTGAATAATCGACCTTTGGTTTGGTAGGTTGTCATCGCTTTTTCATAACTGACATAGTTGAGCCACCATTTATTGGACCATCTGTCAGACAGTCTTAGACGGCTAACCTAATCTTTTGTTGATGAGTATGACTATTTATCATAATAATTTTTTCTCGCTCTCAATTTCAAGATATTTTGTCATCTTAAAAGAAGGGAGTTTAGCAATAATAGCTCCAATACCCTTGATCTTTTACGTTCTCCTTTTCTGTGCTGGTTATCAATGTCTTTGAAAAGGTCAGAAAGAAACATTTTGCCGTTTCAATGTTAGAGCCATCATAATGGCAAGGTATCATGTCAAAGCGATGGTTATTAATGCTAGGGATAATAGATGATATGAAAGATCTAATTGCTCTCCGTCTGACAATTCTTCTTTAAACATGTGTTGCATTTTTGTTGGAGGCTTGGTAGTGCACATGGATTAGGATGGCATGTCATCATCGAAGGGGCAATGCGATAAAGCACCACTAGATCTCCTTAGCCAAGATTGTTACACGTGGCACAACTCGGTGAATTGCTTATAGTTCGAGGGTTATATCATGATTGTTGTTGATGTTTATATAAAGGCTTTTTTTTTTTTTTTTTTGAGACTTTGGATTTCTTTCTTCCTAAGAACTTTCACTTTCTTAAGACTCTTCTTCTTTGTGTTCTTCAAAGGTTTCATAGGTGAGGTTGCTGCCTTTGTTAGTTTCTTCTTTCTTTACATTTTTTCCTTCAGTGATTTTCTTCGATATTTTTAAGAGCTTTAAGGATCTCAGAGGTCTTTCCTTGGAACCCTTCTTCTTCTCTCCTTTCTCTTTTTTTTCCATTGATTTTCTTGCCATCCTTCTCTACTTGATTTTCAAAATCCATTTAGAATGGTTAGGCACCTGGAGACCCCTATTGCTGCCAGATCTTCTGCTCCAGGAGGAGTTGCTTCACCCCAGCTCTTCGAGGAACCCTGTCCTTGAAGGTTGAAAGGCTTGAATGTTGAGAACCATCGGCCAGACCAGGTGTAGGGTATCTTGTTGGAATCCAAAGTAGTTGGCTTACGCAATTATTTTAAAATTTTACAAGATTTTCAAGTATCTATCCTAGTCCCAGTGGCCAATGAATAGGGCTCCTGTCGATTCCATAGCTATATACATCGAGCATCCTAACACTGGGTTTTGTTTTCCTTTTCATCCTTTTATAGTCAAAATCTTTAATTTGTATAAAGTCGTCTCAGTGTAGTTGACTTTGAATACTTTTCAGATCATTTACACTTTCATAGTCTTGTGCTATGATCATAGGATTGAGATTAAGACTTTTTTTGTTTTGTAGTCTCTTTATAATGAAGAAACATCCTTATGGCCGAGGATGGTGGTTTATCAGACCACGCCACAGTCGAAAATTCATTAAAGATCTTCCAATTCATGGTAGGAAACCTTGTTTCTTCTTTTTATCTTCTAGTTAATCCTGGGGCTTCAATACTAAATGGAGAGAAGCTCATCTTATTCCAAATGATAGCAAAAAAATTCTTATAGCCGACAAAGAAGATTACTACAGGCTTGTAAAGACCAAACATCCTTTAGCAAAGGAGCTGTTAAAAGAACCAAACCTTTTTCTCGCCAGATTAGCGTATCACCTACTTAGGTATAATCCAATGAATAAGTCGTAGCTTTGAATGTTCGTTAACTTTAGCATGAGTTTGATTTGTTTTAACTAACTTTCATCTCTTTTTGAAGAAGAGATGAGGCATGATGCTGAAGAAATCCAACAAACTATTTGAAAAAGGCTTGCCAAGAGGCTAGAGGCCATAGGGTACCCAAGTGAGGAAGAAATCGCGCATGGTTCCAAGTTTGTCAGTACCAGGGGCTTCAAGCGCATCCTAGGTTCCTATTATAGCTATTGCAGAAACAAAGGTAGCAACAATTTTAGTGATGACTTTACTGTCATCAAGCCTTCATTGGCAAGATCGACATCATCGATGGGAGTATCCCCGAGGCGGTCAACTTCATCTCAAATAGCAAGCTCTCCAGCCCCCTGTGCTTGAAATGAGAGGGGAAAGGCACCACAAACGTCAGAAGTTGACAAAGATTCTAGGTCTATCGAGGAGCCTGAGTCATTTATTGATTTCAACATTTATTCTGACAAATCAACACTCTATAATTCTGAATCAGCTCGTCGATTATCGAGAGTTGTTATTCTCCATAAGGGTTGGGAGGTGACCAAATCTTGTCATCTAGATGAGATTGTTCCATCATTCTATCTAAGCCTTGTAAAGGTAATGATCTCTCTTCCTTCATCCCTTTCCGGCTTTCGATTAATACTTAGATTTCTGGTTTTGAAAACTTTCATTGCCTTAGTTTATCCATGAAGTGGAGTTGTTGAAGAGAGTTTTTGAGGTTTTGTTGATCTTAATCGGTCTTTAAGAGATCAGCTTGAGATTGCTAAGGCCCTAAAGAGGTGGTTGAGGAATTTAAGCAAGCCTTCAAGGCCAAATTGAAAAAGGCTTTTGAAGATAACTTTGTGATGAGAAAAGAGTTATGCTCAACGAAGGGACAATCAGGCAGCTTGAAAGCCAATCAAGCAGCTTAGAAGCCAAACTGTGAAAGAAGAAAAAGCTTTTATCCATTAAGGTCACCAACAAGGATTTGAAAAAGAAGCTCGATGATGTAATTAATCGGGCAATGGCAGTTGAGAAAGAAGTTGAGCAAGCAAAGGCCGATGCTTCAAAGGCGATCGATGATTATAAGAAATTGGCTAAGTTCAGGGAAGAAGTCAATGAAGTGTTGTCTTTTATTTATTAATTGATTTTGAAGATTGCAAAGCCAAGAGTTAAAGAGTTTTTTTTGACATAGATCTTAAAGATGTTTTCCCTGGTCATGAAGAAGAGGAGGAAGAAGAAGAGGAAAGGATTGTCAAGAAGGTAAGATTCGGGAAGAATTTTGAAATTTCTTGTTGAAAGATTTATACGGAATTGAGAGTGAAAGTTTTTAATTTTATAAATTTATTTTTTCTAATGATAAAATTTTGCATGCCTAATTAATTGTGTATTGTATTTTAGTTCTCTCTTTTTCCTTCTCTTATAGCATCGACACCAATAATTAGGATCATGGAAACAAGGATTATTCTACACGAGTGATTCCCAACATGAGTAGTATCAGTATAAGTTGATATTTAATAACTGATACCAGAGTCCTAGATTGTTCATGATGATTGAATAAAAAAAGATGATGAGCACAATTAAAGTCGACATCAATCGGTTCAATAGGAGAAGCAATTTCTTCCTCTCAAGCGATAGTGAAAGATATGCTCATCTAGTAGGGATTGATTGATGCTCTCTTATATGAGAAGAGACCAACCACGATGGAAGAGAAGACTTGGAAATGGCCTCGGAGCAAGCAGTAAGTACGATCTGCTTGTACATGATAGATGAGGTGGTGATCCATGTATTGTAGGAGACTTTCCTAATGATACTAATGATGAAGCTCGAGGAGCTATACATGACAAAGTCCATCACTAACATGCTGTTCCTTTTGAAGCAGTTCTACCACTTATGATCGAGGGTAGATTGTGCAGAGTACCTAAGTAACTTCTAGAGGATCCTTACCGAATTTCTTAGTATAGGTAAGAAGGTGAAAGAAAAGACCATGATGTTGGTCTTGTTGTTATCCTTACCATAGTCCTTCGAATTTTTGGTGATTGCTCTTATAGTAGAGAATAGTGCCATCAAGATAGAAGAGGTCATCTTAGTGTTACTCTAGAACGAGATTCTCAAATGGGAGAATCAAGCTTTGAGTTCAGGCGGGAATTCAGTATTGGTAGTTTCTAGAGAAACAGGTAGTAAAAGGTGAAGCGATAGAAGATCGTGAGACAGGCGGTACATGTTTAAGGATACAAGCAAGATCAAATACTTTCGATGCGATGAGCTCGAGCATCATCTTACAGATTGCCCGCAATTCAAAGTAGGATGAGGGCTGCTACGGCAGTGACCAATGGTAGCGATGATAGATACATCAGTGATGTACTCATGATATCTATCAGGTATTACTTTATTTCCATTAGATTTTAGATTTTGTATGTCCATATTACATATTTTGCAGTGAGGAATTATTTGACTTTCTAGAGAGCAAAGAGGGTACTGTCCACTTGCCAAATGGATCGAGCTGTACGATCGCGAGCATTAAGATAGTTAGCTTAGAGATGCATGATAGGATGGTGAAGATGTAGGGTGAGATTCAATGCATCTCTAGTTTTTTCAAGAATCTGATTTCTTTCAGTAAACTGGACTCAAACAACTATATGTAGAGAGCTAGTGATGGAGTCATGAAGGTCTTGTATGGCAATAAGGTTATTTTGACAGGGAAGAAGAGTGAAAGTCACTATTTTTTGATACGAAGTCCAGCCTGAGATGGAGTTCTTAGTACATATGGGTGTTCAGTACGAGGTAGAGCTCCAATAGTAAGTAGATCGGGTATGAGACAAGATTCTCGAGAGGATGACAGGCGACGTCGCAAAGTAAAGTTCCTATTATCACAGGAGATTTTTCCAAGCAGGTCTCAAGTTAAGGTGAGCACAGGGCATGATGGAGATAGGATTGAGTGGCCTTGCTCGACTTTTATGTTTGTCCATCTATGATCAGCAGGCATTTATCTTAGGGCATGGGGACGCGATCCTTTAAGAAGCTCTTAAAGTTATATGGAGACGGAGTATCGAGTCATGGTGGAGGTTGTTGAGATGTGACTCGATGCATGCCCTCAGCTAGTGTAGCATGTGTGGGCACCGGCCTAAGCCCATGTGAGCGGGGTGCGTGTGGACATGTGGGTGGCCCAATGCCCAAGCAGCAACTCTTTTTCCGTTTCTATTTAGTGTACATGGTGCATAGATTTTGATACAAGAATCGGGTAGTCCACAATGTGCGATGTGGGAGATCTAATGGCTGTGCAAGATCCATGCATTGATTGGAGAGCAAGGAGCGTCCGTCGGCATGATTTGTGTGATTTAGTTTGATTTGAGCATGATTTTCGATGTGATTGAGGTTGATTGATGGCCAGAGCTAATTTACAGTCAAATATAGATTGGGAGAAATATAGGACTCCGATTTAAATGTGATTTGGATCGTTGGATTTCTGTTGAGATGCTTTTTGCAGCAGTGGCTATAAAACTATAGGCAAAGGAGTAGGCTGAGTGTGAAAATCAAAAGAGTGGTGAGGGATCTTAAGCTAAGAGCTTGTCGAAGGATTTTGGAATTTCATATTGATAAATTTGTACAGGATTGAAAATCGAAGTTCCTAATCTTGCAAGTCTATTTTTTCTCATAATGAAATCTTCTATATCTAATTAATTGTATCTTGTATTTTATTTCTCTCTTCTTCATTCTTCTGCGATATCGACATCGACAATTGAGATTCTAGAAATGGAGATCCATGTTCTATACGAGTGATCCCGATGTGAATCGTATTAGTGCAAGTTAATATCCTAAAACTGTCAGTTTTCAAAGTAGACGCTACCAGGACACTTTGGATAGCTTTGTAGAATCACTTTACAATATTTATTAGCATTGACAAAGATTAAAAAGCTATTTCCTATTTTATTATAGTGATATGATCAATGATCTTGAATTTCCTTATCAAACTAAATTGATTACTCATTGATAATCAAGGATTTTAATTTTATCACTGAAATTTAGTATGATGATCTTAGATCATCAAGGATCAGATTATCTTGGGATGAGGATTATTTGCGATCCCAACTGCCTCCTAAGTGTAGTCACATGCAATAGACTTTTTGTTTCCCTTAAAAAAGTAAGGTCAAGGAGAGGGTAATCAAGGGGCTCCACATTCTTCCATTATTGTACTAATATGTCCCTTTATCATTAGCTTAAATGACAGGTTAGGACCCACTTTATTTTTATAAAAAGAAAAAGAACCAAAATGACTAGACCAAAACAAATCACAGGCACATAGTAGTAACATTACGTATGCAAATGCACATGGTCCATCCAATAGTACATAGGTGAAATTATAGGAAGGATGCTGACATTATACATATATATATATATATATATATATATTTGAACTAAATTTAGCACAAACATATATTGGCCCAAAGCAAGTCGTCACATCCTAGTACTCCTGGAAATAGTTTATCATCTGTATTTTCCTCATGCTCTCCTATTCCAAATCCATTTTGCAAGTTCATTGTGTTCATATTTCCAACGACTGGTGTTGCATTATTCTCTCCATCTCCATTAATTATGCTATTAATCCAAGCTTCATCATTCTCTAAGATTGTTGGTAATTCTGGTATGTCAAAATCTACTTGCTGGTGATGGCTTCCATATGATTGTTGATCTCCTGACCAAATCCATTGCAACGGTACCCTCCATGGCCGTGGCTTAATTACTTTGGCATCAGCACTGGGCTCTGCCTCCTCCTTTTCAACTTCTACTTTTTTGTGCAAGCAAGTATTCCAGTAGTTCTTGATATCATTTGCTGTCCTACCTGGAAGCCTACGTGCAATTAATGACCACCTGGTTTACCAAATTTAGATCTCATTAGTTGAATTGTTTATGTTCAAATATGACGATTTAATTGAGAGAGTCCTTTACAGCCTAGTGGTTGCATACCCCCATTACATTTGGAGGAAATGGATCGGAATGATCTCAATATTGAAATCCAGCAAATCAAAGATGCTATTTTGCAAAAAAAAAAAAAAAAAAAAAAAACCGAAGATTTGTTGATATAATCACTTTTGTTTTTTAGGCCCCAAACCCATCTTCCTATGTGTGGGTTTAAGTGCATAGAGTCCATTTTTAGAAGGTGATGTAAACAAATGTAGTAAAATCGTTCAACAAAAGAAAGGTCTTGTGCTTAAATCTAAATCTGGATTTATTCTATTTATCAGCCTATTTATTTGGAACTTGATATGCCGGGAAAAAAAGTACAAGAAGATTTCTAAATATGGTTTATAAAGCACACAAAACTGAAAGAACGCAAGTTTAAATTCTTTGATAGCTACACAGTACATGATGAAATATGCTGTATTTGTTACTTCATCAAGGTTTCTTTCATACCATGAAAACTCTTGCAAATACCCATCTACTACTTGTCATCATGACAAGGAACTTTTGATTAGTTTGCGAAATCTGTATAAGATTAAATATAATTGCAAATAACTTTGGATAAGGATAAGATATTGATTTTTTTTTGGTAAATGATTTTGATGTTTTCATATCCATATTTTCTTTTTTGAATAAATACAAATTAATGGAGTTATGGATAGTAGTGCAACTCTAATTTCCATGCATCCGTATTAAGGTAGATTTGTTCGTGGAAATAGATTTAGACAAATAATATCCCATCCATCTTAACCCTTATTGTGGATAGATTTGTTCGTGGAAATATATTTAGACAAATAATATCCTATCCATCTTAACTCTTTTTTTCTTCTCATTTGAGATATTATGGGCAATTAACCAACCTATTAATGTACTGAATCCAATGAGTTAAAAAAAAAAATAAGTGAAAGATAAAATCAGGGCGTTCGCCCCCAAATGGATTAGATCCTTTTTATGGAAAAAGAAAAGAAATGTTCAAAATTGAAGTTCTTTTCAAATCCAATTTTTTTTTAATTCCAAAATTACTTGAATATAATTTCATTTTTGAATGAAGTTATGAGTGCACATTTCCTAACATGCAAAATTTCGACCTTTATAAGTTACCATATCACATATTTTTTTAAAAAAAAAGAATAGTATTATCATGACAAGAAAATTATATTGAAAAATTTTTACGCATTATTTGCATTATAAATTTCTGATGGATCAGCTATATTTTCATTAAATAATACTCTCTCTATCTTTGGAAAATAATGGGAACAAGGAGTGCGAATTAAAACATCGCTACTGGCCATTACCATGCTCTTATAATTTTATTATGCTTACTTTTATAGAAAATAATGGATAATTTTAATATGCTTACTTTTTATGGAAAATAATGGGAACAAGGAGTCTGAATTGAAACATCGCTACTGGCCATTACCATGCTCTTATAATTTTACCATGCTTACTTTTATGTTATAAGGTAGTAATCCATTTCTCTCTATTTTTTTTTTTGGTGGGTCGAAGGATCATTATAGTATATTCATCCTATCTTTTCTTCTCCTTGCTGTCGATGGTCCCTTCTATTCCTTCATGAAGTAAGCCAGAGAACAAAAATTTTCTCGATCAAACATGATGCTACATTCACATGCCTCTTCAATCAAACCAACCTTCTTTTGTTCCTTAGCACGAAGAACTTCATTATCGACCAGATATATGAACGATTTCATATTCATTACTGGTATATTTTATCAATATTATTTCATTCTTATTACTTATCTAACTGTAGTTAACTAATTTATTATTTATCTTGTCACATCGATATTGTCTAATAATTTTATAAGTGTTTTTTAAAAGTTAAAGTAATATAATGGTAAATGTACCAATACGAGGACTTCAACAATTCCTATGCTTACGGAGACGAATCCTTGGAACAGGGGTGCCGACCATGAAAGCCAATAGCAATACAAAAATAAACATGCACATGATGAATAATCTTATATAAATAAATAAATACATAAATATATAAATATATACATACATCCATGCATGTATATATATATATATATATATACATATGTGTGTGCAATACAAGAAAGATCACCCTAACGAAGGCAATCATCATGGTCTCTTGTTACCTGTTGCCCAGTAGCTTATGAAGCCTGACGATAAGATCCGTTTCTTCTTCAGAAAATTTCTCCCTGTTAATCCTAGGGTTGAGATAGTTCAACCAACGCAGTCGGCAGCTTTTTCGGCACCTTCCGAGGCCTTCAAATCCACAAAAGCACGATGAGCTAAAGAATGACAAAAGACTCTGCTTCCCATAAGGAATAACTTACCTGCCCTTTGGGGAACATGGTGCCAATTCCCTTCTCCGTATCTCTCGATGCACTTCCTCAGAAGCCTGTCCTCTTCTTCGGTCCATGCTCCTTTGCGAACACCTGGACGTTGGATTTGGCCACGTGATTTCCCCATCGATCGAGATCAAAACTTTAGCTTATTCACCGAGTTGCAAGATACTCGGTGAACGTTCACATGGTCTTGATGATGCTTTATAAACATCCAAGTAAAGTTCATTTATTCGCCTCTCTGGAAACGTACTTGGGTTGGGGTTGGGGTTGTAGTTGGTGCTACGCAGTGGCTTGGTTAGACTCATGAGCTTCTCCTTGGCATGAATTAATTAATTGGGCACCTACCAGTCCAAACGAAAAACATACCTGCCAGTGGGGCTGGTGAAATAATGGGGATGTCCAAGCCTGATGAGTCATTCTTTTTTTCTTTTCCTTTCTTTTTTAATAATGTAAAAAGAGATTACGAATACCCATCCTCGTTTCATTTAGAGAGATTATTTACAAGATCAAGATAAAATAAAAAAGTAATTGATTTATAGGTCTCGAGGCTGGTCTGACCTCGGTAAAAGATTGGATTCATCCTCTCCTCGAAGTCAAATGAGGAGACAAGGTGACCGCGTAACAAAACCTAACGAGAACGAACAACCGGCGCCATGGTAGCACATTCCCAGCTCTATTTCTTACCAAGTTTTTCGGTGATGTCTCGTTTTGCTTTACATAGACATCGTTAAAATATTTATGTAAAAAAATAAGAGAGAGAAATCTATATTATCTCTATTTCAATTCCTTTGATCAGGATAAAGTGGATCGAGAAAAACCCTAGACATTATTTCTTGGAAGCAAAGCGACCCGTTGTTGACTTACTGACCTGAAATTGACCCACCCCTGGTCGATCGACTTCTGATTTAACGAATTGATTAACCATTCAAAGGCTTGTTTCTTAATCGATTGATGTTGCGGATTCATTTTAAAATTTTAGTTGTTGATTTGTAAATCATTTTTTTATCATTGTCCAGAAACCCAAAAGTTTATATTCTAATTTCCAAGGGCCATTTTTTGTATTCCTTTCTTGTAGCTCTTAGCTTCAAAACCTGATCGAGAGATGCATCCAATTGTTCAAAAATCAAACCAACGGAATGACTGAATAAAAATATGTATCTCTAAATATATTTATACATCAAGATCAAAAAATAATAATTAAATAATAATTAAAATAAAATAAATAAATTATAAAAAAATATCAGCATTTACGTAGTTTAACCGTGGCCTATATCAATGGATCATGCAATTTTACTATAAAAGTTTTTTATCGATATAAAAGACTAAATCTTTAAAATTTCTTATATCAATCTCTTAATAAAGAGTACTAAAATAATTTTTTTTTTAAACAAATTATTCACAAAACTCTCCTGGAATTGTTGTTGCTGCTGCCATGAATTCCAAAGCTGCTACTGTTGTCGCTGTCACATGCAAAATCAAAATCCCATTCAACTAGCAACAGCTTTTATAAACAGGAGTCCAAAAATTGCTGAAAATCCTCGTGCACCGGGTGTCTGAAAGTGGGGGGGGAAGTCCTACATCTTGCTGTTGTCCCGTGCACGGGTATCCAGGTCTCCTGTGCAGAAATGCTACGATAATAATCTCCACCTCGATTAGTCATTCTGTTTCTATATAATTTTAAGAGTTAATAATCTCGTCTCCATGTCTTGGAGCCTTCATATCTAAAATTTTGTCGATATCTTGAATGCACATATCATATCAATTTTATAAAAATATACAAAAAAAACTCGGCTCTGGTTTCGGTTGTTAAAAAAACAAACCAGCGAAAAGGTTAGATAAAAGTATGTATCTCTAAGCATTATTGTATATCAAGATCAAAAATAATAATAAAATAATAATTATAGTGGCAAAATAAATAAATCTTAGAAAAATATCAAGATTTACGTGCTTCGGCCATAATTTATTTTTATGAGACTTGCAGCTTCATTATGAAAAAAAATCGTTGATATAAGAGATTACACCTCTCAAATTCCTTATATCAATCTCTTAATAAAGAGTATAAAAATAAAATTCTCTGAAACAATTTACTCACAAAACTCTCCTAAAGCTGGTATTGCTACTGCCATGAATTCCAAAGCTGCTACCGCTGCTGCTGTCACATAAAAATCAAAATCCCCCTCGATGGACAACGGCTTTTATAAAGAGGAGTCCAAAAGCCACCGAAAATCTTCATGTGCTGGGTGTCTAAAAGTGGGTGGAAGCCTTATGTCTCACTATTGTCCCGTGCATGAGTATCTAGGTCTCTTGTACTGAGATACTAAAATAATAATTTTTATCTCGATTAGGCATTTGGTCTTTACATAACTTTAAGAGCTTGTGAATAAACTCATCCCCATATCTTGGAGCCTTTACATCTCAAATTTTGTCAACATCTTGAATGCACATACCAGATCAACTTAGTAGAAACACAAAAAATACTTGTCTTTGATACCAGATGTTGAAAAATTAACTAGCAGAAAGACCAAACAAAAGTATGTATCTCTAAACATATTTGTGTATCAAGATCAAAAGATAATAATAAAATAATAATTATGATAAAATAAACAAATCATAGAAAAATATCAGGATTTATGTGGTTTGGCCATAACCAATATCCACGGGTATGCAACTTCACTATGAAAAAAATTACTAGTACAAGACATTACATGTAATACCCGAGAAAAAAAATCAAGAGGATTGGGAGCCTTCTCCTTCTCCTAAACGGAATCCAAATCGAGATCGGATTCAAGGATTTCTAGCTATATAAGGAATTCTAGGTGGAGGCCAAGAGGATCAGTTTTCTTCCTTGGTTCGCTTCAATCGCTGACTGCCATCGATTCTTCCCTTTCCCAACCACCGTCGAACCTCCAGCTATGCTATTGATCCTTAGCAGACCATTGCCCCTTCTCTTTCTCCTCCTCCTTTGGTTTGAAAGGGGGTGCTCGTGGGCCAGGCAGTAGTCAATGGAAACATCAAGGAGACTGACATCCCTGCCAAGTACAATACTAAGGCTGCTGCCATCTACCGTGACTACATCCAGGCCCTCATTGAGGGCCACCCTTGGCGGGACTCGTCCATTGTCAAAGAAATCTTCATGACCACCAGCTACTGTAGCACCTTCGTTGTGAGGAAGTCGCCGATTGATGGTGGCTTCGATTTCTCGGCGGCGGGCAATGGGGGTTGGGATATAGCTGGGATAGTGACAATTTTAGGTGGTTGTGGATATGAGGTGGAACCGGTCGATGGGTAATTTTAGGGATGAGGGTTCGAGAGAGGACACAGAGGGGGGCATCTCTGTTTGGCCAAGTGGGAGAAGAAGGAGAAAGGAAAAGAAAAGAAAAGAAGTTGAGAAGAAGAAAAGAAAAGAGAAAAAGTAAAAGAAGAAAAAGAAAGAGAAAAGAAAAAAAGAGAAGGGAGAAAGAAGAGAGAAAAAAAAAAAGAGAAAGAAGAGAGAGAGAGGAGAGAGAAAGAGGAGGAAGAAAGAAGAGAGAGAAAGATGAGAGAGGAGAAAGAAGAGAGAGGAGAAAGAAAGAGGAGGAAGAAAGAAGGGAGAGAGAAGAAAGATGAGGAAATAGAGAGAAAAGAAAAAGCAAGTTAAATAAATAAATATTGAAAAAGGTGATCTAAGAGTTTTTCTTCTAGGAAAGTTATGAAGTTAGAGTATCAGTGGATGGATCGTAGATAGAGTCTAGGTAGAAAGTTTTGGATTTATAGTTATTGTACCATAAAATTATTTATATTAAAATAATATTATTATTTTAAGAGGATAATTTTTTGGATAGGAGGGGGTTGTACGAGTTCCATAGCAACTAGGTCGAGGATTCGAGTACAGACTAATATCGGGCATGTTAAATCCGTCTCCAATAAAAGTAAGGATTTTTGGAAACAATCACCAGTTTATATATATATTTTTATGGTGCATGATTTGATTCTTGGATACGATCATTAGCATGAATGATTATTTATGTATGATATGATTTTGGTTTCTCGCAATGTATATTCATTACCTATATGATTATTCATAGTTTCATATAATATGTTTGTATCATACATGATTATTTCTGAATAATTTGGATTGTGATACCGGTTAATATAAATATTGAAAAGAATATAATTTGACAGCATGTTTGTGATTTGATAAAGTAATAATCAAGAAGAAAGGATATTTGGACCAGCCATGTTAAATAAAGAATCGCCGAGCCATGGGTGAATAATATATGGAATAGCCGGTCACGGGCGGATAATCTGTGGGACAGCCGAGTCATAAGCTTAGTACGTTGAATAGTCGAGTCACAGATGGATAGTACGTAGAATAGCCAGCCACGGATTAATAGTACGTGGGACAGCCGAGTTATGGACAGATATTACGTAGTTAGCCTGGCCACGGACGGATAGTACATGATCGATCTTGAGATTATCAGTCATGAGCTGGAATGTGACCATGATTAGTCAAAGACCGTCAAAAGATAACAGTGGTTGATCCGGATCATATTAATGGGATATGGATAATCAGAGATAAAATAATAATTAAGTAAAAAAAAAGATTTTACTAATGACATATGCGGTACTCCACTTTTGAATGTGATGGATGTTTGATGTTAATTAATGTATATTTTTACATGTATCGATATTGAATTATCTTGATTACTTGACATGAGATTTTGATATTTATTTTCTGTTGATACTATTTATTATTATTTTTGAATTATATTATATCATACTGGTGTGAGTGCATAGGGATTCTTACTGTACTGTAAGGCTCATGTCCCTTACTTTTCTTTCTCTTTAAAGTTCTCAGGATATTCGAGCTTGACGGTGGATTGGATTCACGAATAAAAGGGTGATAATATGGAGAGTTTGTAAATCGATCGGATGATTGCAGAATGATCAAATTTGTAATTATACAAGTGGTATTATTTTCTTAACATTGGATTTTTTCTTGTAATTCGTGATTAATAGTATTCTACGAAATTGAAGTCGTAATAAAATTTTTAAAGATCTTGCATAATCTCTAGGACATTTTTAGGATTCATGCGACCGGTCATGTAGCCAATCTGGATGCTGCATTCGGAATATGGCATTACATCTCTCAAATCTTTTATATTAATTTTTTAATAATATATATATATATATATATATATATATATATATATATATATATATATATATATATATATATTCAAACAATTTATTCATAACTTTTTTTTTGAAGCCATCGTTACTGTCATTGCCATGAAGTCCAAAGATGTTACCGTTACCGCTGTCACATGCAAAATTAAAGTTCCCCTCAGCCGACAACAAGAGAAGTCCGAAAGTCACCGAAAATTTTCATGCGCGTAGGGTGTCCGAAAGCGGTGGAAGTCCTGCTTCTCGCTATTGTCCCGTGCATGAGTATCCAGGTCTCCTGTGACGAGACGCCACAACAGCACCCAATAAGGAATCAATTGACTTACGGGTAGAAACTAGAAAGCACTACTTTGTTGATTGTATCGTTTTAAGAGCCATCCATGATCTCTCAACTTGGAAGTAGCTTTTTATAAATGGAGGCAGGGAGGGATAGAGAGCAAGGCTGATAGGTGCATGATCAGATCAATAGTTTGAAAAGGGCCATCTTGGAAAAGAAGGGCCACGGATGCCGTCATTCCATGGAAATAAGAAATTGGTCAACTTTTGCCCTTACGGGGTATGTTACATATTTACTTAACTTTGGCTCCTCGATCATATATGTAACGTAATCAAAGTTCAGCTAGAAGTTCTTTGCGCGGAGGATATATATATATATATATATATATACGATGCCCTCGAGCAATTGACAACTCATGATTCAAGACTATGACTATATATCTTTTCGTCTAATTATTTTGTTGTTACCGAAGTTTAGAGATTGCCAAGATTATCTTATAAATGCATGCCCATCCGCTGAGATGATTGGATATAAAAAAAAAATTAATTTGTTTGGAACTTCGGATAACATGTCCACCCTAGGTTCTCTAGCTCGCAAATATCCCCGAGATTCCCTTGCACCGCCAATGACCGCTTGACATGTCACGTATTATCCATCTACCAACCAACCACAGCCATGCTTTGCCAATCCATGGTACTGCTCCCATAAATGATTCATGAAGGGCTTCGATATCCATCTTATTTCTGGCGGTTCGCAAAAAACCAAGATCGGGGGCCATGCAAGGCGCCACGCAACCTAATTACATATTTATTTTAGATTGACGGAATTTTTTTTTTTTTTTTAATGTATCATATATTTACGGAAATAGATATTTTTGACTGACGCGGATACGGAGCACCAAAAATATCTACCAGGTGGCCAGCTGGGTTGAAATCGTCTTTGGAAAAGACGATTTCAGGCTCAGCTCCTAGCCACCCACCCTGTCACGCAACCTAATTAAAAAAAAAAAAATTTCAAAAATAGGTATCGTATCATATATTTACGAAAATAGATGTTTTTGACTGACGTGGATACGGAGCGCTAAAAATACCTGCCAGGTGGCCAGCTGGGTTGAAATCGTCTTTGGAAAAGACAATTTCAGGCTCAGCTCCTAGCCACCCACCCTGTCACCTCCAAGTCATGATGTGATGTTGCCCGAGAAATCGTCTTTGGCAAAGACGATTTCTCAAATTGAAATCGTCTTAGCAAAAGACGATTTCAATCCGACCAATTTCTAAAATTCTCAAAATACCGTCCCACAAAATAAATTCAAATAACTAATAATGACATTTTCATAATTAACTGAATGTCATTTTTGTAATTAAATCAAATAATATGGGAGATATTTTGGAAATTAAATTTTCGCAGCTCCGGCACGATTTTAAAAAATTTAATTCCCAAAATACCCTTCACAATGTTTAGTCTAATTACAAAAATGCCATTCAGTTAATTACAAAAATGCCATTCATAAAAGGGTATTTAGGAAATTTAATAAAAATCTATAATAAATATATCTGACATCTCATAAATGCTATTTTTTTGATTAAATTTTAAGATAATAAATTTTAAAAAATATATCCATACCCATAAATACTAATTTTTTAATTAAATTTTAATATAATAAAATTTTTAAAAATATATAACAAAATTTAAAAGATATTATAACATTAATTGAAAATAAAATTAATTAAAAAATATTATAATAATATACCTCCGATACAGTCGCCGGTACGGCCACAGATACGGTCGTCGGTCCAGGCCCGGTTCGACCATCGGTACGGCCCTAGTACGGCCGCCAGTCTAGGTCCGGTCGCCGGTATGATCGCCGGTCCGGCCCACGGTACGGCTGCCAGTCTGGCCATCGGGTATGGCCACCGGACCAGGCCCGGTCCGACTACCGGTATGGCTCCCGGTACGACCGTCGATACGGCTACCGATCCGACCCCCGGTCCGACTACCGGTATGGCCCCCGGTACGACCGTCGATACGGCTACCGATCCGACCCCCGGTAATATATTTTAAAATAATATTAATTAAAAATAACATTAATTAACCCTATAAAAATAATATTAATTTAAAATTAAAAAATAAAATTACTTAAAAGATATTAGTCCGGCCCTCGGCGGCCATTCCGGGGCCATACAGGGGACTGGATCGGGGGCCATACCGGTGGCCGGACCGGGCGTGGACTGGCGACCGTATCGGCGACCGAACCCGGGGTATATTATTATAATATTTTTTAATTATTTTATTTTCAATTAATGTTATAATATATTTTAAATGTTATATATTCTTAAAAATTTTATTATATTAAAATTTAATTAAAAAATTAACATTTATGGGTACGGATATATTTTTTAAAATTTATTATATTAAAATTTAATTAAAAAAATAATATTTTTAAGATGTCAGAGTCATTTATGATAGATTTTTATTAAATTTTTAAATATTTTTTATTGAAATAATTATGAATAACATTTTCGTAATTAATCAAATGATATTTTTGTAATTAAACTAAACATTATGAAAAGTATTTTAGAAATTAAAATTTTTAAAAACGGACCAAAAGGGAACGAAAATTTAATTTCCAAAATACCCACAATATTATTTAATTTAATTATAAAAATATCATTCAATTAATTATGAAAATGATATTACTGGTTATTTGAATTTATTTTGTGGAAAGATATTTTGAAAATTTTAGGAATTGGTTGGGTTGAAATCATCTTTTGCAAAGACGATTTCAATTTGAAAAATCGTCATTGAACTTGAAAAATCGTCATTGCCAAAGATGATTTCTTGGATAATGCCACATCACGACTTGAAAGTGGCAGGATGGATGGTTAGGAGCTAAAATCGTCTTTTAGAAAAATAATTTTTTCAGTCTAAAATCATCTTTTTCAAAGATGATTTCAACCTAGCTGGCCATCCATCTGTCACGTGGCAGGTGTTTTTGATGCTCCGTATCCAATCAGCCAAAAATATCTATTTTCATGAATATACGGACCGATATCTATTTTCAAAAAAAAAAAAATTTATTAAAAAAAATTCTTAGATTGACACGGTTGCAGCCGTACGGACATGGTTGTAAGGTGGGTAGTTGAGCTGCGGATGTCAGGACTACCGACAGACTACCTACTCTCCCTCGGGTACACTACCCCACGCGGCCTAAAGATTTATATCCCACTGCACGGTGGACCTTACGGAAGATCCCAAACGAGCGCTTCCAAAAATTTCTGAAGGCAGAAAACTTGAGAATGCTTTTCAAGACCACAAAAGCACGTACATGAAAGGGGGCACTTGCTAAAGTGATGAAGCGATAACGCCATAGAAGAGGTCAAATCATGCACTGTGGTTAGAGTTTGGATCTTGCTTGAAATGACATCAAATGGTCCACTGGATTTACGAAGAACCGTGCTGGTCTGCTGGCTTTAATTTGGCATGCCACCTACCGATTATCCTGCTTCTTCTCTTATTACCTAAGATTTTAAAATTATTTTGTATAAATTATTTAAATGCATTAGTTTAATTATAAAAAAAATCTTAACTTTTGAGATTTTTTAATTTTACTTTTTATTTAGCACGTTCAGGCCATCAAACTTTCGAATTCTTTCGATTCGGATCCTCGCTCTAATTTTTATCTACTTACCATGTTTGAATTGTCATGTGATACATGTTTGAGTTATCGTGCGATACGTGGCCTTCTTTTGCTGATCAAAGAAAAAGATTCAAAAAAATCTTTCCCGTTCCTTTTTTTTCCTATATTTTTCTTTTGTCCATGTTTCTATCAATGAGAAATTTTTTTTAAAAAAAAATCTTTTCCTGGATCTCTATTCTCTTTTCTTCCCACCTTTTTATTAGAATTAAAAAAAAAAAATTCATTTTTAGATTGGACGACATCAAAGTTAATGCAACTTGATCTTCTCCGAATCCCTTTCACCCCAACTTCACCATTTCACTCACCTCTGGTCAAAGAGGTACCTTTTTTTTTTTTTTTTTCGCTGAAACAAAAGGAAAGAGGGGGATAAATTCCATCGTAGCTATCCCGCCCGGGACCCCTCCCTGTTAGACCATGTTCGATACGGATAGCAATTTTCGCAATACCCTCTCCATCGACCGGTGAGTACGTCAACATGGCACCGCTAAGATGCCGGAGTACAAGCTCTCCCACCCTCTAGTCACGTGTTCCAGGAAAATTTTTGGATTTAATCGAGTCATCCACGGGATCATACCTCAAACCCGTGATTGGAGAGAGGTGGGCTAAACTTTAGCCAACCGAGCTACTAGCTTAACGGTAGGTACCCTCTCCTTTACTTACCCAATATCCCCTTCCTCCCCTTTTTGGTCAGCAATCCTTCCCTTTTTAAATGTCTCCTTTAAACCACTTCCCCCTGTCTAGAATAGGAAGGTCAACTCCTTGATTGAAAGCCTAATACTTTGGACTTACAAGTTTTGCATCTTTTATGCCCTATTGCATGTTTTTTTGGAAGTTTCTTGGATGCCCTATCATATGCATTCCGCGAATGCTTCACAGATATGTGTTATATATATATTTTAATTATTTTGATGTTTTGAGCATTTTGGATGTTTTTTATTTAATTTTTTATTGATGCCATAACAGCTATTTTGAGAATTTTTTTGAATTTTTTTTAAAGATTGAGTCTATAAATGCCTTTATCCTAGCCTTACAAGGCATCCAAGAATTCCAAGCTTTTCATATATTTTTCTCTTCTAAAATTTTTAAAACTTATTCTCTCTCTTGCATTTTTTTTGGTTAAAGACGAGCTGATCAGCATCCATTCGAGATCGTACTACCAACAGACATTGGAGTGTTAGCTTCCGAGTTGTATCTTAGAGAAGAGTGTATGGTCCAATCATTCTTCGCATGAGAAGAAGACCAAATCTTTTTTAGGACAGTAGTTCTATTCGCCTTCCAAGCCAAACTTTTTAACCTTGTTCTATTATATTCTAAATTATTTTATCACATCAAATTTATTCTACCACATACATCATGAAAAATTTATTTTTTAAATATTTAATATATATATATATATATATATATATATTTCATACATTACAAATAATAGTCTAAAGGAGATTTGTTAATAGTTTATAGTGCATACATAATTGCTTATATTTAATTATAGTTTATTTATGTTATATATTTTATATTTATAATTTTTTTTATTTTTAGCATAATATCTATTCTTTTTATATTATACAAAATTAATTGAAGATCCCCACCAAACTTGTACTGTAGTATGTAAATTAATTTTTTAAAAGACTATACAAACAAATTAATCAAAGTCTTTAAAATTTAGAGATAAATAACCTGAATAAAAATCTTAATAAACCACGTATTTGTTCATATTAGTGATCATTTTAATAAAATTTTAATTTCTAAAAAAATATTGAAAACATTTTAAAAAACATATACAAAAAAATAAATTAAAAAATATAAACATAAAAAAATAAATAAAAATATTAAATTATTTAAATAATTTTTTAATAAAATTATTTTTATTTTTCATATTTTCTTTTCTGAATTTGATTTGGATCTAATAACAATCTTTAAGGATGACATCATTAGACTAAAATCCAAAATATTTGATAGATCCCATTTTAGGAGGTGGCAAAGCCAAATGAAGTTATGGCTAACCACCTTAGAACTTTGGTCTGTGATCGACTAGTCCACTAATTTTTCTAGTTCAACCACACCTACTATCCAGAAGAGGATTATCTATGCAAAGATAGAATCTTTAGTGCCTTTTCCAACTTACTCTATGATATTTATTTGTCGCTAAGAATGTGATATCCTAGAGTCTGAGTATGGCCTTGATGATGCTAGAATTGAATGATTCAATACTGCATCATTTCTTAAGTATAATATGGTAGAAGACAAATCCATCAATGATTAGCTTCATTAATTCCAAGAGTACTTTAGAAAAATTCAAGCCAATGAAGATAAATTCTTAAAAGGATTTAAAGTCTTTAGTCTTTTAGATAACATACCTCCTTCCTAGAATGGCTTTGTCAAAATCAGCTACAAAAGTAAGGAGAGCTAATCTTAGTCCAACTTTTAAACTTAATCAGGATAGAAAATCAATATAGGTCTAAAACTCAGCAAACTAGAATTCCAGATGTCCAAGCTAACATAACCCAACAATACCAGACCAATATAATATCAAACCAAAATCAAAACCTAGGTTTTAACCAAACCACCAATACTAGTCAAACCAATCTTATCATCCTAACCTAAATAAGTTCAAACCTAAAAGTAAAACCTTTAAAGCCAATAATACTAGAAAAAACAAGCCTGCCCAACATCCTAGTGAAGGATTTTATTTTGTGTGCGAGAAGATAAACCATCTTACAAGAGACTGCTTTCATCGAAAGAAGCCTCTTTGCAAACCTTCTGCTTTCTCCGGACCCCAAGCTCATGTAGTTGAAGGCCCATAAGACTCCACCTTTAGGTCAGTAAACTTAAACTCTAAAATTAATATTACTTTTTCTAACCTCGTTGGTGGTTGGATTCAAAAGCTAATATTCATATTTAGTTTGATCATTTCTGATTTATTACTTTTCAAAATTCAAGTGGAGGTGGTGTGATCCTAGGAAATAATAAAGCCACCAGGATTCTGGGACAAGATCGAGTCAATCTGAAGATGATATCAGGAAAAGTTTTCATTCTAACGGATATGCTATATATTTCAGATCTTAGAAAGAACCTTGTCAATGGGTCTCAACTAGTTTAGGGGGAATACAAAATTATCCTTGATTATAATAAAATTGAAATAATTAAGAATAATAACTTCATAGAAAAAGAATATGTAAGCGAAGGCTTATTCAAACCGAATATAATAAATTCTTTTATTAATAAAGCTAAGAATCAAATTTATTTTATAAATGAATTTAAACAAAATCTGTGACATGTCAGGTTAGGTCATATACACTTAGAAAAAGATCAAACATATGATAGAATTAAAACTATTTTCTAAATCAAACTTATATTCATCTAAGTATGAAATATGTGTTGAGTTTAAACAACCAAGAAAACCATTCAAATTAGTTAAAATTTTTTTTTCTATCTTGAAGTTGATACATAGTAATGTATGTGAATCCACCAAGACTGTAACCCATGGTGGCAATAGATACATAGTGACCTTTATCGATGATTTTTTTAGATATTACTATTATTATCTAATTAAATCTAAAAATGAAACCTTCAATAAATTTAAAATTTATAAAAGTGAAGTAGAAAATTAACAAGAAAAAAAAATTAAAATTTTTAAGTCTGATAGAGGAGGAGAGTATACCTTGAATGAATTCTTCCAGTTCAGTCAAGAACATGGTATAATTCATTAAGTAACTGCTCCTTACTCTCCACATCCAACGTTATAGCTGAGCATAAAAATTATACCCTTATGGGTATGGTAAATGCTATACTCATTGGTTTCAACTTAAGAACTTGTGAAAGGAAACTCTTCTATTTTCTTGCTTCATCCTAAATAAAATACCTATTATGGATAGTGGTAAAATTTTTTATAAACATTAGAAAGGGAGGACTCATAACCTAGATTTTATCAAAGTGTGGGGGTGCCTAGCTAAGATTAATATCCCTGAATCCAAAAAGAGAAAATTAGGATCGAAGACTATAGATGCTACATTTATAGGCTATGTCCAAAATAGCAATGCCAATAGATTCTTAGTAATAAAATTAGACATTAGTAATATAGCAGATAACTCAATCATAAAGACTAGAGATGTTTCTTCTTTCGAGAATATTTTTTTTTTTAAAATTAAAATTTCTAGACCACTAGATTGTGAACCATCTTCCTCTAGAGCTATAGAACCAGAACTAGAAATTGAACTTGAATTAAGAAGAAGTAAAAGAAAAGGAGTTAAAAAAGATTTTAGAGAAGACTTCTTTACATTCTTAGTAGAGGGTAAACTTTTTACGTATGATGAGATGATGTTATCATCAGAATCATCATATTGGAAGGAAGCTATAGATAGTGAAATTTAATCAATCTTAGAAAATAAAATTTAGATTTTAACTGATTTACATCTAGGAAATAAATTTATAAGAACAAAATAGATTTTTTTTAAAAAATTAAAACTAGATAAAATAATAAAAAGATATAAAGCTAGATTAGTGGTAAAATAGTTTAACCAGAAGAAAGACATAGATTACTTTAATACTTATGCTCCTGTAGCAAAAATAACTATCTTAAAAACTTTAATAGCTTTAGCCTCAATTCATAAATTAATAATCCATTAAATAGATATAAAAACTGTATTCTTAAATGAAGAATTAGAAGAAGAAATCTACATAAACTAATTTTAAGGATTTGAAGTAAAAGGACAAGAACATAAAGTATGTAGACTAATTAAATCACTTTATGATTTAAAACAAGCTCCTAGATAATGGTATATTAAATTTGATAAAATTATTTTAAAAAATAACTTTAAAATAAATAAAATTGATAAATGTGTATACTATAAAAGATAGGATATGGATTTTATAATATTATGCTTGTATGTAGATGATATATTATTATTTAGAATATCAATGAAAATAATTCAAGAAATTAAAAGCTATTTATCAAATAATTTTGATATGAAAGACTTAGAAGAAGTTGATATAATTTTAGGAATGAAATTTAAAAGAGTAGATAGTAGAATAGCAATAAGCCTAGCACACCAAATAGAGAAAATACTTTAAAAATTTGAATATTTTGATTTAAATCCTATCTCTACCCCTTATGATCATAGCTTTTACTTAATTAAAAATTTAGAAGAACCTGTTAATCAATCAAGATATTTTAAAGGATAGAATCCCTATTATATATTTCGAATAGAACCAATCCAAATATAACTTATGCAGTAGGCAGACTGAGTAGGTATACTTGTAATCCTAGTAAAGAACATTGGAAAGCTATAGAAAGAATCTTTAGATATCTTAAGAAAATCCTAGATTATTCTTTAGTATACTTTGATTATCCAGAAGTCACTACAAGAAAAACCAATTTTAGCAACCGATTTTTCGGTTGCTAATAATTGAAAATCGATTGCAAATTTAATTTGCAACCAATTTTGCAACCGAAATTAGTCGGTTGCAAAAATATAGGTTGAAAAAATTTGTGACTGATTTTTTTTCGGTTGCAAAATGTACCAACCGATTTTTATTTTTTATTTATTTTTTTAAAAAAAATTGATTGAAAAATCGGTTGGTAAGAAATAAATTTATTTTTAAATTTTAAAAAAATTCTGAAAAAAAAATTAAAAATCGGTTGCAAAAAAAATTAATTTTCAAAAAAAAATTGGTTGGAAAAAAATAAAATTCTAGAAAAAAAATAAAAAATCAGTTGTAAAAAAAATAATTTCTGAAAAAAATAAAAAGTCGGTTGCAAAATTGGTTACAAAAAAATTAATTTCAAAAAAGAAAAAATAAAAATTGATTGCAAAATCGGTTGCCAAAAAACTAATTTCTGAAAAAAATTAAAAATTAGTTGCAAAAAATTAATTTTTGAAAAAAAAATAAAAAATCGGTTGCAAAAACATTAATTTCTGAAAAAAATAAAAAATTGGTTGCAAAATAGGTTGCAAAAAAATTAATTTCTGAAAAAAAATTAAAAATCGGTTGCAAAAAATTAAAATTCTGAAAAAAATTAAAATAGGTTGCAAAAAAATAAAAATATGAAAAAAATTAAAATCAGTTGCAAAAAAAAATAAAAATATGATAAAAAGTTTAAAATCGATTGAAAAATCGGTTGCTAAAAAAAAAATTAAAAAAATTAAAAATTGGTTGCAAAATCGGTTGCTAAAAAAAATCTAAAAAAAAATAAAAATTGGTTGCAAAATCTTTTGCTAAAAAAATATGAAAAAAATAAAAATAAAAATCGGTTGCTAAAAAGAATTTTAAAAAAATTAAATTCGGTTGCAAAATCAGTTGCTAAAAAAAATCGAAAAAAATTAAAATCGATTGCAAGTAAATAAAAATCTGGAAAAAAAAAATCGGTTGCAAATAAATAAAAATCTAAAAGAAAATAAAAAATTTATAAAAATGTAATTTATAAAATAAAGGCATATATATCCTAACGAACAACATAATATAGAATTTAAATCAAGTTTTCTCATTTCAACTGCCTAAATTATCATGCTGACAGTGACAAAAGATACTCAAAAAAACTCACCTACAAGTTCAGTATTAGAATGAGCATGGACAACCACTAATACCAGAAAATGGAAATGGTATGACTGACCAATTAAAACAAAAGTTGTGGTCTATTTTAGTGAATAATCTTATCTCAAGTACTAAAAAACGCCGCTGCAACAAACATAAGTTTAATCAACAGATAGAATCAATGCTATTTGATGCCAACTGACCATAACAGAAAATTAAATGAGAATAATAAAAATATATGTACGAGTGAGTGAGAGTGGGAGAAAATGATCAGTACCCCAGATGCAGCAGAAAGGCCAATCTTGCTTTCAATAGGTTTAGCATAGAGCCATTGGGGAGACAGAGGAATATTATTATCAGAAGATGCTTGATCTGCAGCTTGCAAAACACATGAGAAGTTAATAAAATGTTTATAGTATGATGACATACAAGAGAGTGCTGGTAGAATTTTAAATGAAATTAAAATTGGATCAAAGATTAGACATCAAGGATTATGGAAGCTGGTCTAATCCCAGGATGCAGTAGCTTGTTTTTTGACAAGAGATATCAACCATGAAAGCATTACCATTTATGCAACAAAGGTAGAAAGCTAGATTCACCACTTGTTCGCTAGACATGCATGACAAATTTGAATTGTTATTTTACATGTACAGCACCCTGCTTATGCTGATAACAGTCCAAATTTAACAATCCTCCCCAAATTTAATCATATTCACACTGCGTGTATCCAAAACCCGACAGGATATCAAATATTTTTCAGAAGGAAAGATCCAAGAATTGCACTTTCAGGTATGGCTAGTAAACATTCCCTAATTATACCATCCATCATAAACATATACATCCCAGGCTATCAGTCAATATAATATCGACACCAGCCAATATTTTCCAATCACTTTGTTACTTAAATATATTCTTTAGCTAATAACTTTCCACCAATGCCTAAAAATAGTTCTTAATCTCATTTTTACCATGTAATCTGAGCTTCTAACATCTTGGTCCCAATATATCAGCCAACATTTCGGAAAATCTCAATTCCTTCTGAAATTTCCCCACCTTCCATCTTGGCTGATATAAACCAAGATCTCCATTCAACTAGGTCTTCATCACTCACTGAGACAATGGGTGTCTCAGGTTTTAAAACCTTGCCTTCAGTGAACAATATAAGGCCAGTGATTCAAAATGTATAGAACTTAACAGAGGGCGTTTAATGATCGTACAAACACAATGACGTACATCACAATCACTTAAGCAAATAGTGGCCGCTTAAGAACTCACAACCAAATGATACATGGCACATAAAAAAACTTAATCCATAATAATATCCTAAATACCGCAATAGTCACTACTGAGACCAGTGAATAAGAAATTACCTTTTGATTCATCAAGAAACCCAATGAGAACCATCTCCTCATCATTTCCACCTGAAAGAAAAAAAAAAACAATCACCAATTTCGCAGAAGATTATAACAATAACAACACATACATAGGAAATAATCTGAATAATTATTTAGACAAGCAAAGTTAGATCTTCCGCATAACATAAACAGATAAGATACCCAAACTAAGCTCGGAAAAAAAAGCAAACATAAAAATCGTGAGCTCTTTTTTTTTAAAGAGATATCCACTGACTAGAAGTAGTAATAGTCGCACAGAACTATAGATTCAGATCATTCATACATCTGGTTAAAAAAAAGGGAAAGATTTTTCTCTTGACGTCGATCTCAGAGTACCTTCCAGCAAGTAGAGATTTGTTTGGTTAAAAGAGGAGATACATTTGCTTTTGCTAGAATATTTGAAACGAACCGATTCTAGAACCAATGATTCATCAAAAAAAATCTTTTAAAAGATATAATCAGAACAATCACAACGCTAGAAACACTGGAAACTAAAAGAATGCGAGAAATTTAGCACCAGATGCTTCTAAAACCCGTAAGAGAACCGTCTTCCGATCTGAATCACGAATGAAAATACCCAATCGATATCATCGAATCACCAAACTGGATGCCCAAAATGCCGTTGCAATAGAGCATCAAAAGAGCACGGCATACCTTTCCCGGCCCATGCCTCCTCGGCCGGCTTAGAGAGGACGAGATCCTCCAGCAGATTCATCTTCCCTTTCACCATCCCAACCGGACCCGGTCACCGAGCACAGACCCAGTCAGCAAATATAGAGATCTAAGGCCGCCCCCCAACTTAGGGCTCCCAACCCAGAGAAAAACCTCCAAATCCGAGCGAATCTAAGGCCTTGAGGAGGGATTTCGAGCGCAAAATGAGCGAAACAAAGAGAGGGGCAGAAGAGCGAAACAGAGACCAGCCATTTGGTGAGAGAACGAAAGCAGCGCTGCTGGAGGAACTATCATTTTTTGGAAATCCACATGATTAAAGGATGCAAAATGCTTTATAGCGATCAATACCTGCCAATGACCTTGGCTAGGGTTTGGATGTAGCCGTCGATCATCTGCTACTTAGTGGCCCCCTCCCCATCAAGCTTGTCCATGACGATGAGCCAGTGCTCGTAGTCGCAACCAAGGAACAGCGGCGCCATCTCCGTCGGTGGCCGGTCGTTGAACCCACCGCCCGACATGGAGTTCAGCGACGAGTAAGCCGAGTGGCCGGCCCACCGGGCCATGCACTGGACCGAGTTGATCCGGGATGCTCCCAGCCGGATTGCCGCAAGGAAAAGGCCGGGAGGAGACTGGCGGCGCCCAAGGAGGCCGGCAGCGAAGAGGGAGGAAGCGAGGAAGCGCTTGGAGAGGAAGAGGGTGAGGGGAGAGTGGGAGGCGGCGATGGGAGAGGAGACGAGAGCTCGGGCCATTAAATTAGGGCAGCAAAATGCCGGCCGGACGGGGAGAGGGGTGATGCCAAAGTCACGGGGAGACGTCGGCCGTCGAGGGGGCACCGGGGAGGGGATTTAATCGAAGAAATGAATGGGGAAAAATTAGGGCAGCGGAAGGAGGGTATTTAAACATTTTTTTGCAACCGATTTTTCGGTTGCAAATTTCTAAAAAAATTAAAATTTAATTTTAAATTATATTTTGTAACCAAAAAATCTGTTGTAAAATTTTAAAAAAATTTAAAAAAATTTTAAAAAAATCAGTTGCAAAATCGGTTACAAAAAAATTTATTTTTTTAAAAAAATAAAAAATTGGTTGCAAAATCGGTTGCAAAAAAATAAATTTCTAAAAAAAATAAAAAACTGGTTACAAAAAAATTTAATTTCTGAAAAAAATAAAAAATCGGTTGCAAAATCGGTTGCAAAAAAATTATGAAAAAAAAATCGGTTGCAAAAAAATTAATTTCTGAAAAAAAATAAAAAATCGGTTGCAAAATCGGATGTGAAAAATTTAATTTTTGAAAAAAAAATAAAAAATCGGTTGCAGAAAAATAAATTTCTAGAAAAAAATTGGTTACAAAATTGGTTGCAAAAAAATTAATTTCTGAAAAAAAAATAAAAAATTGGTTGCAAAAAAAAAAAATTCTAAAAAAAATAAAAAATCGGTTACAAAATCAATTGCAAAAAAATTAATTTTTGAAAAGAAAATTGGTTGCAAAAAAAAATTTGAAAAAAAAATAAAAAATCGGTTGCAAAAAAATAAATTTTTGAAAAAAATTTTAAAATATCGGTTACAAAATTCAAAAATATTTAAATTAATTTTAAATTTAATTTTGCAATCAAAAATTTGGTTGCAAAATTTTAAAAAAACATTTTAAATAAAATGTTTTATTTTTTTTTTGCAACCAATTTTTTGGTTGCAAAATTCAAAAAATATTAAAATTAATTTTAAATTAAATTTTGCAACCGAAATTTTGGTTGCAAAATTTTAAAAAAACATTTTTCAAAAAAAAATTTATTTATCATTTTTTTGCAACCGGTATTTTGGTTGCAAATTTTTATTTAAAATTATTTTTAATTTTTTATAATTTTGCAACCAAAAAATTGGTTGCAAAATTTTTAAAAAAAACTTAAAAAAATATTTAAATCAATTTCTATTTCGGTTGCATAATCGGTTGCAAAATGGTAATTTTGCAACTGAATTTGCAACCGATTTAAATCGGTTGCTAATTTATTAAAAAAATTAATCGGTTGCAAAATTGGTCACAAATGTAATGAAAAAATTTGGTTGCAAAATCGGTTGCTAAAATTGGATTTTCTTGAGTACTTGTGGGTTATAGTGATGCCAATTGAATAACAGATAACTTAGATGTTAAGTCCACCATTGGATATCTCTTCTTGTTAGGAGGAGCTTCAGTATCTTAGAACTCTTGTAAAAAATAATAATTTCTAGAAGTACATTGAAATCTGAATTAACTGCTCTTGACACTGTATGTACTGAAGTACAATGGCTAAAAGATTTAATAAATGATATAGAAATTCTTTTATCAGAAATCTCAAAAAAAATTTTAAATTATGATTGTAGAGCTCTAATTAATATGTTAAATTAACAGACAACTAATAAAAGGATGAATAATCATATCTAGATTATGTATAAAATTTTAAGAAATATAATAAAAGAAGTGATATCATTATAATTTATAAGATCAAAAAATAATATGGTAGATTTTTTGACCAAAGACCTTTCGAAGGTTGTAGTATCTGAGATATCAAGGGGGAGAGAGTTTAAGCCTATATATTAATCACCAGAGTGGATCTCTACCATCATGACAATTTCATGGTTAAGGTTCAATTGAAAACGATTTCTGAGGTGACATCTAGAAGCATTGGTTTGGAGTATATCTTATCCTATTCCTATGGTATAATACTTTATTATGACGGTTAGGTTGAGCATAGCTCTTAATAGATTCAAGGCTGTGAGTTCAACAGGTATGATTCCATTGCATGTACCTTTGAAAGATCTATCTTAGTGAGAGTAGTAATGAGGCTGCGATTATGGGATCAGGATGAATCCCTAGTAACTCTTATGAAAATCAAAGCAAATGCATGGCTTAGATAATGCTACCCCGTATTATAATCAGTTCATCCTTATATTGTGTATATTTTATACTAAATACAAGTTTAAACCTAGAAGGTACTTGTACTAAGTACAGTAAAAATCTAAAAAAATATTATTTAAATTTTTCAATAAATTTTAATATTTTATGAGTTTTTTAAAACTTGTGGAGGATTGTCGTACATTTTTTTAGAAATTTCAAAAACTCCCCTAAATCCCAAGCACGCTTCGCATAGGCATTCTGCGAACGCTCCATGGGAATGCCCCTAAACCCAGGTGCCCCTAATTTAAATATTTAATAAATTTTTGAAACTTGTGGAGAATTGTCGCACTTTTTTTGGAGTTTCAAAAACTCCCCTAAACCCCAGGTGCGCTCCGCACAGGTGTTCTGCAAATGCTCCATGTAGACACATGTTATGCATTTTTAAAATTATTTCAACATTTTGAGCATTTTGGATGTTTTTTTATTTAATTTTTTTCAATACCATAATAACTATTTTAAGGGCTCTTTTGAAATTTTTTTAGAATTTTGAACCTATAAATAGACCTTTATCCAAGCCCTACAAGGCATCTAAGAATTCTAAGCTCTCTCTTATACATTTCTCTCTTCTAAAATTTTTAAAATTCATTCTCTCCTGCATTTTTTTAAACTGAAGACGAGTAGATCGGTATCCGTTCAAGACCATGCCACTGATAGGCATTGGAGTATTGGCTTCGAGATTGTACCTCGGAGAAGAGCGTGTGGTCCAATCATTCTTCGCAGGAGAAGGAAATTAAATCTTCTTTAGGATAGTGATTCTATCTGCTTTATAGACTAGACTTCCTAATTTTGTTCTGTTATATTCTAAAATATTTTGTCACACCAAATTTATTCTGCCACACATATCATGAAAAAAATATTTTTTGAATAATATATATATATATATTCTATACATTATAAATAATATGCTCTATTCAAGGTTGGTCTCGTGGGTTTTTAATTCAATCCATTCATCTCTTTAGGTCTTGAATCCTTTCTTTTATTTATTTTTTGTGAGTATTTGAGATTTTAGTTGTTCTTTTTTGGTCTATTCTCCGTAACATTATTGTTGTATTTGTTCGGTGGAGGAGGAAAATGATGGTTCTGATTTGAAATTTTTCAAGAGGATTGAGACCTTGCAAGAGGGATCAGATTTGAAAGATCTTGCCTTCTTTTTTTTTTATTAATATCTTCTCTTATGGTTTGTTTACTGTGAAATTTTGATAGTTTGAATTGGATGCTTTTATATCAACTTGTTTTGCCCTATAAATAATTTGATACCACAAGCAAGCCACGTGATAACTTCTTTTACCGGAGCCGCTTGAAAGCAAATTTGTGAAGGGAGGGTTTCCACGCCCGAAGTTAAACCACGTGCACACCTTACAACCTCCACCATGATGCTAACGTACCGCTAGCAATAGCAATCTAGCAATCTTAAATAAATATATATTTAATTTATTCTTTGTTTTTATGAATAAACCAAGCTTTCTAAACGCCAGGGATAGCATGCCCCACCGTCCACAAAAATTAATTTGGCATCTGATATGATATTATCGCCGGCATATAACTATACCAGCGGTGGCCGTATCGGTAGAAAGTATCACCTGAATACGATGACCAAATATAGATCTGGAGTGGAGCCATCCTGGCGCTTGGAACGCGCTTCTATTTTTCGGGATCGAACTCCCGAGATAGAGCTCCCTCATTCTACCGAGGTTGAGCTCCCGGTCGAGATCAGCTCCTACTCAGGGTTGAGCTCCCAGTCGAGATTGCGCTCCCGCTTCTCAGGGTCGAGCTCCTCCATTCTGCCAAGGTAGAGCCCTCGGTCGAGGTCAGCTCCCATTCAGGATCGAGCTCCCGGTCGAGGTTGAGCTCCCGCTCCCCGGGATCGAGCTTCCGAGATAGAGCTTCCCCATTCTGCCGAGATCGAGTCTTCGGTCGAGGTCAGCTCCCATCCGAGATCGAGCTCCTGGTCGAGGTCATGCTCTCGCTTCCCGGGTCGAGCTCCTGGTCGAGGTCGTGCTCCGACTTCCCGGGGTCGAGCTCCCGAGATAGAGCTCCCTCATTCTGCCGAGGTCAGCTCCCATCTGGGGTTGAGCTCCCGGTCGAGGTCGTGCTCCTGCCATCTAGGGTCGAGCTTTCGAGATAGAGCTCCCCCCTTCCTGCCAAGACCGAAGTTCCCGTCGGTAGCCAAGGAGGGAGATCAGTAGAAGTTCAGACCGTGGTATGGAAGCTCCCAACTATCTGCAACTTCCAGGAGGTGGTTCATGCCTTGTCGGAAAATTCAAGCTCTGCAACGCGCCATCCGCACGCTCTGCGCAGTGCGTGCTCCACCAGGCTCCAGGCACTGTAGCGTGCCGCCTCATAGGGATGACAATGGGCCAGGTTCGGGCCGGATGCATAACTACCCAAACCCAAATATTCAATACACTACTCAAACCCGGCCCAAACACTATCGGGACTGGATTTTTTTTACCTAAACCCATCTCAATTGGTTATCGGGTAATCAGATTTACCCGGCCTGAACCCAACTGAGTCATATTAAATATTTTTTTTATTTTTATCAACTTTAAAATCATCTACAATTTTATAAATTTTACATACATTAAACAAATAAAATTTAACTACATTTTTAGTTCAACAGTATTTAATTTCATATTCAATCATAATTTATATTATTAAGTTGGTAAACTATTAATTAGGATCTTGTTTTGAATTCACTCTGAATAGAATAGGATGAATTTTTTTTTAATATATATATATATATATAATGATTAGGGTATAGGGTTCAAGTATTTTAAAATTTAATAGCTAATAATTATAATTAATAAATATATATTAATTATATATATATATATATTTAAATAGTAAAATAATTCGGGCTGGGTTCGGGTCGGGTGTATATCTATCCAGTCTCAGCCCAAACTCAAAGTTAAGCATTCAGGTTTTATCCAAACACGGCCCAAACCCAGTCAAAGCGTTGACTACCCAGTCCAATCGGGTCGGGTCGGGTCGGGTACCCATGGATTTGGATTTTATTGCCATCCCTACCACCACATCAATGATCGTGCAACCGGGGGCTCTGGCCCTCGCGACACGGATCCTGTACCTCCTCCAAGAGGAGTATTCCATTAAGGCCCTAGACCCTGCAACACTCCGACGATCCCTCCTGGAATAGAAACACCCCACCATGGCTCGAGGCTCGGTGGCACGGTGCTCGCCCCTCTTACGAGAAACTGCACTACCAGAGGGACAAGATCTGTACTACGTCGGCGAACATCCTCAATAGAAGGATCTCCTTTCGAGGATCGGTCCAACAGGGAAGAGACCGCAGATAAAGGAATACCCCTCTCGAAAGGGATACCGGGAAAGGGACATCTCAGTGAAGCCCCAGACTTAGTCTGGGCCATCCTTCTCATATAAAATAGAAGAAATGATCCTCGAGATGGGAGAGAGGCAACTAGTAAGACACAAAGAGTAAATGGGCAAGGAACTAGCTAAGAGAACCTCCCAGCTCTCTGATTTCCACCTCACCTTATCTTTCCATTTCTTGAATTTCATCTTTCACCCTTTATGCGGGGAGATTCCAAGCTGTCCGTCATAGTGGTTATGTTCTTCTTGATCGTTCCAACTGATTTGATCATCAGAGTGTCCCTATCGAAATTCCTGGCCCGGATCTTCTCTTTTTTGTAGCATAACCTAACGTAGAAGCTGACTAGAAAAGAGGACTAAGTGTCCAAAAAAGCCCGACGCATCCGTGATATATCAAAGCTATGGATCACGGCGATGCAGGTCTTAAATAAATATATATTTAGTTTATTCTTTGCTTTTATGAATAAACCAAGCTTTCTAAACGCCAGTGATGGCATGCTCCACCGTCCACAAAAATCTAATTTGGCATCCATTTCGGGAGGCTGAATGAACGGGATGGGCCATCAGTTACCAATCGATCGCATAAATTAAATTTACCAAAAAAAAAAATCCCATAAATTAAAGAAGTCAAGGTTAGCTAAAAAAAAAAAAAAAAGGCAAAAGAAGTCAAAGTCATGTAAATATGCAACATGTGGCTGAGCAATTAACTACCATCATAAAGGAATTTGTCTACTTGCTCGCTGTTACATCATATATTTTTTTTTCTTTTTTCTTTTTTTCTTTTTTTCGAAAGTATATGTTTTTTTTTCTTATGTAAATATGTAATATAGGGCTCGCCAATTAACCATCATAAATGGATATGGTTCCTGTAACATCGTATGTCCTCCCTAAAATATGTTGTTTCATGCCCATAAAGTTTTAACCACTCTTATTGTAGATTCCACGGACAATTTGCATTTGAACCCGCTTGTCGTACTTGTTGTATCTGGTTCTTTATTCTTCTTGCATTCAAGATTTTTGAGAAAACAATAATTTAAAGAACAAATCGGGTCGGCCACCTTAACCCTTGACCTATATAAGCTATTGCAGGCGGGCCAATCTTTAGCATATTTTTTTTTAAGAATAAGATTGTACCGATAAGATGGTAGCTTGATTGGTAAGGTACTCTTCTTCATGATCTTCTTATTTCCTTTTCATTTGATCTTTTTCTTTCTTTTTGCTCCGTAGTCATGAGTTTCTCTAAAGATGAGAACAATCATATGGAATGTATCCTTGGTCACCCGGGCTCTGAGGAGCCATTCGAGATTAGGCTTGCCTCCTCAGATAGCGAGGAGGAAGATGTCCCCTTTAAGATAGTGCGGAGGACCTGCCAAGTGGCTGGTTCGAGTGCCTTTGTGATAAGTGTATAAATTTAGCCATAGAAGCATCAATTTATAAGATCAAGTTATCTTTATTCTTTAAAATTGATGCTTTTTCTTATATTTTGCAGGAAAGAGGTGTATCATAACAAAGAGCCATATCTACAGGTTTAAAGGACACAAGTTAGAGTCCAAATAATGAATAATTGGAGCCTAACACATATCTTAAAGGTGGCCTAAAAAAGCCTACATGCAACTGGTTCACCATGAACCAGTAGCTTGGTCCATAAGAAGCCTTCATGTGGACCACCAATAAACTTGAAAGAGATTTGGGACCAGATTCATCAATGAATTTGAAGGAGATTTGCATCCAGATTCATTAATATATTAGAAAGAGAATTATGGCTAGAGTCATCCAGAACATAAATCTCTTCATTTTTTTTAGTCCCATATCGGAAGAATATAAACAATTCTTTTTCCTTGACACCTATAAAAAGGTATGCATACTTCATAGAAAAAGGCCACTTTCTTCCACACTTCTAACATACAAGGATAGTGAGCTGAGGGAAAAAGGGCCACTGTTAGGTTCTAAAAGTTTTTAGTTTTTTAACTCCAAGCCCTGTTAATGGCTTAGGAGTTAAATATATTTTTTTTGTAATCAAATTTTCTTAGCGATAAAATTTTATTCATCTTGTTTTAATTATTTCCTTATAATTTTTAATTTCAGTACTAGGATAGTTTAAATTCTTGTAATTTAATTTCTGTAATTAGACAAGCTTGATTTCTGCATATCTTTAAATTCTACAATTTAAATTTCAACGAGTAGTGTAAAATTTATTTTATATTTTTAAATAATTTTAAAGTATTAACTTAGATCATGTCTGGCTAAGTAAATCTCTTAGGGTTGTGATGAAGCTAGACTATGATTAGAAGCCTTTTCTTAGAATCTCTTCTTGGACTTTTAATCTTTTTAGAGTTCATCTTTCTGTTTAATATCTTGCCAAGAGACTTGATGGACTATTATTGGGTTTTAATCCCTTCATAGTTCATACTTGATTTGGTGCAAGAAGGGTAACAGATAGAAGGCTCACAATATTTTTAAACCCTTTTCTCTTCTTCCTTGTAGGAACCTTGATGGATTATTGTTGGATTAAAATCTTTTCATGATCCATACTTGGTTAACACAAAGAAAGAAGTTGAAAGGAAATTATGAGAGAAATCATAGAAAGGCTCTCCAAGTAATTGGTCTAGTAGATTCAAAAGTCATAGATCTTTAGATTATTTATCTCTTCAATTTAATTAATTTTTGCTTTACGTAGAAAGTAAAGAAAAATCTCTTTCCATCTTTGTTAAAGCTCGTTTGAGCAAAGGTTTGAATACAGTTCATACACCTAATTTCTCGTGGGATCAACCTGTATTCGCTAGACATGCTATCCTGCACACCATGCACTTGCAATTTAAATTTAAAATACATCAAGTTTTTGGCACCGTTGCCGAGGAATTGGTGTATTTCAAATTATGTTTTAAAATTCTTGCTCTTCATGCTTTTAGTTTAACTTTAATATGATCTTTTTAACTTCTTTTAGTTTGGTGAGTACTAGAAGCCAGGTACATAATTTAAACTATTCCTTCTTATTTCAGCATATTATTTTGATTTTAGTTTAGTATTGGATTTTAATTTAAACTTGTTTGTTCTTTTTGGTTGTGTATAAGCATTTTTAAATTACTTTAAGAGAACAAACCTAAACAAGATAAGGTGGGGAGTTCATTACCCTTCCTTAGCCCATGAACAAGTCTTCTTCATTTGCATTAACCCAAGCCTATGAATAAAATTAATTTGATGTTGACCCTAGGGACACCCGAGCTCGTTAGGACAAGGACACCTAAGAGTTGTACCAAGCTAGTTTTGATCATTGAATTGGTATCTAAGAAAGTGGTTCAGGGATCTTGTCCCGAAGAAAAGTAGTTCTTTAATTGGTTCCGTTCGCTGACCTGGCCAATCTAATTGGTGTCGAAGGAAAGAGGGGGATCCTTGTTAATCTTAACTTACCTGGTCAATTTGATAAATTGGTTCGAACTTGGAGTGCTTGAAGGTCGACTTGGAATAGTTAGGAGCTGTCTAGTTCTAGGCAACCCTAGGATAGAATTAATTTTGTACAAAACTTGTTTGAAAAAAAATAAAACAATAAAAAATCTCTAGGTTCTCATCTTTAGAACTCTTCCTTCTTCTCTTTTCTATTTCACCAAAAATAAAAAAAATATTTTAGATATTTTTTTTCAATCTTGATTGCCTTGATATAAGGTTGCCCTAACATAACTGAAAGTTATGTTGCATGGTTGTCCTAGGGTATGGAAAGGTTGAATTAAATTCGAACCTTGGAAGAAAAGTTTCTAAAAAATAAATAAATAAATAACATATATATACAAAATCCTAACATAGTGAATATAGTAAATTCCCACTACCCGTGTGGAGAAGGATATCAGTCGACTAGTTAGAACTGATTTAATTCCTGTTTCAAATCCTACGACCTCTATAATGGATGTAACAAATCTATCCCAAATCCTTAAGGATTTATGTTATCCAGTCCGTTATGTTCAACCTTCTAGCATAAGGTTGCCCCAATCCATTGTAAATAATTTTGAATTCAAATCTTAGATCATTAATATGCTTCCAAAATTTACTGGAATAGAGGATGCATATGTATTTATTAGAGATTTTGAAGAGATTTGTGCAACCATGAGGCTACAACAATTGCTAGAGGACAAAATCAAGCTAAGACTTATCAATTTTGCCCTTAAGGATAATGCCAAAAAGTGGCTCTATAGTCTTCCAAATCAATCTATCACGACCTGGGAGGGCTTTGTAAGTGCTCCTAAAAAAATATTTTTCTCATCATAAAATAGCTAGAATTAGAAAAAAATAAACTAATTCTATCAACTAGCTGGGAAGTCATTATGGAAATATTTTGACCATTTCAAGAATCTCTTGACCCAATGCCCATACCATGGAATAGAAACTTAGAGGCTATGCCAAATAATTTATGAAGGTCTAGATTTAAATTCAAGAACCATGCTAGAGTCCATGTGCCAAGGTCAATTTATATATAAGGAATCCAATGAAGCCTGGCAATTTTTAGAAGACCTAGCTAAAAAGAACTTACAATGGAAAACAACTAGGGAACCAGAAAGATCCGCACCTTCAAGAGATGGAATACATCAAATTCAGACTTCCCTAGCTATAGAGGCTAAAATTATAACCTTGACATGTAGGTTAGAGGCCTTAGAACTTCAAAGACTAGCCAGTGTGAAATAAGTATCTGCACCCATGTACAACGGGTGCAATGCACCAGACCATGTCCTTAAGGAATGTCCTCTCCTAATGAATCCAATAGAGAATGGATGCGCACAGGTGAATACCACATATCATAGACCAATGAATAATTTCTATGCACCTACATATAATCCAGGATGGAGGAATCATCCAAATTTCTCATGATCACAGAACCCAAATATAGGTGGCCTAGCTTCAGTCAACAAAATCCAAGGCCTAACCCTATAATGAACAATCCACCATCACCAGGCTTCAATAACAATGATAAGAAACTTATTTCTTTAGAGAAAAGCCTAGAAGCCTTAGCCAAATCCAATGCTGACACCAATACCACATTAAGTAATTTTACGCAAACCACAGGCCAACTCCTAAATTCAAACTTTCAGGCCATAGCCTGTTTGGAAATGCAGGTGAGTTAACTAGTATCATTAATGAAAGAGAACGAGGTAGGCTACCTAGCCAACTTGAGCCTAACCCAAGAAACCAAAATGGTCGACCATCCCAAGGAAACCAAGTTAATCAAGTGAATGCTATTCACTCTTTAAGATCAAGAAAATAAGTAGATAATAAGATAGATACATCTGATACTAGAGAGGACTTATCTATTGAGCCACCCAATGAACAACATGCCTTACAAACTCAAGCTTCTGAAACTAATAATACACCAAACCAGGTGCCCATAAATTTTAGAGCTCCTTTTCCAAATCAACTAAGGTCTAATAAACAATCAAAATATTTAGATAAAATGTTAGAGGTATTTAAGCAAGTTCAAGTAAATATTCCTCTACTAGATATGATCTAATAGGTTTCGACTTATGCCAAATTTTTAAAAGATCTTTGTACTAAGAAAAGGACCACCAATGTCTAAAGAGAGCTTTCTTAGCAGCAAGTGCGATCACATACTTGTGAAGTCACATGTCCATAAAATATAAGGATCCAGGGTCTCCAACAATTTCATGTATCATAGGAAAAATCCACATTGAGAAGGCCTTACTTGATTTAGGGGCTAGTGAAATATTCTGCCATATTTAGTTTATGAGCAATTAGGATTAGAAAAACTTCAACCAACAGGGATCACATTAGAATTAGCATATCGATCCTTTGGGATCCCCAAAGGAATGGTAGAGAATGTTCTAATTAAGGTTGGTAATTTTATCTTTCCTATAGATTTCATCATTTTGGAGGCTGAACCAATATTAAATTCTAAGGGTCATATCCCAGTTATTTTAGGAAGACCATTCCTAGCTACTGCTAATGCTGAAATCAATTATCGAAATGGACTTATGAAGCTATCATTTGGAAACATGACTATTGAACTAAATATATTTAATTTGGAACAAGAATCCACCAAACATGCTAATGTAAATATAATCCAAGATGAAATTTATGAACCCATAGATATTAGTGATAAGAAAGTTGATCTCGAGTCTAGTCTCTGGCTAATCCATAAATATGAGAATATAAATGAAATACTTGTGGATAATACGAATAGCCAGAGATGGGAGCCTCCCACTATAACACTCATGAAAATGGCTAAACCATCAACCAAGCCATTAATAGAGGAGGCACTCATATTATAATTAAAACCCCTCCCCAAGTACCTTAAGTATGTGCATTTAGATCCAGCAAAAATCTTGCCTATAATCATTGCCTCGGACCTAAATCTTAAACAAGAGGAGCTGTTAACTATTCTAAGAGAAAATCATGAAACAATAGGCTGGACCATGACAGACATTAAGGGAATAAGCCCTCCATAGTTCAACATAGGATATACCTATAGGAAAAGGCTAAACCAACTAGAGATGCCCAAAGAAGATTAAATCTAGCCATGAAGGATGTAGCCTAAAAAGAGATTTTGAAGTTACCGAATAATGAAATTATTTACCCCATCTCTGATTGCTCATAGATAAGCCCTATGCAAGTTGTACCCAAAAAGTCTGGGATAACGGTGGTCCATAATGAAGTAAATGAATTTATCCCAACTAGGACCCAAACGAGATGGAGGGTCTATATAGACTATAGAAAATTGAATGCAACAATAAGAAAAGATCACTTTCCTTTATTGTTTATTGACCAGATGTTAAAGAAATTAGCTAGACAGGAATTTTATTATTTTCTTGATTGATACTTTGGCTATAACAAATCTCTATAGCCCGTGAAGACTAGGAAAAGACCATATTCACCTATCCATTTGGAACATTTACTTATAGGTGCATGCCCTTTGGATTATGTAATACACCAGTAACCTTTCAGAGATGTATGAACAGCATTTTTTCTGACATAATTGAATGATTTTAAAAAATTTTCATGGATGATTTTTCTATTTTTGGCCCTACCTTCTCTAAATGTTTAAACCATTTGAGAATAGTTCTAGAAAGATGTAAGGAGAAGCATTTAATTCTCAATTGAAAAAATATCAATTCATGGTTAGAGAAGGTATAGTTCTTGGCCATGTAGTTTAGAAAAAGGAAATAGAAGTTGACAAGACCAAAGTTGACCTAATTACAAGTCTTCCATCATCCAAGTCTGTCAAAGAAATTCATTTATTTTTAGGATATGCTAGATTTTATAGAAGGTTCATACCTAATTTTACAAGAGTGGCTCATCGATTGACAAATTTATTAGCAAAGGAAGCAAAATTTGAGTTTACTCCAAGTGCCTAAAATATTTTAAGTTCCTTAAAAAGGCACTCATTTCTACTCCCATCATTCATCCACCTATCTGGAGCAAACCCTTTGAACTCATGTGTGATGCATCCGATCATGCTATAGGTATAGTTTTAGGTCAAAGGATTAATAAGTTGCATAGAGTTATTTATTATGTAAGTAAAACCTTAAATGATGCGCAGCTTAATTACACGACCACTGAAAAGGAGTTCCTAGCGATTATCTTTGCCTTAGAAAAATTTAGATCTTACTTAGTTGGGTTGCACACTATTGTTTATACTGACCACTCAGCCATTAGACATCTCCTAGCAAAGAAAGATGCTAAGGCATGCTTAATATGATGGATTTTGCTCCTTCAATAATTTGACCTAGAAATTAAGGACAAGAAAGGAACAAAGAATGCTGCAACTGATCACTTATCCCGAATCAGTCACACCATCTAGTGAACCACCTATCAATGAATTCTTTCCTGATGAATGACTCATGTCTGTGTCCATTGAACTATGGTATGCTGATATTGTAAATTATTTAGCCATTAGTAAAATTTCTTCTCATTGGACTATTCAAGATAAATATAATTTTTTTTTTTCAAGTGAAGGACTTCATTTGGGATGATCCATACTTTTTTAAACAGTATCTTGATCAGATCATTAGGAGGTATGTCCCAGATAATAAAATTAGAAGTATTCTATCATTTTACCATGACCAAGCATGTGGTGGTCACTTCGCATCCAAGAAAACAACTACCAAAGTCCTCCAATGTAGATTTTATTGGCCTAATTTATTTAAGGATGCACATGTGTACTGTAAAAGTTGTGCTCAGTGCCAACAAATGGGTCTAATCACCAAGAGAGACATGATGCTACTCAATCCAATCTTGATGATCGAGATTTTTGATGTCTTGAGGATCGATTTTATAGGACAATTTCTAAACTCCTTTGAAAATGAATATACTTTAGTGGCTGTCGATTATATCTCTAAGTGGACAAAAGCTGTTCCATATAGATCCACGGATAGCAAAGTGTTCTTTAAGTTTCTTAAAAAAATATTCTCTCCCATTTTAGTACTCCTAGGATAATCATTAGTGATCAGGGGAGACACTTTTGCAATCGATCCTTTTGCAATCGACCCTTTGCCATATTAATGAAAAAATATAATGTTACCCACAAGTTGGCCACACCTTATCATCCTCAAACTAGTGGGCAAGTAGAAGTATCTAATAGACAAATTAAACAAATCTTGGAGAACACTGTTAATACCAATAGAAAGGATTGGTCTTTGAAATTAGTTGATGTACTCTAGGCATACCGCACCATCTATAAGACCAACCAAGGAATGTCTCCTTATAGGATTGTATTTGGAAAATCATGTCACTTGTTGAATTAGAACACAAAGCTATGTGGACAATTAAAAAATTAAACATGGACTTGGACATAACCGGAAACCATAGGAAGCTTCAGATTAATAAATTAGAAGAACTTAGAAATGAAACTTACGAGAATGCAAGGGTGTACAAAGAAAGAACAAAAGCAATTCATGATCAAGCAATTCATAAAAAAATTTTTACTCCCGGATAGAAAGTTTTCTTGTATAATTCGAGGTTACATCTTTTTCTTAGAAAGCTTAGGTTTAGATGGACAGGACCTTTCTTAGTTAAAGAAGTCTTCATATATGGGACTGTAAAAATTGAAAACCCAAGCAATGGTGCTATTTTCAAAGTTAACGGTCAACAATTAAAACCATTCTTGGAACTGCTCACAAAATCTATTGAGAAAGTCATGGTTCTTTATGAACCAGCATATCTTAGTTAGCTTGCCGTCAATATTTAGTCTAGCTGAAGACTTTAAACTTGACATTCCTGGAAGGTAATCCAGCTCCTTTCTTTCTAATTATTTTTTTTTAATATGGTTAGGTTTATCATATCCTGACTCAAATGAGCTCCATTAACTAAGTTAGGAGGAGAGCTCAATAAAAACTCTTCTTCGGGAGTCTTCATTTCTTTTTATCCCATATTATGCTTACATTTAGAAATTATTTTTATTTATGAAAAAATAATAAGAAGAATAAGTATATTATTGGAGCTACCTTCACTTTCTTATTCTTACACTTTCGATCTCGGACTTAGGATAAATCACACACTTTTGATAAGTAATTGATTGAACAATCTAGATAATTTTTGAAATACTGATGGAAAAAATATTAATAGATTTAAGTAAAAAGGTAAGTAAGAATGAAATTAATTTCTGGATAATTTTAATCCTCTTATTCGTATCAAAGAAGATCTACTTCTTAATTGGGTGTGTGTGGGTGTTGACAAATGCAAAGTTTCCTTTATTAGTCAGAAAAAAAGAAAAAGAAAGAATGAGATAATAAAAGCAAGTTCTAAACATTATTCTACCGAATAACCGGGCCTCTTCATCTAAGTAAGTATTGAGTCTTGAGTCAAAAAGTGGAGATGTGAAGAAAGTTTACTATATAGCCAGTTTTGATCTGTAGCCTTTCTGATTCGAGCCAGTAAGCCTGAGGGATATTCTATACCTAGTACCCTAAGGCCAATTGGTCTGAAAGACATTGGTCAAAAACTTGTTATAAGGGTCAGATAGAAAGCTTAAAAAATTAAGGCATTGCATGGTCTCTATAAAAAAAAGAAAAGAAAAAGAAAAATAAAAGTGTAACAATAAAGGAACATACTTGCACCAAAATAATATCTCACCACTCTAGGAAGTAGAAGATTTAGAAATAATAATAGGAGTTGGTTAAGAGTTATCATGTAAAAATGAGAAGTTTGCACTTAACCAATTTACTAGAAGCTATTAATATCCTAATGGCTTGTTTCCTCTACTATCTTATAAAAAACCTTCTACTTATAAAAAGGATATGAGAACAACCTTTGAGTCTGAGCAAACTTGTGTATGGTATTCAGAGTTTTTAATAGCCCTCTCAATTATTTTCTAATAAGCAATTCACAAACTATCTTTTATTCTTACTCGAGGATGAGTAAGACTCAAATTGGGGGGTATGATAAGTATATAAATCTAGCCATGAAAGCATCAATTTATAAGATCAAGTTATTTTTATTCTTTAGAGTTGATGCTTTTTCTTATATTTTGCAGGAAAGAGATGCACCATAATAAAGAGCCCTGTCTATAGGCCTAAAGGATACAAGTTATAGTCCAAATAATAAATAATTGGAGCCCAACAACCATCTTAAAGGTGGTCCAGAAAAGTTCACATGCATCCGGTCCACCATGAATCAGCAGCTTGGTTCATAAGAATCCTTCATGTGGACCACTAATGAACTTGAAGGAGATTAGAGACTAGATTCGTTATTGAATTTAAAGGAAATTTGCATCCAGATTCATCAATGTATTAGAAAGAGAATTATGGCTAGATTCATCCAGAATGTAAGTCTCTTCATTTTTTTAGTACCATATCGAAAGAATGTAAACAATCCTTCTCCCTTGACATATATAAAAAGGCTTTTATACTTCATGGAAAAGGCACTTCTCACTTTCTTCCACCCTTCTAACATACGAGAAGGAGAATGAGCTAAGAAAAAAAGAGCTACCATCAGGTTCTAAATTTTTTTATTTTTTTAAACTCCAATCCCTGTTAATGCTTAAGAGTTAAATATATATTTTTTTTGTAATCAAATTTTCTTAGTAAAAAAAAATCATTCTTCTTATTTTAATTATTTTATTGTAAATTTTCATTTTAGCACTAGGATAGTTTAAATTCTTGCAATTTAATTTCTGTAATTTATTTTCTATAATTTAATTTCTATAATTAGGTTAGTTTGATTTCTGTATACCTTTAAATTCTATAATTTAAATTCCAAGAAGTAGTGTAGAATTTATTTTATGTTT